>OX419756.1:15891940-17091940 GCA_948567375.1 Lunularia cruciata
AAAAGAGAGTGTAAGAACAGAAAATATTTAAACAGAGAAGAGGTAAATCTTTAGAACAAGCAAGTAATGTTGGCTCTGACGGAAAATTGTCGTGTCCTTATTGTAACTTATCGGAACGATAGACTTTGAGATGCATGGATATTTGACTTTGGTTGTTTATATCATATGTGTCTTCAAAGGGAGTGGTTCAATACTTCCTGTCTACACGAAGGTAAAATGTACCTATAAGAAATGACAGACCATGTAAAATTTTAGGTATTAGTACTATATGCATCAAGATGTCTAATGCAATCATTAAAATGTTGTTTGATGCTTGACATGTTCCAGAGTTGAAGAAGAACTTGATCTCTTAGGAGAACTAGATTCTATTGGCTATAAGTGGTCACCAGAAGCAAAAAACACTGAAGGTTACCAAAGGAGCCTTGGTGGTGATGAAGAATAAGAAAATTGGAAATATGTATAAGCTTTTGTGAAATATTGTTATAAGTGGAATAACATTTGTATGTTCTTAGAATACAACACTATGAGTGCTATTGAACTTTGGTATGGTTTGTTAGGTCATTGAGTGAAAGAGTCCTCTCTTTTGCCTCTTTCATCAGTGAAAGAGGACTTCTGGAACTAAGCAAGCGCCAAGAGTAACTCTTGAAGGGTATAAAATCCTTTAAGTTAGATTTTTGTAAGTATTATGTGTTTGGGAGGCATTGTAGAATGAGCTTTAACATTGTAATTTTTTGAAATGGATGTATATTGCCTGCATTTGTTGGTTCCAAAGCTAGAGAAATTTACTTTGTTTTATTTCTAGATGTTTATTTGAGAAAGTTGTGGTTCTATATGATAAAGTAGTAGTCTGAGTTGTTCTCCATCTTAAAAAAATAGAAAATTATAATGTAGAAGCAGGGTGGTAGGAAGCTTAAATGTCTTGGATCTAATCACGAGGGAGAATATAAGTCCTACAAGTTTGATAGCTTTTGTAGGGCTGAAGGAATTGTGCATCACTTGATTAATCTCAGTATTCCTAAAACATTAAAGTGGTAGAGAAAACAGAGACCCTGCTAGAGAATAAAAAGTATGTTGACTAATACAAGACTGGATAGTTTGACATTCTTTTGAATATGATGCGGAATTAGGGTGTATGATGGGCTTGAAGGAACCAGAGAGTGATGAAATTTAAATGAAATTTAAATTTGAGCTGCAAGAAGAGTTAATAAATATTAGAGATTATTGCATGAATAATGTACATCACTTTTGTGATGTATGAAATTATATACATGGTTAAGAAAAATGAAAGTCTAACAATAACTTTTCCGCTTCTTGATTCTTGTCCAACATTATTCTCTTTAGTAGTCTTATCTACTTGAAGGAAGAAAATATTAACCACTTAAGAGAAAGAGAGAAGAGAAATTAAGCAGACTACATAGAAAACTAAACCTAATAATAAAGCATCTATGCATTTTGATCACACTCTTGATAAATCAATCATTTTGATCCAGAGAGGTAGATGATCAAGAGATCAAATCAAGACGATACTAGATTCTTGCACTCCTCATTTTTAATATTGAAGTCCAGATATGCTGCAGTTTTACGTATATTGTAGTTTCTGATTTTTCTTCGAGTTTCAAGAGATTCAAGTGATCCCATTTGAATACCTTTACTTTTATCTCATGCTTTCTTCTAGGCATTGGATGATCATTTTAGGAGAGACAAAAACTCTACCGTATAATGATAAAACTAATCTTGTTTTCATTTTCATGAGATACACAAATTAAAAATCATAAAGATAATGTTTTTTTTCACAAATATATACAAGTTTACAGATATTGTAATTAAAAAACCGAATTCTCTATATCCTCTTCATCTAGTCTATACTAATGAACTTTCCTTCACTATATCTCTAAAATAAAATCTACTTGGGACTTGATTATATCAATCCTATATTAATGAACTTTCCTTCACTACACATCTTTGAGTAAATAACTTGGGGCTCGATTTTATCATGTAAAGCTAGCTTCAAGTTGCATGGAAACTAGTCCTCCCTTTGATTTTATGGCAAATTTAAATCCCACTTCTTACCTGAGACTTCTCACCCTGAGGCAGTGAATTTATTTTCTTGACTTGGTGATGAAGAGATGAGACAATGAAATATACTATAAAGATTCACAATCTTACCACAATGTCAAGACTTGAACCAGGGTGAATCAACTAGCTAGCCACATAATAGCCACCGAAATGAGAGAGAGACTGCGAAAGATCAAACTGTATAGGGTGCAGAAACTCTGTTCATAATGAATATTTCAATGCCTTCTTCCTTCTACATTTCCTAATGTTCCTTCTACATTCTCTGTTGAGAGTGCCGCTAGAGAACAACTATCTGACAGTGACATATTGTTCCCAAGGATGGAATAATAGTGGGTTTTAAAATAGTGAAGGAAATTCTAGAATTTCCATTCATACAAACTTGATAAAGTTGCACCAATTCTTGACAATGGTTGGATATTCTATGAATTCATCTCCACATTTTACAACAAGGTATATACATTGACTACTTAAATGAAGAAGGATGTAGAGTGTATGGTTGTTCTGGAAGATAAGGAGGCTCTCAAAGCTTATAAGGAGCTCAAGTAATCCTTTATTTTGACTCCAACCTTGATGAGTCTTGAGCCTTTCATCATTAAGACTAATACCTCTAAAGTAATATGATGATTTTTGAGTCAATTAGACCAAGATGTATATGATCATCCAATCACTTCTACAAGTAGATAAATAGTTTCAATTTAGAGAAAGAATTGAATTATATAAAGTAATATGGATGCAAGGCTACTAGGTTGATGATACTCTTATCTATGCATAATTATTCTATTGAGGATAGGCCAAAGAAGAAGCACAAGTATTGATGTGTTATCTAGGGTGTTATAATACCATTAGCTAGACAAATTATCTAAACATGAAAATTGGCTTGGTAATATTTTTAGCAATGTCGTACAAGATAGTCTAAGTGGATCAAATAGAAGAGTCACCAAAAGAGGACTTCCCATTATAGTGCATAGGCTAAAAATACACCAAAAACTTTAGAGATGTTCCTTATTAGCAAAAGAAACGACTTTGAATTCTTTGATGAATTCATTAGTGTCTTTGTCTTGCTCTGTCACCTTGTATTTTTGATAAGCATATCAAGTGACAAGTAACAAAGTCATTGTTTGACTCGGTGGAATTGGCTAAGGTAAGGTTGAACTTGATGGAACCGAGGAACTGGCTGGTATTGATGCCATGTTGATAACCCAAGGGTTCTAGTTGGTCAAGTTCAACGTTGGGTATTCTTTGACAATGACTTCTTCTCTGCTTGTGTCAACTTCAACCCAAGTAGAAGCAAGAGGTTCAACACCCTTAGTGTGTTCTTTGAAATTCCTTTGAGACAATCAAGGAATTATGCATAGAAAATATTGACACTCTTCTTTTGTTAGAATTCATGCTGTCTTTTCCCAAACAAATTTCTTTATAAATTTGACTTCCTTTACAGCTTTAGGGGAAGTCGGTGTACTGGGTCATAAAGAGTATGTCTGCCCATTGGAGTCTTTCTTCTTCTTGGAAGATGGAGACGAGAAGTAGCCTTACCTGCCTTCATGTTTCTTTTGTTTGAGTTCTCACAAAGCTTCTTTGAACTTCACAAAGAAGTTGGAAGTCCAACACCTCCCATGTGGTTTTGGCAAAAGTAGATTGGATCTTTTGGAGTTCTTCTTCTTCACGATGCAATGTTTGTCTTCAAACTCTCTCTTCCCACGGTTCTCTCAATGCAGACATTCATATTGCTTTGATACCTAGTTTCAAAATTGGCTTCATATTCTTCCACTTCCAAGATTTTTATCCCTAGTAGAGGTGCCAAAAATCATGTGACAACCTGGCAAATATCACTTTTGTGGTAATTAGGTAAGTAAAGTTCATTCCCATAGAGATAAAATTCAGAATACAAAGCAAGGTAACCAAATTAGTTCTTCTTGGTTGTGTCTTTAATCTCTTAGGTAGAAACCACACCGAAAAGAGAGTAACAAGCACTGACCCGTAGTCTTGTTAGAATAATTTGTCACACTTAATCACAAATCCATCAAATCTATCCAAACTATCGTGATTGTGATGATTTAGTCTCTACCAAAAATTGCACTTCACTGCAAAATGACTTCACCTTAGAATTGTGTTCCACCCCTCTCAGAAGGCACAACTTCCTTGA
Organism: Lunularia cruciata; assembly: GCA_948567375.1. Taxonomy (NCBI): domain Eukaryota; kingdom Viridiplantae; phylum Streptophyta; class Marchantiopsida; order Lunulariales; family Lunulariaceae; genus Lunularia; species Lunularia cruciata. The sequence continues at coordinate 15,896,160 of OX419756.1, forward strand.
TCAAAATTGCTTCACATCAACATTGCACTACACTTACACCTATAGAATATTATAAACAATACAATTCCTTTCAGATCTATCAAGGCATTGCTCCGATTGCACTTCACTCAAGATCAAACACACAAAATGAAGATTAAGGCTACGGAATCTAACATCCAATATACACACTCATTTGCAGTTCAAAATTCTCCAACCACTCACAAACACACACGTAGTGCTGATACTCGGAATTAAGTTCAAGCAATGAGCATTGCTTCACAACACTTTGCTTTATCTATTCTTGGAATTATGAGCACTAAAATAAACATATTGCAAATGCCTCCGCTAAATAGGCAGAGCTCTTCAACAATTAACTAACTTCCTAAACTGATTCCTAACAACTCTTACAACCTGTAGATCCGAAATGACAATGCACCTCTTCATAATTGCCTCTTCAAATCTCAATACTATTACTAATCCAATCCGATGTCTACTTCTTCCTTGGCTTCCAAACCCAATCCCAAAGTAACCTCACAAACTACTCTATCCTCGGGTTTCACAACTAATAACTCTTCTACCAATTCTACTACTTCTTCTTCCTGACCTACAATTCCCATCGTGGGCAACCTACATACATCTTCTCCTTGCAACCTAGCTTTCTCTAATATCTCCAATGGCAACTCCAAAGATATTTATACTCCAACCTCTTCTACTTTGGGTTTCTATTTGACATCCTTCCAAAGTTTATCTAACTCTAACTTAACTAAATCTAATCTAATTGTGATATTGTCTTCCACTTCCATTATCATCCTATCTACACAAGCTCTGACACCTATCAGCAAAGCATTCAAATCCTTATCCTTTGCATTTCTTGTCATTGTCTCCTGCACCAACAATCTAAATTTATGCAACCTCATTTCTTCAATCCTTACATTGGCTTTTGTACTTAACATCACATTCATCTTTACCACTATCTCCTTCAATGGTTCAAGGTGCATTTTTCTCTGATGTTCCTGATCCACATGCGAATCTTCCCGATACATTGCTAGCTCTTCCTGAAATTCAGCCTTCATAGTCTCCTTCTCCTTCTCCTTCTCCTTCTCTTTCTACACTACCTTCTCTTCCAAATTATGAAGTAACTCCTTCAATCTTCCTTCTTCTCTTTACCTCGAGGTTAACTCTTTGTGCAAGAGTTGCTTCTTCTCTTCTACACTTTGCATCACTCTATCAAGCTCTTGCTCCTTCTCTGCTACTCTTGCCATAACATGGATGATCTCTACTTGTGAATCAGCAAACTGCTATTTCAAGATTTCATACTCAACTATCCCAACTGCCTTTCCTTGGCCATGATATTTGCTCTATTACTCTCTCTTTACTTCCCACTTCCCTCTTTAAGTTCTCTATTACTTGATTTTGTACTAATGCATCTACTCATAGTACCTCCCTTTGCTCTTCTCCTCAGGTTATTCTCTTCTTCAACTCCAAGTCCTCTCCTTCTAACCTCACCAACACCTACTACACAATCTTTTACCTCCAAATACTCTGACTACATCTCTTTCTTCTTCTCCTCCCACTTTATTAGCAACGAGCATACAATCTCCCATAGATACTCCACTCCTCTGCTCTGATTCACTTCAACTTGCGGGCTTTTCTCCTTCTTTGCTTCTTCTTCACCTGACACTCTTCTCCTTAGCCAAAGTCGCCTTATTGGGATGGATTGCTCGCTCTCCAAAATTTCCCTCCCCATTTCTCTTCTTTTGCTTGGCCCCGCCTCATGTGTCACATTTCTTGTAGAGTAGACACCTCTCTGAATGATAATCTCTTCTCCTCTTTCTCTGGAACTTTGTCTTCCGACTTTGGGTTATCTTCTTCTGCCATCTCCAGCTTTTCCTGCTGCATCTCCATTCCATCTACTAGCTGCTTCACCACTCTGCAACATGAGTTTAGGTTCTTCCTCTCTCTCCAAGTCTTTTGACTTGTACTCGGCTTCCCCTTCTGCCTCTTTTCTTGACAATGTGATTACCACCAGGTCCTTCTTCAGGTTTACTTTCTTGGTCTTTTGAGGTCTCATTGCCACTACTTCTTCTTCTTCTGGTCAACTCCTCTTCTTTGACTTTGGAGCATTCACCTTTAACCACACGCTCTGCCCCGTCTGCTTGTTGTACTTGTCACTACTCCTGATCTAAAGATTGCTGCTCCTCCGCATCAACATCTCTTCTTAAGGCGGGATGGAAACACAACACCATCTTGTGTCATTCTGCCACATTCAACAGATATAATCCCAAAGAGATGTGGGCTACAAATGGCATAATGTAACATGGAGGCAACTTGTCCGGAAAATTCCACACCGTTTGTCTCATGTGCTGATGGAAGCACTTTGCCCAATTGATTGGTTCCCCTGCAAACATCTTATAAAAACACCGCTTGATGTTTCATCACATAAGTGGTTTGCTCCGGCTTGAAGATAGCCATCATGCCTCTCCTCACAGGGTCCTTATAACTCTCAACTTTATAACCATTCTTTGTGCATTTTGAAGAAAAAGCATCTCGCATTTCTTGGGTTTCTTCAACTACCTTTCCTCTCCCCAAGAATGTGGCTCCCTGCTCCTCACCCGCCTCTCTTCTGGGTACTAACCTCTAATCCAACTCTATCTATCAAGCTGGATTTCCTCTCTTACCCTCTGCTTTGAGTCCGTCTAGACATTTACTCTTGATGATCTTGATCATGAAACCTATAAAGCTAAGGTTCCGATTCCATGCCAGAAATGTGATCCAAAGCTTGCTCAAGACTCCGAGTTTTGTGATCACATCTAACCTCCAAATTGCATGATTTCTCATATCAAATTCCAAGTTTTCCTTTCCAATTCCCATCTTACTCTCCTCCACTCTAGGTTGGTGACTATTTTTCCACTTGACTCCCAGACTAACTCTCTTGACTTCCTCTCGCACAAGCACATCTCTTACAACACTCTTTTCCCTCATCTCTCTTAGGATGACTCCTTAATAGTAATGAAAATTACTTGTCATCTCTTCATCTCTATCCCAAATTTTATAGTGGCACATCTCCTCAATCTTTCTTCACTTTGAGCTTCTACCAACAAATCACACCTTTTGCATGCTCCTGTCAATGTCAATTTTCCCCCACTCAAAGGCTAGCCATTTTTATGTGCAGTACCTTCTTGAATGTCCAACCCCAAAGGAAATTTGTTACACTATCTTCACATTGGGTTGAGCACCCTCAAGACAAAGTCTCCTTACTTTGGGTTGAATGCTGACAGGATGTATCCGAGTACTTGGTCTTCTGACACAAAGTCACTTTACCTTGGGTTACAACCCGAAGACACCATTCTTTGTCTTCTGATGCCATAAATGCACAATACATCTTTTTCTGTACATTTCTTCTTCATAAATAAGAAAAAAAAACAAAAATGTGGGTACCACACTTACTATTTGGGAGGCCATAGTTGAGAGCAACACGCACAACTGATCAATGGTACAAATAATACTTGAGGATTGGGCCATCAAACCATAGAGTCACAATTTCATGCGACTAACACCAACAACACTTCACATTTAGATACACCATCTTTTGATTCTAGCGAATCAAATTCTGAAGAATGAGCTTCAGGTGTGGACACAAGCATGGAAGAGGAGAGTTCCACGGAGGAGGATGAATTTAAATTGGATTCAGATGTGTATCCCTTGTGTGCTATGGATTTTGCACCTGAGCCATAGGTTTTAAAGTACCCAGAAAAATCACCATTGACACTTGAGGAGATAAAGAGGAGGTTATCTACCCTCAAGTATGGTCCAAATGTTACCAAGGAGGAGAAGGTGATATTTGAGGAGATTTTTTGCAAGTTCATCCGCATGTTTGCTTTCAATTACAAGGATCTGAAGGAAGTCACCTTGGAGGAGCACAAGATTGAGGTGGAGTCACATGCAAGACCAGTCTACCAAAAGCAACGTTGCATTAGCCCACCAATAGCTTTGGCTGTGAAGCAAAGGACAACCAATCACTCCACTTCACTCATGTCCTTTTAGAAGTCCTTCCAATCCACAAACCTCACACAACTCCTTGGTCTTAGATCTACTCTCTCCCAATCTTGGTGAAGAAGGTCCAACATGCAAACCCAAGTCAAGTAAGCCTCCCCTTTGCCTCAATCTCTTGCTCTCCAAGGTCAATGGACATGAGCTTGCCTTATGTCTCTTCCTCACATAAAAAGCACTCAGACTCACTCTTTCCTCCAAGTGGTGTCCATTTTTGGATCCTCTCAACACTCTCTCCAAATTCTATTCTAAACTCTCTTTTCCTCAAATCCACCCCTATATTTGCCTCAAAGCCTTGGGGAACCTTGCATAACCTTAACTTTCACTCTTGATGACCCTCCATGTTTCCAAGATGAGTCTAAACATTCAAATATGCTTTTTATTGCTCTCACACTCCTCATGCATGACATGTCAACTTTGTAGAATTGACCCTTTGTCAAAATATCACTCACATCTCTCAACAAGTTTGTCACAATCCTGTGAAATTTTGCAAACTTGATTATACCTTTAGGATGTCTCTCCCTACAAAATTTCAGATCTTTTCATTGAGCCATTTGGCCTTTTTTTGTTTTTTTTAAGTTTTAAAGAAGAAGCGCGTTGGTAAAGCCAAAGGCGGGCTAAATTTAAAATGTGAAGAATCGTTGTTTAGTATAAACCCAAAGTTGACCTTGTGTCAAGTCCAAAGGACTTGGGTTGGACAAGATGAAATACAAAGATGAGTACTTTGCATCAAGTAGCACAACCTGATCCAAAGATCCTATAACAAACTCCGCCAATCAAGAAAATATGTGGGAAGAAAGTGACTACCTCGGGACCAAGATGTTCTTGAAATTGATAGGAAAGAAATTCACAGAATTGGTGAGTGACATGGAGAAGTGACTGAAGAATGACTGATCAGCAAAGGACTTTAAAATTGAGATTTCCACAAGGAAGCGCTGCAATGTCTAGATGTTACCCTGTTCTTATTAGAGTTGACCCAAAGGAATGCAAATTTTCAATACACAAGAGAAGTGGATTAAAATCTTCGGTTTGATCTTTCATAAGCAAAGAGTGAGAAAGCACATGATGGCCCCAAAAGTGAGTATGAAAAGTGTGGTGAGGGGTCTTGCAATGTGTAGGTTAGATGTAGTGGTGAGGATTAAGGTCGTATCGAGACTTTGTATCACCTTCCTGGCATGGAATTAGAATTTAGCTTTCTTGTGGCAAGGATTTCCATGAGTGATTGCAAGGATGAGTTGAAGCATGAAGGGAAGAGAGGAAACCCAACTAGATGGACTGAGTTGGATTGGTGATTAGTCTTGGGTAGAGAAGTAGGAGAGGTAGGAGGTATCACCTTCTATCGGAAGTGTGATGTGTCGGAAGAAACTTTCAAGGTTAGGAATTCTTTTAATCGACCGTGCACTAAGAATGGATATAAGGTGGATAGTTATAAAGACCCAATGCAAAGATGGATCATGAGCGTGATGATGCTATGCTCAAGCCAAAGCAAACCACCTATGTCATGATGCAACAAGCAATATTCTTTCACTAGATGCTTGCAAGAGAAGTGGTGGATTGGGCAAAGTGTCTGCACCAACGTGTGGGGAAAATGATTATGGGTTGGAGAATGGATATACAACCTCACTAGTTTGTACCCTTTGCAGCTCACTTCTACTTTGGGCTAAATCTGCTAACTTTGGAGGAGAGAAGTAGAATGTGATCTCACTTTCACCCAAATTTGCACAAGGAAGTGAATGCAGATGAATGTTATTACATGGAGCGGTTTGTGAAGGGGATGAGTATTACATGAAGAGTGGGAAGAGACAATAGAAGTAGTGGATATCCCCATGCCCAGAAAGAAAAGTAGACCTCAAGGACAAATTGCATCAATGCATCCGTAAAAGATACAAAAGCTTAACCCGAAGCTAGTGTTGGTAGAAGTGAAGTGTCAACTTTGGAGGAGGAATCAGAAGGAGAAACTGAGTCAAAGGGAGGAGCCTTTGAAGGAGAAGAAGAGTTCAAAATGCAGTGAGGAATTGAGCAGTGGCAGTGAAGTTGAAGTCCAACAATTGGAGGAAGGGTTGTGGAAGCAGAGAAGCCAAGTTTGAAGATGTCAACAATTGAGCATGAGCGTGAGATGGAAGAAGGGGGAGTCTTGGTATGTCCAGTAAGTATTAGGGAGAAGAGAAGTGCTCACGTCATTGTTGGACCAAGTAAGGTTGCCTCCAAGGAGGAAGAGAACCTGGATGAAGAAACCTTGAAGATACAAAGATCGCATCTTTGGGATAAGGCACCAATCAAAGAATTACCTGCCAAGGGTAGAGGCAATGGCAAGAAGTGTCATGGAGTGGAGTATTTGTCAAAGGTTGTATGTTGGCTATTGGTGTTTTTGCAGCAAAAGAAGGTGGAGATGGCAAGTGCTAATGTGGTGCTCACTTTATTTGTTTTTTTTCAAAATAAAGAAGAAGAAGTGTATAGAGAAGTCGGATTGTGCCTGTATGGCCAAAGAAGGCAAAGAAAAGAGTCTTTGGGATGAAACCCAAAGTAAAGTGACTTTGGGTCATAAGGCAAAGTACTTAGAAATTCCCTGTCAGCATACAACCCAAAGTAAATTGTCTTCGTATTGGGGGGAGCTCAACCCAAGGCGAAGACAGTCTAACAACCTTTCGTCGGGGCGAGAAATTCAAGAAGGGACCGTTCAAAGATCGGTAGCCCATACGCGCAAAGGTTGATTGACAGTGACAGGTGCATGCAGGAGGTGTGATTTCTTAGTAGAAACTCAAAGTGAAGAAAGACGAAGAAGCACAACTCTATAAAAATCAAACTCGCAATGATGAAATGTCGAGTGATTTTCCTTTGCCGTTGAGAAGTTGTCTTGCAGGTGATCGTGGGAAGGGAAATAGAGTTGGAATCGCATTAGTGCATAAGGGAGAAGTCGCAAGAGTGAAATCAAGAGATAGTGAGAAGGCAGAAGAGATGGGAGGAGGAAAGAAGAACTCTGAATTTGTAGTGAGAAATCATGCAATTTGGAGGTTAGATGTGATCGCTAGGATCAAAGTCTTGAGCCAACTTCAGATCACTTTCTTGGCATGGAAATAGAATGTGAGCTTTCCAGGTTTCATGACAGACATCATCGAGAGCAAGTGTCTCGATGGACCCGAGGAAGAAGGGAAGAGAGGAAATCCGGCTCGCTGGACAGAGTCAGATTGGAGACTCGTACTCGGGAAGGAAGCAGGCTCAGAGCAGGGGGCCACGTTCTTGGAGAAGGGAGAGATAGCTCAAGAAACCCAGGAAGTGAGAGATGCATTCTTGTCAAAGCGGACAAAGAATGGGTACAAAGTTGAGAGCTACAAAGACCCTATGAAGAGAGGAATTGTGAGTGCACTGATGGCTATCTTGAAGCAGGAGAGAACCACTTATGTGATGAAACACCAAGCGGTGTTCTTTCACAAGTTATTTGCAGGAGAACCGATCAATTGGGCGAGGTGTTTCCACGAGAGAATGAGGCAGATGGTGTGGAATTTGCAGGATAAATCGCCTCCACACTACATCATGCCGTTTGCAGCGCATTTCTACCTCGGGCTAAATTTGCTGAACTCGGCGGAGTGAACTCGGATGGTGTCGCACTTCCATCCTGATTTGCAAAAGGAGGTCAATGTCGAGGAGCAGCAATACATCTTGCAAATCAAGAGCACCAACAACTACTACACAAAGACAGGGAAGAACATGGAGGCCGCAATGAGTACCCCAAATACGAAGAAGAGAAGCCGGCAAGGCAAAGCCAAAGACACAAAGAAACCTCAAAAGACACGGAGAGGCAACCCAAGGCAAGGTATGGTGGTGATCGAGTCAGAGGATGAAGACTCGGAAGGTGATGCCGAGCTTAAGACTGAAGACTCAGAACACGAGGAGGAGCCTGAGCTAACACTGAAAAGTGGAGATACGAGTAGCGACAGCAATGAAGGAGGAGAAATGACATCGGCGCCGGTGGCTGCAAAAGAAGAATACAAAGAAGAAGAAGTGCAGGCAAAAATTGAAGCCGAAGACAATACACTGTTGGAAGACAAAGTAACTGTGCCTGAAGAGAAGAAGATTGCCGTACAAAGAGGAGTTTGCTCGAGACGAAAGGTGAAGTATGAAGCGGGTCTGAGTACGGTGAAGGAAGAAGCACATGAAAGCTCAGGAAATGAGGCATCTATTCCGATACGACGATTGCAGCAAAGAAGGCAAGTATCGGAAGAAGAAGAGGTAAAGAAGGAGGTCACTCCGCAGGTTGAAGTAGTTGCCAATGATGGAGTGGAGTACCTGCAAGAAGTGGTGTGCCCCTTGTTAGTAAAGCTAGAGTACCAAAAGAAGGAGATGCAGTTGATTTGTCCAGAGGTGAAGATTGTGTTGCAAGTATTAGCAAGGCTGGAAGAAGAAAACTTGGAGTTGAAGAAGAGTCTAACCCAAGGTGAGGAAGAAAGAGAAGTATTGCGAGTGGAGGCAGTAGTGAGAAGTCAGGTAATTGAAGACCTGAAGAGCAAAGTAAATTATCAAGAGGATCTTGTGAAGAAAAGTGACATAGCAAGGGAGAGACAAGTAGATGAGTATGAGATCTTGAAGCAACAGTTTGCTGATTCAAGAGTAGAGGTTATCCATTCTATGGCAAGAGTAGCTGCAAAGGATCAGGAGCTCAATACGGTGATGGAGAGTGTCGAGGAGAAGAAGCAACTCTAGCAACAAGAGTTGGCGGCACGATATAGAGAAGATAGATTACAAGAGTTACTTCGTAATCAAGAGGAGAGAGTTGTCCAGAAGGAGAAGGAGAAGGAGTCAGTGAAAGCCAAGTTCAAGGCGGAGTTGGCAATGTACCGAGAGGATTGGCTTGCAGATCTGGAACGTGAAAGAAAGATGAGATTTGAGCCTTTGAAGGAGATAGTCCTCCGGATGAATGCAATGTTAAGTACAAAGGCCAACATTTGGATTGAAGAGACGAGGCTACACAAGTTGAAGTTGTTGGTGCAGGAGACGAGGCAAAGACAAGCGAAGGACACGGATTTGAATGCCTTGTTAATTAGTCTCAGAACTCGTGTAGACTGAAAGATTTTAGAGGTAGAGGATAATATTTCAATTAGATTAGACTTAGTGAAAATAAAGATAGAAAAACTTTGGAAACATATTAGAGAAAAACCCGAAGTAGATAACATAGGAGTACAAATGTCTTCAGAATTACCAGTGGAGACATTAGAGAAGAGTGGGTTGAGAGATGTTAGATAGATTACCCACTAGTGAAATTTCAGATCAGGCAAGAGAATTGTTGGAACTGGTAGAAGAAGTAGAAGATATGAAACTTGAGGAAAGAGTAGTAGGAAGTAAGATTACTTCGGGTTCGGGTTTGAAAGCCAATGATGAAGTAGACATCGGATTGGATTAGTAATAGTTTTGAGATTTGAAGAGGCAGATATGAAGGAGTGCATTCGGATCTATAGGTTAGAAGAGTTGTTGTAGAATGGTATAGTTGTTAGAACTGTCGATTTGTTCACTATTTAAGAGTGGCATTCGTAGAGAAATGGTGTTCAGTGCTCATTATTTTTGAGAATAGATAAAGCAAAGTGCTATGAAGCAGTGCTTGTTGCTTAAGCTTGATTCCGAGTATCAGCTTTGTAATTGTGTTTGTGAGTGTTTGAAGAAATTTGAAGTGCAAGTCAGTGTATTTGTTGGATGTTGGATTCCACAGCCTTGATCTTCATTCTGTGTGTTTGATCCTGAGTGAAGTGCAATTGGAGCAATGCCTTGACAGATCTGAGAGGAATTGTAGTGTTGATAGTATTCTGCATTTGTGAGTATAGGGCGAGGTTGATGTGAAGCAATTTCAATCAAGGAAGTTGTGCCTTTAGTGGAGGGTTGGAACACAATTCTGAGGCAAAGTTGTTTTGCAGTGAAGTGCCATTTTTGGGAGAGCCTGAATCATCACAATCAAGATTGTTTGGAAAGATTTGATGGAGTTGTGATTATGGAGTGTTAATTTGTGACAAGACTACGAGTCAGTGCTTGTTACTCTCTTCTGGGTGTGGTTTCTACCTGAGAGACTAAAGAAGAACTCAAGAAGAACTAAAATTGTTACTTTGCTTTGTATTTGACCAATTCTGACTTGTATCTCTGCGGGAACAAACTTTACTTACTTGATTACCGCAAAAGTGATATTTGCAGGGTTGTCACATGATTTTTGGCACCGCTGCCAGGGATACAAATCTCGGAAGGGGAAGAATACAAAGCCAAATTTGAAACTAGGTATCAATGCAATATGAATGTCTGCATCAAGAGAACAACGGGAAGAGAGAGCTCAAAGACGAGCACTTCAGCGTGAAGAAGACATGTCTGAACGTCCGATCCACTCTTGACAAAACTGAATGAGAGGCATTGGACTTTCAACTCCTTCACAAAGTGCAAGAAGCCCTACGAGAACTTGACCACAAGAAATGTGAAGGCGGTTGGCAAGGCTACTTCGCATCTCCCTCTTTGTCCAAGAAGAAGAAAGAATCAAGTGGGCAAACATATGCATTGCGGCTCAGTACACCGACTTCCCCTAGAGCTATAAAGGAAGTTGTGTCCTTGAAGAACTTTGTTCAAGAAAAGACAACATGAACACTTACTGAAGACGAGTGTCAACATCTTCTATGAACAATTCCTTGGTTGTCCTGAAGGAATTTTGAAGAACCAATCAAAGGTGTTGATCCTGGATCTTCCACTCGGGTTGAAGTTGACACCCTCATAGCAAAAATTGTTGATGAAGACCCCACCTTGAATTTGACAAATTGGAACCCTTGGGCTGACAACACGGCGTCGATACCAGCCAATCCTTCAGTTCCATCAAGTTCAGCACTACCTCAGCCGGTCCTAGTGCATTGAACGATGACTTTGTTGCCTGTCACCCAACACGCCTATCAAAAGTACAAGGGGACAGAACAAGACAAAGACCCCGATGAATTCATCAAAGAATTTGAAGTCATCTCCTTTGCTAACAAGGAGCATGACTCGGCGGATCGACTGAGAATTTTCCCAAGTTTGCTCCGAAAGAAAGCTCAGAGCTGGTACACCCATGTGACCCAGAAGGGGTTCGTACCAGTGGACTGGGTAGACTTGAGAAACAACTTCCTGGAACAATTCCGAGAGGTTGATTACGACACAAGTGTCTTCACGGCACTCAATGATTTAGACCGAGGCAAGAAGGAGAAGAGAGAGAGACTACTCTGAGCGGTTCATGGCCCTATTGAACCGAGTTCCCAAGCAATTGGGGGTGGTGGGTTACTCCGATGCCCAAGCCATTACCTGGTTCCTCGGGGGACTTTCACCAGAGATACGAATCTTTGCAAGGGAGAGGAACGTAACTTCCCTTGACAAAGTACTCAAACATGTTGCTCGTTACATGGCGGCCCACTCTCACTCTGCCGGTAACAAGAGAAATCAGGAGATGAAAGGCAAGAAGCCCAAACGGAGAGCTTTGCGTAGTACATCCCCTTCTTTGGACAAATACTCCACGTCTTTGAGCCCTTCTTTGGAATCCAAAGAAGAATCAAAGCCAAGACGAGTCAGAAGATGTGGAGGCAAGAAACCAGTGACTCCTCCAGCGAAGAGTGTAAATAAGGCGGATACCAAGCTGGATGCCCTCATCAAGGAGTTTTTGGATTTCAAGATCCAGATAATTGGGGCCAAAGACAGAAGGAAGGCCCCAGCATTTGGGAGATTGAATGTATGGTGCACCGCATGTGGAAAATCAGGCCACGCAAACACAGAATGCAATACTCGTAATGCATTCCCGGTGCAACAAATTGATTGGGTTCCGGGATGGAACCAAGACGAGGACAAAGAGGCTGTGTACCAAACGCAAAAAGTACAGCCTCAAGCGAGCACATCGTACCAAGGTCCAAGGTTTGGACCAAGGGAGTATAACCCCAATGCTCCTCCATGAAGACCACCGATGAGAAATCAGAATCGCCCTCTGAATGTTGCACCGAGAGCCTGTTATAGTTGTGGCTCGATGAGACATTGGTCTCCAAACTGTCCCAAGCCAAGAAGGCAAATTGGGTACCTTCCCCTGTGCAACAATTGTAAAGGATCGGGGCATACAGGCAACCAATGTCCTCACCCACCGAACCCGAACCCGCCTGTAAAGTATGTACAGACCCCCGCTGAGCATGCAGCACTTCAGCCAAAGGGGGATACTAATGTAAATTGTATCACTCTTGAGGAAGAAAGACCTCAAGAACGGAGTCCGGCCTCGGAAGGAGAATGGCCGGACCTTGAAATTTTGAAAGTTGAGACATGCTCCAGCAAGAAGAAGAGTGATCCCAAAGAACTGAGTATGACCTCGTCGTCTTCCAGAAAGGCGAAGAGACTGCGCCCAAAGGCAATTCTTTCTGCCAAGGAGGAAAAGATCCTTGCAAAAGCCAAAGCTAAAGCCTTGTAGAAAGAACTAAAGGAGGCACTACTCATGACTCAGGAACTGAGTTTGGAAGAGGAGATGAAGACAAGTCTCCAGTTTTTCCGGCGGACATCTGATCCAAAGTAAAGGGTCTGATCCAAGCCGAGGTGGGCCAACCCGAGGAACCTCGGGTTAAGGCCATTAGCAAGCCCGTCACCATTTTGAAGCGTCCCAAAGTCAAGAGGGAACATGGAGAAACTTCGGAACCAAAGCCGAAGGCAAAGACGGTCAAATTGGGAGGAGTTCTCCAATATGATATTGTAGCAGATCTGGCAGCCACAAATGCTAACATTACATTCAAGCAATTGTGGGAAGATAACAAGCTGTACAAGAGGCAGCTGAATTTGGCACTCAAGAAGGTGAGGTCAATGTCAAAGAAGGACATGCCTGCTATCTATCATATTGAGCAAGAAGATTTGGGATCTCCTGAGGTAGACACGGAGATTGCAGGGTGCATGATCACATTGATACCCATTGACTCTGGGTCCGGTCTGAACGTCATGACCGAAGATACTGCAAATCAACTCGGGTATCACACGTTTGAACCAACACCCTGAGTGTTGAAGTTTGCAGACCAAACTAGGAGACGGCCTTTGGGCATGCTATCAAACATCACTACAATCATTGGAGGGGTACCCTTCAAGTTGAACTACATTGTGTTGCAACCAGTGACAAAGACTGGTTACCCTCTGTTGATCAGAAGACCCTGGTTGTATAGCGCCCAAGTTGTGGTGGACTGGCATCAGCAGAAATTAAGATTCAAGGACATCTCGTCCAAAGATCAGAAGTTGGTGATTGTGAGTTGGACAAAAGTTCCCCATCTTGGGGAAACAAGTTCGTCGGAAGAGGAGGACAAATCCAAAGACTCATCGTCTTTGTCCTTAGACAAATCCAAAGACAAAGTCCAAGTTAATTACTTGGAATGCTACAAGGTGGATGTTGAAGACAAAGACCCATATGACCTCGCCTCGGGTGAACCTGACTTGGAGGAAGGGGGTTTGATGGCAGCTCGCCTCGGGTTAAGCCGAGTAAGCTATGTTGAAGGCGTCATCAACCCTGATGACTGTCAAGATGTTTTATTAACTGAAGGAAAAATTTTGAAAATCTCGAAGATAGTCACTTCGGAGGAGTTGGCAAGATACACTGCCCTGTTTATAGAATTCCAGGATGTATTTGCCTGGTCTATTGATCAAATGCCGGGTATTCCACGAGAATCCTGAGAACACCGGATTGATCTGGTTGAAGGTGCAGTTCCGGTTTGGCAGCGGCAATACTGCCTGAACCTAAAGTACTCGCTATTGTTGAAAGATGAAATCGATAAGTACTTAGGGGCTGGAATTCAGAGAACACCTGATTGATCTGGTTGAAGGATAAATTAGCGGTCATGATGAAGTGGAGAGCGGAGGACTCATTGTTGAGAAGTGAGCTAACAAGAGTAGGGATGGAAGCCAAAGAACTTTGGGTGGAGGTAGTTCTTTGGAGCAAAAACTCAGAAGAAATGAGGGGGGACTTGGTGACATGTAGAGAGGAAGTAAAGGAGAAGATGTGTTGGTCAAAGTACTGAAGAGGGAAATCGCTAATGCACGAGTGGAGTTGATACATTCAAAGGCAAGTGCAACAATGAAGGAGCAAGAGTTGGAGAGTATAAGGAAGAAAGCGGCAGATAAGGACCAAGCTTGGCAGAGGGAGTTGACATAGCATAGTTGGGAAGAAGAATAATTGCAAGGATTGCTGGGAGGAGCAAAAGATCAACTTGTGTTGAATAAAAAAGAGAAGGAAGCAATGAAGGTTGAGTTCAAGGACGAGTTGGTGATGTATTGCAATGAGCTGGAAGAGGAGAGAAAGAAAGAGAAAGTAGAGCCAAGTGTGGAGTTTGATGTAGTGGGAGCAGTGGTAAACAAGTTGAAGGTGCTGCTCAGTACTGAAGTCAAAGGTAGATTAGATGAATCAAGACTGCACAAGTTGAAGTTGTTGTAGTAGGAGACGAGGAAGAGGAAGGCAAAGGACATGGAGTTGAATAATCTTATGATTTGTCTACAAGATCATGTAGATAGGACGATGTTAGAGGTAGGAGACAATGTCTATCTCAGATTAGATCTTGTTAGATCAGACTTGGATAGACTTTGTAGTGAGATGAACTTAGAGAAGAAATTTGAAGTAGTAGACATAGGAATGAAAGTGTCTTCGGGTCAGTAATCTGAGACACTAGAGAGGAATGGGTCAGCAGATAATGATGTACATAGAGCAAAGGGGAGTGCAATTGTAGTTTGTAGTAAAGAGATAGTAGAAATAGAAGATTTGGGAGTGGAGTTAAAAAGACCCAAAGAAGGAGAATTGATAGGGGGATCATCGGGTTTGGAAGCCAAAGTCAAGGTTGACATCAGATCAGAGTAGTAATAGATTTGAGATATGAAGAGGCAAATATGAAGAGGTGCATTGTCATTTCAAATCTGTAGGTTGGTAAAGTTGTTAGGCAACGGTATAGTTGTTAGTATCTATCAGTGTGTAGCCTATTTAATGGAAGCATTTGGAATCTTAGTTGTTCAGCATTTGTAATTTTGAAGATAGATAAAGCAAATTTTTTTCTCTAAGTGCTCATTGCTTGAGCTTAATTCCAAGTATCAATCCGGTGTTTGTGTTTGTGAGTGTTGGGAGAATTTTGAAGTGCAAGTCAGTATGCTTGTTGGATGTTGGATTCCACAGCCATGATCTTCATTTTGTGTGTTTGATCCTGATTGAAATGCAATAGAAGCAATGCCTTGACAAATCTAAGAGGAACTGTAGTGTTGGTAGTATTCTGCATTTGGGAGTGCAGCGCAAGGTTGATGCAAAGAAATTTTGATTGAGGAAGTTGTGCCTTCAATGGAGGGTGGAACACAATTCTGAGGTGAAGTCATTTTGCATTGAAGTAGTTGTCTTTCAAAAAGTCTAAATCATCATAATCAAATTTTGTTTAGAAAGATTGAATAATATTGTGATTATGGAGTGATAATTGTGATGAGATTGTGATCAATGTTTGTTACTCTCATTTGGGTGTGGTTTCTACCTAAGAGACTAAAGAAGAACTCAAGAAGAACTACATTGTTACTTTGCTTTGTATTTGGATATTTTTGACTAGTATCTTTGTGGAAACAAAATTTACTTACTTGATTACCGCAAAAGTGATATTTTCTGGGTTGTCAAACCTAGACACCTTTCTATTCAGCACACATATTTTATATTTGGTTTGAAAACCACCCCTTCACTTCAAAACTCATAACTCTCTATAAAAGAACTATCTCACTCTAGTTTATGTGTCAAAAGGTAGGATACAATACACTGAATTTTCCTAGAAAGTTTTAAAGCAATCTATCAAAAACTAAAGAAATGGCAGACTTTGTACAATTTTGTAGAGTGCATGAAGTTATGGGAGCAAGTTTACACTAACAACTTTTAAAAGTTCTCACTCAGTGCACATTATAGCTCTGAAAATAATTTTAATTATGCTAACTGAAGGATAATCCAAGCTATCATGTGTAGAAATTACAAGTCCAGATTTCAAACTTGAGATTTTGCCCAAAATCACCTTAATCCCCGAAATCTGCAATCCATCTCACACAATCTCTCCAAATCCCCTCATGTGTACAAGATGTAAAAATCACCTCAAACACATCATAATGAACTCCAGGGTATACAAATGTGTCTTGGTTCTCTAATATAAGTTCAACTCTCTCCTCCCCTAATGTTCTCTCCAAGTGAGCTCTCATAGCCTCCTTCTGCCTAATGTAGAATTGAACAAGGAATATTATCTTGCCTTCTAGAGAGGTCCATGTAATGGAACCAAAAATGTGAGCCGGCCTGTCTCTCACTTAAGATGAACCTCTGATGGCTATTATGGTCGCGTACCATGGACTAAGAAGGCAAAGAACTACAACTCCATCATACTCCTCCAAGGCTAACACTCCAAGACACAAGACATTGCTCACTAGAGAACTCAATGAGAGAGAGATAGTTCCAAATGAAAGGATGATGAGTATGTTCTCACCCCTATTTTATATACTTATGAAATAGTTATGCACCAAAGTTACTAATTTCTAGAGTAACTCAAATTACTAGTCTAAAAGTCAAATAAAGCCAAAAGCTAAAGGAATATCCATACTTATGGGAATATTTTCCTAAGCATGTGGTCTTATCTTGACCCAACCACTAAGTCAAGGATTGCTTCACATGGGCTATCCATGGACTATAGAAGAATCTAAAACAAAAAGTCTTGTGGGTCCAATAGTTCTCAATTCTTTCCGTAAAGCCAAACACCTAGGAATAATACCAAGTCAATGCATTAGAATCCAAGATAGTGATGTTCATCTTTTCCACTTCCTCTAAAGTAAGGCCGCCTCTATTTGAGCTATAACTAACTTTAATTAATCATGACTAATGTAGAACTATACTTATCTCTACATAAATAATATCTGTAATACCAAGAGCTAGCCATATGATCTAGATTTGAAATTTGGTTTGGTAACATTTGGAATGATGTTATATATGATGATAAAAATAGATCAGATAGAAGTATCACCAAAAGAACACTTCTACTAATAGAGCAAAAACCAAAATAGACTTGAAAACCTTAGAACCAATAGCTAGACATATGATTTAAAGGTGAGAATTGGTTTGGTAACATCTAGAAGGATGTTACACATAATAGACTACATAGATAAGACAGATTATCACCAAAAGGGGACTTCTATTAATAGAGTAGGAATCAAAATATGCCCAAAATCTTTGAAGGTAATTTTGGAGGCCTAAACTAATGAATTAGGCCTAAAAAATATATGAATTCCCCTTCCAATGGAGGAAAGGTTGTCCTTCCTTCACCCTTGGTTTTTCTCATTGAGAGCTTTCCAATTGTACCTCATCCATGTGATTCTAAGATTCCTACAAGAAGATTCACTAAAAGATTCTTTTCGGTCAAAGCTTGTGTAGTATTTTGTGAACAATCACAGAGTTCACTTGGTGATTGTTCACAAAATACTGCCTTTGTATGGCAAATTGACTAGATGTCTAGAATCCCAAATGACTTTTGGGAGAATAGGACAAATTTTGAGGAAGGAGCTATACACATTAGGCAACATCAATACCATTAAACCCAAAGTATTCCCTACTTGTGAAAGATGAGATTGACAAGTATCTTAGTACTAGCATCATCTTCCCAATATTAAGTAGCAAATGGGTATCCTTGATTGTAATCATGCCAAAGAAAAAGATCAGGAAAATATGGGTATGTCAAGACTTCAAGAGGTTCAATGCAGCTGCAAAGAAAGATCACCACCCATTACCATTAATAAATGAAATCCTTGGTTAGGTAGTAGGACACAAGTGTTATATCTTCCTTTATGGATTCTTAGGTTTGTGAGCCGGCCTGTCTCTCACTCAGGATGAACCTCTGATGACTATTATGGTAGCGCACCATGGACTAAGAAGGCAAGGAACCCCAACTCCATCATACTCCTCCAAGGTTAACACTCCAAGACTCAAGACATTGCTCACTAGAGAACTGAATGAGAGAGAGATAGTTGCAAATGAAAGGATGATGAGTACCTCCTCACCCCTTGTTTATATACTTGTGAAATAGTTACGTACCAAAGTTACTAATTACCGTAGTAACTCAAGTTACTAGACTAAAAGTCAAGTAAAGTCAAAAAATAGAAAGGAATATCCATTCACATGGGCATATTCCTCTAAGCATGTGGTCTTATCTTGACCCAACCACTAAGCCAAGGATTCTTTCACGTGGGCTATCCTTGGACTAAAGAAGAATCCAAAACAAAAAGGCTTGCGGGCCCAAGAGTTCTCAACTCTTTCATCAAAGCCAAACACCTAGGAATAATACCAAGTCAACATACTAAAATCCAAAATAGTGGTGCTCATCTTTTCTACTTCCTCTAAAGTAAGGTCCTCTCTATCTTAGCTATGACTAACTTTAGCTAATCATGATTAATATAGAACCATCCTTTATCTCTATATAAATAATATCTCTTAAGTACTTGTAATACCAAGCTAAATATCACAATACCACACACATGCACAAATGGGTGTTACATTTACCCCCGGACTAAGTTTTCACTTTGTCCTCAAAGTGAAGGTATCTCTACCTTCTATGGTACATCTTCAACTTATCATGGTTAATCCTATCAAAGTGTCTTCCTCCCAACTCTTGAGATCATAGGAGTAATTGCTCCACACCTTCTCCACTATGAAAGGTCCAAAGTACTTAGGCAAAAACTTCTTTTGCACTCTCTTGAATCGAATGGAATCAAACAACATTACCCAATCACCTTCCTTGAAAGGCTCCACCTTCTTCTTGCGTTGCCTCTTGTCAAAGCTCTCCTTTTGTTTCCTTTGGGCTTGCTCCACTCGAACCATAGCAAGTGCTCTTGCCTCTTCCAACTTTATGAGTTGATCCTTCCTTGACTTCTCTGCATCACCTCCTTGTGCTTTCTTCAATCTCCTATGAATGCTTTGGAAGGTAGGAAGATCAAAGTGAATAGGTAAGGTAGACTCAATACCATACACCAATTGAAATGGAGAATATCCGGTGGAAGTCTTCATGGTTGTCCTATACTCCCACAAAACTGCATGAATCCTCTTGTCCCAATGATGTTTATCCCCCTCCATTTCTGCATCTTTGGCCAACATCATGCACAAGGTCTGATTGGTTCTCTCTACCAAGCCATTGGAATTTGGCTTATAGGATGTAGTTACTCTATGTATGATAGAGAAATGTCGTAGCATGGCTATAGTAATGCTTCTTGTAAACTCTCCTCCTCTATCAGAAACCAACTCCAAAGGGCATCCAAACCTAGTGATAATGCATTCATAAAGAAATCTACCCACTTCATCTTCATTCTTGTCCCTCAATGGTCTAGCCTCAACCCACTTGGTAAGGTAATCAGTAACTATCACAATGTCCCGATTGTTCCTTGGTGTTCTATTGAGAGGACCTACAAAATCAATTCCCCACTTCTCAAAAGGTCCTAGCAATGGAATTGATCTAAGTGGTAGAGTGGATGTAGACTTTCTAGCAAAAGCTTGACAAACATGACAAGTTTTGCAATAATCAAGACAATCCTTGAAAATCCCTCTCCTATGGTAACCTGCATCTAGAATCTTGAAAGCAGTCACCTTTCTTGCAAAGTGTCCTCCACATACTAAACCTTCATGAAACTCCTTTATGAGTAGGATAGACTCTTCCTTACCCACTGCTCTTCGAAGTAGACCATCTGCTCCTTGGTGAAAAAGAATATCCTCCACCATTGTGTAAGGTCTAGATCTTGCTGCAAGGGCCTTCCTCTCCCTAGCATGCATCACTTTTGGATAGTTACCTCTTGTCACAAAGTCCACAATCTCCTTGTACTCCACTGGAACCTCTTGAGTGACTGAGATTGTCATGACCTATTCATCCGGGAAGAAATCATCCACTGGCTCATCTCCATCATGATCATAGGCTCTAGATAACAAATCAACATTTGCATGTTTCTTTCCTGGCCTATCCTCAATGGTGTAGTCATACTCAGACAAGAGTATCATCCATCTTGCTAGTCTCCCTTCAACATTAGGCTTGTTGAAGATGTACTTCATAGCCTTGTGATCCGTGACAATGGTGGCCTTCCCTCCAATCAAGTAGTGTCTAAACTTCTTGAGACCAAAGATCACTGCCAACCCTTCTCTCTCTGTGACAGAGTAGTTCTTCTCTGCTGAAACCATCTGCCTACTAGCATAAGCTATTGGATGATCATGCCCATCTTGGTCTAATTGACTAAGAGTGCATCCTATAGCTACATTAGAAGCATCAGTGTAGAGGATGAAAGGCTTACTCCAATCAGGTTTAGCAAGAATTGGAGCTACAACAAGGGATTGCTTGAGCTCCTCAAAAGCTTTGAGAGCCTCCTTGTCCTCCAAAATCACCATGTAATCTACACCCTTCTTCATGTAGATGGTCAATGCATAAGCCTTGTTGGAAAATGAGAAGATGAACCTCCTATAGTATCCAACCATCCCCAAGAATTGGCGTAACTTTGTCAAGCTTGAAGGGAATGGAAGGTCTGAGGTTTTCCTCACCTTCTTAGGATCAACTGCTATTCCATCCTTGGAGATGATGTGCCCCAACAATAGACCTTCTTCACATCCAAAAATGCACTTCTTTGGGTTGAGTGATGCATTTGCCTCATCCAAGCGTTGCAAGACTTTGATTAGGTGTTCAAAGTGCTCCTCCTTGCTCCCATAGACACACAAGTCATCAATGAAGTCTCTCACAAATTTCCCAATGAAAGGTTCAAATACCTTGTTCATGAACCATTGGAATGTGGCTGGAGCATTGCAAAGCCCAAGTAAGGCATGACCTTGAAGACATGACCTTGAAAGATATGACCTATAAGGCATGACCTTGAAAGTGTAAGTTCCCCAAGGTGTGGTGAACATGGTGAGTTGTTGATGCTCAGGTGCAATCTTGATTTGGTTGTATCCACTATAACCATCTCCAAAACTGTACCTCTCATGACCTACAACCTCCTCCAAGATCTCATCAATGAATGGCAATGGGTAGTAGTCCTTCTTGGTAATAGCATTAAGCTTCTTGTAATCCACACATACGCAAAGCTTGCCATTCTTTTTCTTCACAATGACAATTGGAGACACCCATTCTGAATTCTCCACCTCAAAGATAAATCCAGCCTCCTTGAGCTTATCAATCTCCTCCTTCACAACCAAAGATATTGGTGGGCTAATGCGACATTGCTTTTGGTGGATTGGTCTTTCATGTGACTCCACCTCTATCTTGTGCTCCTCCAAGGTGACTTCCTTCAAATCCTTGTAATTGAAAGCAAACACATGGATGAACTTGCAGAAAATCTCCTCAAATCTCACCTTCTCTTCCTTGGTAACATTTGGACCATACTTGAGGGTAGCTAACCTTCTCTCTACCTCCTCAAGTGTCTAGGTCCTTCAAAACCTCTAGCTTAGGTGCAAAATCCATAGCACACATAGGATACACATCTGAATTAGATTCAGATTCATCCTCCTCCGTGGAAGTCTCCTCTTCCATGCTTGTGTCCACACTTGAAGTTCTTTCTTCAAAATCTGATTCCCAATAATCAGAAGATGTTGTATTTGAATGTGAAGTGTTGGTGGTGTTAGTCACATGAATAGTGACTCTATGGTTTGATGGCCCAATCCTCAAGTACCCTTTGTGCCATCAATCAGTTGTGCGTGCTGCTCTCAACCATGGCCTCCCAAGAAGTAAGTCATAGCTTGAATCCTTCAAGACTTGGAAAGTCATGAGATTTTGAACTCCCATAACTGAAACTACCACTTTATCCATCACTCCTACTGGTCGAACTTGTTGCTTGTTTGCCATGCTCACCACAAATGTTGAAGGTCTTGAGGGTATCATACCCAACTTCTTCATCAAGCTTTCTGACATGGCATTTACTGTTGATCCTCCATCAACCAATGCATCCTTGATGTTGTGACCATTCACTCTCACATCAATCTTGGAGGCATATTCACAAGCCGCCCATGGTGCTGGCTTGGTATCCACCACCCCCATTGATACTGGAACTTTTGTCTTCTTCTTCCTTTTGCTCCTTGTAGAACTCAAACCACCTCTAAGCTCCTTTCTCAAGGTAGGGTTCAAAGCAATTAATTGGCCCACTGTGATGTTAGCCTTATGACTACCAACATCCTCCAACACATTGTAGTTCCATTGTTGCTTTGAGATCAAGAAGTCCTCCATCCCCAACTTCTTCCTTGGAGTCTTTGTTGTTGATGGTGTTGAAGTGCGAGTGCTCCTAGTAGACATAGGAGTATCCTTGCTTGAAGTAAATCCTTGAGAAGAGTGAACATCCTCTGCAAAACGAGCTCTCTTCTTCTCTTGTGCCAAAAGCTCCAAATTAAGACTCTTGGAGTTTGAGCACTCTCCCTTCTCATACTTACTCTCCACCACATCTATGGATGCTATCCCCTTACCTTTGTTTGGATTAGGAGCCACTTGGGTTTCACTACCTCCCTCTTTCTCTCTATTGGCTCCCTCATAACCCCTTCCTCCATGGTAAGTGGAATTTGGGCAATTCCTTTGGATATGGCCTCTTCCTCCACAACCAAAATAATTTCTATCATTGAAATTATTGGCTGGTTGGCTTCCTCTATATGGATAGTTTCCATAACTCCTAGGCCCTCTCCCTACATCCTGATCCACCTCTCTCTTCTCCTATAGTTGCACCACATTGATCTTGAGATCCACAAGTTGTTCTGTGATGGTTTGAAGTGGATCTTTTGGTGGAGATGCAAGAGCTGGAGCAACCACTACTTGTGGTGCAACCCTTGCCACCAAAGTATCAGAAGTTCCACCATAATTGTAGCCTTGAGGAGGATGCACAACCTCCTTCACCACCAAATCACTCTCATCCCCTTCCAAACTCTCCTCCATACAAATTGCAATCTTGATAGCTTCAACCTTAGAAGAAGGTTTCTCATATCTCACCTTGCTTCTAATTTGTGGTCTCAACCCTCCCACAAAATTCTTGGTGAGCATGGCCCCTATGCCAATCATTGTAGTCTCCACATCATCCCCACCCTTCCTCAACACTATGCAAAATCTGGACTCTAACTTTTCCACTCTTTCCACATAGACTCTCACTTTCTCTCCTTCTCCTTGCTTGAGAAATGTAACCTCACTCATCAATCTCTCATAACTCTCATCAGGAAGAAAGTTCTCAATGAGTGTTGAAGTCAAAGTCTCCCAAGACTCCTCTTCCCCATCTCTCCTCTCTCTCTTTTGGTATTCTGACTCATACCATGTAAGTGCTGCATCCTCAAAGAAATCTGGTAATAATGAGGCCCACTCATTCTTCTTCCTCTCATTTTTTCCTATGCAAGCTCTCTTGAAGTCTCTCACAAAGGCCTCCACATCTTCTCCATCCTTGCCAAAGAAAACCGGAGGTTTCCACATCTTAACCTCTCACTATCTTTCTTTCTCTCAAATTTTTCTTTTTCTCTTTCCTTTTCTCTCACTCTATTACTAATAGAGTATATACATGACTAACACCATCTGAAAATAATCCACTCTAGGGAACAAAAAAGGTTCAGGTTGCTCCAAGATTTCTATAGCAACATCAAATCCTAGAGTGCATATTAATCTAACTCTCATGGATAGTTTATCCATAAGTTGAAAGATTATCTCCATCACTAATCTTGAGAACTAGCTGATGAAGGTGGTAGTATTTCTATAGCTGTACTAAGACTCTCTCCAAGATCCTTCACCAAAGTCTCCAAAAGTGCTTTTACTCCACTACACTCATGTCCTTTTCGAAGTCCTTCCACTCCACAAACCTCACACAACTCCTTGGTCTTAGATCTTTTCCCTCCTAATCTTGGTGAAGAAGGTCCAACATGCAAACCCAAGTCAAGTAAGCCTCTGCTTTCCCTCAATCTCTTGCTCTCAAAGGTCAATGGACATGAACTTGCCTTATGTCCCTTCTCTCCACACAGAAAGCACTTAGACTCACTCTTTCCTCCGAGTGGTGTAGGTTTTTGAATCCTCTCAACACTCTCTTCAAATTCTATTGTAAACTCTCTTTTCCTCAAATCCACCCCTATAATCACCTCAAACCCTTGGGGAACCTTGCATAATCTCAATTTCCACTCTTGATGATTCCATATTCCACTCCTCCATGTTCCCAAGATGACTCTAAACACTCAAACATGGTTTTTGTTGATCTCAAACTCCTCATGCATGAGATCTCCACTCTGCAGAATTGACCCTTCCTCACAGTGTCACTCAAATCGCCCAACCAGTATGTTACAGTGCTCTGAAATTTTGCACACTTGATCACAACTCTAGGATTCCTCTCCTTGTAAAATTTCAGATCTCTTCATTAAGCCATTTGGCCTAGACACCTTTCTATTCAGCACACAATTTTCAGATTTGATCTGAAAACCACCCCCCTTACTTCAAAAACTCATAACGCCCTGTGAAAAATGATCTCTCTCTCATTTTTGTGGCAGCAGGTAGGATACAATGCACTAAATTTTCTTGGAAATTTTCAGGACAATTCACTAAAAATTGAAGAAATGGCAAACTCTGTACAATTTTCCAGAGAGCA
Source organism: Lunularia cruciata (assembly GCA_948567375.1). Lineage (NCBI taxonomy): Eukaryota > Viridiplantae > Streptophyta > Marchantiopsida > Lunulariales > Lunulariaceae > Lunularia > Lunularia cruciata. Next base: position 15,920,769 of record OX419756.1, read on the forward strand.
TGCAGTTGCGGGAGCACTTTACCCTATCAACTTTCAAAAATTCTAGCCTAGTGCGCACGGTAGCTCTCATAATAATTTTAAGTGTGCTAACTAAAAGATAATCCAAGCTATCATGTGTAGAAATTTCAAGTCCAGATCTCAAACTTGAGATTTTGTCCAAAATCACCTTAATCCCCAAAATCTGCAATCCACCTCACACAATCTCTCCAATTCCTCTCATGTGTACAAGATGTACAAAATCACCTCAAAGACATCATCATGAGCTACAGGGTATACAAATGGATCTTGGTTCTCTAACATAAGTTCAGCCCTGTTCTCTCCAAGTGAGCTCTCATAGTTTCCTTCTGCCTAATGTAGAATTGACCGCGGAGCATTATCTTGCCTTCTAGAGAGGTCTCGACAATAGAACCAAAAATGTGAGCCGGCCTATCTCTCACTCAGGATGAACCTCTGATGACTATTATGGTAGCGCACCATGGACTAAGAAGGCAAGGAACCCCAACTCTATCATACTCCTCCAAGGTTAACACTCCAAGACTCAAGACATTGCTCACTAGAGAACTCAATGAGAGAGATAGTTGCAAATGAAAGGATGATGAGTACCTCCTCACCCCTTGTTTATATAATTGTGAAATAGTTACGTACCAAAGTTACTAATTACCGTAGTAACTCAAGTTACTAGACTAAAAGTCAAGTAAAGTCAAAAAGTAGAAAGGAATATCCATTCACATGGGCATATTCCTCTAAGCATGTGGTCTTATCTTGACCCAACCACTAAGTCAAGGATTCCTTCACATGGGCTATCCTTGGACTAAAGAAGAATCCAAAACAAAAAGGCTTGCGGGCCCAAGAGTTCTCAACTCTTTCATCAAAGCCAAACACCTAGGAATAATACCAAGTCAACACACTAAAATCCAAAATAGTGGTGCTCATCTTTTCTACTTTCTCTAAAGTAATGTCCCCTCTATCTTAGCTATGACTAAATTTAGCTAATCATGACTAATATAGAACCATCCTTTATCTCCATATAAATAATATCTCTTAAGTACTTGTAATACCAAGCTAAATATCACAATACCACACACATGCACAAATGGGTGTTACAGGTTATAGTCAAGTGTCTATCCAACAAGAGGATAAGGACAAAGCCACACACAATAGATTGGGAGACATTTGCTTACAATCAAATACCCTTTGGGTTGTGTAATGCCTTGACTACTCTCCAGCATATGATGAATATGGCTTGCAAAGACTATCTTTGTAAGTTTATTGAAGTCTTCATTGATGACTTATGTGTCTTTGGATAATATTGGGATCACCTCAATTTCTTTTGGAAGACCTTTGATTGTTGCCAAGATATAAGACTATCTCTCCATCCAAAAATGTGTTTCTTTGTGATGACAAAAGGAATACTCCTTAGGCATAGGACCTCAAGGAGTAGAATAAAGGTGGATGTCAAAAAACTGAAAGTCATCAAAGCACTCAATGCACCAAGAAACATCTAGGAACTTTGTGTGTTCCATGGACATGGGAGGTATTATTGGTATTACATACCAAAATATGCTATCTTGGCTTCTTTGTTTATAAAATTGTTAAGGAAGGAAAAAGAGTACAAATGGAGCAAGACCAAGAAGACACCTTTGATAATCTGAGGATGAAGTTGGTTCAAGCACTAGTTATAAGAGCTCCAAATTGGGAGGTCTCATTGTAGGTCTATGTAGATACCTCTTTTGTGGCAATTGGAGTAGTTCTTGAAGAGAAGGATGAGAAGAAGAAAGAATACCTAATCTACAATGCAAGTTGCCAATTGTCCCCACCTGAATGAAACTATCCTAGCAAATAAAGAGAAGCCTTGGGGATGGTGTATGCTTGCAAGAAACTCAAGCATTACCTTTTGGGGTATAAGTTTGTATTTCACATGGATCATTACGCCCTTCAACACCTTGTGAAGAAAGCAAAACCTATTAGGACATATTGCACAATGTATCTTACTTCAAGATAAGTTTAGTTGCATGATTCAAGTATGTAAAGAAGCACATCACAAAAGTGCCAACTTCCTTTCTTGACTAGAGACTCATGCCTAATAAAAAGACTTGAGGGAAAAATTTTCCAATGAGGAACTCTTCCAATTGCACATCTTCCTATGCACTTGGTATTTGGAAGAGTATAGGTATATTTGCACATTTCTCTATCTTGAAGGGTTGGATCTAGGATAGGGGGGCCATATTCCTTCAGAAATGGGACCTTACCAACTATCCTCTTCAAAATGGGGCCAACAAGGAGCTCCAAAGAGTTTAGACTCCTACAAAATAAGTAGTGTGATATAGTCATTCCATGCAAAAGCATTGAGAGGACATTTATAGTCAAGAAGATCCTAGCAATAGGATATTGGTGGCCAACAATGTATAAGGACTTTCATGAATAAATAAAAAATTGTGAATCTTGTCAACAAATTGGGAAACCCACTCTAACTACTTAGTGGACTTTGAGACCAATTTTACCACTAGCACCATTTGAGAAATAGGAGATAAATTTTGTTGGACCTATTCAACCAATTACAAGGACAACTTGGATATTCTTGTAAGCATGGATTATTCCACAAGGATGGTGCAAGTAGAAGCTATCCATAGGGACAATGCATAATGTAGTTGAGTTTTTCTTTTGAAACATTATTTTATGATATAGCTGTCCTCTAGAGTTGGTCAGTGATCTAGAACACATTTTTTGAACACTTTGATTGAAACACTAATAGAGTATTTTTAGGTCAAGCATCAAAAGACAACCCCCCAAAACCCAAAGGCCCATGGACTAATAGGAAAGAGCAATGAGCTGTTATGAAAAATTCTTAACAAAGTAATTGACAACTAAGTTTATGATTAGGATAAAAATTTGCTTGCCATACTTTGTGCCTACCATAGTTCAAAGAAAATCACCATTAAACAAACACCATACCACTTGATGTATGGTTTTGCCATGGAATTTGAAGTCCCTTTGTGAAGGATATTGTTGGAAGATTGACTATTAGAGGAAGAGAGTGAACATCTTTGTCTTCACTATTTGATGGCTTTGGAAGAAAAGCTTAATAAAGCTTATGAAAATAAAAAACAGATTCAACAAGAGAGGAAGGAATTGCATGACAAAAAATTAAGGAAAACCATGTTGAAAGAAGGCAACTTTGTATTACTATATAAAATTCATTGCATGAAATTTCTAGGGAAACTCCATCTCCAATAAATGGGCCTTAATAAAGTCAATCATGTATACAAGAGCAGATCACATCAACTCAAGGACTTGGAGTGTAATCTATTTACCACCAAAGTCAATGGATGGAAGGTCCAAAGATACTATGGTTAAAATCAAAGAGAAACCCCCGATGTGTTTGTGAGGACACTCACATTTGAGGGAGGGAGTATGTGGTGCCCTCATTTTGGAATTTTTTGTTTTAGTTCCTTTCCCTTTATTTTGTAAATACAAAGGTAAGGAATCAATGTAATAAGGAAAGATTGATGTTATTCAAGACAACACTCCCATGTAATATAAGAAAGAGCAACCGCTCTTGAAACAAGTGGAAGCCTCTAACATCAAATTGGTACTAGCATCAACATTGTTACTGGCAGGTGATGTTGTTGATGCCAATACCAATTTGATAACACTTGACTTGGACAAATTGCTAACAATAAGGGGTAAATTGGGTTTCAACTTTATGGCACACACATTGGTTCCTCTCATGTTAGTACTTAATGAATACCTATGGGTATGAAATTAGAAGAACATAGATGTCTACAATTATGCCTTGCTGGTGAGGAGTTTTGCAAGTGTAAGAGTTTACATTTGCAACTTCATTGTCAACTTTGTAAACATTGACAAGAATGAGGTGCATACCTCAAAAACAAAGAACTCTAGCAAGTAGAGAAAGAGTTACCATTTCTAGATGAGATTGAGGAATAAGGGAGAAATCCTTATGGACCAAGATAGATGAGGTTGATAAGTCAAAGATCAAGGAGTTGGATGAATCACTTATAGCACTACACCAATCTTTGGCCAAGGACAAGATAGAAGTAAAGGCAAAGCATTCCAAGCTTCAATCAGTGGTAAGTGCCTAGATTTTTGGAATGTCAACAATTGTAGGAGCACAAGGAGTCCTAGAAAGTTTCTTTCTTTGAGTACCAATAGACACCCAGTCTTTGCCCAGAGGATAGAAAACCAAAATTGATGAATGGATGAAGGAGATGCTACAATTGAAAGAGGACTTTGACCCAACTTTGTACAAAATTAGCTTTTGCATGTCTAGAGGCAAACTTCTCAACTAAATTTGCCACCCCAAAGCCAACAAGAGAGAAAGAAGTAGTACAACTCTTAGGGAAGGGATTGGCCAAGGACAAGAAGCAAAGGAAGTTGAGGCAACTCTGCATAGTGATGATGGATGTTCTCAATGAGTACTTAAAGATGCCGCTACTATGGGGAGATATCTCAGAAATGCAGATCCTTTTAACAAATATGTAGAAACATTTGTCAAATAAAGCTCTAGAACAAGTAGCTCCAACTTTAGCTCACATTTGGTAAATTATTATGTTCACATTATTAGACATTAAGAAAAAACTTGATGAGGTATGCACTGATCATGAACCTCATGAATCCACAAAGTACAAGATGATAGATGCAATTGTCACCCCTTTATTATGGTGCATTGATCTTTAATGCAATACTAGGAGTAGCTGGGCAGTGGCTTTTAAAGCCTTGGTACTATACTTGGACCTTAGACAATTAGAAATTAATTGCTAGATTTTGTGACTCTCTAGTCCTCTTGCTATTTAAGTAGGCAGTTTGAAATGCTAAGTGTGTAGTTTTCACATGGTGAATAAATGAAAGAGCCTTACTCTTTGCCATTTCTCATATTTCTTGTGCAAGTTATTTGATCTTTGGACCAATAGTAGTTTGTCTTTGTAATGATTGCAATACTCCCTTGTATGTTTGATCCTTGGGCAGTTCTTTGGAGCTCATCATCTATGATAATGAAGTGAGGAGGTCCTAAAGTGTTGGCATTCCATTCTATTACCATCTTGTTTGATCTGGTCTCCTTGCATCAAAGCTAGCTAACCTGAAGAGAACGCCCTCCAAATAGGAAGGGTAGGATGAATTTTTAGAGGAAAGTTGGAACCTATTTGGAGTGATTGTTGTTTTCATAGTGACATATCACTTGAAGTGACTGTTCATGCAAGATCTTCAGAGGATCTTCTAAAGGGAAGGAGACACCTTACTTGAACTATCACCCTACTTTCAAGACTTAGGATAGTAACTTGGTGTGATTGTGGTTGTTTCTTTTTTTTCTTTTCTGCATTGGGCCTTCTTGGTGGCCTTGCTCTCTCTTGGGTGTGGTTTCTACCCAAGAGATTAATGATACAATAATGATGGACTACCTATTGCAACATTTCCTTTATAATTGACTATTTCTAACATGTATCCTCATGGGAGCAAATTATTACTAACTAAAATGCTCTAATTCAATGTTTTCTAGGTTATTACACATGTCTCTCAAGATCCTTTGCCCCCAACAAGGAAATGTCCAATGGTGAGGTCTTTTGGTAACCCCTATCTCCTAACATTTGTTATAACTTAGGATATTATAGCAAACTGTACCACATGATGTAGAGAGACTTGTCTAGCAAGCAATCTCATCCCTCTCTACATAGAAGTAGCTTTGAACTTGTATGTTTGCTTGCAATATTATAGCTAGTCCTATGTTGATCCCACCAAAGAAATCCAATAAGCATACTTCCTCCACTAGATATTGCCAAAAAAATGCAATAGCCAAAGATGATAAGGTAACAAACTCCATAGGGCAGCTTGAACTTAGCTATTGGTAGTATAAAGGCTCCACTCCAAGCCTATTATACCAACCTATTTGCATGATGCTACAACTCCTCATCAAAAATCTACACTAAAACATCCAAGATGGATGGAATAACTCCACTTATACTCCAAATTTGAGTGATCTCCTCTAGTACCAAAGTATCCTCTACATGAGCATTCCTCTCTACTAACTCACCAAGCTAAGTAATTGAACAACTAAATGTTGATATTGATACCTTGGTCCTTGATTATAGCAAGCCAAGACTACCACCACTAAAGTGTATAGATAGCTAGCATACTTGTTCCTCATCCAATTGCCAATTTGGCCTATAGGAAAGTATCTCTTCCCAATAGTCAATATTAAATCCCATAGGGTATAACACTATTCCACTACCTAACACATTACATAACTCTAATATTATTGTTATGGCAATGAGCTCTCATCACGAACCTATTAGTCTATTGACTAGGCTAAATCTATATAGTGAGCTCCTTATATGTGATGTATTATGTATAACTATCCTTAAAGATATCTATATTTGAAATGAACACCTTTAAACATTGGTCTTTTATAGCCAAGACCAAGAATTGCAACCTTTCCCAACATGAAGAGCTAAGCACTAGAGTCTAACGAGATACTCTATGGTGTATAGATCTTCCCAAAAGATCAAACCAAATTTCTATATCCAACTCTAGTTGTCCAATAAGAAAACCCCAAGTGTAAACCTGGCTTGCTCAAATGCAAGTCTAGTAGTGTAATAATATCAAGTTAGAAGAAGCTAAATATAGCTAAAGGTTGATGAATTAGTTATAGCTAGGCAACTTTACAAACTTTCGAGAAGCATCTTGAAATCTTTTGGGTGAAAAGCTTCCAGAAACTTACTAAGGGTTGTGTAACTTTTATACCAAGTTGATGGTTAGCTTACTTTGCATGCCAAGTAAATGACTAGCTTAGCTTGCACTCCAAGTAAGGCAATTCCTAGAAGGAACCTTTCTTGGAAGCTTCTTGAGAGCCTTGAACTTTCTTGCCTATAATACCAAACTTTCAAGCTATGCATTTGAAGTTTCACTCACTTGAGAGTTCCAATGTGATCTTCCATTTTCTTATTTCTCTCCTTAGTCTATTAAAGTAATTAATTCCTCTAATCTAACAATTATTGCTTTCCCCAAGCCATTGGTAGCCAAATGGATCCCATGCTCCCCAACCAAGCTGGCTTTACCATCAACCACCTTTGTACTAGAAGCAACAACCACACTATATATTTTTCCACAAAGTGCGACAACTAACCAAAACATTAAAGCAAGATCAACTCTTAGGGTAAATATGTTGGTAGTTGAGAATAAAAGGGAGCACATAATTAACCAAGCACCTTCAAAATTTTTCTAGAAAAAGCCTTTGGTACATCTTGTTCTCCATCTCCACCTAACATAGTACATTAGGGTATCTAAAAGCCATGGATGAGGTCTATAGTGCCTCAAAAAGTGTAAAAGATTGGAGAAGCTAGACTTGTCTTCTAGCCTTCCTTCTTTAGGAATCCAACTCCATTAAAGCTCCTCTAGGCTAAGAAGCATGTACATCACTCTTAGTCATTACAACAAATGCATCTACTTATATCTCTCCACACATAAAATCAAAGTGATCTTTAATAAGAAGTAAAAGCCTAAGCACATAAATCTGGTCTCCTTTGGGCTATAACTATATTAGCCAATCTTTGCTCCAACTATTCAATTTTAGTAACCATAGCTATATTAAAAGCAAGAGCAAGTATAGTGCTCTTACCAAGTGTGGGTCCTCTATCACCACCCTTACCACCTCATCCTCTATCATCAATGGCTCCTTAGCCTCCTACCATGCCATAACTGCGGACTTCACAATAAGTCAAAGCATAAGTCACTAGTGTGACCAAATCCATAGCAATGGTCACATTGCTTTTGGGTTGACTATGATGCTCTAGAGGTATCATGGTAATAAACCGTAGGTACACTCCCCCTTGTGGTGAGCTCCACCATAAGTCTAACAAGCAACACATTTACTTGTTGGTTGTTATAGACCCAAAACTGAGTATAAGGGTGTATGTGCACCAGGCCTTTCATTCACTCTATGAGATCAAGGTTCTCCACTACCTTCAAAAGCTAACATGGGGTGGGGCACTCTACTACATCCTAAAAGATGTAATTGTTGTAGTTGAGATCTCCTTACGAAATCTAGATGTTACCATGCTCTCCTTCATCATGTTGAGCTCAATACACTCTTCCAAACCAAAGACAATTTCCAATAGTAGTGAGGTTGCATGTATAAGGTAGCATCATTGTGGTGCCAACACTTTGCAAAACTTGTAAATTTTTATTTTTATTTTGATTTTTTTTTGTAAAGTTAAGGGTAAGAATTTTCATGCTTAAGGAAAGAAACTTAGTGTTTGGGTATTCTTTGAACCCACTTGCATGCATATATGATGAGATACAAACATACTAAGTGCAATGAATTAGAGGTACAAAGATGTAGACATGAAGAAAAGAGAGGAGGAACTCAATTACAAAGATAAGCTAAGCAAAAGAGTGGAAAGATTCTTTGTCCAAAGAATTTAGAGCCAAAGACCATATAAAAATTCAAACTCTCCCACCACCTAAGCAAAAAACCACCAAATGGTCAACAAGGAATTCTCTTGTGTGAATAGTTATCATGCACCCACTAAAGACCATTGGTCAAAGATCCTTTGCTATATAACTAGAAATACACCAAGTGATCTATAACACCCACTTGTGCATGTGTGTGGTATTGTGATATTTATTTTGGTATTACAAGTACTTGAGAGATATTATTTATAAAGAGATAAATTATGGTTCTATATTAGTCACGATTAACTAAATTTAGTCATAGTTAAGATGAATGGGATTTTATTTTAGAGGAAGTGGAAAATATGAGCACCACTATTTTAGATTTTGGATTTGGGATAAGTGAATTGACTTGGTATTATTCCTAGGTGTTTGGCTTTGAGGAAAGAGTTGAGAACTCTTGGATCCACAAGTCCTTTTGTTTCAAATTCTTCTATAGTCCAAGGATAGCCCATGTGAAGGAATCCTTGACTTAATGGTTGGATCAAGATAAAACCATATGCTTAGGAGAATATTATCATGAGTATTGATATTCTTTGGGTTGTGATCAGGTGTGAAAAATTTCAAAGGACTATGAACTACCAATTGAGAAAATTTTATGACATTGTGAGGAGGGGTTAATTCTGCAAAGTTGAGATCTCATGCATGAGGAGTGTGAGAGCAACCAAAAGCCTATTTGAGTGTTTAGATTCATTTTGGGAACATGGAGGGGCACCAAGTGTGAAATTTGAGGCTATGCAAGGTTCTCCAAGGGTTTGAGATGATTGTAGGGTGGATTTGAGAAAAAGAGAGTCTAGAATAGAATTTGAAGAGAGTGTTGAGAGGATCCAAAAACATGCACTATTGGGAGGAAAAAGTGATTCTAAGTGCTTTTTAGATAGAGAGAATAGAGAAAGGGCAAGCTCATGTCTATTGATCTTTGAGAGCAAAATATTGAGGGAAAAGAGAGGTTTACTTGATTTGGGATTGCATGTTGGACCTTTTTCACCAAGATTGGGAGAGAGGAGATCTAAGACCAAGGAGTTGTGTGAGGTTTGTAGAGTGGAAGGACTTCCAAAAGGACATGAGTGTAATAGAGTAATAGCACTTTTAGAGACTTTGGTAAAGATCTTGGAGAGAGGTTAAGTGTAGCTATAGAGAAATTATAACTTTATCAACTAGTTCTCAAGATTAGTAATGGAGATAATCTTTCAGCTTATGGGTAAACTATCTATGAGTGTTTGATTAATATGCACCCTAGGATTTGATGTTGTTATAGAAATCTTAAAGTAACCTAAACCTTTTGTGTTTCCTAGGGTGGATTACTCTCAAATGGTGTGATTCATATATATACTCTATTAGTTATAGAGTGAGAGAAAAGAAAAGAAAAGAAAAAGATTAAGAGAAAAGAGAAAGATAGTGAGAGGTTAAGATGGGAAACCTTCCAGATTCCTTTAGCACGGATAGAGAAGATATGGAGTTATTTGTGAGAGACTTCAAGAGAGCTTGTATAGGAAATAATGAGAACATTAATAATGAGTGGGCCTCATTATTACCAGATCTCTTTGAGGATGCAACACTTTCATGGTATGAGTAAAAATACCAAAAGAGAAAGAAGAGATTGCAAGAAGAGTCTTGGAAGAGTTTGAGTTAACCACGCATTAAGAACTTTCTTGTAGATAAGAGTTATGAGAGATTGATGAGTGAGGTAACCTTCATCAAACAAGGAGATGGAAAGAAAGTGAGAGTTTATGTAGAAAGAGTGGAGAAGGTAGAGTCCAGATTTTTCATAATGTTGAGGAAGAGTGGGATGATGTGAAAACTACTTTGATTGGCATAGGAGCCATGATTACCAAGAACTTTGTGGGAAGGTTGAGACCACAAATTAGAAGCAAAGTGAGATATGAGAAAAGTGCGTCCAAGGCTGAAGCTATCAAGATTGCAACACGTATGAAGTAGAGTTTGGAAGAGGATGAGAGTGATTTGGTGGTGAAGGAGGTTGTGCATCCTCCTCAAGGTTGCAAGTATGGTGGAACTTATAATACTTTGGTGTTAAGGGTTGCACCACAAGCAGTACTTGCTTTGGTTCTTACACCTTGACCAAAAGATCCACTTCAAACCATCACAAAATAACTTGTAGATCTCAAGATTAATGTGGAGCAACTATGGGAGAAGAGAGATGTGGATCAAAATCTAGGGAGGACATAGGAGTTATGGAAGCTATCCATGCAAAGAGGCCAACAAACCAACAATTTCAAAGATAGAAATTGTTTTGGTTGTAGAGGGAGAGCTCACATCCAAAGGAATTGCCCAAATTCCACTGACCATGGAGGAAGGGGTTATGAGGGAGTCAATATAGGGAAAGAGGAAGGTAGTGAAACCCAAATGGCTCCTAATCCAAAAAAAGGTCAAGGCATAACATCCATAGTTGTGGTTGAGAGCAAGTTTGAGGAGGAGGAGTGTTCAAACTCCAAAGGTTTTAATTTGGAGCTTTTGGCACAAGAAAAGAAGAGAGCGTATTTTGCAAAGGATGTCCACTCTTCTCAAGTATTTACACCTAGCAAAGATATTCCTATGTCTATTATGAGCACTTGCACCTCTACATCATCAACAAAAAAACCTCTAAAAAAGAAGTTGGGGATGGAGGACTTCTTGATCTCAAAGCAACAATAGAACTACAATATGTTGGAGGATGTTCGTAGTCACAAGGCTAACATCATAGTGGGCCAACTGATTGATTTGAATCCTACTTGAATAATACTTGAGAAAGGAGCTTAGAGGTGGTTTGAGTTCTACAAGGAGCAAGAGGAAGAAGAAAGCAAAGCTCCAGTATCAATGGGAGTGGTGGATGCCAAACCAACACCATAGGAGGCTTGTGAATATGCTTCTAAGATTTATGTGAGAGTGAATAGTTACAACATCAAGGATGCACTTGTTGATGGAAGATCTATAGTAGATGCCATGTTAGAGAGGTTGATGAAGAAGTTGGGTATGATAATCAACTTTTGTGGTAAGCATGGTAAATAAGCAACAAGTTTGACCAATTGGGGTGGTGGATAAGATGGTAGTTTCAGTTATGGGAGTTCAAAATCTCATGAATTTCCAAGTCTTGAAGGATACAAGCTATGATTAACTTCTTGGGAGACCATGGTTGAGAACAGCACACACAATTGATCGATGGAACTAAGGGTATTTGAAGATTGGGTCATCAAACCATAAATTAGCAATTCTTATCACCAATAGTACCAACTTCATATTCAAATACACCATCTTTTGATTCTTGGGACTCAGATTCACAAGAAGGAGCTTTAGATGTGGACACAAGCATGGAGAAAGAGACTTCCACGAAGGAAGAGGTATCTAAATCAGATGCATATGTGTATTCCTTGTATGCTATGGATTTTGCACCTAAGCTAGGGGTTGTGAAGGGCCTAGATAAACCACCATTAACACTTGAGGAGATATAGAGGAGGTTGTCTACCCTCAAGTATGGTCCAAATGTTACCAAGGAGGAGAAGGTGAGATTTGAGGAGGTTTTCCACAAGTTCATCTATACGTTTTCTTTTATTTACAAAGATCTAAAGGAAGTCACCTTTGAGGAGCACAAGATAGAGGTGGAATCATATGCAAAACTAGTCTGCCAAAAGCAATGTCACATTAGCCCACCAATAGCTTTGGTTGTGAAGGAGGAGATTGATAAGCTCAAGGAGGTTGGATTTATTGTTGAGGTCAAGAATTTAAAATGGATGTCTCTAATTGTGATTGTGAAGAAAAATAATGGCAAACTTTGGGTATGTGTGGATTACAAGAAGCTCAATGTTATTACTAAGAAGGACTGTTACCCTTTGCCATTCATTGATGAGATCTTGGAGGAGCTTGTAGGTCATGAGAAGTATAATTTAGAGATGGTCATAATGGGTATAACCAAATCAAGATTGCACTAGAGCATCAATAACTCACCATATTCACCATACCTTGGAGTACTTATGCTTTCAAGGTCATGCCTTTTGGGGTTTACAATGCTCCAGTCACATTCCAATGGTTCATGAACAAGGTGTTTGAACCTTTCATTGGGAACTTGTGAGAGACTTCATTGGTAACTATTGTGTCTATGAGAGCAAGGAGGAGAACTTTGAGAACATGATCAAGGTCTTGCAATGCTTGGATGAATCAAATGCATCACTCAACCCAAAAAAGTGCATTTTTCATTGTGAAGATCTACTTTTGGGGCACATCATCTCCAAGGATGGAATAGAAGTTGACCTTGATAAGGTAAGGAAAATCTTAGACCTTCCATTTCATTCAAGCTTGACAAAGTTATGCCAATTCTTGGAGATGGTTGGGTACTATAGGAGGTTCATCTTCTCATTTTCCAAAAAGGCTTTTTCATTGATCATTTACATGAAGAAGGGTGTAGAATACATGGTGATTTTTGAGGACAAGGAGACTCTCAAAGCTTTTGAGGAGCTCAAGCAATCTATTGTTGTAGCTCCAATTCTTGCTAAACCTTATTGGAGTAAGTCGTTCATACTCTACACATATGTTTCCACTGTAGCTATAGGATGCACTCTAAGTCAATTATACAAAGATGGGCATGATCATCCAATAGCTTATGGTAGTAAACAGATGGATTCAATAGAAAAAAACTACTCAATCACAAAGAGAGAAGGATTGGCAATTATCTTTGGTCTCAAAAAGTTTAGACACTACTTGATTGGAGGAAAAGTCACCATTGTCACGGATCACAAGGCTTTAAAGTACATCTTCAACAAGCCTTATTTTGAAGAAAGGCTAGCAAGGTGGATGATACTCTTGTTTGAGTATGACTACAACATTGACAATAGGCTAGGGAAGAAACATGCAAATGTTGATTTGTTATCTAAGGCCTATGATCAAGATGGAGTTGAACTAGTGGATGATTCCTTCCCATATGAGTAGCTCATAACAATCTCAATCACTCAAGAGGTTCCAATGGAGTACAAGGAGATTGTGGACTTTGTTATAAGAAGTAAATATCCAAAAGGGATGCATGTTAGGGAGAAGAATGCCCTTGCAACAAGATCTAAACCTTACACAATGGTGAAGGACATTCCTTTTCACCAAGGAGCAGATGGGCTACTTCAAAGAGTAGTGGGTTGTCATGTTTGTCAAGCTTCTGCTAGAAAGTCTACTTCTACTCTCCCTCTCAGATCAATTTGATTGCTAAGACCTTTTGAGAAGTAGGAAATTGACTTTTTAGGTCTTTGTGACAACCCAACAAGTATCACTTTTGTGGTAATCAGGCAAATAAAGTTTTTTCTCATAGAGATACAAGTCAAAAATGATTAAATATGAAGACAAATGGTAACAAGTAGTCCTTCTTGGTTCCGTCTTTAGTCTCTCAAGTAGAAACCACACCTAGAAGAGAGTAACAAGCATTGATCACAATCTTGTCATGAATTAACACTCCATAATCACAACTCATTCAAATCTTTCCAAACAAACTTGATTGTGATGTTTCAAATCCTCCCAAAGTGGCTACTTCACTACAAAACACCTTTGCCTCAAAAGTGTGTTCCACCCCTCCACTAAAGACACAAATTCCTTGATCAAAATTGTTTTGCATCAACTCAGTGCTGCACTCACAAATGCAAAATACTACCTACACTACAATTCCTTTCAAATGTGTCAAGGCATTTCTCCAATTGCACTTCACTCAGGATCAAACACATAAAATGAAAATCATGACTATGGAATCCAACATCCAACAAGCACACTAACTTGCACTTTGAATTTCTCTCAACACTCACAAGCACACACATAGAATTGATACTCGGAATTAAACTCAAGCGATGAGCACTGAAATCAATACTTTGCTTTATGTATCTTTAAAAATTTGGAATACTAAATAACATAACACTACAAACACCCTCTTTAAATAGTAGAGCAATCAACAATTGCTAACAACTATACAGTTCTACAACAACTCTACAAACCTGTAGATCCCAAATGACAATGCATCTCTCCATATCTGCCTCTTCAAATCTCACAACTGGTTCTACTCCGATCTGATGTCTACTTCTTCTTTGGTTTCCAAACCCGATGATCCTCCTTTCACTTCTCCTTCTTTGGGTCTATCTAATTCTACAAATTCCTTTGCCATCTCTACTATCTCTTCACTACAAACTATAATTGCATTGGTGGGTAACTTATCTAACTCTTTATCCCTCAACCCACTCTTCTCTAATAGCTCAAATGTCAAATCTGAAGACACTTGCACTCCTACTTGTGCAACTTCTGACTTCTTCCCCTCCTTCACATTACTCCTAAGTCTCTCTAACTTTGAGTTCACTATATCTAATAGGAGACTTACATTGTCTCCTACCCCAATTATCTTCCTATCTACTCAAAGCCTTAGATGAATCAACAATTTATCAAACTCAATGTCTTTCACTAGTCTTCCTTCACATTTCTTGCACTTTGGGTCAATTCACTACAACTATTTTCTCTTCTAATTCTATTCTATCTTGAATCAAGACTGAAATTGAAGTCATGGGTATCCTAATTATCTCTTCTTATTTTGTCCTAACTATTTTAGATGCTTTAGATATTTGACCCAAAGACTTCTGCATCTAATGCTTAACTACCTTGGATTGGATCAACTTTGTCTTGAGGCAAAGTCTCTAGACCCAAAGTCCTTCTATTATTATATACATCTACTATAGAAACTTCAAACACTTATAAAATTTTGCTATAGACCTCCAACATCCACAATTTTGGTTGCAATGGAAAGCTCTGAGCAAGACACTTCCAATGAAATATTGCATGCACAATTTAGACATGTGATCATTGAAATATGGCCCCCGCAGTAATCCTGACCTACAACCTTCATTCCAATGTGAAGTATCCTCTTTCAACGGCTGACCTTGTTCTTCCTCTTCCTCTGACACAAAGTAAACTTCTTTGGGTTCAATCTAGTCCAAGCCCTTCTTCTTCTCACACAAAATTGACTTCCTTGAGATCAACCCAAAGACTCAATTCTTATTCTTTTGTCTCCATTTGGGTTCAATTATGCCTTGATTATACATTTCTTCTTCAAAACACATCAAAATCAAAAAATGTGGGTACCACAGTCCTCTCAATAGAATCCCAAGGAACAATCAATACATTGTGGTATTTATTGATAACCTTACCAAATGGATTGAGGCTATACCATTGAGAGATAAGAATGAAGATGAAGTTGGTAGATTTCTTTTGAATATATTATCACTAGATTTGGGTGACGTTTGGAGTTGTCTTTATAGAGGAGGAGAGTTTATAGGGAGCATCATTGCATCCATGTTACAACATTTCTCTATCACACATAGAGTAACTACATCCTATAATCCAAATTCAAATGGCTTGGTAGAGAGAACCAATCAGACCTTGTGTTTGATGTTGGCCAAAGATGTAGAAATGGAGGGATCTAAACATCATTGGGACAAGAGGATTCATGCAACTTTGTGAGAGTGTAGGACAATCATGAAGACTTCCATTGAATATTCTCTATTTCCATTTGGTATATGGTATTGAGTCTACTTTACTTATTCAATTTGATCTTCTTACCTTCCAAAGCATTCATAGGAGATTGAAGAAAGTACAAGGAGGTAATGTATAGAAGTCAAGGAAGGATCAATTCATGGAATTGGAGGAATCAATAGCATTTGTTATGGTTTAAGTGAAGCAAGCCCAAAGGAAAAAAAAGGAGAGCTATGACCAGAGGCAAGGCAAGAAAAAGGTACAACCCTTCAAAGAAGGTGATTGGGTAATGTTGTTTGATTTCATTCAATTCAAGAGAGTGAAAAAGAAGTTTTTCCCTAAGTCCTTTTGGACCTTTCATAGTGGAGAAGGTGTGGGGCAATTACACCTATGACCTCAAGGAGTTGGGAGGAAAATACTTTGATAAAATTAACTATGATAAGTTGAAGATGTATCATAGAAGGTAGAGAGACCTTCACTTTCAGGACAAAGTGAAATCTTAGTCCGAGGGTAAATATAACATCCATTTGTGCATGTGTGTGGTATTGTGAGATTTAGTTTGGTATTATAAGTACTTGAGAGATATTATTTATTCTACATTAATCATGATGAGCTAAATTTAGTCATAGTTAAGGTAAAGAGGATTTTTCTTTAGAGGAAATGGAAAAGATGAGCACCACTATTTTGGATTCTAGTGTATTGACTTGTAATTATTCCTAAGTGTATAGCTTTGAGGAAAGAGTTGAGAACTCTTGGTCCCACAAGCCCTTTTATTTCAGATTCTTCTATAGTCCAAGGATATCACATGTGAAAGAATCCTTGACTTAGTAGTTTGCTCAAGATAAGACCACGTGTTTAGGAGAATATTCTTGTGAGTATTGATAATCCTTCAGCTTTTTGACTTTATTTGAATTTTAGCCTAATAACTCGAGTTACTCCAATAATGAGTAACTTTGGTGTGTAACTATTTCACAAGTATATAAACAAGGGGTGAGGAGGTACTCATCATCCTTTCATTTGCAACTATCTCTCTCATTGAGTTCTCTAGTAAGCAATAGTTTGAGTCTTGGGATGTAAGCCTTAGATGAGTATGATGGAGTTTGGATTCCTTGCCTTCTTTGTCCATTGTGTGCTATCATAATAGAGTTCATCATGAGTGAGAAATAGGCCGGCTCACACATCCCACTTTCTATCAAACATTCCCTACAAGTTATCCATAGAACAAAGAGTAAAGAAGCATAAATAACTTATGATCCTTTGGAGCTAAACCTTAGTTTAATCTTTGAATAGACTTCAAAGAGTGATCTTCATGTGCAAGTGAAAATAGTGAGAGTGAGAGTCATGAATATATCTTCTTGTTATTTTTTGCTACCCAACAAGGAACGAGTATGATATGCATGTCCAAAGTGAACATTTATAGAGATTATACTTGTCTTTCCTACTTTGAAATTGCAACCTTAATTCACCTACCATTATATAAGAATTGTAATACCCATTTCCGCATGTGTGTAGTATTGTGATATTTAGCTTGGTATTACAAGTACTTAAGAGATATTATTTATATAGAGATAAAGGATGGTTCTATATTAGTCATGGTTAGCTAAAGTTAGTGAGCTAAGATAGAGGGGACCTTACTTTAGAGGAAGTAGAAAAGATGAGCACCACTATTTTGGTATTTAGTGTATTGACTTGGTGTTTGGCTTTGAGGAAAGAGTTGAGAACTCTTGGGCCCGCAAGCCTTTTTGTTTTGGATTCCTCTTTAGTCCAAAGATAGCCCATGTGAAGGAATCCTTGACTTAGTGGTTGGGTCAAGATAAGACCACATGCTTAGGGGAATATGCCCATGTGAATGGATATTCTTTTCTAATTTTTGACTTTACTTGACTTTTAGTCTAGTAACTTGAGTTACTACGGTAATTAGTAACTTTGGTACGTAACTATTTCACAAGTATATAAACAAGAGGTGAGGAGGTACTCATCATCTTTTTCATTTGCAACTATCTCTCTCTCATTGAGTTCTTTAGTGAGCAATGTCTTGAGTCTTGGAGTGTTAACCTTGGAGGAGTATGATGGAGTTGGGGTTCCTTGCCTTCTTAGTCCATGGTGTGCTACCATAATAGCCATCAAAGGTTCATCTTGAGTGAGAGACAGGCCGGCTCACATTTTTAGTTCTGTTACCAGGACCTCTCTAGAAGGCAAGATAATGTTCCGCGTTCAATTCTACATTAGGCAGAAGGAGGCTATGAGAGTTCACTTGGAGAGAACATTAGGAGAGGAGAGGGCTGAACTTATGTTAGAGAACCAAGATCCATTTGTACACCTTGTCGTTCATTATTATGTCTTTGAGCTGATTTTGTACATCTTGTACACATGAGGGGAATTGGAGAGATTGTGTGAGGTGGATTGCAGATTTTGGTGATTAAGGTGATTTTGGGCAAAATCTCAAGTTTGAGATCTGGACTTGAAATTTCTACACATGATAGCTTGGGTTACCTTTCAATTAGCACATTTAAAATTATTGTGAGAGCTACTATGCTCACTAGGCTAGAATTTTTGAAAGTTGGTAGGGTAAAGTGCTCCCTTAATTGCATGCTCTCTAGAAAATTGTACAGAGTCTGCCATTTCTTCAATTTTCAGTGAATTTTCCTGAAAACTTCCAAAAACATTCAATGCATTGTATCCTACCTGCTGCCACAAAAATCACAGAGAGATCGTTCTTGCATATGGAGTAATGAGTTTTTGAAGTGAAAAGGGGGGGGGGGGGGGGGGTGGGGGGTTTCAGACCAAATCTGAAATATGTGTGCTGAATAGAAAGGTGTCTAGGCCAAATGGCTTGATGAAAGGATCTGAAATTTTGCAAGGAAGGATGCCCTAGAGTTGTTATCAAGTGTGCAAAATCTCAGAGGACTGTGACATACTGGTTGGGAGATTTGAGTGACATTGTGAGGAAGGGTCAATTCTGCAGAGTAAAGATCTCATGCATGAGGAGTTTGAGATCAACAAAAAGCATGTTTGAGTGTTTAGATTCATCTTGGGAACATGGAGTGTCATCAAGAGTGGAAATTGAGATTATGCAAGGTTCCCCAAGGGTTTGAGGTGATTATAGAGGTGGATTTGAGGAAAAGAGAGTTTACAATAGAATTTGAAGAGAGTGTTGAGAGGATCTAAAAACGTACATCACTTGGAGGAAAGAGTGAGTTTAAGTGCTTTTTGTATGGAAAGAAGGGACACAAGGCAAGTTCATGTCCATTGACCTTTGAGAGCAAGAGATTGAGGAAAAGGAGAGGTTTAATTGACTTGGGTTTGCATGTTGGACCTTCTTCACCAAGATTGGGAGGGAGAAGATCTAAGACCAAGGAGTTGTGTGCGGTTTGTGGAGTTGAAGGACTTCCAAAAGGACATGAGTGTAGTGGAGTAAAATTACTTTTGGAGACTTTGGTGAAGGATCTTGGAGAGAGTCTTAGTACAGCTACAGAAATACTATCACCTTCATCAGCTAGTTCTCAAGATTAGTGATGGAGATAATCTTTCAACTAATGGATAAACTATCCATGAGAGTTAGATTATATGCACTCTAGGATTTGATGTTGTTATAGAAATCTTGGAGCAACCTGAACCTTTTGCGTTCTCTAGGGTGGATTACTCTCAAGTGGTGTTAGTCATGTATATACTCTATTAGTTATAGAGTGAGAGAAAAGAAAAGAGAAAAAGAAAAATTGAGAGAAAAGAAAAATAGTGAGAGGTTAAGATGGGGAAACTTCCGGTTTTCTTTGGCAAGGATGGAGAAGATGTGGAGTCCTTTGTGAGAGACTTCAAGAGAGCTTGCATAGGAAACAATGAGAGGAGGAAAAATGAGTGGGCCTCATTATTACCAGATTTCTTTGAGGATGCAGCACTTACATAGTATGAGTCAGAATACCAAAAGAGAGAGAAGAGAGATGGGGAAGAGGAGTCTTGGGAGACTTTGACTTCAGCACTCATTGAGAACTTTCTTCCAGATGAGAGTTATGAGAGATTGATGAGTGAGGTTACATTTCTCAAGCAAGGAGATGGAGAGAAAGTGAGAGTCTATGTGGAAAGAGTGGAAAAGTTAGAGTCCAGATTTCGCATAGTGTTGAGGAAGGGTGGGGATGATGTGGAGACTACAATGATTGGCATAGGAGCCATGCTCACCAAGAATTTTGTGGGAGGGTTGAGACCACAAATTAGAAGCAAGGTGAGATATGAGAAACCTTCTTCCAAGGTTGAAGCTATCAAGATCGCAATTTGTATGGAGGAGAGTTTGGAAGTGGATGAGAGTGATTTGGTGGTGAAGGAGGTTGTGCATCCTCCTCAAGGCTACAAGTATGGTGGAACTTCTGATACTTTGGTGACAAAGGTTGCACCACAAGTAGTAGTTGCTCCAATTCTTGCACCTCCACCAAAGGATCCACTTCAAACCATCATAGGACAACTTGCGGATCTCAAGATCAATGTGGTGCAACTATGGGAGAAGAGAGAGGTGGATCAGAATGTAGGGAGAGGTCCTAGGAGTTATGGAAACTATCCATATAGAGGAGTTCAACCAGCCAATAATTTCAATGATAGAAATTGTTTTGGTTGTGGAAGAAGAGGCCATATCCAAAGGAATTGCCCAAATTCCACTTACCATGGAGGAAAGGGTTATAAGGGAGCCAATAGAGGGAAAGAGGGTGGTAGTGAAACCCAAGTGGCTCCTAATCCAAACAAAGATAAGGGAATAGCATCCATAGATGTGGTGGAGAGCAATTATGAGAAGAGAGAGTGCTCAAACTCCAAGAGTCTTAATTTGGAGCTTTTGGCACAAGAGAAGAAGAGAGCTCGTTTTGCAGAGGATGTTCACTCTTCTCAAGGATTTACTCCAAGCAAGGATACTCCTATGTCTACTAGGAGCACTTGCACCTCAACACCATCAACAACAAATACTCCAAGGAAGAAGTTAGGGATGGAGGACTTCTTGATTTCAAAGCAACAATGGAACTACAATGTGTTGGAGGATGTTGGTAAGTCACAAGGCTAACATCACAATGGGCCAATTGATTGCTTTGAACCCTACCTTGAGAAAGGAGCTTAGAGGTGGTTTGAGTTCTACAAGGAGCAAGAAGAAGAAGAAGGCAAAAGCGCCTGTATCAATGGATAAGGTGGATGCCAAGCTAGCACCATGGGAAGCTTGTGAATATGACTCCAAGATTGATGTGAGAGTGAATGGTCACAACATCAAGGATGCATTGGTTGATGGAGGATCAGCAGTGAATGCCATGTCAGAAAGGTTGATGAAAAAGTTGGGTATGATACCCTCAAGACCTTCAACATTTGTGGTGAGCATGGCAAACAAGCAACAAGTTCAACCAGTAGGGGTGATGAATAAAGTGGTAGTTTCAGTTATGGGAGTTCAAAATCTCATGACTTTCCAAGTCTTGAAGTATTCAAGCTATGACTTACTTCTTGGGATGCCATGGTTGAGAGCAGCACACACAACTGATAGATGGCACAAAGGGTACTTGAGGATTGGGCCATCAAACCATAGGGTCTCAGTTCCTGTGACTAACACTACCAACACTTCACATTCAGATACACCATCTTTTGATTATTGGGAATCACATTCTGAAGAAGGAGCTTCATGTGTGGACACAAACATGGAGGAGGAGACTTCCATAGAGGAGGATGAATCTGAATCTGATTCAGATGTGTATCCCTTGTGTGCTACGGATTTTGCACCTAAGCTAGAGGTTTTGAAGGACCCAGACAAATCACCATTGACACTTGAGGAGGTAGAGAGAAGGTTAGCTACCCTCAAGTATGGCCCAAATGTTACCAAGGAGGAGAAGGTGAGATTTGAGGAGATTTTCTGCAAGTTCATCCATGTGTTTGCTTTAGCTACAAGGATTTGAAGGAAGTCACCTTGGAGGAGCACAAGATAGAGGTGGAGTCACATGCAAGACCAATCCGCCAAAAGCAACGTCGCATTAGCCCACCAATATCTTTGGTTGTGAAGGAGGAGATTGATAAGCTCAAGGAGGCTGGATTTATCTTTGAGGTAGAGAATTCAGAATGGATGTCTCCAATTGTCATTGTGAAGAAAAAGAATGGCAAGCTTTGGGTATGTGTGGATTACAAGAAGCTCAATGTTGTTACCAAGAACGACAACTACCCATTGCCATTCATTGATGAGATCTTGGAGGAGGCTGCAGGTCAGGAGAGGTACAGTTTTGGAGATGGATTTAGTGGATATAACCAAATCAAGATTGCACTAGAGCATCAACAACTCACCACATTCACCACACCTTGGGGAACTAACACTTTCAAGGTCATGCCTTTCGGGCTTTGCAATGCTCCAACCACATTCCAATGGTTCATGAACAAGGTATTTGAACCTTTCATTGGGAAATTTGTGAGCTACTTCATTGATGACTTTTGTGTCTATGGGAGCAAGGAGGAGAACCTTCAGCACCTAATCAAAGTCTTGCAACGCTTGGATGAGGCAAATGCATCACTCAACCCAAAGAAGTGCATTTTTGGATGTGAAGAAGGTCTACTTTTGGGGCACATCATCTCCAAGGATGGAATAGCAATTGATCTTGAGAAGGTGAGGAAAATCTCAGACCTTCCATTCCCTTCAAGCTTGACAAAGTTACGCCAATTCTTGGTGATGGTTGGGTACTATAGGAGGTTCATCTTCTCATTTTCTAACAAGGCTTATGCATTGACCATCTACATGAAGAAGGGTGTAGATTACATGGTGATTTTGGAGGACAAGGAGGCTCTCAAAGCTTTTGAGGAGCTCAAGCAATCCCTTATTGTAGCTCCAATTCTTGCTAAACCTGATTGGAGTAAGCCTTTCATCCTCTACACTGATGCTTCTAATTTAGCTATAGGATGCACTCTTAGTCAATTAGACCAAGATGTGCATGATCATCCAATAGCTTATGCTAGTAAGCAGATGGTTTCAGTAGAGAAGAACTACTCTGTCACAAAGAGAGAAGGGTTGGCAGTGATCTTTGGTCTCAAGAAGTTTAGACACTACTTGATTGGAGGGAAAGCCACCATTGTCACGGATCACAAGGCTTTGAAGTACATCTTCAACAAGCCTAATGTTGAAGGGAGACTAGCAAGGTGGATGATACTCTTGTCTGAGTATGACTACACCATTGAGGATAGGCCAAGAAAGAAACATGCAAATGCTGATTTGTTATCTAGAGCCTATGATCATGATGGAGATGAGCCAATGGATGATTCCTTCCCGAATGAGGAGCTCATGACAATCTCAATCACTCAAGAGGTTCCAATGGAGTACAAGGAGATTGTGGATTTTGTGACAAGAGGTAACTATCTAGAAGGGATGCATGCTAGAGAGAGGAAGGCCCTTGCAGCAAGATCTAGACCTTACACAATGGTGCAGGATATTCTTTTCCACCAAGGAGCAGATGGTCTACTTCAAAGAGCAGTGGGTAAGGAAGAGTCTATCCTACTCATAAAGGAGTTTCATGAAGGTTTAGAGGACACTTTGCAAGAAAGGTGACTGCTTTCAAGATTCTAGATGCAGGTTACCAATGGAGAGGGATTTTCAAGGATTGTTTTGATTATTGTAAAATTTGTCATGTTTGTCAAGCTTTTGCTAGAAAGTCTACATCCACTCCACCACTTAGATCAATTCCATTGCTAGGAACTTTTTGAGAAGTGGGGAATTGATTTTGTAGGTCCTCTCAATAGAACCCCAAGGAACAATAGGTACATTGTGGTAGTTACTGATTACCTTACCAAGTGGGTTGAGGCTAGACCATTGAGTGACAAGAATGAAGATGAAGTGGGTAGATTTCTTTATGAACGCATTATCACTAGGTTTGGATGCCCTTTGGAGTTGGTTTCTGATAGAGGAGGAGAGTTTACAGGAAGCATTACTACAGCCATGCTACGACATTTCTCTATCACACATAGAGTAACTACATCCTATAAGCCAAATTCCAATGGCTTGGCAGAGAGAACCAATCAGACCTTGTACATGATGTTGGCCAAAGATGCAGAAATGGAGAGGGCTAAACATCATTGGGACAAGGGGATTCATGCAGTTTTGTGGGAGTATAGGGCAACCTTGAAGACTTCCACCGGATATTCTCCATTTCAATTGGTGTATGATATTGAGTCTACCTTACCTATTCACTTTGATCTTCCTACCTTCCAAAGCATTCATAGGAGATTGAAGAAAGCACAAGGAGGTGATGCAAAGAAGTCAAGGAAGGATCAACGCATGGAGTTGGAAGAGGCAAGAGAAGTTGCTATGGTTTGAGTGGAGCAAGCCCAAAGGAAACAAAAGGAGAGCTATGACAAGAGGCAACGCAAGAAGAAGGTGGAGACTTTCAAAGAAGGCGATTGGGTAATGTTCTTTGATTCCATTCGATTCAAGAGAGTGCAAAAGAAGTTTTTGCCTAAGTACTTTGGACCTTTCATAGTGGAGAAGGTATGGGGCAATTACACCTATCTCAAGGAGTTGGGAGGAAGACATTTTGATAGGATTAACCATGATAAGTTGAAGATGTACCATAGAAAGTAGAGAGACCTTCACTTTGAGGACAAAGTGAAAACTTAGTCCGGGGGTAAATGTAACACCCGTTTGTGCATGTGTGTGGTATTGTGATATTTAGCTTGGTATTACAAGTACTTACGAGATATTATTTATATAGAGATAAAGGATGGTTCTATATTAGTCATGGTTAGCTAAAGTTAGTCATAGCTAAGATAGAAGGGACCTTACTTTAGAGGAAGTAGAAAAGATGAGCACCACTATTTTGGATTTTAGTGTGTTGACTTGGTATTATTCCTAGGTGTTTGGCTTTGAGGAAAGAGTTGAGAACTCTTGGGCCCGCAAGCCTTTTTGTTTTGGATTCTTCTTTAGTCCAAAGATAGCCCATGTGAAGGAATCCTTGACTTAGTGGTTGGGTCAAGATAAGACCATATGCTTAGGGGAATATGCCCATGTGAATGGATATTCCTTTCTAATTTTTGACTTTACTTGACTTTTAGTCTAGTAACTTGAGTTACAACGGTAATTAGTAACTTTGGTACGTAACTATTTCACAAGTATATAAACAAGGGGTGAGGAGGTACTCATCATCTTTTTCATTTGCAACTATCTCTCTCTCATTGAGTTCTCTAGTGAGCAATGTCTTGAGTCTTGGAGTGTTAGCCTTGGAGGAGTATGATGGAGTTGGGGTTCCTTGCCTTCTTAGTCCATGGTGTGCTACCATAATAGCCATCAGAGGTTCATCCTAAGTGAGAGATAGACCGGCTCACAGAACTGAGAGGTAAGTAGCTCAAGAAGTGAGCATAGAGCCTAGACTAAAAAACACTAGATGATGGTACTCAGAATGGATGCAAGTATAACTCAAGGACTCATCTTCAACACCAAGTTCAAGGACATGGCAAAGAACTGAATACAAAGATTGCAAAGTCCTTCAACAAAAGTAGGCCCATAAGTAACATTTGGAAAGCCCTTAGTTACAAAGATCATACATGCAAATAAATTGTTTCTTCCCTTATAAAACTATTGTGACTCAAGAACATAGCCTATTTAACCATCAACTATGCAATCTTCTTTGAGCATGTTTATCAAGGAGCGATTGTTAATTAGGCTCAAATCTTCTACCTACAAGTTTGGGCCATGTTGAAGGAGTTGGAGGAAGATACAAAAGCAACATACCAAGCACCATTTTCCATTCATTTCTACATGGGGCTTAACCTGCTCAACAACAAAGAGTGGAGGTGGTTTCCTACACGCTTTAGAATAGTTGAATACTTCTCCACCAAACCTAAAGGAAAAGGGATTACTAATGCTATTTGAGATGAAAATTTGAATTTCCTTACAACAAGTACCTATGTGGGGGTGAATAAAAATCCAACCCCTATAGAATGGAAGAGAGAAACTCCTTCTAAGATTACCTAAGAAACCAAGAAGGCTTTGACAAACCCTCAAGTAGTAGACATTTCTTTGAAGGAAGATGAAAATGAAGAATTCATCCTACAAGAAATATAGACTAAGTTTGAATGAGAGCAAGATAATAAGAAGACAATGAGTCTACACCACCCTAGATCAATCATAAAGCAAAAGTGAGCTTGCAAGCCAAAGATCAAGAAGATCTTTAGCACAAAGTACATGTTATCCCAATACACCTAGGGTTTCCTTTAGAGTTGGAAGTATTAGAAATACCAAGAGGAGGAGCAAAAAATGAAGAAGTAGGCATCCAAGGAGACAAAGTCCCTAAAAGAGTTTGTCACACAGGCAAAGACCTGATGATTAAAGGGCAAATAAGATATGCATTTGATGGTGAAGGCTTTGTGGTAAATTCTCTTGGTCCCTCTTCCTTTGGACCATTAGAAGCAAAGGTGTAATATTATTAGCTAGACATATTATCTAGAGGTGGAAATTGGCTTTGTAATATCTTGAAGGATGTTATGTATGATGATCTAAGTAGATCAAATAGAGGTATCACCAAAAGAGTAATTCTACTAATAGGGTTGAGGTCAAAAACACATTAAAAACTTTAAAGATAATTTCAAAGGCCTAAATGGATGAATTATGCCTTGAAAATTAAAATATTCCCCTCCTTCCATGTTCCTCTTGTAGAGAGTTTTCCAATAGTACCTCATCCATGCTATTTTGAGATTCCTATAGGAAGATTCTCTAAATATTCTCTCTAATCAAACTTGTTTGACCAACCAGTTAGGACAAGAATCAACATGTCACCCATCCATGCAACTAATCTAAGGATGGAGCTCATTGACATGTCACTAATCCATGTATTTGATCTAAGGGTAGAGTTCTCTTTGGGAGGAGCCTTTTTGCTATATATTAAAGACAAGGTGCTCCTTTGGGGCATCAGAGTATTGAGAGATGAAGTCTTATGTTTCTCTTGTGTTTTTTTTTGTCTTGGGGTTCTCTTGTCCTCAAAACATTACAAAAGATAACTCTTCGTAGTAGAAATTTAAAAACCTTCTTTGTAACT
Organism: Lunularia cruciata; assembly: GCA_948567375.1. NCBI lineage: Eukaryota > Viridiplantae > Streptophyta > Marchantiopsida > Lunulariales > Lunulariaceae > Lunularia > Lunularia cruciata. The sequence continues at coordinate 15,947,723 of OX419756.1, forward strand.
AGTATTATTTTTAGTAGGATCTTCAAAGTAGTTAAACCAAAAGAAGAAGCAAGTAAGAACATTCTTCCAAGAGGAATTATTGTTCTCCAAAGATAGTGTGTAATAATTAGAAGCAAGTAAGGTAAAGAATTGTATAGATAAAGAGGATAGTGAAACCCGATATAAGAAATTTGCCACTTTCAATTTGGTAGTGATCTTTGCAAGTGTCAACCTCTTAGCCAGTAGATTTCTTAAGTTTTGGGTGGCTCTTTGCTACTTAATGCAACAAGTACATGTAAATATCCATTTAATTTAAAAGAACATATAAAAGTGAAAGAGCTAAAAGCTCTTGGTCTCTTTTGCTTAATTTTTAATACTCATGTCTACTCTTCATAGTGGTTGCTTAAGAATTTTCATAGTGAGAGTATCAAGGGCCTTGTGTGTGATATCCCTAGTCTTTGGAGCCTTGTGTGTTTGATCTTTAGTGTAGTTCTCTTGAAGCGATGCCTTGATAAGACTTAAGTGACTTATAGCATTGATAGAACTTAACAAACCTGAAGATGAAGAATACTCATTAGTGCAAAGATCCTTTGGAAAAGACATGCCTTTTGAAAAGATTACAACATGTTATTTGAAGTGAAAATCTTTGTAGGTGCCTTCTTGCTTTTGTATTGCATATTGTTCTACATTGAGACAACTCATTCATCTACTCTACATCATAGCTTTGTACCTATCCTTTACCAAAACTAGATAGCCTATACCTCAATAACTCCTTGAAAGAATTGACCAACTATCTCATGCAAGTGTATGCCTTTCATGGGTTCTTTCTAACCTTCAATTGGAACTCTTGCAAGCTCTTCATATTTTTAGTTTGCACTAACTCAAGTACTAAAAGAACTCAACCATTTGATTAACCTTGGTACTCCACCACCTCCACAATGGTACCACCACTTGTAGTAGCACCATCTTGAACTAGTGCACTACCACTAGATACACCAATATTACTAGAACTAGAATTTGTGAGTACTACTTGTTGACCTCTAGAAACCAAACTTGAGATGATGGAGATGTAGTTCAAAGGCCAATATTATCTCTATAGATCAATCTTCTCCAAGAATGCTTGCCTAAACTCACGGTAATCATCCAAAGGTAGAGACTCAAAGTGCTAGAACAATCCTTTCTATGCCATGAAAGGTGTGAATAAAGTCTAGTTCTACATTGCACCAACTATCAAACTCTTGGATGAAATCATCCAACTCAATGGTACCAACTATCAAAGTATATCAAAAGTTGGACACATGATCATTGGAGAATGGTAATTGGCCCAGATTCTGGAGTTGCATGGGCAATGACCATAGATATAAAATTCATAGAGAAGAAATTGACAACCAAGATCAAGTATACCTTTAACAATAAGCAATCAAAGAACAATGGGTGAAGAGTGGCCAGTTATGAGGATCCTATGAGAAGAGCCATAGTAGAGGCGGTTATAAAAAATTTTAAACAAAAAAAAACCACCTACTTGACCAACAGCCATGCCATGTTTTTTGACTATATGTATTTGAGATAGGATCTCTACTTCAAGAGAGGAAGAAGATGAAGAAGAAAACTAGGAAGATGCCTAGTCTACTTTGACATTCCATGACCAAGATATGGATGAATCCCTTTAGATGAAGGAGAGAATGCAATAGAAGAAGCAACAGCACCAAAGTAGGCACCACTAAGTCCAATTGTAGAAGGAGAAACTTAAGACTAAGCCAAGTGCTTATAGGCCCAAGAAACTTGGCCTGAAAGGGAAGAAGAGGCCAAACTTCACCTAGAAGTAGAAGACTGCATCACCAACCATAGGAAAAGAAAAGCAAGTCTACATTGGGACCAACCTTTTAGTGCTTGCACAAAAACCCAAATCAAGATGCAAGAAGAGCCAACCACTTTGAAGCTAGTGCCAGTCCAAGAAGGATCAAACTTTTTCATGCATTTGATTGGAGTTGCACTATAGTTGATGGAAGTGTTTTTGCCTCAATACTAAGCCAAATTCCCCTATGTTGTAGACTACACCACCCTGACTAGGAATATGCATAAGCAAGTCTACATTTGGAAGGCCAAAGAAGACCTGGTAAAGGAAGAAGCAATGAAGGCCAAAGATATGTACAAGGTAGAGGCAACAAAGTTAAGTGCCTTGCTACAAGAGAGCTAGGAACTCAAGAGGAGAAGTACCACAATAGAGAACAAACAAGATCACCATGCCACAAAGACCTAAAGGTTTGAAGGATATTGGAAGGCACTTTGCTTCAAATTTGACCAATACAAGAAGAAGCCAAAGATTACTTTCATGGCAAGTGCTAAGACTTGGAGAGCACACAAAGTGCTTTGAAAGAAGGACATGATCATGTGGTGACCCTAGAAGCATGAATGTAGGAGTACTGAAAGGAAGTGGTAATGCAATTGGAGCATCTCACCAAGGAAATGGAAGAAGAGAGAGCCAAGCATGCAAGATGTCTCCAATCATTGGAAGAATAGAAGGCCAAATGAAGTACTTGGACCAAGAAAATCAAGGAGGACCAACTCAAAGCACTAAGACAATTGCAAGAGGCCAAGACCTTATTCATGGACATGCTAAAGGAAGGAATACAAGTGAGTGCATTTTGGATGAATCACCATGAATTGAAGATGGAGGTCCAACAATTGCAGAATTAGGCATATGAAGAAGAGAAGATAAACATCTATCTCAACATTTGAAGGAGCACTAAAAAAAAAATTTAACAAAGTTTGTTAGGCATACTTGTTAGAGATAGCAAGGTATCAAGCATAGATAGATTATTTAGTTAGATATATTAAGAGCAAACGCAATTCTTTAACTCTAGTGGATCAAGCCCAAGGCACTCCTCTAAGGGGAAGTCCTTTGGTAAAGCAAGCATTCTTAGCTAAGTTTTAGGCACTTGGAGTAGTGAAGTAGTCAAGCACTATGAGTAGGCCACTTTTTTCTACATGGGGAATTATATATATTTTAGGAGGAGTGCCCTTGGAATTATATAGGCACTTTGAGTTGTATACTAAAATAAGTTAAGGTGGTGTTGTACTTTTCTTTTCTCTCTCTAGGAATACACCATGTGCCTAGTTGTGGAGTTTATAGATCAGAGGTTAGATGTAGATCTATCATTATTGGTCTAAGCCTGCATGTTTACTAAAACCATTGGTACCTTCTACTCTTTTTTCTAGTATTCCTTCTATTGGTAAAGGAGTAACAAACAACTTGATATGTCATCATAACATGCACACCTAGTCCAATGGTCATCACTTCCAACATACCAAGGAGAAACCTGTAGCATGTTTGGAAGAAAAAAAACCTAATAGTAATGTCTAAACACCAATCAAAGCCAATTGGACATAAAATCAAGCATGCAAGCATAGAGAGGATCTACACACAAACATTTTAGTAACAATTCTCCATGCTTTTGGTAGAAATGAGCTTCAAAACCTTCTTGCTTTCTCCATCTATATGAGACTTAGATGAGAATATCTTTTTTTCCTGTATCTTTGATTTAGATGATGTTAGTCTCAATGGAAAGCTTGTGAGTTAAGATTTCAAATGATATAAAATAATGCTCAATGTGATTACTACATCTCCTTTGAACATGACCACTACATCTCCTTTGACAAAGTCTCAAACTTGGCCACATTTTTGTAACTCTAACATTAATTATGAAATCCTAAGTAGGGCTCAAGTCTTAATTCTTGCACACAATTTTGATAAATTTTGCCCAAGGATGCATGTAAATTTATAGGAAGCACTTCAAGAAGCTTCAATACTTTCACTCATGACTTCAAATTGGACATTTGACGTTTAATTGCAATTGGATATAGAATTGCTCTATTGTGCTTACAATAGTTTTACAGTAGACTTTGTTGCATCAACACTCTCCCTTTATAAATCTTAAGCCAACCAAAATTTACACAGTAGTTTTTTGTGCTCTTGTCTAAACCTTTTTCAAATTTGAAGGCTTACCACAACTCCAAATTCTATATATAGATCAACTCATGAGCTAGGCTAATTTTGAACTCTATATGCCCATGTATGCTTGATCCAAGACCTTGAATTATCTATTTGAGAAATTTATATGAAACCTTTTCAGAGAGGTGAAAAACTTAACCACCCACAATATTGGAAATGTTCATGAGATAATTGGAACTAGAACTTGAGAAGGGACCAAAACTCCAAACCTAATCATCATCTTCTTCTCATCACCTTGATTTCCAAAGTTCCAGCTTCAATTGATCAAATTTGATTTAAGATTGACTCAAACATACAAAATTTGAGCCCAACACCATTAGCACTCTATCTACTCTCCAACTCCATTAATAGATCAAGAATATATGTCACAAGACTCTCACAATCTCCCAATTTGTGCACTTGAGTATGGTTCCCTTTGATTTAATTGACCATATCCTACTAAGAATCTATTCAAATCACTCTATTTTTATTTTTTATTTGTAGCCTGTTAGCTCCTCTCTTCAATGATTGTCTTGTCTCTCTTAATGCACTTTCCTAACTTTCTTAACTCCTTGAATCATCAAAGAAGTCCAAACTTACAATTTTATCACTTAGTTTTTCTCTTTTTGACAAATGGACCCCACAACTCCACCTTGAAGCTCTTGCACAAAATTTAGGACTCCTCTATCTATGAGAGCATATAAATTGTCAATTCCAATACTTATCCATAATTAAGCACTGGTATGACAATAGGATCTAGGTTCTCCATCACTGACTCATGAATGTTGCCATGAAATGTACCACCATCCAACCTTAAAATTGGTCATGGTGTAGAATTTTAAGCTTGATGACAAAAGAATTTGGAAGTGGCAGATTGGGAACATAGAAAATTTCTTACTTGAAGTGCTTCATCCAATGCTCTAGCACCCATGCTCTGCTATAGCTCTCACTCTCAATGTCCTCCTCTTGCTCAAGATTCCTAAAACTAAACACCCTTTCGTCTATCAACTCTCCACCACCTATATACTTAAGAGCCCTCAACAAGGACAAGACCATAATCCATATGACCAATTGTGTACATGTACATAGATTACTCACATTGCAAAATTTGAATTGTGGGATCTGTCCTACAATTTACTCCAATAATGTGGAGATAAACTATACAAAACTCCTTTCTCACTAGTTACAAAATTCACAACATGATAACGGGGAACTCTAACATCTTCCCTAACATGCATTAGATGCTTAATCATTCAATACGTATTGTAGCCAAAGTAATAAGTGTGGTAGCCAAAAGTGACAAGGTAATAAACTCCGGAGGCTCATCCTCAAATTGGTCCACTTGTGGTACAAAAGCTCCACTCCAAGCTTATTGCATCAACTTATCTGCATGATACTACAACTCCTCAATAGAACTCCATAGTGGAACATCCAAGGTGGATGGAACAACCCCACTTGTACTCCAAATTTGAGTGATCTCCTTTGGTATTAGGGTATAATTTGCATGGGTATTCTAGTTTAATAACTCACTAGGCCAAGTAACAAAACGTTGAAAGTTGAGATTGATGTCATGGTCCCTAACTATAGTGAACCATGGCTACCATTACAAAAGTGCACCAATAAGCAACACACACATCCCTTAATTGATTGCCTACCTGGCCTATGGAAGTTGTCTCCTCCCAATAGTCAATGTTAAAACCCATGGTGTAAAAGATTGCTCTACAAACTAGCACATCATATGACTATGCTATTGTTGCAATGGCTTGAGCTCCAACACAAAAATATAAATCTGATGACCAAGCTGAAACTAGACAATGAGCTCCTCACATATGTATTATGTAGAACCACCTCCTAGAGATATATAGATCTAAATGGACACCTCTCCACATCAATCTTTTATAGCCCAAGACCAAAAATTGCAACTTTCCGTAAGACAAGGAGTTGCATACTTGAGTTTAGTAAGACCCTCTATGGTGTATACAATTTCCTTGAAGGTTCCATAAAACTAAAAGAATTTACTCTAGTTGTCCAATAGGACAACTCTATGTGTAAACAAAGCTTGCTCAAATGCAAGTCTAGTTAGTAACTCCTCCAACCTAATAGTTATTGCTTGTCACAAGCCATTGGTAGCCAAATGGACCCCATGCTCCTCAACCAAGCTAGGCTTCATCATCAACCACTTTGCTCTAGAAGCATGAACCCTATCATCTCTACTCTCACAAAGTGTGGCAGTCAATTGGAACACTATAGTTGTGTCAATTCCCAATGTAAGCATGTCAATGGTTGAGAACAAAGTGGAGCGCATAATCAATTTAGCAACCCATAACATTGTACTAGACATAGTCTATGTAAACATAGGTGTTTGACTAATATCTAGTCCATCTTGCACTCTATTACCACCTAGCACACATACACTAGGATGTCTAGCCATGGTTGTTATTTGTACTACCTTAGAGAGTATGAAAGATTAGGGAAGCTTGACCTATCTACCATCTTCTCCACTTTCTGGGTCCAACTCCATTGATGCTCCTTAAGGCTCAAGAGCACATACTACTCTCCTAGTCATTGTGATAGATATATCTACTGCATGTGTTGATCTGCACATGAAGTCAATGATATCTCTATCTCCAACATATGAGGTGGAAACCTCAACACTTGAATCTAATCTCCTTTGAACTATATTCATGCTAGCCAATCTTTGCTCCAATTACTCAATCCAAGTAGGCATTACAAAAGCATGTATTATACCAATACCAAGTATGGGTCCTCTAATGCCACCTCAACCACCTAGTCCTCCATGACCTAGTGCTCCTCTACCACCTGCCATAGCAACCTTACCACTCCATAACTCCAAGTGGAGGTCAAAGCATTGGTCATTAGTATGACCAAATCTATGGTAATGCTCACACTATCTTAGGGTTGGTTAGAGCACTCTAGAAGTATCATGCCCACTACCTTGGATGCACTCTCTATTGTGGTGAGTTCCAACATAAATCCAACAAGCAACAAAACCATTCATTGGCTATTGCTGATCAGAACTTTAAGGTAAGGATCTAGGTGCACTAGGCCATCCACTTGCCCCATAATATTAGGGTTTTCCACTCTATCATCAAAAGCCAACATGGTGTGGTTCACTTTGTTGCACTATAGAAGAAGTAATAATTATTGATGAGGTCTCCCTACCAAATCCAGATACCACCACTCACTCTTCCACCATATTGAGCTCACTATACTTAGCCAAACCAAAGACCATCACCAAAGTTGATGAGGTAGCATGCAACAATTTAGCATCATATACTCTTTGTTGTAGCTCCTTGTCCAATATCCCATGCCAAAATTGGATTTCTTGGGCCTTAGAAAGTTCTTGAGTGAAACCAATCATCCATCTCATACAATTGTATGCCTTGTGTAAGTCTTTTCCTTGTATAAGTTTTTTCTAGCCTTTTGTTTTAACTCTTGCAAGTTCTTTAGCTTGTCAATTTGCACTCCCAAAAAATTTTGCCTCAAGCACTAGAGGAACTCTACCATGGGATTAAATCTTGATATCATCTCTTGCAATGATACCTCTACTTGTAGTAGCACCATCTCCAATTAGTGCACCTCCATTGGATACCAACTCTACTAGAGCTAGAACTCATGGGTATTGTTGATATACCTCTAGAAATTGAGTTTGTAATGATGGAGATGTAATTAAAAAATCAATACTATCTCCATAACTCAATCTTAGCAAAGTGAACTCTCTTGAACTTGTGGTAGTCATCCATTGGTGGACTCTCTAAGTGTTACAACAATCCTTTTCATATCAAGTGTGAATAAAGTTGGATTCTACATCTATTGCATATCACACCACCTATCAAACTCTTGGATGAAATCATCCAACTCAATGGTACCCACCATACCAGAGTAGCATTTAAGGACTTTGGAACCTATAAATTTTGTCTATGTTGCAACAAAATGATATGAACATACAATGTACACTCCAATCAACTCCCAAACTAGAATCAATCTCCTCTCTCACTAGGACCTAAGATAAATGTTGATATTGAGTGTCATTTTATGTAAATCCACTACATGCTACAATAAAATCTCTTATAGAATCCCCAAAGAATTCTATCATGACAATGTACTCCAAACTATAACCATAACCACCTAGTACCACCAAACACCACCCAGTAATATAACTCTAACCGTGACAACTACATTAGGGGAAAGGATGACCAATAACTTTCCATTACAACATATATGTTCATAGTCTACAAGTCATCACTTCCTACCTTATTAGATTAGGTAGTTTGATTGGTTATCACTCCAAACTCACAACCAAGAGCACACCAAAGCATCTATGCTCTAAAAATCAAGCCACCTCATACCTCATGGTGTACAAACAAATATAGAATCAAAGGGGTCCAATCACAAGAAATCTAAATGATAACCCTCCGTTCACAAATTTAAACCATAACTCTACCACCATTTGTCATTTGACATTCTAGGAGTATCTATCTCTTCATAAGTTACCAAGATCACCAAGAATAGAATCAAACATACTCTCCTACCTAAAGCTACATAAGTATAGATATGAGTCCACCAATCTCTAGGACAAGAAGTAAGGGTGGACCAATTGGCTAGTGCACTAGTTTAGGAACCAAAGATCCAAGGTTTAAACCATGTTGTGTATAAATGTCTTGATTTACCAAATGACTACCAAAAACTCCTCTAAACTTATTACCCTTATACCAACAAACTTGCAATTCTAGGCCTTTATAGCCTCTCTAGCCCACAATAGTCCTATACCTCAAAGCCTTTAAACATTGAACTTCATCCAAAGCAAGCTTTTCTTCTTGCCAAATAAAACCCTTTTCAAATGGGCTAACCTTGACTAACTTGCACACTAACTCACTTTACGACCTCCATATGGCTCTCCAACTTTGGCCAACCTCTAATACTTGCTTTACCTCAAAATTGGACTCCAAATCAACTTCTACCAATTTAGTAGACCTTTACTATAGTTGACTACTCTCAAAATCCTTTGCCAAGTGCCAAATTGAGTCAAATTGAGGGGATGAGGACCTCCAAATCCCTAATTTGAGGAGATAGGTTTTTGAATCCGCCTCAAAATTTTGCAATTAAGACCCAATTTCACATCACTCAACCTCAATTTTACCTCATTGTGCTCAAATTCAGTCCAATTACATTGCAATTGATCACCCATAGACCCAACTTTTTGCAATATCAACAATTTTTCTTCCCTATGTCAAAAAATCTGAAAAAATTTCAAAAAAATTGATAGAGATTTTACACACAATCAATCTCAAAGAAATTGAGCAATGATTGAAGGTACCAATAATCTTCTAAGCTTGGATATACCACCAACACCCGCTCTTCCTACATCCAATTTCCTCTTGGCTCACTTCTTTGATGAAATCAATTCAATCATACACTCAACTTAGATAAGAAACTCCACTCTCAATTCCATAAACTATCAACAATGTATATTAATTACATAGTCAAGCCATACCATTCTAGCTAAGAGACTCCAAGTGATACTCGTTGGTCTTTTCCACCATAACCAAGAGCTCAAAGGCTCAATATCAAAGAAATCAACTCCTTGGAGTAGCACTTCAAAGGTATATACCTCTAGACTCAACCTAGAACTCAAATTCTAATGGTGCCACCATGGCCCATCTGATAGTACACCTAACAATGCAAATGATAGCTCTAACGGTGTGAACAACAGTCTTAACACAAAATCTGGCTGCCACTTAGTAGTCTATGAGAAACTACTTGTATAGCTATGATTGCCAAAACTAACACTCCAATTTCCAAGCAAACTAGCTTAAGTGCTATAATATCATGACAGAAAAGAGGAACATAAGAAATCAAACTTATTATCACTCTAGCCTCACTATGCCCAACAACCAAATACCACATACCAATGTTACCTAAGTACCTATAACCATGATAAATAAACTAGAGGAAAAGGCAATATATAACTTGCAATCACAACGCTCATGATCTATAAGTGATCACTTCCAACCTTATTGGAGAAAAACATAAGTAGTCTGATTTTTAATCACTCTAGCCTCACTATCAAGAGCACAAAGAATGGAGATATCTAATCAAAAAAAGTCCAAGCAATCACCTCCAACTTATAGAAATCTACACAAACTTGCTCAGCCACCATTTGGCATTTTGACATGATGGGAACATCTATCTACTCTTAGTCTATTATGATCACCCAAAGACGGGATCAAATGTACTCTCCTATCTAAGGATATACATGTATGGATTTGAGTCTATTAGTCTTAGGATAATAAGTAAGGGTGGACCAATTAGCTAAGGAGCTAATTTAGGAGCTAGACTGCACAATTTAGCAAATTGACTCTCCAATTTCATCAATTGGACACCCACAATCTTAGTTTCAAGAATTTGTGCAATGCTTTTGCAAATGATACTCTCAATTCCCCAATTCTATCAATTGGACCCCTATGACCTTAGTTTCAAGAAATTTGGACAATACTTCCATACATGATGCACTCAATTTTCAACTCAATTGTAAAATCTCCAACAAACTAAGCAACACTTCTACATATTGTACAATTTTCAACAATATCAATTAAATTGGTCAATTGACAAGAATCTAGCAAAATTGAGCAAAAAGTGACAAAGGTATCATTGATCATACCAAGCTTTGATATACCACCAATACCCATAGAATTCCTGTACACAATTTCACCTTCCATATTTTTTGTTTAAGCAAGACTCAAAGTATATACACTTTGCCAACATGCGCTTATTCCACTGATTGGGCCAAAACCACTCTAGCATAAACAATCCAAATGCACTTGCTAGCCATACCCACCATAGCCAAGAGCTTGAAGGGTCAACATAAAAGAAGTGGGATTTTTGGAGCTCTACTTGGGTATATCTCTCCCGTGGAAGGCTAGGGAGTCTAGCTCTAAAGGCACATCCAATGGTATTGATGATGCAAATGGTACAAATAGTAGCTTTGACGGTGCAATCAAAAACCCTAAACCCTAATGAATAGACAGCCACCACTAAGTAGTCCATGAGGTGCTATTGATACAACTCTGATCACCAAGATAATTGCCACAACGCCCTAGAAAACTAGTTTTAGTGCTATAAATGTGGTGATAATGGTGTGTTACCATAATACAAAGCAAAGGTGAGGGATAAGTCAACTCACAGGTCAAACTAAAATAGAATGGGGTAGAAATGGATTTGGAATTAGATTCTATTTTGACAACTATATCATTGATATTGCTTGTTGATAACAAAGATCTATCTATGGGTACCACAAGGTTGCTTCTACAATTTGGTTCCACAATAAACTAAATCTAAAAAGAGAGATGCAATTGTGATGGTCTCTCTAGTGGTTTAAGTGGTTTAAGTGGTTCCAATTCTGGCCATTATGATGGTAGGAGTATAGATTTATAGCTAATTTAACTAATAGTGAGATAATAGTATGGTCTACCAATTTAGTTAAATATGACTCATAAACGGCATGGGTAGAGGGGTAGAACATTTTGAGTAGGAGATAGTATATTTAGTTTACATTAAGAATTAGTGGAAACTAGTGTCCAAGCAGTAAGAAACATACATATGTGTGTTAAAGCTTTTGAAGTTGTCTTGTTATGAGATATATGGTAGTCCCTGAATAGAGTTTAAGTTATATCCTCTATCATTTTGAATAGAGTTTAATTTATATCCTCTATCATTTTGACTTTTGGTATATTAGACATCCTAGCACTGAATTCTCAATCTCACCAAAGTAGACACTCTTGACTGTACACAGCCATACCCAAATCACTATCACTCATATCATTGAGAGATAGGACACAGCTTAGCAATGTACTCACTAGCATAAAACACACCTGAAGTGAAGCTAAGCAGCATAGAACATACTTAATTCAAGGTGCTAGGTGCCATGGATGACTATTATAAGAGAACTTAGCATTTTAGCCCTTGAGAGCCCAGTTCTATACAGAGAAGTACAATTGCTCAGTTATATGTAGAGAATTATATGTAGGGGTAGTGCTTGACAGAACACTAAAAGTGGCTATGCACCACTTTGCCCTAAAATAAGTTTAGAGATGATCTAATTCAAATATTTTATATAAATATTCTCCATCATTTTTCTCTAAATTTTGTGAATTATTTTCTGACAAGTGTTGAGAGTAGATGTGGAAAACTTATTATGAATAATATGAATCTCTTTGAAAAAAAAATTATAATGCAAACTATGCTATAATTTACATTAAAACCATGATGATGAAATTCATGTACACTTATTTCGTGAACAGAGTGCAAGCTTAGATCAAGAGCAAACATCTAGAGTGAGTAAATAGTGACTGCTTAAAAAGAATATCAATACAAAGGACTTTGATTATCCTCGATACTACGAGAACGAAGAGGACACATACGACTAGAGTTCATCTGGCGATGTAGCCAGAGGGACAAAGTAAACGGTTTATCCATTTTTCAGCAGATCAAACAGATTCTGAGAAGCATTCCTCTGTCAGGTAAAACATCTGATACAAGCATCCTGGCCCCAGATTAATTTGCACCATTTAGTAATCGTAGTAGAACTCATCTTTTCTACGGATATTCATGGTTGCATACAGAGGCATCATGCTATTTGCAATAGTCTGAGTTATATTAAATATAACCCTTTATAGCTGGATCGAGTTAGGTACTAACAACATTGTATAATGCAGTGGAGACCTCTCTTTGGGGCAATGAGACACTCGGAAAGCTGAGATATTGATGCTAATTTTGCTTGATCTTTGTAGTCTCCACTAATATGTATTCAATGCTTGGAATCTAATCAAATATGAATTCAATTATAATGTACATTTGCTATTTACAATCTTGTACAATTTCAGACTCCTGTTGGAGGGATTCAAAGAGGCCATCGCCTTCAGGACCCCTCTGAATTTCCAGATCCAAGGTCTTTCACCATGTTTAGTTTTTGAACCAGAGGATTCATGTTTTTTCTTCGATGAGCTAAAGACTGCTGTAAGGCACCCGTTTGACCTTCCGTCTTTGGGGAAAACGTTACTGGAGCAGCGGGTGGGATTCCGTCCTTAATTTGTAGCAACTCTCCAGCTTTAAGTTTCTGCATAAGAGCTGAGGTGGCGTTCGCAAGCGCGAACCCTCCAGTCTTTGTGCGACTATTCTGACTAACAAGTCTTGAAACTGCTTGCCTGAAGGTAGCTCCAGCATCTCGTCTAAGCACCGTCTTAGCCGACTCCTCAAGGGATATTACGTCGAGGTCCGAATTCTTTGACCTGTCCTCCAGAGGTGCAGCCACTGCAAAGGACAATAACTCGACGGCAGTCACTTAACTATTATTGCAACTGCTGAGTATGAGTATATACGAGGACTATTTGATTGAAGACACCAAATTTTAATGCTCTCGAATTTGAACTGACCTGTCTTGGAGTTGTATGATATTTTTATGGTTCCGAGAAAGCCATTATACTTTCTCGACGTGAATGGTTCGTCCTCGCATAGTTGATCAAAGGTTTCTAATGAATCTATCTCCACTTGGACTCGCCCGTTGTAGCTTTTCTGCATACAGAAATCAAACAATCCATTAACGTATGTACATGTGTTGTATAGATCCTGTTTACAGATGTGAATAAATTCTCTTCGTGATTTGGCACTCACACTTCGATTTGTGTTGCAATCACTCGAACACCATTCCGAATGCAGAGATCAAGACTATAGAAAAGGGTCAATGAGAATTCAAACACTACCTTATCTTCAAATTAGATTAGTGAAGAGCGTCAGATATATGTACCGCAAACGCGGATCCAGACTTCCTATAGAGCATATAACCACAGGCCTTGCAACAAGTCCAAAAGGATTTACCAAATCGCTTGCATCTTTCCAGCAATGTTCCTCGAACTTCTTGGCGAATCTGAAGAGAGCACTTTTAAGTCCCTCTGAAGGTACATACTGTTCCAGAACTTCCAATCTGCATCCCATCAAGAGCACAAGTCATCTATATGCATGATGGGAAATATTCGTTCCTCGAAATTGTTCAACAATTTTCACTCATTCGATCCCTCGTGATCTCATTTGTGGACATCTGTCACTTTCCCGAGCCCATCAAACAGCTTGAAAGCTGAAACGTTTCAGTACTATCTATTGACAAACGAAAGATGGTCCTCTTGTAGTCTACGTTTCGAGGTGATGAACCCAAGATGACTGTCACGACTTCCGTACTCAGAAGTGCACATTCTCAAGCAAATGAATTTCAATTCAAATTTCTTCATATTGAGATGAATCAAGAAACATTCAAGATATATTGAACTCACATTCTTTGTCTGTTTGCTTCTCGGGTTTCTGCATTCGAAATTGCATGCCAATCCCCCATTTTCACAGTTGTCGGTGACAGTTGTTATGGAACTATTTCTCTTCCTTCACTGTTATAGGAACTGCCAGGAAGCAACAGAAGCCTGGGTTCCTCTGTTGAATTTTGCAGCATGCGAAACCTTTAGAACCCAAGGAAAAAAGACCATGAAACAGTAATAAAATGGGCTGAGATCTTCTCCGTATCCCTCGTTAACGATCTCTTCGCTCTATAGATGTTGGTAGCAGTTTAGTTTCAAGTTTCCTGCAAGTTAAAACATATGAGTTGTTGTTGAACGCCGAAGGTACAAATCAACTGCAAATTTCAGTAAATTGTAAAGAAAACTTCTCTGGATCACTCGAAATACTCGGCGTGGCGAGAAGGTCTGCCTGAAGGACAGTGTAGTTTCAAAGACTTGCTATCCAGCTTAATTAATTGACGTAAACTACTGCGTAGAAAACCTTCATCGACTATCTATATCTCGGTTTGGTAGTCTTAGAACGGTTCTGATACAACTCTATATCTAACCTTGTTTCTCTGGAAAGGAGAATTACATTTTCTTCGCAGTTCATCCTTTCAATTATTTTGACAGGTTTCTGATTGATCTTTATCGAGGTCATCCTCGTGCTGGTGTGTCTAATTGCTACCGCGGTACTAGTAGCCAGCTACAAATGTGGTAGCGAAGGCTCATCCTTAACGAGTGTAACAAACCTGCAACAAACTACCGACATACGTATCCTATTCAGGGTTTCAGCAGCCTTCGATTAAGAATGCCATGCTCTAGACCTTGCAAAAGCATCGCCCGGTTAATCTCAAACTTATCACTTCAAAAGCAAGAGGAATGTTTGGAAAGCAAACTTAGGCCTCAATCTGTAAGTTAACACGGCACCTTTCACCCCAGCTCACAACAAAATCTACGATTCCACAACAAATCGTTGCCCACAAAGAAACTCAAAGTGTACTCTAGATTTATTGGCATCCAAGGATCATTCACAAGAACGCGGGCTGGACATACCGTTCCCTTTCCTGACTCACTGCAAGTGTTCGGGTGCGCATCCTTCTCTCTTCAAACTTTGCTATCTGGGTGACATCACCTCACGTAGTTCTGCTGGTGGATCAAATCAGAATGATCAAATTCACTTCTCTCATGAACAATTAATGGTTTATTGCTCTCCAGAGAATCATCCCGCACATTCCTGCTTTTCTTCCGATAATTTGGACAACATGTGCACCACTACACGCAGCCCCACCATCAGTAACTGCTTCTGTGCTCAACCTTCTGATCTTCATGTCATATGTTTACACTCTTGTACGTGTATCTGGTTTCAAGTTCATCCCGGTTCTTCGGACATTCCTGTAATTTACTCACCAGCACATAGTATCACAGTAGATCCAAGCAGGTTTAGTGTAAACTACTGTACATCCGGTCCAGGTACTCTTTGTCATGTCTTCAGTGGCACCAATGGCCAGCTGCATATTGACAAACTGTAGAGATAGTTAAACTATTTTTTCATGTTCACTACAATTCCGCGTCCGCCATCTCAAAATATCTTTATTACTCGCCGTTTAATAGTAAATTATCTCACAAAGTTTCTCTTGTACGGTCATGTTAGTGGGAGACATTAGAATATTTTACATCCTATCAAGCATCAAATCCGGAAAATGTAAACTTCAGGTGATCCTGTACATCCTTTTCCACTCGGATTTAATGCTTGATAGGAGGATGTAAAATTTTCTAATATCTCTCTCTCCCTACCATGTCACAAAAGATTTACAAGTGAGATGTTAGTGAGAGAGAGACAATAGAAAACTTTACATCCTATCAAGCATCAAATCCGAGTGGAAAGATATTTACAAGATCACCTGTAGATTACAAGATATTCCGGGTCTATTGTGAATAAACCGAGCCAAATAGTATATCACTAAGGAACAAGAAAAGTGAATATAAGATGTTGAAAGTGCATTAAATGAAAACGAGCATAAGGCTCGAGGTGGGAAGGCAAAGTTCATGAAAGGAAAACGAGCATAGGGCTCGGGGAGAAAAGGCAAGTATCTATTCTAAAATGTAATAAAAATATCCAACTGCTAAAATTCACATATAACCTAAATAGCTTATTAACTAAACAACTGTATGATAACGGTTTAGTAAGTACATATTTGAGAATATGTCTGGTATATGGAATAAAATATTTCTATACTTGATAGGAACTCCCATTGTTGCTACGTATGTAAACCCGATGTCTAACAATACCAGAGGGTGACCGTGTCTCTAGATCTCTGTCTAATGCGCAAGAGTTTATAGTATCCTGGAAAAAGATAAAAGAAAAAAGAATGATTTGTCAGTAACCGACAGGAGGTCTACCTAAGAAAGCTTAAGGGCACATCGAGTGATAATGCCATTCGCGCAGTTTGAGGATTATATTGAAGTTCTGATTCCATAGGTGACAAGAAGGTCATGGTTTGAGTTATACGTAAAGCAATTAATCTCAATTTAAGAACGTTGCTTGAGAAGCTTTAACTGCTTAGATAGGGGACATTGGTAAAACATAAACTCATAACCTTGATGTCCAGTTTTGTTCTCGGAGATCTAAGAACCATGAGTCCTTTACTCTTGAGAAACTGGAAGAAAATGCATGATTTCGAACTTGCACGTAATGTCTGCAGATACGAATCAACAGGTTTACTCTTTAAACAAAAAGTTTGTTTTTTTCCTGATCTGTATAGCACAGTAACTTGTAAGCAAGTAAGTTGCGAGAAATTGAAGGACTGCGTTCTTTAGGGAGCAGAACCGGAATCCAGAGCTATTTTCTCGTGCTTGATTACAATTCCGAGGAGTCAGCGGAGACAGCAATTTACAAGCCAGTTCCAGCACATGTACAGTGTCACAATCATGACCACCTCGTGCGGTTTGTCGTGATGCTGATGTCTACTGAATAACGTTTCCTTATCCAGTAGATGAACAAGACGTGGACACCTAGCAATAGACGGCATATTGTAGAAACTCATTAAACGACTTTTTCTCGTTTCCTTGAGATTTCCTTTTCTGATGGCGGGAGGAGCTGCGGGGAGAGTGTGGAGACGGGAGAGGAGAGGGAGAGATGTGAGACAATTTTGATAAAATCTGAGTGCTCTCTAGCATGTAGCCTTCGAGTGAATCTGAGTGCTCTCTAGCATGTAGCCTTCGAGTGAATAGACGATTCTCTTCGTTTTTCGATTTTGATTCCATTGGCACCTAGATTGAAGACTATGGAGAATGGAGTAGAAAGTTATGAAGTCTTTTAGCTTTTTTAGGGTTGAGAGTGATCATTATACATTGAGAGTGATGGGTTGTGAATTTTCATTTCTAATATCTGGGTTTTCATGATTATGTTCCATGGGAATTTAATTTGAAAATTTTGGAGATGGAAATTGAAAGTTATGAGAGTTTATAAATTTTAGGGTTGGGAGAGATTGTTTTCTTATGTGAGTTGTGATGTGAGGGGTTGTAGTTTTGCAGATATGGGGAGATATGGAGAGGAGTATCATGTGTTACTATCACTATTCTTGTGCTAGCCATGGCTACACTTTCCCATGTGGGGTCGTCTAGAGCGGGTCGGGATACACCATGCCCGGTGTGTCACCGACGCTTTACCTCGCAAGGGGTAAAGACCCAAGTGGGAAGGATGCACAAGGACTATGATTGGACCACTTGGGATGCCCATGTGAGACGAGTGACCACATCGACAGCAGTGACACTCGGGATTACGCACGTTTCTTCTATACCTTCGTTGATCGTTCCATGGATACCGATCGAGTCGTGGGAGTGGTTAGCTTCTCAGGCGGGTTTCATTTTGAGGTTATTTGAGACTAGTTTTCCATGTCCACGTCTATTCCATAGGCTACCCCGCACACTCCATGATGAGGCTAGACAGGCTTTTCGCCTACCATTGGATCGTTTGGCACGTGATCCCTTGGACGAGTTAGCGTGGTTCCTATTCCTCCTACTCCCTCGATGGTGTCTTCGTTATGCTAGAGGGGGACGTGCGGGGCATAGAGAGGTGGCGGCTAGATTTCGTCGATTCCGAGCGGGGGACTGGGCAGCCCTTCAAGAGGAGTCTGTTAGGGCTATACGATTTAGGAGACAGACATCGCCATAGGATACCACAGATTCCACTCGATTACGACGATGTAGGACATTGGGTCAGGCGGGAGAGTTTAGTAGAGCAGCACGAGCGCTACACCCTTTGTCTATAGCGAGTCCTTCTGATGAGACCATCTCTTCCCTACGCTCATTGCATCCTATAGCAGTAGAGGGACTACCACTAGAGGTCTTAGATTATCAGCCTGAGCAGCCTTTATGTCTTGATAGGTCACTATTTGCACAAGCTTTGTGCACTGCCCCTCGCCTTTCCTCAAGAGGCTTGTCAGGGATGGTTTATGAGCACCTTAGAGATTGCTTCCAGGCAGATGATCCTTCTAGTGGTTTTACCGAGTTGTTTCAGGTGGCTGTAGCAGTAGCGAGAGGAGATATTCCTATGTCGGTTAGTCGGGTCTTAGGTGCTAGTCGACTTCTCGCGATCGAGAAGGACACGGGAGGCATTAGACCAATTGCTATTGGAGAGATCTTTTTGCATTTGGTCAGTCGTACCATTGTCCTTCAGCATCATTCTCACTTTCGACAGCACCTTAGTCCATATCAGTTTGGAGTAGCTACACCTGGAGGATGTGAGGCTATATCTCTAGGCATTAGAGCACTCCTAGATATCCATCCGGAGTGGGTCGTCTTACAGGTGGATGTTGAGAACGCTTTTAATAGCGTCTCACGTGCATCTATCTTTAGAGAGCTTAGGGAGGCTGGTGGATCCTTGGCGAGTCTCATTCCTTTTGTGCGGTCTTTTTATGGCTCTCCTGCTTCCCTTTACTACCAGCATGGTGGTTCACAGGAGGGCGTCACCGTCTTGGAGTCAGCTATTGGTACACGTTAGGGAGATCCTTTGGGGGGGCCTTTATTTGCCATGGCTCACTTTAGAGCTCTTCTGTCTACTACTTTGGCCATGCCAGGTTGTGTATTTCCATCCTTGGCAGATGATACACACATCGTAGGCCCTATAGATCAGATTAGGCAGGCCTTTGACTACTTGACTACCGAGCTACATCTAGTAGGCTTGAGAGTCAAGGTGTCAAAGTGTAGGGCATGGTCCCCTTTAGGTATCCCTCCCCACCTTGAGCTTCCAGAGGGTTGTATCACATCCACAGAGGGACTTTGTGTTCTTGGAGTGCCAGTAGGATCAGAGGATTTTGTCACACGCTTCTTGGACGCTACCCTTGTAGAGGATGTTCTCCATGTGGATGACCTTCCATTACTAGGAGATCCGCAGGTGGCATTTGGTATACTCTCTTCTAGTATTGCTCGTCGATCATCCTACCTCATCCGTACAGTTCCTCCCTCACCATCCTTCCTATCACGTCTGAGAGCATTTGATAGGAGGATTATGGGAGTCTTTGGTGATATTATTGGACCAAGGACTTTTGAGTGTGTGACATGGGATTTGGCACGTAGACAGACGGCTCTACCGATCTCATGTGGTGGGGTTGGCTTGCTTTCTATGGAGGAGATGGCACCTATAGCATTTTTGGGTAGTTGGGCTCTCTTGGCACCCCTACTTGCCTCTTGTTTTGTGGTTGCTGATAGGCCGGTTTTGGAGACTTATGTGACAGAGGTGGAGGGAGGATCCTTTTCTCTCCAGGTGTTATTGCGACAGACAAGAGATAGTCTATCTCCACGAGCACAAGAGGGTTTTCCACCGTTTGCTTCACTGTTGTCAGATTGGACTAGAGGTCTATAGTCTTCCTTGATGGAGCGACAGTGTGAGCATACGCTACATTCTCTCTTAGTTGACGTCCATTCCTCAGGCTACTAGAGCACGTCTATGCTCTTGCTCCGGCAAGGGTGCAAGCTCGTGGATCCTAGCTCGACCATGCATTAGGGCTTTCCGACTCGCACCGGCTACTTTCTCTACAGCGATGAGGTTTTGCCTAGGTTTGGTCCACCCATCTGCATCTTCACTACTCACTTGTGAGTGTGGTTCTACACTAGATGCAGCAGCGGTCCACATGACACGGTGTCCTTTTGGAGGACAGAGGATAGCTACCCATGATGCCATTAGAGACATAGTGTTTTCTATGGCACGAGAGAGTGGATACTTGGCTTGGAGGGAGCGTTCGTATGCATTGCAGATGACACGTGTCAGGGCAGACTTATACCTGGTCCGAGATGATCAGGTGACAGTAGCGGATGTCATGGTGACAGACCCTACGCGTGATACAATTTCGGAGGGAGTGATTACCCATCCCCCTGGATGGGCGGCGAGTGCAGCAGCAGGTCGCAAGGTCTCCAAGTATAGGGGCATGCAGCGAGGTCACCTCTTTGTTCCTCTAGCCTTGGAGTTATATGGAGCGATGGACACGGCATTTGACACATTTGTCAGGGAGTGCGCGAGAGCTTATCATGTTAGGCGTCAGGGGGTACCACTCTCACTCTCATACTTTGTAGCTTACTTTAGACAGCGTGTATCCATTGCTCTACAGAGGGCAGTGGTTGGTGCAATCCATAGGAGAGCAATCACATTAGGTGATGTTTCTTCGGATGCTCCAGTTGTGTGTAGACCATACGACTTGCATAGCTCGGATATTTTAGGTGCGGTAGGGCAGATTTCTCATACAGACTCTATTGGGGCTTAGCCCCATGTTACCTTTTTTGACTCTCCCTTGTACGGCTTGATGGGGTCTTCCCATCCTTCATTTTTCCTACGCGGTCGCCTTCCTTTCCCTATATCTTATCTTAAACTTACCCTAAAGCTCGAAGTTCTATACAGCTTTCGCAATTCATTCATATCTTTATGAATGTCTCAAGGAGAATTGTATGTGAAACGACTTTGATTCTCTGACCAACCTATCTCATCCCGAAGCTTTTCCTTTCTAATTTACACCAGTCTACTTCCATCTTGCATATGCCATGGACTGACCAAGTACTTGCTTTACCTTAGTGCCTGGTCTATAGAAAGCTCCGACGGTTATTATATAAATGATCTTTGAAGATAATCTACATAAGGCTTAGACTGTTATTATACAAATCATCTTTGAAGATAATCAGTCATACTCCTTGTATGTGTCGTTAGAGCATCTAAAGTCAATTTGATGTGCAAGGAAAGTGAATTTACTAGCCTATCAAACTTCCGCATTTATGCAATCCATAAGTCCATCAGCGAAACTCACTAGGAGGGTGACGGATTGGTTACCAAGCTTAAAGAGAGATGCTAGTATCTCTACATGCTCTCATGTATCTCTCATATACTCTCATGCATGTGGTTAAAATTTTTGGATCCTATCTAGGCACTCCTACCAGGTTCCATGTGGAAATATACTAGGATTTCTATGTCTTTATGTTCTCTTGTGGGCTCTACACTCTCCCTCCTACTCCATGCTATTGTGAGTGCTATTGTGGCTGATGACCATAAGAGAGATGTCTCCACTTTGAAGTTATTGTTATTGGCCATTCTTCCCATGTACATTACTTCTTCTAGCCCATGGAGGCACTTTGGGCCATTAGGAGATTGTCTCTAGGATTCATAGGTTCTTGAGAGTAGATTGGACAGCCCTTCAAGAGGAGTACACCTTTAGGACCCATGCCGTAGCAAGGCGGATTGTAGAGTCTCCACAGCCCCACGCCCTACCTCCAGAGCATCGTCACCTCTGTCGATCCTTGATGTTATGTCATGTAGGGGAGTACAGCCGGGCAGCCTACACACTCTCACCCTCCCTGCTAGCACTTTTCTCCTTTGAATCTTTATCAGACCTCCAGACCCTCCATCCATTCTCCTCTAAGGACCTCCCTTCATTCCTTCATGATTATCAGCCAGATGAGGAGTTACAACTAATAGAGTCTTGCTTTGCTTTGCCCATGCCCTACTCCACTCTCCATGTTTCTCAATCAGTGGTCCATATAGGCTAGTTTTTGAGCACCTATAGGATTGCCTCTCCCTAATGCTCCAAATCTGGGTTTTCCTTTTCTCTTTGTATTCTACCAATGCATTGCCTTCAATCATGTGCCTCTTGGGGCAGCTTGTCTCCGTGCTCTACCAGAGGAGACCTCAAGTGTACACCCCATTGCCATGGGGGATGTTCTCTTTTTTTTGGCCTCTTGCACTATTTGTTTATAGATGAGACAGTCTTTTTCTCCCTTCTTTCTCCCCATCAGTTTGTTGTAGCTACTCCATAGGGCTATGAGACAATTGTAATCGGCATTCAAGCATCCTTGGACATTCATCTAGATTGGGTGGTGGTCCAAGTTGATGTCTCCAATTTCTTCAATACCATCTCTTGTCCAACATTATTTTGTACTCTTCACTCAACTCAGATCCCTTCCTTGATCCCCTTTGTTCTCAAATTCTATGGTATTGAGACAACTCTATTGTACAGCCATTGTATTGCTACAAGAAGAGTTCTCACTGTTGACATTAACCAAGGGATCCACTGGGGGGCCCCTATTTTCCATAATACATTATACGACTTTACAAAAGGTAGAAGCTTTCTTGTCTTGTCTTTCCACACCCATCTTGAATGACACTCATATTTTGGGCCCATTGGAGGATGTAGTTAGAGTGGTGTCTATTTTCACACTCCACTTAGAGGCCTTGGGTTTATGAGTCCAGCCTTCTAAATACAAGGTCTGAAGCCCATGCACGGTCCTCACTCCCATTGACTTTCCACCATGTATCAAGTTCCCAGAAGGGGGTTTGAGAGTTTTGGGCTCTTTGTTGGTGTAAAAGACCAAGGATAGAAATAAGAGAATGGAAGATCAAAATGACATATTATATTAGTACTCTTGAATGAGGGAAAACACAAATGCTTAGCATGAGCTTGGGCATTGGTATTTGTAAAGAACATACAAGGTTCTTGAGAAGCTTTTACTAGAAGTTTCCTAAAAGTTGCCTTTTTAAAGTGCAATCTAAGCTAACTTGGAGCTTATCAAGAAGCTTTCTTCTAGGAATAGCCTACTTGGCATGCAAGCTAAGCTAGTTGAGAAGCTTCCTAAGAAGCTTGCTTCTAGAAGCTGCCTATTTGGCATGCAAGCTAAGCTAACCAAGAATCTTTCTCTTAAAAATCACCACTTGGCATACATATTACTTGATACTTGAAAGGTACCAAAAAGCTTCCTAGATATTTCTAGAATATTCTTATAACTCTTGGCTAATTTGGACTATTTACTAATTTTTTAATCTTGACTAACTCATATGTAAACTCCATATTGTTACATATTCTCACACTATCATATGTATATACGTTGCTACATAACATACATCGCTACACAACATACATCGCTACACAACATACATTGTTTTCAACATCATACACTATAGAAGCACAACTCACACATAAGTCATACATAAACTCTGAAGTGCCACAATCAATCAGATCATTTACAACTCAAATCAATCAAACTCAGATCAATACTTTATTTGATCCTCAACAACTTGCAAACAATAGTGCACTGATTACAGTCAAGCCACACGCATTCTAGCTAAGAGACTCTAGGTGACGTTTGCTGGCTTTCTGTCCACTCTAACTAGGAACTCGAAGGCTCAATATCATAGAAGTGAACTCTCTAGAACCGCACTTCCAGGGTATATTCTTGATTTTGACCTAGGTCTCATCCCAACAGTCCCACTGATGGCACACCTGATGGAGTGGAAGGTGCAAGTGACGGTGGGCCCCACCATGAAGTCAATACCCTAAACACAAAATCTGACCATCGGAAAGTAGTCTATGAGTAATAGCCAAAATGCCTCTAACTACTATCACTAGAATTCTAGTGTCCAAGCAATCTAGATGTGACACTACAAATGGCATGACAGTTGTCGTGCATATATACATCGTTACACAACATATATCGCTGTTAACATCATACACTATAGAAACACAACTCACACATAAGTCATACATAAACTCTAAAGTGCCATAATTGCCTCCTTAGTTGGTGGTTAGGTCCCTCTAACTCCAGATAGTCATCTACTCCAAGTATATGGTATACCCTATTATGGGCAAAGATCAGGAGGCCGAGTGCTATGGAGCCCCATCGTTAGTTGCTTGTTTGCAATCTATACCATATAAATGATAAACTAGCTATAGGTCAAGTACCTCTAAGACATAACCACTATCCTTGAGGAACCACCGTGAGGGGAGGAGTCATACATGCCATATGCCATCCTCTCAAATAGCTATCATACACTAACATAGTAGTAGCTCCACCAGAAGAGCCATATAACATACATCTCAAGCCTACATGTACAAGTGCCAAGCTTGGGTCCATAGTACCATCAATGTTTAGGAGGTAGAATGGCACACAATTGCACACATGATCCTTCCAAATAACACCATCATGTCTTTCTAACACAAGGACTCTAGATGGCAAAATCTCATGCACTCTCAAGATAGTGTGGCCTAGTGAAACATCAAGTATTGTCAGTGTTGTCTGTTGTAGATACACATAGT
The DNA here is from genome assembly GCA_948567375.1 of Lunularia cruciata. Classification (NCBI taxonomy): domain Eukaryota; kingdom Viridiplantae; phylum Streptophyta; class Marchantiopsida; order Lunulariales; family Lunulariaceae; genus Lunularia; species Lunularia cruciata. The sequence continues at coordinate 15,972,601 of OX419756.1, forward strand.
CACCTGGATGAAATTGACAGATTGAGGGTCTATAACCTCCTCCTCATATGGTAGCATAGCATAAAGTATCTTAATGTTGAGCAATCGCTAAGTTCTCAAAGGCCATCGGCATCACTCTCCAAAAGATCTTGCCCCGTTGAGAACATCTGGGTCATCCAAGTCCAAAACTACAGTAGCATCCCAATGAATGGTTGCATGTAAATCTAGATCTCGTCCATAGAGTAGGAATTAAGGAGAGAAGGATGCTAAGGAGGCTTGCCAGCTGAACCGATAGCCCATGGCCAACCAAGGTAACTAGAGATCCCAATCTCCCAAGTGGCCTCTTTGCAAACCATACTTTTGCAATCCTCTCTTCACTGTTTGAACCACTCTCTTTGCTAAGCTATTTGCCTCAAGGTGATCTTGGGATGTAGTATAATGATCAATCAAAGCCTTGTCACACAAGATCTAAAACTCCCCCAAGAACTCTGTACCCTGATCAGTCAAAACCTCAGCTGGTGCACCAAAATGCCTAAGAACTTGATCTAGGAATGAGTAAGTTGTCCCTTCATTGGACTTGTTAGGAAGTACCACCAACTCAATCCACTTGGAGAAGTGCTCCACCATCACCAAAACATTTGGATGATGTCTCACAGTCAACGGTAAAGGTCCGGCAAAGTCCAAACTCCAGTGGTAACCCAATCCCATGATAGGTAATGGATGTAACTATGGTGTAGGAGCATTGAATGATGCTCTAACTCGGTCACAAACCACATATCTGGCAACAAACTGTTGTACCTTGGTCTACATACCACGCCACCAATAATGACTCTAGAGTAAGCTATATGTACGCTTTACTCCAAAATGTCCTAGCTCTTCATGAGCATGACGAACCAACTATAGTCTCTGAGATGGAAGTGGTACTACTCTCACTCTACCATCCTCCTATACACGCAAAAGGTGTCTGCCATCCAATCTGAACCATCTAGCTTGCTGAAGAACATGATCTCTCTCCTTGGCCCCAACTGTGTCACCCATGACACCAGTGCAAAGATAGTCTATCATTAAGACATCACCATGAATGTCTCGCTGAATTGTACCAATATCTTCACTCTTTCAATTTGTGACCTCAATAACTTCTCTTGTATGCATTGAGAAAGATATCACTAAAGCCTCAAAAAATATACATAGAAAGGTTGATGCATGCCACCCTAGCACCATCTCCTCATCTGTATCACCATGCTAATGTGCTCCGGTCTGATCCTATTGGTTGGGACATGGGTTTCTACTCAACCCATCTGCATCATGGTTCACCACTCTAGGTATGGGAAAAATTGTGAAATCATACTCTTGTAAAATCAAAGCCCATCATGCAAGCTTCCCTAAAAGCTTGTCAAACTCCATCAACCACTTCAGCGGCTGATGATCAGTGATGAGAGTGAAAGGGTTACCAAATAGGTAACTTTGCAAATGTGCTACTACCCAAACTGCAACCAAGCACTCTCCCTCATATGAACTATACTTTGCCTCTGATGAATTGTTGGAACAACTAGCATAGGCAACTACAAACTCCTTCCCCTCATCATCATGTTGGGTGAGCACTGCTCCAAGCTCCAACATACTCCAATCAGTATGAACCTGAAATTGTCATCCTCTGATCTATCTCCTCAAAATAGGAGCAGATGTTAACCTCTCCTTGAGCTCTACAAAAGCTCTCTCCTACTCATCTCCCCAACACCACTCTTATGTAAGCTTGGTCAGCTTCTTCAAGGCCTTGGCAATGGCACTAAATTTTCTAACATAGTGGCGATAGAAGTTTGCCAACCCAAGGAAATGTTTACACTCTGCTCACATCAATAGGCTGAGGAATACGTGCAATAGCCTCCACCTTGGTCTATTGAACACCAAGTCCTCCAAGGTAGATAATGTGACCCAAATACTCAACCTGCTCATGGAAGAACCTACACTTCCCATGACGTAATTTGAGTCCATGAGATCTCAACCCCTCAAACACCTCCAACAACTGTCTCTCATGTTCTTCCATAGTAGTGCTATAGACTAAAATGTCATCAATATAGCACCAAGTAAAATCCAATCCAACTAGAATCTATCCATAACACTTTGGAACTCAACATGAGCATTTTTTAACCCAAATGGTAAGAACCTCCACTGATAACACACATCCTTACCATGAGGATTAATAGCCCAATATGTTATCTTGGACTTATCTTCCTCCTTGATCGGCAACTGATGATATCCTGCTCAAAGATTCAAAGTACTAGAGACCTTTGCATGCCCAATCGTATCAAAAATCTCCTTTGGTGTAGGCATGGCATACCAATCAACCTTAGTCTATTAGGTGATAGGATGTAATCTCCACACATCCATCTATCTATGTAGTTACCATGGATATCCTTATTGGTTGGCATCATTGTAGCTAATGCATACTCTCCATGTGAGATCTCCACCAAACCAACCTCAAAAAGGTCTCTACTCCGGCCCTAATTCAATGTCCTCTCCATGTCACTTTAGTGATAAGGATGTCGGAAAATTGGTGTATTGCTAGTCAGCTCAATTTGTATACCAAGTCCCTTCAGAGCACCCAAATCCTTCATACTAAAGGCAAAACAACTCGTGTAGCTCCTCAAGAACCTCCAAACTCTCCGTCTTTCCTCTCTTGTAAGCTTGGGTCCAAGATTTGGCTCCCAAGTATTCTCTGTAACTATCATAGGAGTATAAGACGTACTGACTTGCTGCTTCATTAGGCCCTTGGGAACGATAGTGTCATGCCCTCGACTACTAGAGGTCCTAACCTCTATGTGAAAAAATCCCTCCACTCTGGCTACAAGCTCCACACGTCCTCTAGCTGCATCCCAAGTGGACCAAGGGTGTAATCCAAGTAGCCCGTGCTCACCTAGATGGACCCCAAGTAGACCACTCTCCCTAGTAACTATTGGTTGTGTCCCAAAAATACCTTGTCCACTCAATCCATCATCCCCTGCATGTGCCTGAATCATCTTGATAGGCATAGGGCTCACAAGTGTCCAAGTAGTGATGCCTATCAAGTGCATCCTACATTGCTCTACCAAACCAAGGCTCACAATCCAAGTCAAACAGTTCAGGTCCATAGCCTGACTTAACACTTGACACCTAGATGCCTCTAATACTACTGGAACAGTGGTAATACCATTGTGAAAACCCATCTTCTGTTCTCTCTTATCGGCGTTGTGCTCCACCAACTATTGTAATTGTGAGTCCCAAACAAGTCCAGGTTCTCCCTCTCAAAAAGCATGAGAGCTTGAGAAACTCATGAGTGTGGGAAATGCGACTCTAGGTTGTTGTAATACCAAGAGCTAGCCATATGATCTACATGTGAAATTCGGTTTGATAACATCTAGAATGATATTATACATAATAGTCAAAATAGATCAGATAGAAGTATCACCAAAAGAGTACTTTTACTAATAGAGCAAAAATTGAAATAGACTTGAGAACCTTAGAACCAATAGCTAGACATATAATTTAAAGGTGTAAATTGGTTTGGTAACATCTGGAAGGATGTTACACATGATAGACTAAATAGATCAGATTGAGATATCACCAATAGGGGACTTCTACTAATAGAGTAGGAACCAAAATATACCTAAAATCTTTGAAGACAATTTTGGAGACCTAAATGGATGAATTAGGCCTCAAAAATACCCTTCACCCCCCCCCAATAGAGGAAAGGTTGGCCTTCCCTCCCCCTTGGTTTGTCTTGTTGAGAGCTTTCCAATGGTACCTTACGTGATTTTGAGACTCCTACAAGAAGATTCCCTAAATGATTCTCTCCGATGAAAGCTTGTTTGACCAACCAGATAGGACCTAAACCAACATGTCACCCATCCAAGTAAGTAATCCAAGTGTGGAGCTTGCTGACATGTCAGCTATCTGTGTGCCTAATCCTATGGTGGAGCTTCCTTGGAGGAGATCCTCTTTGTCAATATAATAAAGAGAAGGTGCTCCTTTGGGGCACCGAATGTTGAGTGTAATCTGTGTTTTCTCTCTTCTCTTGTCCTTGGAGTATTACAGCTGTCCAACTAGGTTCATCACTACCATAGGTGACCTATCAGCCACTACCACTATCTGAGACTTACGCACCACATCCAAGATATCATCAACAAGGATGTGGTCTAGTTGTAGAATCCCATCATATGCACAATGTAGAACCTCTTTGGGTAAGAGGTTTGTCCACCAAAGATGAAGATGATGAGCCCGTAATCCTACTCTGGCTGCATCTAACAATACAACAAGTTCTATCCAAGAATGGACCTTATGTGTACTCACCACCACTCTAGTGCAAGTATCACCCATCAAAGGAACGTTCTTCAAAAGGTAAGCTGGAGAAACGGATTGATAAAGTTGGAGATGTTGTAGTATCCGTAACATCTCCCAAAACACACCAAAACAAGGATCATGAAGACCCAAACCTTGGTCAGCATTTATATCATTGACATGGCCATCTAAAAATCACCAAGTGAATAGGCCCATGTCTCTCTAGATCATCCACCCCTAGTAAGGAAATGTCTGTTGGTACGACCTTTTGGCAACCTCTGATTGCTAACATCGGTAATAACTCTAGATACCGATAGGCCAAGTGTGCCACATGATGTAGCAAGACTTGCCTAGTAGTCTCATCTCTCTCCACATACAAGTACCTTTGTACTCATATACTCACCTGGAAGACCGCAACTAGTCCGGTGCTAATCCTACCAAACAACTCCAATAGACATACTCTCTCTATTGGATATTGCCAAGCAATGAGTGTGGTATCCAAAGGTGTAAAGGTAATTGACTCTAGAGGCTCATCCTCACACTCATCTCTTGGTGGTACAAAGGCTCCACTCCAAGCTTGTTGCACCAACCAATCTGCAAGCTACTACAATGCCTCCTCTGAATTCCATAATGGAACATCCAAGGTGGATGGAACAACCCCACTCATACTCCAAATCCGAGTGATCTCCTCAAGTATTGGAGTATCCTTTGCATGGGCGTTCCCCTCCAATAAATCACTAGGCCAAGTAATTGCACCACTAAAATCTGAAATTGATGTTGCTATGGTCTCGGACTATAGTGAACCAAGACTACCACTACTGAAGCATACTTGTAGGCGACGTACCTGTCCTTCACCATACTGCCAACCTAGTCTATAGGAGGTTGTCTCCTCCCAATAGTCAATATTGAAACTAATGGGGTATAACACTGCTCCCCCAACTAGCACATCATATGACTCAGCTATAGTCATAATAGCCTGAGCTCTCACCACCAAGCTATTAGTCGGATGACCAGGCTGAACTTGGACAACAAGCTCCCCATGTGTGATGTATTGTGTTGAAGCACCACCTAGAGATGTGTGGATTTGAAATGGACACCTCTCCACATCGGTCTTCCGTAACTCCAAACCGACAACTGTAGCCTTCCCCAACATAAGGGGTTGCGTACCAAAGTCTAACAAGACTCTCTGTGGTGTATAGACCTTCCTTGAAGGCCCCACCAAGTAGAAAATCCCTCTCTGGTTATCCAATAGGACAACACTAAGTGTGAATCACACTCTCTCAAAGGCTGGTCTAGCTAGCAACTCCTCCAATCCAGCCGTTGTTGCCTGCCATAAACCACTAGTCAATGAATGAATCCGGTGCTCCTCAACCAAGTCAGCTCCACTACCAACCCCCTCTACTCTAGTAGTAGGAACCGCATTGTCCCTACTCTCATAAAGCGTGGTAGCCAACACTGGGGCTGGGTCAACTCCCAATGTAAACATGTCATTGGCTGAGAACAAAGGGCATTGCATAATCAACTAAGACGCCCGCAACATCATACTAGACTCATTTGTGTAGTAGCAGATAGCTAACTAGTAGGTAGTCCATCATGCACTCCATCACACCTGCACTGAGATGTCTAAGAGCCATGGATATCATCTACAATGCCTCAGATAGCATGAAAGACTGGGGAAGTCTGACCTATCTCCCAACCTCTCCTCTTTGTGGGTCCAACCCTACTGATGCTCCTCTAGGCTCTAGAGCATGTACTACACTCCTAGTCACTATTGTAGATGCATCTATCTTTGCACATGAAGTCCAAAGCATCTCTATCACCAACATATGAGGTGGAAGCCTCAACACCCAAATTTGATCTCCTTTGAGCAATAGCCATACTAGTAAATCTCTACTCCAAATGCTCAATCCGAGTAGCCATAGTTGTATCAAAAGGAAGGGCAGGTATTGCATCTCTACTAGATGTAGATCCTCTACCACCTACTCCATGAACTGGAGCTCCTTTACTACCTGCCATAGCAGCCCTACCACTCCATAACTCTGGATGTAGGTCAAAACATCGGTCACTAGTGTGACCAAATCTATGGCAATGCTCACACTACCTCTGTGCTGGCTATGATGCACTAGAGGTATCAGGTCCACTACCTTGAGTACATTCTCTCCTATAGTGAGGTCCACCACAAGTCCAACAAGCAACACTACCACTCATTGGCTATTGTTGACCCAAAAATGAAAGTAAGGGTCTAACTACAATAGGCACTCCACTTGCTCCATAGGATTTGGGTTGTCCACCCTGCCCTCAAAAACCAATTGGGCATAGTGCACTTTGTTGCACTCTAGAAGAAGTCACAATTGTGGATGAGGTCTCCCTACCAAATCCAGATGTCACCACCCTCTTCTCCACCATGTTGAGCTCAATACACTCAGCCAAACCAAAGACCACTACCAAAGTGGGTGAAGTAGCCTGTAACAATGTAGCATCATGAACTCTACGTCGTAACTCCTTGTCCAGAATCTCATATCAAAATTGGACTGCCTGGACCTCAATAATTCCCTGAGTGAAACTGATCATCCACCTCATGCAAGTGTATGCCTTGCATAGGCTCTCTCTAGCCTTCCACTAGAACTCTTACAAGCTCCTCTGCTTGTTAGTCCGTACTCCTTGGTAGTTCTGCCTCAAACATTGAAAGAACTCCACCGTGGGGTTAAACCCCGATACCACACCACCTCTTGTAGCGGTACCTCCACCCATGGTAGCACTATCTCTAGCTAGTGCACCTCCACTAGCTCCACCAACATTACGCAAGCTAGAACTTGTGTGTAATGCTCCAAGGACAAGAGAAGAGAGAAAACACAGATTGCACACTCAAACATTCGATGCTCCAAGGGAGCACCTTCTCTTTATTATATAGACAAAGAGAATCTCCTCCAAGGAAGCTCCACCATAGGATTAGGGACACAGATATGTGACATGTCAGCAAGCTCTACCCTTGGATGACTTATTAGGATGGGTGACCTGTCTGGTCTAGGTCCTATCTGGTTGGTCAAACAAGCTTTGACCAGAGGGAATCTTTTAGGGAATCTTCTTGTATGAATCTCAAAATCACGTGAGTAAGGTACCATTGGAAAGCTCTCGACGAGACAAAGCAAGGGGGAGGAAAGGCCAGCCTTTCCTCTACTGGAGGGAGTACTTGCACATTTTTGAGACCTAATTCATCCGTTTAGGCCTCCAAAATTGCCTTCAAAGATTTCAGGCACATTTCGGTTCCTACTCTATTAGTAGAAGTCCCCTTTTGGTGATACCCCTTTCTGATCTGTTGAGTCCATCATGTGTAACATCCTTCCAGATGTTACCAAACCAATTCTCACCTTTAAATCATATGTCTAGCTATTGGTTCTAAGGTTCTCAAGTCTATTTTGGTTTTTGCTCTATTAGTAGAAGTGCTCTTTTGGTGATACTTCTATCTGATCTATTTTGACCATCATGTATAACATCATTCTAGATGTTACCAAACCAAATTTCACATCTAGATCATATGGCTAACCCTTGGTATTATAGACCTCCCTCCTTTTAAGATGCAACGTCCTCGTTGTGCAATTGTTGCTCAAATGCTTGCACCAACACCGGTGCATGTGCCAAATTGGCAATGGGTTCCCAGGTTCCTTCATAGAGGAGGTAACCTTTCCATTGTACTAGATAGTCCACCCGCGGATGGCAAGTACCACGCATGCACTTTTGGAGAATCCGCTCCACTTCATATTCCTTTGTGTCATCAATGAGTGTCGAACAAGGTCGAATGTCCTATGTGGAAGGACCTTGGCCTGATCGAGGAGCATATCTGCGTAGTAGGGAGACATGGAACATTGGATAGATCTTCATGTGTGGTGGTAGCTCAAGGTGATAGGCCACAGCATAGATGCGATGAAGAATCAAGAAAGGCCCAATAAAACGAGGTCTGAGCTTACGAGATCCAACTAATGTGAGGTTGGTTGTCGATAGCCACACTTGATCCACAACATTGAACTCCATGTGCCTATGGTGTGCATCAGCATACTGCTTTTGTCAATTTTGTGCAATTTGTAACTTGTGTTTGGCACTCTCCATACCTTGTTGGATTCTAGAAACAAATGTGTTGACTGCATCAACCTTGGTAGTCACTGGACTGATCTTCATCAAGCTAGAAGGTGTGAAGGGATGCTCACCATACATGAGGAAGAATGGAGTGACCTGGGTGGATGCATTCACTGAATTGTTGTAAGCAAATTCCACCAACGGTAGTATGGTGTCCCACCTCTCTTGCTCTTCTAAGGTGAAGCCGCGTACATGTCTTCAATCGTGCGATTAGCCCGCTCTGTTTGGCCATCTGTTTGTGGGTGGTAAGCTGTGGACATGGCCAACTTGGTTTTGAAGAAACCAAAGAGTGTTTGCCAAAACAAACTGGTGAATTGGGTGCCTCTATCGATGATGAGTACTCTAGACAAGCCATGGTGAGCAAAGATTGCCTCTAAGTATAGTTGAGCTAGTTGTGGAGCGGTCACCTCCTTTGTGGTAGGGCGTACATGAACCATTTTGCTGAGCCGGTCCACTAAGACCACAATGGAGTCAAACCTTGAGGTGGTCTTGGGTAATTCACAGACGAGATCCATACTCACTTGTTCCCAACGTTGGGTAGGAGTGGGGAGAGGTTGAAGGAGCCCTGCATGAGCTTGATTAGAAGCTTTGTTCTGTTGACAAAGTAGGCAGCTACGCACATAGTCCATCACGTTGTTGCTCATCTTGGGCCAATAATAATGGTGCTTGACTGCATCCAAGATCTTGTCCACTCCGACATGAGCCGCAATGGCCAATCATGATATTCCACTAGAATGGTGGTGTGTAATTCTGGGACATTTGGGATCCATAATCTACCATCTCGAAAGGTGAGTCCTTGGGTGTTGGTGACACCTTTGGACGATTGCGCTTCTAAAATTTGTGGATTAGTTTTTGTAGCAACTAGAATCTCTTGCCAGAATTCAGGGTTAATCTTCACCTCTGCCACCAAGTTGTTGGCCATTGGCATGCGGGTGAATGCATCCAAAAGTTGCTTCTTACCTTCCACATAGGTGATTGTCATGTTAAAGCGTTGTCGCCACTCTACCTACCAAGTTTGGCGACAAGATAGATCCTTCTGCGTCTCGAGGTAGACTAGAGGTTTGTGGTCTGTCTCCACTACAAATGCCTTCTCGCCCAAGTAGTGCTTCCAATGCTTGGTTGCTAGAATGATCGCCAGCTCTTCTCATTCTGTGGTGTGGTAGTTGCGCTCTGCCGGTAACAACTTTTGAGAGAAATATGCAATTGGATGCCATCCGTCATGCCACTCTTGTTGTAGGACTGCTCCTATTGCTACGCCTGATGCATTTGTAGCCAACTTGATTGGACGTTTTGGGTCATACCACTTCAAGATTGGTGCATGTAGCAAGGCGGCCTTCAATTCTTGAAATGCCAACTCTTGTGCAGTTCCCCATGTCCACTTCTTCCCCTTGCCAAGTAGTGCCGTTAAAGGCTGTGCAACCTTGGAGAAGTCCTTGACAAATCTACGGTAGAATCCTGTCAACTCCAAGAAGCTCTTAAGTTGAGTCTAATCTTCTGGGGCACTCCATTTTTGAATGACCTCTATTTTATCTATCAATACTTGAATGCCCTCTGCACTTACTCTATGCCCTAAGTAGTCTACTTCAGACTTGCCAAATTCACACTTTGAGATTTTGGCGTACAACTGAATCTGTCTTAGAATCTGGAGGACCTCTCGTAGATGTTGTTTGTGTTCTATCATCGTGCTACTATATACTAAGATATCATCCAAGAAGACAATAACAGACTTATCCAAGTATGGACAAAATATGTCATTCATTAGACTCATGAAAGTGGCAGGCACATTGGTGAGGCCAAAAGGCATCACAAGTTACTCAAAGTGGCCATACCTGGTTCTAGAGGCAATTTTGTGCACATCCTCCTCTGCAATTTGGATTTGATTGTAATCGCTATGCAAGTCCAGTTTGGTGAAGTATCTTGCTCCATGGAGTTGATCAAATAGGTCATCCATGCAAGGTAAGGGGTATTTGTTCTTCATTGTTTGCTGATTGAGACCCCAATAGTCAATGCACATGCGCATTGTACCATCCTTCTTCTTCACAAACAAGACAAGGGGCCCATATGGTGATACGCTAGGTTGGATGAACCCTTTTTGCAACATCTTCTCAATTTGAGTCTTACACTCCTCCAACTCATGAGGTGATAGGCGATATGGGGCCTTACAAGGAGGCATCTTCCCCGGAAGTGTCTCAATTTTTGTGATCTACTTGCCTTTTTGGTGGTAAACCCGAGGGTAGATCATCGGGAAAGACATCTTGAAACTCATCCACCACATCCTTCAATTTCTCAGGAATTTGTCCAGCAAGTTGTGCACTCTGGACTTCTCTTATTAGACCCATAAAACATCTATCGGTCTTACAGACAATTGTCGTCCCTACGACATATAGAGGCAGTTTCTGCCTATGTGCTTTTTCTTTAACCCCAATGATTGACCATTGGTGGGTTCTCACTACTTTCTTCCTCCAATCCACCATTGGATTGTACTGCTCCATCCATGGCATGCCTAAAATTGCATCATAACGGGCTAACTGTATCACTCGCCACTCAATTGCTTCCTGATATTCTCCTATAGAGAGGGTTACCCATCTAGGTAATAATTCAATCCTCTATGTTTGCCTATTTGGTAACTCTACTTCTTCACTTCCATCTCTCTCGAGATCCATTCCCAATCTTATTGCAACAGAGCGAGACAAGAAATTCTTTGTTGCTCCTGGATCTATTAATACTCTCACTTGATTACCTTCTAGGATTCCATTCACGACAATCAATTGTGAGGTTGCTTTTCGGGATCGTTGTGCATTATTCTTCTTCCTTCCCTCGCTTCTTTGCTTCCTTATTGAGCCAATAAGGCCACGAGGTACATTTACTGGCGATCTTTGTTTTCCAAAGTGGTTTCCACCTTCTCTTCTTCAATGTGCCTCTCCATGTTGTTCAAAGATTGCCTGTACAAAGGCCGAGGGCCTTTAGGGAAATGAGTGCAATAATTGGTAGATATGTGCCCAATACGGCCACAATTGTAACAACGGCGTTGTTCTCCTTGAGTCCCTTCTCCTTGTGGGACTCTATCTCTTTGTTCTTCTACCCGTCCCCGCTCTCCTTGAAGCGGCCGTGCTCCTCGACCCCAAAATCAAAGGTTACCCAATTCCATTGGTATTGGTCCACCCATGTGTGGCATTTCTGCCCAATAATGTTGAGGTGTAACTACTCCTTCACCTCCACCTAATGCTCTTGCTATTCTCTGCGCACAAGCAATGGCTTCAAATACCGTGCGAGGGTTTTGCACCATGACTTCTTGCCGAATCCGCTCTTTCAACCCTTGTTTGAAATTGTCGAGAGCCTCTACTGGACTCATGTCGGTAATTGCGACTTGTAGATCTAGAAATGCCTCCACAAACTCTTGTACGCTATTCTTCTATCTCAATCCCCATAGTCGGGTTCGAGCCATCTACACAGAATCCACCGATTAGAAATTCTTCAGCAGTCCTTCTTGCATTGCTGTCCATGTGACCTCCCTTCTCTCTGCTAGCATGGATCTTTCCCAAGCATCATACCATGTGAGGGCTTTATTGGTCAAGTACCCACATGCAAACACGCCTATAGCATGCTCTAAGATCTCGATTGAGAACAATCGGAAATATCAATTCATTCTCGAGATCCAATTTTCCACTACTACCATCCTATGCTACCTCTTGTAAGGCTCGATGTTGCAGGTCTTCTTCATCCGGAGTAGCAATGTGGCTTCATCGTTGATAGGGTTTGTAGGCACGGGTGCCTCTCCAAGTACTTCAGTTGCAAAGACTGGGTTTTGAGACGGCTCTTCTTCTTGCATGGCTTGATCGTTCTTGAGGATCTGCACTTGACTTTGTAATGTCTCTATGGTCATCTTAATCTCTCGAAATTCATTCAACATCCCTTGCATTCCTTGCACCAGCTCTTGCAATTGCGGATCCATGGTTCCTGCAACACTCAATTGCTAATGTCTATTTCAATACAGAGTCAATATAATCACTCTAGAAGGCGTACAAACTATCGAAAACTACCATTGGGACCTCAGAAGCTATCACTTGTTGATAATACTCCTCACCAAAATTTCTAACCACAAAATCTCTAAACATCAATTTTGGCCTCACTACATAACGGATTTCTACTTGAGTGTTGAAAGGAAGAGGATTTGGGACATTCATATCCATATTATCATAATAGAATGTAGATCTTCAAATCCCACTCTCTATCATATATCACCACAGGTAGAATCACCGGGTTTGGTGAGTTCATCACTCTGTCCATGAATTCCGCACCAAAGTGATAAACTAGCAATACCCTCATCTGCTCATGCTGGATGTACATAACCTTGATGTGGAATGGGTTTGAGAATGGAAAGCTAGGTGCAGGAAATTGTCCCCCTGGCGCATCCATCCCATCCGCTCTCTAAAGTCCTTCCTAAGTCTAACGATTACTCTATGTTCTCCACCTCAAATTACTCAATTTCAGTAGTTCGTGCTATTCCAAGAGGGGTGATCCACTCTCTTGGACTAAAACACTCGCTCTGATACCATTGTAATGCTCCGAGGACAAGAGAAGAGAGAAAACACAGATTGCACACTCAAACATTTGATGCCCCAAGGGAGCACCTTCTCTTTATTATATAGACAAAGAGGATCTCCTCCAAGGAAGCTCCACCATAGGATTAGGGACACAGATAGGTGACATGTCAGCAAGCTCCATCCTTGGATTACTTACTAGAATGGGTGACATGTCTGGTCTAGGTCCTATCTGGTTGGTCAAACAAGCTTTGACCAGAGGGAATCTTTTAGGGAATCTTCTTGTATGAATCTCAAAATCACGTGAGTAAGGTACCGTTGGAAAGCTCTCGACGAGACAAAGCAAGGGGGAGGAAAGGCCAGCCTTTCCTCTACTAGAGAGAGTACTTGCACATTTTTGAGACCTAATTCATCCGTTTAGGCCTCCAAAATTGCCTTCAAAGATTTCAGGCATATTTTGGTTCCTACTCTATTAGTAGAAGTCCCCTATTGGTGATACCCCTTTCTGATCTGTTGAGTCCATCATGTGAACATCCTTCCAGATGTTACCAAACCAATTCTCACCTTTAAATCATATGTCTAGCTATTGGTTCTAAGGTTCTCAAGTCTATTTCGGTTTCTGCCGTATTAGTAGAAGTGCTCTTTTGGTGATACTTCTATCTGATCTATTTTGACCATCATGTATAACATCATTCTAGATGTTACCAAACCAAATTCCACATCTAGATCATATGGCTAACCCTTGGTATTACATTGTGGGTACAACCAATCTACTCTTGGCAACCAAGCTTGAAGTGATAGAGATATAGTTTGGAGACCAATATTGTCTCCATAACTCAATCTCCTCCAAATGAGCTCTCTTGAACTTATGGTAGTCATCCATTGGTGGACCTCCAAGTGCTGAAACAACTGCTTCCATGCCATGAAGGGTGTAAACAAAGTCGGGTTCCGCATCTGCTACAGATCACACCAACTATCAAACTCTTGGATGAAGTCATCCAACTCAATGGTACCCATTGTACTAGATTAATGCCTAGGGCCTTTGGAGGCCCCATAAATCTCATCCATATCCCACAACAATGGTGTGGACACGCTAAGTGCACTCTCAACTAAATCAGCTCATGTGTCAAACTCCAACTCAGAGTCAATCTCCTCCCTCATTGGGACCTAAGATACGAGCTGATACCAAGCGCCACTCCAAGTAAACCCAATGCATATTGCAGGGCTAACTCCTCTAGAATCCCCAAAGAACTGCGTCATGACTAAGTAACCGTAATTGCAACTGCTAGTCGGAACCACAAACTGCAACCCCAAACTACAACCTCAAACCGCAACCGCAAGTGCCAACACCACCAAGTGCCCAAACTAACGGAACACTACCCACTAATGTAACTCTAATTGAGACAACTATACTAGGGGCAAGGGCGACTTGTAACCTGCCATCACAACATGTATTCTCACGGTCTGTAGGTCATCACTTCTTGTCTCACCAGAGAGAAACAAAGATAGTCTCATTGGTCATCACTCTAGCCTCACTACCGAGAGTACACCAGAGCATCAACGCTCAAAATTCATAGCACCGCATACAAACACGGTGCACAAATAGAGAATGGAAGGGGCACAATCACAAGAATGCTAAACAAAAACCCTTCATCTCATAAATCAACACGGGACAAACTCTTCCACCATTTGGCATTTGATATAATTGGAGTATCTATTCTACTTCCTGAGCTACGAGGATCACCAAGGATCGGATCAAAGTTCTTCTTGCCAAAATCTAACGTAATTCCTTCACAAAATCTGATATAAATCCCTAAAAATTGCTAACCACTAAATCCTTCACTAACTCTTCACTAAAGCCAAATTGGAAAAATAGGTTTCATATATTCTTTAATTCATGAGGATCTGCTACCAACTCCATCTTTAATTTCAGTTTTTTAGCTTAACTCGCAACAAATTGGTCCTAAGCTCAAAATCATAGTTCTCGCTTGAAAATTGCTTCTCCTTGGCTCCAAATTTTACCAATGTTTCCGCACACATTCTCTTAGAAAAATCTAAACTATTTGATCGAGATATCACGATCCACTAAGCTTGGAGATACCACCAACACTTGTAGTTCATGCGCCCAATCTCCCCTTGACTCACTTTTCTGATGTAATTAGATCATTTACAACTCAAATTAATCAAACTCAGATCAATACTTGATCTGATCCTCAACAACTTGCCAACAATAGGGCACTGATTACAGCAAGCCACACCCACTCTAACTAAGAGACTCTAGGTGATGCTTGCCAGCTTTCTGTCCATTTTAGCCAAAAACTCAAAGGCTCAATATCAGAGAAGTGAGCTCTTTGGAGTTGCACTTCCAAGGTATACTCCTGATTTTGACCTAGATCTCATCCCAATAGTCCCATTGATGGTACACCCGATGGTGCAGACGGTGCAAGTGACCGTAGGCCCTACCATGAAGTCAGTACTCTAAACACAAAATTTGACTATCAAAAAGTAGTCTATGAGTAACTACCAAAATGTCTCTAATTACTATCACTAGAACTCCAATGTCTAAGTAATCTAGATACAACATTACAAATGGTGTGACAACACCGCTAGTTGGTGATGTCCCATCATCATGGAAGCTTCAAACTCTTAGATAGAGTAAAATGCTCTGATCTTTTGATAGTGTCATGAACTTGACATAGCATTTGTGCATTGTGGAGATGAGAAAGGGGCTCTTAGGTGGCATCATGAAGGGGATACCTTTTCCAAAGGACTTTGTACTCAATATGGTGTTGGCTTCCATGTGGAATATGGTGATATGCAAGGATATGATCAGCTTCATACCACACATAATCATTGATATGGATAGGAGGAGGGTGTTGGACATGAGTAGAAAAGGAAGGTGGATTAGGAAGAAAGGGTTTTAATTTAAAAATATGATAGACAATGTGGATTTGCAAATGACAAGGTAAGGCAAGGCAAGTTGATAAGCAACAGGAGAAATGATTTGGGTGACATCAAATAGAATTATTTGATTAAGAGTAATTTTACAAACTTGGGTACCAAGTGGAAAGGGTAGGTTACTAGAAGAAAGCATGATCTTATCATTGAGTCAAAGGTGAGATCATGATGATGTTGATCCGTGTATTGGTTTTGATAATTTTGAGCAACAAGGAGATGAGATTTGGCTTGTTGTAAGGAGTAGGATATTGTGGTCAAGAAGGTGAAAGTATGAGGAAGAGCAAGAAGGGAATCTAGAACAAGTGCATTTTGGCCAAAATTAAGGAAGAAGAGACAGAATCTAGTGCTTCCTTGCTTGGAGTTATTGTTGGTAAACTCAGTAATTGTCAAGCATTCATCCCAATTGGTATAGCAAACAATGAAAAAGGTACAAAATATATCCTCCAAGGTAAAATTTACATGTTTAGTTTACCCATTACTTTGAGGATGATAGATTATGGATAAAGCAAGCTTGGTGCCAAGTAGTTTGAATAGTGTTTGCCAAAAAAATTTGGTGAGTCAAGGATCACAAACAAAGATGAGCACATGAGGCATCCCATGATGCTTAAGGACATTGTGGAATTAGGTTTAGGCCAATGTTGGAGCATCTATTGTATTAAGTGTTGGTGCCAAATGGATTTTCTTCCTAAACTTATCAACAAACATCACAATTGTTGTATGATCTTCTTTTATCTTTTGCAAGGATGTGATTAGATCTAAGCTCATGTGTTTTCATCAAGCAGATAAAATGGGAAGTGGTTGAAGGAGTCTAATCAGCTTCTAGTTATTAGACTTGTTGCATTGGTAGCTCTCACAAGATTGAACAAACTCTCAAACCTCTCATGCCATGTTAAGCCATCACCATTGGTGTTATAAGGTACCCAAAGTCTTGTCCACACCCATGTGACCATCAATTGGTAAATCATGGGCTTCTTAAAGGTGTAGAAGTTAAAGATCACTCTTAGCTAGAACATAGATCGTGTTCTCATAGAATAGAAGGCCTTCTTTGAAGGAAAATGTGTTGTATTCCTTATCATGTGCTGCAAGATGACCTTGTAACATGTGAAAGAATGGATCTTGATGTAAAGTAGTCTTAAATTTGATTTGGACTTTTGAGTTAGTTGACATTATTGTAATTGCTATTGTGATGAGAGGTTCAAGAAGAGTCTTCAAATCAAGTTGTGATGATAAGGCATCAAGTTGATAACAAGAAAATCTATCGGGTTTGTATTCAATTTTGATATCAAAAAACTATAGTTGTTCTTCCCATTGATGATATTAACTCTTCATGTGCTGCAAATATAATGTTTACAACAAAGGCTTGTGATCAATTTGCATGATTACTTGTTTCCCCAAGAGATAATACTTCTATACCTTGGTGGCATATACTATTGCTAGTTATTCTTTATCTTAAGAAAATTAATTTCTTTTGGTAGTGTTTACTTAGTGAAACACATACAATGGGATGTAATCCATTTTGAAATTGTGTTGCACACAATTCCAATGGTAAAATTAAAAATATCAAAATCAACCACATAAGGTAATTGAGGATCATATGGTTGAACAATAGATCTTGAAGACACCATATACTTTGTCTTCTTGGATTTTTTTCTCATGCTTGGGGTGGTCCATTGAAAGCTTGAGGTCTTCATCAAGAGATCGGTCAATAATGCAATCACATGAGCATAGTGGTAGATGAACCGTTTGCCATTTAATGGACTGGCAATCCATTAAATGATTGCACTTCTTTGGTATCTTTAGAGGAGGCCAATCAATAATGGCCTTGATTTTTTCCTCTTCCATCTTGATCCCTTCTGATGAAACCTTATGACCTAAGAAGGTAACTAATTTCCTTCTACCAAAAGGCACACTTTGATTTCTTACAACAAAACTTCCATTGATGTAGTCATCTTAGGACTTCTCACATATGATTCATGTGTTTTACTTCTATCTTACTATACATTAAAATGTCATCCAAGATACCATCACATACCAATCCAATAGCACATCGAACACCTGAGTCACTTAATCTATGAAGACTACCAAAATACTAGTGAGCTTGATAGGTAGAACTCTCCATTCAAATGTCCATACCTTGTACAAGAGGAAGTCTTTTGTACATCCTCTCTATTAATAGGAATCTATCAATAACCGCTTTGAATATCCAACTTGGAAAATTGTTGTGCTCTACTTAATTGATCTAGCAAGTCATCAATTTGAGGTAAAAGATATTCATTCTTTATTATTTTTTTATTAATGCCAAGGTAATAAATAGTACTATTGCTCCCCAAGGAGATGTACTATATTCTATGAAATCCTTCTCTCACAATTCAATTAGTGTTGTTCAAAGCTCTTCCAACTCCTTTGGTGAGAGCAAATAGATTGGTCTACTCATTAAAGTATTTTTTTACAATAACTCAACCTTGAAGAGCATACCACTATAAGAGTAACCCTTTCATTAAATCATCCAAAAACACATCTATAATTTCTTGGACTATCTTATAAACCTTTGCATAATGAGACTTTTGGCCCTCATCAGATTCTCCATGCACAATCAGTTTGATCCACATTGCAAAAGTAAGAATATTTTCCTCCAAAGTTTGTTGGATAGTTCCTTTCCTAATAAAATTTCCATCTTGGGATTTATTATTCTTAATTGTCGTATTCAAAGGTTTCAAAACAGCCTAATCAATAACTTACTTTGGTGTTGTATTTGAATTTTTCATTGAGCCCAATCAAATTGAACCTTATGATGTTCAAGCCAAAGCAAACCTAGAATGAGATTATAGTATAAAGGTGCCATTATAAATCTCACACACTCGAAATACTCATTCTCAATCTTGAATGTAGCATGATGTAAATTATAGAATATAAAGCACTTTCTACTACCCATCATCATCAATCTACTTCCCATCTACTTTCAATTATTAGTTTGGTAAGAATACTTAATTCCTTTGTTAATTACATAGATATATAATTCTTTGAACTTCTAGAATCAACCAAAATCCTCCAACCACAATCAATTATTATACTTTGTAAGTGAAAAAAATTGTACAAATTGAGCCTTCAATCCTATTGGAACTAATCAAGTTCCCAATAGATGACTTGAACTCTCTTGTTGGAATTATTCAATTTTATGATCACACTCCACGAATTCCATTTGGGCAATTTCTCAAGGTCATCCATTCTTGAGTAGACATTCAGCAATGTGATATCCAATTTGGTAATAATAAAAGCATCACTATTTCATCACACTCTTTCTCTATCTATAGTGCCAAGTGGTCTTTGTTAGACAACATCAATCTCCATTGGTACCAGCTTCTCCACCATGTGTAGTGTGTTGGTAGGTTTTGTGAAGGTTGAGGTTGAGACCAAGTTGTTACAACCAAGGAATCCAAGTGATTGACCAACTATATGGCATCCTCCAAGTGTTTGGGCTCCCTCATGGTCCCTTCCAATTTGATGCATGACTTCAAACTCCTCACAAATCTATCTAAAGCTTCACCTTTTAGTACATTTTGAATTTTCATTATGATGTTTTGGAATTGAGTTCTCATAAAACCAATCTACTTCAATGTTGCCAATCAATCTCATGCAATTCATGTAGCATTTATACCTTGGAATCACCCAATTATTACACTCTTGAATTCTTTCCATGTCAAGTTTAGCACAACAAACTGCCATTTTACTTGCTCCACTAAGAATCACTACCATAGTTTTTCCACTCCATCCAAATTGATTTGAAGTCAAGAGAATCTATCTTCATTCATCTTAAAAATTTATAGCTTCAAAATGATACTTGCAATCAAACACAAAATTCTCCACTACATTTGGAAGATTATTGCTTCAAACACCTTAGGCTTTGGGAATCTTATTCACTATTCTCCTTCTCCAAATGGTGCTCTCTTTACATGCTCTTGTTGTTGACGGTCTCTTTCTTCCAAAAATCAAGGTGCTCAATTTGTTACTACATAATAACGATAACTTCATGAATTTCCACCATGGCTAATACTCTATTAAATTATTTACAATTATCTAAGTTAACATATAGATATAACACATCCACTATTCTTTGTAAGTTACAATCAGAGGTATCAAGGGTTCATCAAACAAGATGATTGCATTCAAAAAATTCCACCCAAAGTGTAATATTATGAACTCCATGAAATGATGTTTGGGTAGTATATGGACAGGAAAATCTCAATGGTCTGGGTGAAATGGATTTGATGGTCCATAAATTCCATCCATGCCAATCCTACTCTGATACCAATATAAAAGACCAAGGATAGAAATAGGAGAATGGAAGCTCGGAGTGAAATATCACATTGGGATCCTTGAATGAGAGAAACTATAAATGCTTAGCATGAGCTTGGGTTTTAGTATTTGTAAGAAACATACAAGACTCTTGAGAGTCTTCTTAAGAAGCTTACTAAAAGTTGCCTTCTTAGAGTGCAAACTAAGCTAACTTGAAACCTTCTCAAGAAGCTTCCATCTAGGAATAGCCTACTTGGCATACATGTTGTAATACTCCAAGGACAAGAGAAGAGACAAAACACAGGTTGCACACTCAAACAATCGATGCCCCAAGAGAGCATCTTCTCTTTATTACATAGACAAAGAGGATCTCCGCCAAGGAAGCTCCACCATAGGATTAGGGACACAGATAGGTGACATGTAAGAAAGCTCCACCCTTGGATTACTTACTTGGATGGGTGACATGTCTGGTCTAGGTCCTATCTGGTTGGT
The DNA here is from genome assembly GCA_948567375.1 of Lunularia cruciata. NCBI lineage: Eukaryota > Viridiplantae > Streptophyta > Marchantiopsida > Lunulariales > Lunulariaceae > Lunularia > Lunularia cruciata. Next base: position 15,993,309 of record OX419756.1, read on the forward strand.
CAAACAAGCTTTGACCGGAGGGAATCTTTTAGGGAATCTTCCTATAGGAATCTCAGAATCACGTGAGTAAGGTACCATTGGAAAGCTCTCAACGAGACAAAGCAAGGGGGGGTTTGCACCTTGGGGGGGGAATTTGCACATTTTTTAGGCCTAATTCATCCGTTTAGGCCTCCAAAATTGCCTTCAACAATTTCAAGCATATTTCGGTTCCTACTCTATTAGTAGAAGTCCCCTTTTGGTGATACCTCTTTCTGATCTGTTTAGTCCATCATGTGTAACATCCTTCTAGATGTTACCAAACCAATTCTCACCTTTAAATCATATGTCTAGCTATTGGTTCTAAGGTTCTCAAGTCTATTTTGGTTTCTCCACTATTAGTAGAAGTACTCTTTTGGTGATACTTATATCTGATCTATTTTGACCATCATGTATAACATCATTCTAGATGTTACCAAACCAAATTTCACATCTAGATCATATGGCTAGCTCTTGGTATTACATATCTCCCTCCTTTTAAGACGCAACATCCTCGTTGTGCAATTGTTGCTCAAATGCTTGCACCAACACAAGTGCATGTGCCAAATTGGCAGCGGGCTCCCAGGTTGCTTCATAGAGGGGGTAACTTTTCATTGTACTAGATAGTCCACCCACGGGTGGCGAGTACCACGCATGCATTTTTGGAGAATCCGCTCCACTTCATATTCCTCTATGCCATCAATGAGTATCGTACAAGGTCAAATGTCTGGTGTGGAATGACCTTGGCCTGATTGGGAAGCATATCTGCATAGTAGGGAGACATGGAAGACTAGATGGATCTTCATGTGTGGTGGTATCTCAAGGTGATAGGCCACAGCGCCAATGCGACGAAGAATCAAGAAAGACCCAATAAAACGAGGTCTGAGCTTACGAGGTCCAACTAATGTGAGGTTGGTTGTTGATAGTCACACTTGATCCCCAACATTGAACTCCATGTGCCTACGGTGTGCATCAGCATACTACTTCTGTCGATTTTGCACAATCTGTAATCTGTGCTTGGCGCTCTCCACACCTTGTTGGATTCTTGAAACAAATGTGTTGACTGCATCGACCTTGGTAGCCACTTGATAGATCTTCATCAAGCTAGAAGGTGTGAAGGGATGTTCACCATACGTGATGAAGAACAGAGTGACCTGGGTGGATGCATTCATTGAATTGTTGTAAGCAAATTCCACCAACGGGAGTAGGATGTCCCACCTCTCTTGCTCTTCTAAGGTGAAGCCGCGTAACATGTCTTCAATTGTGCGATTAGCCCGCTCTGTTTGGCCATCTGTTTGTGGGTGGTAAGTTGTGGACATGGCCAACTTGGTTTTGAAGAACCCAAAGAGTGTTTGCCAAAACAAGTTGGTGAATTGGGTGCCTCTATTGGTGATGAGTACTCTAGACAAGCCATGGTGAGCAAAGACTACATCTAAGTATAATTGAGCTAGTTGTGGAGCGGTCACCTCCTTGGTGGTAGGGCGTACATGAATCATTTTGCTGAGCCGGTCCACAAAGACCACAATGGAGTCAAACCCTGAGGTGGTCTTAGGTAATTCACAGACAAGATCCATACTCACTTGTTCCCAACGTTGGGTAGGAGTGGGAAGAGATTGAAGGAGCCCTACATGAGCTTGATTAGAAGTTTTGTTCTATTGGCAAAGTAGGCAGTTACGCACATAGTCCATCACGTCGTTTGCCATCTTGGGCCAATAGTAATGGCGTTTGACTGCATCCAAGGTCTTGTCTACTCCGACATGAGCTGCAATGGCCGAATCATGACATTCCGCTAGGATGGTGGTGCATAATTTTGGGACATTTGGGATCCATAATCTACCATCCCGAAAGGTGAGTCCTTGGGTACTGGTGATACCTTTGGATGATTGTGCTTCTACAAATTGTGGATTAGTTTTTGTAGCCGCCAGCATCTCTTGCCAGAATTCAGGGTTAATCTTCACCTCTACCACCAAGTTGTTGGCCATTGGCATGCGAGTGAATGCATCTGCAAGTTGCTTCTTACCTTCCACGTAGGTGATTGTCATGTTGAAGCGTTGTCGCCACTCTGCCCACCAAGTTTGGCGACAAGATAGATCCTTCTGCGTCTTGAGGTAGACTAAAGGTTTGTGGTCTATCTCTACTACAAATGCCTTCTCGCCCAAGTAGTGCTTCCAATGCTTGGTTGCTAGAACGATCGCCAGCTCTTCTTGTTTTGTGGTGTGGTAGTTGCGCTCTTCCGGTAACAACTTTTGAGAGAAATATGCAATTGGATGCCATCCGTCATGCCACTCTTGTTGTGGGACTGCTCCTATTGCTACGCCTGATGCATCTGTAGCCAACTTGATTGGACGTTTTGGGTCATACCACTTCAAGATTGGTGCATGTAGCAAGGCGGCCTTCAATTCTTGAAAGGCCAACTCTTGTGCAGTTCCCCATGTCCACTTCTTCCCTTTGCCAAGTAGTGCCGTTAAAGGCTGTGCAACCTTGGAGAAGTCCTTGACAAATCTACGGTAGAATCCTGTCAACCCCAAGAAGCTCTTAAGTTGAGTCTAATCTTTTGGGGCACTCCATTATTGAATGACCTCTATTTTATCTGTCAATACTTGAATGCCCTCTGCACTTACTCTATGCCCCAAGTAGTCTACTTCAGACTTGCCAAACTCACACTTTGAGATTTTGGCGTACAACTGATTTTGTCTTAGAATCTGGAGGACCTCTTGTAGATGTTGTTTGTGTTCTGTCATGGTGCTATTGTATACTAAGATATCATCCAAGAAGACGATAACAGACTTATCCAAGTATGGACAAAATATGTCATTCATTAGACTCATGAAAGTGGCAAATGCATTAGTGAGGCCAAAAGGCATCACAAGTTACTCAAAGTGGCCATACCTGGTTCTAGAGGCAGTTTTGTGCACATCCTCCTCTGCAATTTGGATTTGATTGTAATCGCTATGCAAGTCCAGTTTGGTGAAGTATCTTGCTCCATGGAGTTGATCAAATAGGTCATCCATGCAAGGTAAGGGGTATTTGTTCTTCATTGTTTGCTGATTGAGACCCCAATAGTCAATGCACATGCGCATTGTACCATCCTTCTTCTTCACAAACAAGACAAGGGGCCCATATGGTGATACGCTAGGTTGGATGAACCCTTTTTGCAACATCTCCTCAATTTGAGTCTTACACTCCAACTCATGAGGTGATAGGCGATATGGGGCCTTACAAGGAGGCATCTTCCTCGGAAGTGTCTCAATTTTTGTGATCTACTTGCCTTTTTGGTGGTAATCCTGAGGGTAGATCATCGGGAAAGACATCTTGAAACTCATCCACCACATCCTTCAATTTCTCAAGAATTTGTCCATCGAGTTGTGCACTCTAGACTTCTCTTATTAGACCCATAAAACATCTATCGGTCTTACAGACAATTGCCGTCCCTACAACATATAGAGGCAGTTTCTGCCTATGTGATTTTTCTTTAACTCCAATGATTGACCATTTGTGGGTTCTCACTACTTTCTTCCTCCAATCCACCATTGGGTTGTACTGCTCCATCCATGGTATGCCTAAATTGCATCATAATAAGCTAATTGTATCACTCGCCACTCAATTGCTTCCTGATATTCTCCTAAAGAGAGGGTTACCCGTCTAGGTAATGATTCAATCCTCTCTGTTTGCCCATTTGATAACTCTACTTCTTCACTTCCATCTCTCTCTAGATCCATTCCCAATCTTATTGCAACAGAGCGAGACAAGAAATTCTCTGTTGCTCCCGGATCTATTAATACTCTCACTTGATTACCTTCTAGGATTCCATTCACAACAATCAATTGTCAGGTTGCCTTTTGGGATCATTGCCCATTATTCTTCTTCCTTCCCTCGCTTCTTTGCTTCCTTATTGAGCCAATAAGGCCGTGAGGTACATTTACTGGCAATCTTTGTTTTCCAAAGTGATTTCCACCTCCTCTTCTTCAATGTGCCTCTCCATGTTGTTCAAAGATCGCCTGTACAAAGGCCGAGGGCCTCTAGGGAAACAAGTGCAACAATTGGTAGATATGTGCCCAATACGGCCACAATTGTAACAATGGCATTGTTCTCCTCGAGTCCCTTCTCCTTGTGGGACTCCATCTCTTCGTTCTTCTGCCCGCCCCCGCTCCCCTTGAAGCGGTCGTGCTCCTCGATCCCGGAATTAAAGGTTGCCCAATTCCATCGGTACTGGTCCACCCATGTGTGGCATTTCTGCTCGATAATGTTGAGGTAGAGCTACTCCTTCACCTCCACCTAATGCTCCTACTATTCTTTGCGCACAAGCAATGGCTTCAAATATCGTGCAAGGAGTTTGCACCATGACTTCTTGGCGAATCCGCTCTTTCAACCCTCATTTGAAATTGTCGAGAGCCTCTACTGGACTCATGTTGGTAATTGCAACTTGTAGACCCGGAAAAGCTTCCACATACTCTTGAACGCTATTCTTCTGTCTCAATCCCCATAGTCGGGTTCGAGCCATCTGCACAGAATCCACCGATTTGAAATTCTTTAGTAGTCCTTCTTGCATTGCTGTCCATGTGACCTCCCTTCTCTCTGCCAACATGGATCGTTCCCAAGCATCATACCATGTGAGGGCTTTATTGGTCAAGTACCCATATGCAAACACGCCTACAGCATGCTTTGTGATCTCTGTTGAGAACAATCGGAAATATCAATTCATTCTCGAGATCCAATTTTCCACTACTCCCATCGAACGCTGCCCCTTGTAAGGTTCAATGTTGCAGGTCTTCTTCATCCGGAGTAGCAATGTGGCTTCATCGTTGATAGGGTTCATAGGCACGGATGCCTCTCCAAGTACTTCAGTCGCAAGTACCGGGTTTTGATACGGCTCTTCTTCTTGCATGGCTCGATCATTCCTAAGGATCTGCACTTGACTTTGTAATGTCTCCATGGTCATCTTAATCTCTCAAAAGTCATTCAACATCCCTTGCATTCCTTGCACCAACTCTTGCAATTGCGGATCCATGGTTCCTGCAACACTCAATTGCTAATGTCTACTTCAATACAGAGTCCATATAATCACTTTGGAAGGTGCACAAACTATCGGAAACTACCATTGGGACCTCAGAAGCTATCACTTGTTTATAATACTCCTCACCAAAATTCCTAACCACAAAATCTCTAAACATCAATTTCGGCCTCACTACATAACGGATTTCTACTTGAGTGTTGAAAGGGAGAGGATTTGGGACATTCATATCCATTTTATCATAATAGAATGTAGATTGTCAAATCCCACTCTCTGTCATATATCACCACAGATAGAATCACCGGGTTTGGTGAGTTCATCACTCTATCCATGAATTCTGCGCCAAAGTGATAAACTAACGATACCCTCGTCTACTCACGCTGGATATACATAACCTTGATGTGGAATTGGTTTGAGAATGAAAAGCTAGGTGCGGGAAATTGGCCTCCCGGTGCATCCATCCCATCCGCTCTCTAAAGTCCTTCCTAAGTCTAGCAACTACTCTATGTTCTCCACCTCAAATTACTCAATTTCAGTAGTTCGTGCTATTCCAAGAGGGGTGATCCACTCTCTTGGACTAAAACACTCGCTCTGATACCATTGTAATACTCCAAGGACAAGAGAAGAGAGAAAACACAGATTGCACACTCAAACAATCGATGCCCCAAGGGAGCACCTTCTCTTTATTATATAGACAAAGAGGATCTCCGCCAAGGAAGCTCCACCATAGGATTAGGGACACAGATATGTGACATGTCAGCAAGCTCCACCCTTGGATTACTTACTTGGATGGGTGACATGTCTGGTCTAGGTCCTATCTGGTTGGTCAAACAAGCTTTGACCGGAGGGAATCTTTTAGGGAATCTTCTTGTAGGAATCTCAAAATCAAGTAAGGTACCGTTGGAAAGCTCTCGATGAGACAAAGCAAGGAGGAGGAAAGGCCAGCCTTTTTTCCATTGGAGGGGAATCTGCACATTTTTTAGGCCTAATTCATCCGTTTAGGCCTCCAAAATTGCCTTCAACAATTTCAGGCATATTTTGGTTCCTACTCTATTAGTAGAAGTCCCCTTTTGGTGATATCTCTTTCTGATCTGTTTAGTCCATCATGTGTAACATCCTTCCATATATTACCAAACCAATTCTCACCTTTAAATCATATGTCTAGCTATTAGTTCTAAGGTTCTCAAGTCTATTTTGGTCTTTGCCCTATTAGTAGAAGTACTCTTTTGGTGATACTTCTATCTGATCTATTTTGACCATTATGTATAACATTATTCTAGATGTTACCAAACCGAATTTCACATCTAGATCATATGGCTAGCTCTTGGTATTACACATGTTTATTGATATTTTGAAAATACCAAAAAATTCCTAAATATCTCTAAAATATTTTTATAATTTTTGGCTAATTTGTTCTATTTATTACTTGTTTAGTCTTGATGAACTCATCTGTAAACTCCATATTGTTATAGTTGAGGTAGGATGATCTTTGTACTTTGTTCTTATTGGACACCTTAGTACATGCCATAGACCATGCTCACCTCCTCCCGTGATGGGAGAATACCCAAGTAGCATATTCCATTCTTAGTAAGTGTTACCTTCCAAAGGCTTCAAACCTAATATGGACATTCTTGCTTATGGAGGCACTATTGCCACATTTGTTGATGTTTGATAGTACTATCTGCCATGCATTCTCCACTTTGTGAGGGCAATGCTCACTTCCACAACTATCAAATGAGTGGTGTATGCATCATATAGCTCTCCCCATAGTCATGGGTGGATGGGGTCTCATTAAGCAAGAGGCCACCACGTTAACAACATATATCAAAGCATGGGCTCTAGCGGTCCCTCGTTTATCAAACCGATTCTTACATGAGTGTCATCTTTTTTGTTTGGACCTATCACAATGGTTGATTCAAGCACTTATGTCTTCCAAACATATCTTTGATTGGCTCATTGACTTATTTGCCAAGCCCATACACGGCACTCCCCAAGTTCATTGACTTTATCTCCTTAGACTCTAGAAGCTCTAGACGGGTCTCAATGAGTGTATGCACACTCACACACTTAGTAACATCCTCACTGTTGCACCTTTACTAATAGAGCTAGGATCCTCTCTTACGAGAGAAGGTTGTAGAGCTTGGCTCTAGGCTTTGCACTTGATTGAAAACTATAGTTTCACTTTTGAGGATTTTTCCAAGGCACTCTGACTAAGGTTGGGTCTCTCACATCCAACTGTCATAGGGTTGCCGGACTAGTGCACATGTGGTTCTCCTTATGATATGTAGGGGATTCACTTTTACAGTGTGAAGTAGGTGGCGAGCCCACTAGAGTCCATGATGCACTTTGGAATATGGTCACTTAGATCTTACAAGGTATATGGTCCCAAGTTCAGATTGAGTGATGGTTGGATCTAAAAAGACCACCTATCTGTCGGGTGCAAGCGGATTCAATCACTTTCACGGATGGTCACCATACATGATGTGGTGGTGGTGGCAAACCCTTTGTGGGCGGAGTTCTTAATATTGGTAAGCATACAAGCGGGAGCAGCAACAACCGTTGCCTCTAGGTGCAAGGAGGAGCACTATGCACCACGGCTCTCATTGGATACCTTTGTCCCTCTAGCGATTGACATTTTTGGATACCTTCTTCACCATTTTGACAGTCTCCTCAAGTATGCAACATAAGGTTCTTTGCAAAGGAGAGGGGGATTGGTTGTCTCTCCACCCATGATCACATCTTATTACTTACAGTGTGTATCTGAGCATAGCTAGGGTCCTCCCTCACCACTTAATGGACATACCGTTGGAAGACCTCTACTATCCAGTTCAGGAGTAGACCTCCACATCTTGGGTTTCTTTGTTGCTTGTTCTTGCAGTGCTTTTTCTCGGGTTCCTTTGAACCCTGTTGATATTTGTTTCTATATTTTGGCCTTGTACCTCTCGTTCGTTTTGCACTTGTTTGTACCTTGTAAAGAGGAAAGGAGTACCTTGTACTCCTTTCCCCTTTGTTTCTTTCGGGGTACTTTTTCTTGGAGCGCTTTTCCCCTGGTCCCTTTGAGCCCCGGGATCCCCACGGGGAGCCTTTCCCCGGGTTTCCCTTTTCTCCTTCCTTTCAGAATACCTTTTTACATATAGAAACCATCATGAGATTATGTCTACTACTATGTTTGACAATCTGATATCTTCTCAAAGAACTTCTCAACGAGATAAGCAGTGGGCAAAAGTATTAAAGGTAGAATTTTAGTTGTCGGTGATAAGGTACAAAACGAGGTGGTGATGTCCCGCGGGATTTGAATAGGAATACACTTTCGAGGGAAGTAAGAGGGCGGGAAGTCAAGGTCATTCCCAGCGATTTTGTAACAACGATATACTGGCCGCGTGATGCACCTGATTGTCCCGATCGGGTGTAACCACAACTAGAAGATTGCAATTGATCTACAGATAACTTATTGAAGGCGACATGAAGAGAGGATAACAATGAATGGAAGACGTCATCAACCCTTCTAAAGATAAGACCTACGAGGTAAAATAAGGCTAAGCCCCAATCTACAACATGCCCAACCTTTACCTGCGCAATGATGTGTTGGTAGAAGTCCTTACATATTCATGGGGAGTCTTCGAATAATTCAGTGATGATGCCTGGCTCAGACATCCACTCTATTGGCCTTGACAAAAAAGTCATCATGTTTTCAACTTTAAGCTACTTGTTGTCAAATTGATCTCTTCTATCTCAGGTCCAACCTTCACAGATTCCTATTAGTAGTCTTGGATCTTTGTTGGTATTGAATCCTGCTGCATGATTGTCAGCTATCTCTGCAAGTATACGTACACTAAGGTTTTGGAAGTATACCTGATTCATGTCTCTTGTATCTAGTATATATGTATGTCCCCATCCTCTCCCTTGACGTCCCAATGAGTCATGAACCGCTGATGCCATGGCTTTCTCGGTTTGGAAAGTTCACCGGGAACTCCGAACGTTGTTCCTGAGGCAGGTCCGACTTCATTCAGCAAATTGACACAGAAACTGAAAAGTCAATCCCGATAAGTTGCAACGTCTCACTGATTCGACAGGTCTTGAATTTTCTGACTTAGTGGTGTAAAGAGTGATCTTTGGCCTTCTGACAGTTACAACATTGCAGTATAATTTCATGTGGAGGCCATTTCGAGTTCATCAAACACTTCTGGATCGTCATAGATTAGACTATCTAGACTATTTTGACCGCGCTCTCTTCCATTATCCCAAAAGAAGTCAAACAAATCACCCCATGGATCTCAGGAGGTGTACGCAAACGTCTCCAAAGATCTGTTAGTGCAGTAGTTACTGTGCACACAAATCTAAGAATAGCTTTTGAGGGTCCAAAACTGGCAGAAACTCCTTGTGAGATTGATCACAGGTACATTTGCTAACGTCAATTTCGCCAACGTTCCTTGTTTCTTCAATCTGGGAATCTTAAAAGAATCCTGGTCGAATATCGTAGCTGAATCCAACCATCATCAAAGATTCGTGCACTGAATCTTATCAGAAGAGATTACCAATAGCGAACATACGAACCACGGTCTCCAGTCTCACTTGTTATGCCCCAACGTGAAGCCTCAACCTCGGTCTTGAAGGCCCACATTTGCAAAGGCTACAATCAACCGACCTAGATGATGTGTAACCTGGCTCTCACTGTACTCCTAGTCTGAGGAATCCCTAAGAAAAATGACATTGATAAAGACGAATTATGTGCTTGTTACAGTCTCTGGCAAGTACACATTATATCCCCCATTTGGACCATCCGTGTTGATGCATTCTTGTTGATTCATGCCGTTGGACGTGCACGCTGCTGCACTTTTGGTGGACAGCATGCCTTAGGCCCTCAAGAACGCAGGAAACAGATGGTTCTGAATAAACAGAATGTCGTCTGTTCTTTCAAAAGAGTCAGTCCAAATGCTCGCGTTTGACGCAAAAATTCGAATAGCATTTCAACAAGTTCAGCAGCTTATACAAGCACCGGGCATCACATTTCAAAAAGAAACGCAACTAAGATCTAACATCTTCAATAACAAGTAACAGCACGCTCATATTTATCATCACTCGAGAAAAAAATTATTTGTTTAGTGTTATACTTCTGGACAGGTTTGTGGTAACATTGTAGTACGGTAAAGATGCGGAATTGTGCGACTGAAACTGTATAACCGTTTGTGGATTGGTACGATAGCAGACAGTTTCTTGTAGATAAATTAAAGATTTTGTTCAGGCTGTCATTTGGATAAGGAAAGGAAGACTCGTACATTATACAAGAGAGAAGAACAACCCTTGATTGAGCAGCTACTGATGCACAGTTGTATAGCTTCAAGGTCCCTTCCTTCGGATGCAGTTGAACCGTCCACATATGCACACCAAGAGCAAATCTCTGTCAAAAGATGAGTACAGGGCTCATAGAAAGCAGATTCCTCCAATGTGGACTTAGATCACGGCGGCATTACTTCACCGTGCACGCGATTGCGCTTTCGACGCTAGAAGCATATGACGAAGACTGCGCGGACTAGCGTGCATTAAGAGTGCTTGGATCTAATTCTAAGATTGAAGCTATTGCTGCATTCAATAATGAGTTCCCTAAACTCTTCCGCAAAGGGTGCAATCTAACCCTGAGTGGCAAGTTCGTAGAAATAATGTCTAGGCGTTACTTAGCCCGTAGCCGCCGCAACTCGAAATCACCTGCATCCTAATACTAAAAGGCTGATTGAGTACGAAAAACGTTCATATTAATAAATATTCACTTTCTTTCTGGCAAGTTATGGAAAAGAATCTTCGCTACGTGGTATAAAATTAGGTCTTATTATTACCAAAATTCGCGATGTACCCAACGCCACCTAAAGGATGCCGACCCCCCTGCGTCGTGTTAAATATCATCATAAAGTCCTATGTCATCATTAAATGGTAAATTAAGGTTCAAGAGTTTAAAACAGAAATTAGGGGCCGAAGTAGACTTCTTTGCCTCTACAGGGCTTAACCCTTCTTTCGTAAAGGTAAAGAAGGAAATCTACAAGCCATGTCTGGCCTTCGGAATTTTCCAGCCAAGTCTCATTAATTGATCATAACGATATCGTGGAAATGCTGCGCGGACCCATATTTATGCAAACAAAAAGAAAATAACCTTTATACTAGAGCCTGGAATTACCTGGAAAATAGGAATATCCAGGATGGGCAGCCAATCCACTAGAAAAAGCAATGAGAATCTTTTTTTCTGGGGACATGGTTAACCAATGTGAAGAACTATTATTCGAGAACTGTGAAGCCATTCTCTCGTAAAGGTAAAGAAGTGTGCGGAAATCGTAAAGGCATGTCTGACCTTTATTTACACTACGAGCACAAGAGAAGGTGCTGGAGATTTTATTCTAGATTTAAAAATATTTGCGCACATGAAAACTCGGAGCGATAAGGGACATCACAAGAACGACGGTAATGAGGATAGAAGATGGCTACATTCACGACAATCTGTTGTAAAAATCCCCTGTATTCTAGAATGGATGGAGCCCACAATCGATATCGCGCTGAGCTCGATTATAGTTCTCCGACCCGGTGTCATTCTTTGAGACAAGGACGCTTGACAAAAGCTCATGATCATTGACTCTAACTTAGGACAAGTTGGCCTTGACGGTTGAGTTGAATATGGTCAACAGGCCAAATAAAATACTCCGTATGAAAAGCTTACATGCAATGCAAGCACACCAAAAATTGCTCATAGAAAAGATGAGCCAAAGACTCTATGAAAGGGGGCACATTGTCATAAATAACTAAGCACTAAGGATAAAAACCACCCTCAGAAATGCTAATAAGGTGCAAGGTGAACAAAGTAGAAACTTATAACTCTACTGTGTGACAGAGATCCTCCAAGGGTATGTTTGGACTGGGCGGGGAGGGCCTCAGATGGAACATGAGCACCGACTATTGATGCTTGCTGACAAAGACTCAAAGCCTGTGATCTATGGAGAGTGATGGAGACCCTTTGCCGAAAACAAGAGGTAAGCATGGTGGGTGAGAAAGACAAGGCTCCTCTCCTTTGTAATGAGCCATGTGTTGCCTCTCAAAGGAGTCCATCAAACTGATGATGAAGGTGGACAAAAATCTCCTCTTCTAGGGGGGTGAAGGTGACGGAGGCAAGCTTTGGGGTATAATGGTCCTCATTCCCCCTAGTGGCAATGGTCATTGTGGCTCTTGCTTGAATGCTAGTTCGTGCCAAGGACTCTGGTCTGAGTGGATTTGCAACAACCACATCATACAATATAAGTCAGCCATCACTGAAAGTGACAATATCTGTCCATATCCTCCCGGTGAGGCTAGTCCGGTAGGACCATCCATCGCTCAATCTGAACCTATGAGCAAGTAGACCGTAGGATCTGGGCCACCATATCTCTAATGGCATTCTGGAATTTGGTAGGCTATACTCCTGTGGACATTGTAGGATGTGCATGCCCTCCACATCAAATGTAGACCTGCACAGGCACTAGTCCTGTATGGCCAAGAGTGCTAGATGTGGTAAATCTAGCTGAATCCGAAGGGCAGTGATGAACTCCTCCAACATGAACTTAAAGTTCTCAATCAAAGGGGAAGCATGAACCCAAGCTTATTGTGCCCTTCCCACACAAAAAAAGATCCTAGCTCTATTTGGTAAAGCCACGTCACTAAGGATGCCATAAAGAGTGTAAGTGTGCATATGCTCCTTGAGCTCCACCTGAAACTTCCTAGAGTCTAGGGAAATAAATTCCACAAAGAGAGGAAGGGATGTATGTGCCGATCTGGGCAATAAACCATGAGCCAATCAAAGAGATGTTTGGAAAGCCAAGGTGCCAGAGTCAACGGTTGTGATAGGTGGCAATGAAAGTGAATGTCCGCATGTAAAAACCTATCTGCCAATAGGGAAGCCAATAGGGCCCATGCTCCTATATATGTTGTTGGTGCAATAGTCTCACGTGGTGTGATACCACATCCACCCATGGTTATGGGAAGAGCAATCTGGAGTGCCGCCAGTCGTCTAATAACTATGGGAGCATACAAGGCTCTAAGAGTGTGGAGAAGGTATGGCACATGTGATTATCAAAAGGCTGTAGATATGGTAGAAGCACTGCGGTGAAAGGATTCTTGCATGCCAAATAAGATGCTCTCTTGACATAATATCTCAATAGGAGTGAGTATGCCACTTGTGTGTTCTCCACCCCACCCCACCCTGGGGAGTAGGTCAGCATGAGCAATGACCTGAATCAAAATATCTAAGAGCCATGCGCTCCTGATCAATTTCTCTATAGAGACCTTGACAATGTGGCCCACATCCAATCCATGAAACTACAATTGTATCAAACCGAAGGCTAGGGAGCGGAACTCTCTCAATAAAGCTCACAAGCCTTGCTATGTTACGAATATGTAAACCATCGTTTTTGAAAAAGATCCTTTCTCGAAGGGGTTATCAAACTTGGAACAGTTTCTGAACACTTGAACCGGGGTCTGTTTACACAGCTTTGGCATGTGACAAGTGCAGTTCAAAGCTTTCTATAATCTTATTCAAGTTGTTAATCTATTTGAAAATTAATCAGAAGAGGAAGTAGATTTGGAAGAAGAACTGAATTTATTTTGATTGTAGTTGTGTTTATCGTGGAAATTTCTTTATTTTATCTCTTTTCTAAAGTTTGATCGTTGAGTGCCCGATGTATTGTAAATCCAAATTTACGTTCTTCATGTATTTTATTGTATTTTATTTTTAATCTCTATTTTAATTTAAAATGTATCAAATTGTGATGTGCAATCTAGTTTTACACGATCATAACAAATTCATATAGTGTTCAGTTGAGGTCTAAATCTTCACCATTAGAATCTCCAATGATGTTGTGAATGATATCGATCTGCTAAACCCTTTTGGGATGAGAATGTTCAAGATCAAAATCCTAAATTCATTCTGATTGAAAGCTTCAAAGAGAACATTATCTTGATCGCAAATGGCCGAAAATTTACTTTAAGAGTGGACTTTTAGATTAAAATCTTGAAAAGTTGGACTTTTAGATAAAACGCTGCAAAATGTTCAATCATTTGCAATCAGGACTTGAGCCATCTAAAAGTCCAACCTTAGAGTAATCATAAAAGTTTCAAACTCCTCTCCCATCTAATGATTATTAAAATGGGAATCATATTAATATCCTTTCACGTTTGTAGGGTTGGTTCATCTTGTAGAGTTTGCTCTTCGATTGTTAAGTGAAAAGTTAAATATTCAAATCGGTAATCGTGTTTATCCATAAATATTTAACAAGGCGAACAACATTTTATTTCCAAAATAGATATATAGTTGACACAAACGAATGTTGAATCCTCAAATTGTCAGTAGCTCCCAAAAGTAGACTTTCAATAAATAAATTTTAATATTCATGTATAACTTGAATGGATATGCCCATGGGGAGACATGTCTTTGGAAAAAAAAGTGCGTACAATATGATCAAACGAAGTTCTAACACAAATGCTCGAATTAGGTGATAGGATTCTTGAAATGAATCTATAAGCATGCCCAACCTCTCGAAGGAGCACCCAAGTGTAGCTCTGGTACATCTCAAGCGAACCGTGTTACGTATGATTGCAATGGAGCCATAGTATTAGAAAAGTAACCCGCTCACCAAATTCTGACCGGGGTCTTTACTACGTAATAAGAGAGTTCCCTTAGAAAACAAATATATCACCGTTATCAAATATATCATCGTGATCAAGGAATACTCTAGCAACTGCTCAAACTGTACGGGTAGGTGGTGCAGGATGCTCTTCAAAGTCTAATCCGAAGATCATGTACTAACGATGATTCACACAGTTGCATTGATGCAGTGAAGAAGAGTAGTTTCATCCCCTCCCTGGAACATCTACGAAAGAGGGCCAAACATGTACGAAAGATGACTTACACCGTTGCATTGATGATGATCAAGAGTGAAGAGTAGTTTATCAACTCTTCGTTCTCAATTCTCATTCATTCGTTAGCCTATTATAATCAATTCCTATCTGAATTATTTGTTGTGACTACGGTGATTCTAGTCAAACATACTATCATCTATGAGCATTATTCCATTCTAGACTTCATTTGGGAATTTTAGTGCCTTAGGAGAAGTACTTCATAAGTCTTCTATCACCAATAACCTAGTTTATGTTGGCTAAATTATTGAGAAAGCTTTGTAGGTTTTATCAACGAAATAATATTTTTGTCAACAAGTATTAGAAATGTGCTATCCTCGTAAGATGTTAAATGTGAGACCAAAATAGGGAAGATGTTTAAGTTAGACATCAAAATCCTCGGTACTACAAATCAAAATGATGTATTTATTCATGGCTCAACTGCACTTCAGATCTTGAGATGTGGCACAAAAGAGTGGGATAATGAACCTACAAACATTGAAGAGGCTATCTAACTCAGATCTCCTTATGGATTTTCCAACTTTTTCTAATCCTTTGCTTATAAGGGTTTGTGAGGCTTTTTAATTTGGTAAAAAAGTTAAACAACCTTTCAAGCATCTTGGTACAAGGAACTCTAGGGTGCTGGTATTGATCCACACCAATATATCGACTCCTTCAACAACGAGTTTGACATGTTCCACATGTTTTGTCTTATTTATTGACAAAGCTTTAAAAATATGCCTTGTCTACTTTTGGAAATAAAAATTAGATATTATTTAGGTAGTCCAAATATTCAAGCTTCTTATGAAGAAGAAATATAGTCATAATATCCCATATTTATGTTTTGATGGAAGACAAGAATTCCTTTCAAATATTTTGATGCTTTTCTATGTACGCAAGGTATCAAGAATGAAGTTACTTGCAGCTAAATACCTCAAAAAAATGAAGTTGCTCAGTGGAAGAACCTGAGTTGCATAAGTTGCAAGAGCCATGCTTAACAAGAAATCAATGCCCAAGTGCTAATTGGTAGAAGAAGTTAATTGTGTAATTTATGAACCAATATACTACTACAAGCATAAAATGACATATTTTCAAGCTCTTACATGTAAACACCTGATTTATCAAACATGAAGGTTTTTGGTTTTATTTTTCTTTGTTCATGTTCTTGATGAGAAGAGGAAAAAGTTAGATCTTAAAGCACAAAAGTATATATTTGTTGGATATGTCTCAAAAATCAAAAGGATACAGGTGTTATAAGCTTGATTTTAAGATACTTATTATGAGTAAATATGTCATATTTAAGGAGTCCAAAATAATTTTTTTAAGCTCATGCAAGTTGCATATCTTGTTTACCACTTCCGGGACACTCTATCTGTTCTATTGGTACAACTAGTACTTTTGTTCCACAAGCTAGTACTTCAAGTGACATTGGTGTTTCTAGTGAGCTTTCACATACTCATTCATTTATAAATCCTTGGTCAAGGTAGGTTTTGAGTGGCCTTTAGTCCAAGTATCCCATCCCATAGGATATTTACTCCCTACTTTGTCCACAAATTCTAATTTTTTTGTGGGATCAACTACATAGTTTAGAAATTCCAACTATTTAGATGAGACTACAAGTATTGCTTCTTAACTTGAACCTATACCTCAGCAAAGGACAGGTACATGGGTCAAATATCCAGTTGGACGCTTTCAACTTGAAGGGGTTTCAACCCAACACCATGCATATATGGTGAAGGCTATCCAAGATCAAAAACCAAATTCTATTGAAGAAGTAATGCATCATGCACATTGGATGCAAGCCATAGAGCTTAAAGTTGCAACATTAAGTCAAAAAAAACATGGGAGTTGGTGGATTTACCTCCCAAAAAGAAGATAATTTTGCAGCATGTGGATTTCTAATCAAGAGAAATTATGATGGTTCCATGGGTAGATACAAGGCAAGACTTGTGGCAAATGATTTTTCACACTAGTAAGGAATTGATTTTGATGAGACATTCAACCCATTGACAAGATGGTATCAATTTGTACTCCCTTAGTGATGACCATCTTAAATAAGTAAATGATCTATTAGATAGACTTCAACAATTCTTTCTTCAATGAATTTTGGAGGAGTAATCTACATGATCTAACCACCTAGTGTATTTTGGAGGAGGAATCTACATGATCTAACCACCTAGATATGAAGATCCAAGATTTCCAAATAAAGTTTGTTTATTGAAAATTCTCTTTATGAACTTAAGAAAGCACCATAAGCTTTGAGTGCTAAGATTTCAAGGTTGCAGTTCAGATTCTTTGCTATTCTGATTACAAGCGGGTGACAATATAGCTTTTATATTGATTATCTATGATGATGACCTCATCACCAGTAGCTATCAAGGTTTCATTTGGCAAGTAAAAAATTAGCTGGAAGGATAGTTCATAAAGGAATGGGAGAATTTAAATACTTCTTGGGTATATGTTTATCCAAGGAGGCAATAACCTTTGGATATTTTAATGAAAACATTCTCTTTACATGTTGGAGAAGTTTGATATGACAATATATAAACCTATTCTTACTCCTCTACTAACTTTTGTCAAGTTAAGTGTTAAAGATGATGACTTGTCTGCGGATCCAAATATGTATAGCCAGATTATTGGAAGTCGTATTTATTTGACTCTTTGTTGACCAGATCTAAGTTAAGTCGTTGGACTAATGAGTAAATTTATACAAGCACCAAGGAAACTACCTCTTAATACGATTCAAAGATTATTGTCATGGCTGTTTAAAGTTTACCATTCAATTTGGTTTTTAATGTTGAGCAGGCGCGTCTTTATAACCAGCTGTACAAGATTCTACTAGTGTGAGCTGTGCAAGAAATGCTTAAGATCGAATACCAACATCAAGTTATGTTTTTAACATTAGAAGGTCTGCAATCAGTTCATTATCAAATAAACAACCTAGTATTGATTTCTCATTGACAGAAGCAGAATAAAGGGTACCACTAGTGCTACAAGTGAATCAATTTGATTTCACACCTTATTATAATATATGGGATATACCTTCATGATCCTATCATGTTTTTTTATATATATAATCAATAATATTAGTAGTTTTAAACTTGCTAGCAATTGAGTATTTCATGGCATGACCAAACATATTGAGTTTCATTATCATTTTATTAAAGAGAAGGTGGTTACTAGAGAAATTGATATGCAATATATTCTTAAGGATCAAGAAGTTGTTGATATTTTCACCAAAGGTTTGTTTAGAGGTAAATTTAAATAGTTCAAATCTCATTTAAATGTCAAGATATTGATATTAGCTCGAGGGAGAGTATTGATATACTCTCACACGCTAATATTCCTAACGGCTATTGTGGGCAGGAAAATTTAAATCTTTAGTCACCATTTCAAATTTATGGTGAGGAGAGACTCACTACACTTGTGTACTTTTCTCTTTCTATATATATGTGGAGCAGGACTAGTGTCCCGCAAACCATTCTTTGGTGAACTTTGGTATTTCCTCCTCTCATTTTCCACTTCGTAATAGATCTTTCGTGAGGAACACATACTTTGCATGACCTCGGTGCACTTCTAACCTGGTATTACGTGTTGTAAATGAACCACATTCACTGCATTTGTAGCAGCCTCAAACAATTGAGGAAGTTCACAATTGATGAAGGGATTGCGTGATGGCTGTCCTACTGCTGCCAGTAGATGCAATTGCTCCTCAGATGAATTCAGAGTAAAGAAGGGAATGGAGAAGTGGCATGTAGTAGCGTACCATGAATGGACAATGGAACGACAGCCCGAGTTTTACAGTAATTGTTAAACCTACAGAAAACATGTCAAAGCAACGATAAGGAGGGAGTGTTCTGTTCTAATGAAGTTTGTAATATGGTAGCCGCTTCTCCGTTTGAATGTCGGACCTGTCTTAGGGCTGACAGTTCAATCTCAGGGCCCCGAAGAAGTTTCATAATTACTGAAGTTATGAGCACCGATTTGCCTGGCAGAAGAGTTGGAACGTTCATCTTCCTATTTCTCGTAAGCTTCCAGAACTCAGATGCAGAGGCTCCGACAGCTTTAGTCTATCAAGACCAAGAATCTAAATACCTTCGAAAAGTAAACACAAGGTGGTAAACTTCAGAAACTTGACACGCACGTACACGACGATTATTGACGACTTTCTCAGCACACCTGTGATTCAATCGGATCCATGATAAGGGTCTTTGTTGCGGAGGACATATTCTCTTGTGATCTGTCCTGAAGCTTTAGAGCATTGATGGTTCTGTATTGAATAGTGCAATTTAACCGTCCGAACCGTTTGTCTATTCACAAAGTCGCGCTTCATCCACTGCCTGAGAATCCATGGAGCGCATGGTGTATAAGCAACCCGCAGCCTCGTCGATACTGGGTCGCATATTCAAGTCCATACAACAGCACCTAGCAGCGAGTAATAACATCGACTTCACTAGTGCTCGACCGCCGGGAAGTTTGCCAGGTTGAATGAGCTTCTCTATACATCCCCTGTGTACCTTATCGATCACAATGTTAGCAAGCAGGGTCACTGGTCTCGTCTTATCCCAGGCTGTCAAATTCGTTGCCAGTTCCATGAGCAGTACCCCAAAGCTGTAAACGTCCGACTTATCATGGAGTATACCAGTCTGCTCATATACTGGACACTTATATCCAAACGCACCCAGGGGAACGGGGGTGTTGAGGTCTGCCTCGGATTTCACAACCACCGCAATACCCATATCTGCAAGTTTTGCACGATAATCTGCGGCCAACAGCACGTTGGACGATTTCACATCTCGGTGAAAGATTGGAAAGCGGGAGTTGTAATGGAGCTGACAGAGAGCATTTGCCACATCAGTTGCGACGGATAATCTAGCATACGCGCTACCGAGAAGAAAGTTTCCTTTCTTCCCTTGTAGATGTTGCCTCAGGCTTCCTCTGGAAAGATATTCATACACAATAAGCGGTTCCTTGGGATCAAATGAGACGCCAAGGAGTTGGCGAACATCAGGGTGTGTTTTATGTGAGATTAGACGATGGACTTTCAATTCCACAAGTATTGACTTTTGAGGATCTGCCGAATTTGATTTGAATCTTTTGACAGCTACAGAGCTCTGGTCAGGCAGTCGACCGTGATATACTCTTCCGTTCTGCCCTTCTCCGACACAAGTTCTGAGTCCGAAGTTGGATGTCGCTCGTTTCATAGCCTTCAATGTGAACCAATTGATAGGATCGTCTGCATGCATTACCTTAGCCGCAGTACCTACCATTTCACAATCGGTTCACAGGCAATACCAGTTGGTACAAGTTGGTCCACACAAAAAATTACATGCTGCGCTCAGGCCTTGGCGTAAACGAACTCCAATCAATTTAAACAGGATGGTAAGAAACCAAAAGAGAAATAAACAATATCGCTGTCGACTCTGAAGAAGTTACGCGACTATTAACTGCCACATATCAGCAATTCCCAAGATCTCAGCAGGATAAAGATCCTGATTGAGATACGCAGGTTCTTCACTCCCAAATGCTTCCATTTTTACCGAGAAGTGAGAGTAGAGCGCCTCCAATTTAATCGAAATAGTAAACCTTTAGAATCCCAGGGTGCACACAAATTCTTCGCATCGAATCACGTGAGCAGTTGTTCCATAAGGATGCCTTCCACATGTACCAATGTGCCGCTCACTTCAAGCCTCTGGTCTGTCTAGTCTTTGCAGCGCATTAAATTGCATTGATTGCGCATCTCAACTTTAAACACATAGGGAAACTCTGTGGAAACAGGGATTCTTGTTCAGTTTGGGGAGTGTGTAACATAGTGGACGGAGCAATACAGCTGCAAGCTCTCTGATTTTTGTAGCTCTGGACAGGGCATGCTCTTGATTAAACCTTTAATCTGGAGAATGATCTGCCCACGGCTGCAGTTAGCTTGAAGAGATGTATGGAATAGTAAGATTCCCTCGCTTTCGTGTTTGCTAAACTACGATGTCCGATGACGTTCCCTCAAATATCCCGATGGCTTCAAGAATCTGTTTCGTGGTTGTAACTGGAGTTCAACTCGAGTTTCAAAGATGATGGATGTCTCCGATGGATGTGGAGCGATCTCATCAAGCGAAAGTGATCCGACTTCCTACTGCAGCTGCAACTACTGCAACTGATGCAGTCCTTTGTATCGATCAGGATGAACCGATGGATGATAATCTAAATCCTCGTAGATCTTCTATGATCTTCTATGATCTTCATTACATCTAGTGAGATGAGTAGCATTTCTGATTGGTATCCGGAATCCCGTACGGCGGACCGTCGCGATTGAGCCATTTGGATCTTATGTGCTCGGGGCACGAACCGTTCATCTACGGTGAGAATCAAATGGGATGTTCTGTGTTACCCTAACGGCGAAAATATTATGCTGTATCATCCGCTTGTGACGACCGCGACATGTGGATCCATGTTAGTTTCCGTATGGACTTCTGGGGTAAGACAAACTCGATCCATCAAGAAACTTCTCCGATTTCGATCGAAGGTGGCAGAAACCGATCGCAATCTCATACCAGCCCGATGATAGAATGTCATGCCTTGATGGGTCTCATCGATCTGACAAGATGTTGATTATGATGTTCTTCATCCATAACCTCGATGGCTGCCATTGATGGCACTAGTGGGAGATGATCTCGATCCGTCATCGATCTAAAAGAATCGGATCAAATGTATAGGGAGACCGGTTCCATCTCATCTATCTAGGCGCCGGCTGCTCTGATTCGGGAGAGGAGCGACGTCAGCGATAACAGCGACATGAAGACACATCGTGATAATCTTATCGAAGGAATCCATCCATGATGATCTCTGCTGTCTCCATTCAATCTATGATGATCTCATGCACTGCTGCATTGAGATCTGTCGATGGTGTTATTCTATGATGATCTCATAACTGTTTCTTCGAGATGATTTCTATCTAAAGCATCGATTTAATTTGATGATCTGAAAGCCGACCCTTGAAGATAAAACCTATCTAAGGCTCCGATCTATGATGAACAAGCTACCTCATCGGTCTATGATGATCGACACGCTGTTGCCCGAAGATGATATATATCGTTATGTGGATCTATTGGCCATTCTGAAGTTCATCTCGCCGGAAGCGTGAAGACAGTCATTGCATCTATCTGTTTGTGGATCGTCCATCTATGCCATGATTGAGATTGCTTGGTGTTCGAATGAAGTGATGGATTGCAATGTTGTGAAGATCTCACAACCTCCTTCCTGTCTAGGGCATCGACGTCTGATGACCACACAATCTAATGTGCTATGTCGATCTCTTCGAATTACCTGTGAATCTGAGATAATCTCAGCACACGTGATTGAGCTCATCCATCTGTCCCGATTTTGAATCCAGTAATCTTTGGATCCGCTGATCGATTGCATCGCTCTGCGAATATATATCGGATGAATTGTTGCAGCGAGTTCAAGGCTTCCATCTATGGTGACCTTCAACTGTTGCACATGATACCGATCTATGATGTCGATCTGTGCTGAAATTTGAAACTGTTGCATCCAGATAATCTCTGTTCAGCATCGATATTACAGACTCTGCATCGAGATAATCTTTATCTATCTCTTTGCGATGATCCCCTACGCTACCATATTGACATCCTCCATGTCATGCATATATAGAGCTACTTCGGTTCAATTGCGGTCTGTTGCGAGATCACATCCGTCCACCCTGGAGTTGAGGAGGGGTACTCGATGGACGCTGCTGAACATTCGTGTCCGACCAAATTCTTGTATCTCGATTCCAACCTCTTACGAATCCTGCGAACTAGGGCATGTTTTGGGTCGCTCAGGCTTGGTAGCATTTCCTTAGACAGATAGCCCTTTCGCCAACTTGCGATGAACAAGTATTCCGCCCGATTCTTGACAGGCGAAAGCTTCTGGTGTTCAGTAAGCACCTTGGCCAAGCTAGGCTGGTCAGCAACTCGCCATCGATGATGTTTGACGAGGGCTACTGATGGACCCTGCTGAACATTTGTGTCAGATCAAATTCTTGGATCTCAATTCCAACCTCCTCGAAATCCTGTCAACTAAGATATGTATTGGGTCTTGACAGGCGAAAGGTTCTGTTGTTCAGTAAGCACCTTGGCCAACGTAGGGTGGTCAGAAGCTCTCCATCGATGATGTTTGATCTATTCTTTTCCATCGACTGAGAAACTAAGTATCAGATGCATCGGAAGTCCTAATATAATCTATCAGTCATGTTGTATGTCTGTCGTTTGCTGATGAAGTTTCGGTCACTCGTCAATCTTGAATCCAAGATCGGAAAAAGATCTTCAAGATTTTATGGAATCTAGATGATATTTCTCCATTCAAAATTGCTGCTATCTCCTGATGATTCACTTCTTTAGGTTTCATGCGTTTTGCGTCAATAACCTGAAACAGAACCAAGGTCCAATGCACAGACTGACATCTCTATTTCTCGACTACAGATTTCTTGATCAGAACTGTGCTCGGTTTCTGCCACAATTTGGTGTCGGAACCCGACCAACGGAACGAGGATCCTCAATTCGACGTTTTCAATTGGTTTCAATTTGGTGTTATTTTGAGATTTCATGATCTCAGAATAAACTCGGTTTCTCTGCCAAAAAAGTCAAGAGAGGTCTGGTATATGAGAGGACAGCACTTAGAATCCTCGGCTTCAAAAAACATGCTACTAGCACCGACACCACCACCGTTTTATTCCACCCAATCTTAAATAAGGACGCCATAGATCGATATGCCTCCAACCCCGAAATCAGTGTTTGAGAATCTCAAAATTGAGAACATTGGGTGTTTTCTTATGTAAGCACATGGGTATCATGATTTGTAATAAATTCAAATATTTAGTTACATGGGAATCTACCCGAGGGAGTCTACCCTGAGAGGTATAGAAATAGAAAATATTTATAAATAAGAGTATATCTAAAAAAATATTCACATATTAAAATTATGTATAAATAAATAAAACAATTTTATAATCCAAAAATATTGATATATACAAATGCATTTATTAAAAAATATTAAAATTATTCGTCGATTAATAATAAAATTTATAATTCAAAATTATTTTTATATGAAAAAACATTTTTACCCATGATTGGCTAAGGTACTTGCTTGAAAAGCCTTTGTGAAAGTGCAAAAAGTTCATCTAGAACACAAGATGGTGGAAGACCTCACCAAGCCAAGCAAGGGAGAAACAAAAGAGGGAGAATGGAACTAGGTCCAATAGTCTAGATATGATAAATCTGCACTACCGCACCTAAGATATCCTAGTTATGCAAGGCGTAAGGTATACAAATTAATAGAGCATTTGAAGAAACATCACCTAGAGTGATTGTTCTACTATGGATTGCACCAGCCAATGCTCTTTGTATTGCCATGGACACATTTTATCTAAAATATACTACAAAGTATGAAATTGAGAGTGGTGGCCCCGACGTCTAATATGATAAGCTCTCGCACACTCCCAAACAAGTGCATCGAACACCATGTCCATATTTCCATATAACTCCAAGGCTAGAGAAACAAAGAGGTGACCTCGCTGCATACCCCTATACGTGGAGACCTTGCGGGTTATAGCACCGCTCACTGCCCATCCAAGAGGATGAGTAATCACTCCCTCCAAAACTGCATTACACTTAGGGTCTATAACCACAACATCCACCATTGTCACTTGATCATCTCGGACCAAGTATAAGTCTACTTTGAAACATATTGTATGCAAAGAATATGAACGCTCCCTCCAAGGAAAGTATCCACTCTCTCATGCCATAGCAAATGCTATATCCTTGAAGGCATCATGGTTATCTATCCTCTATACATTATAAGGACACCGTGTCATATGGACCGTTGCTACATCTAGTGTAGAACCATTTTCACAAGTGAGTGACTAAGGTGCAAATGGGTGGACCAAACCTAGGCGGAACCTCATCATTGTAGAGAAAGTGGTTGGTGCGAGTAGGAATGCCCTAATGCATGAGCAAGCTAAAATCAAGAGCTTGCACCTTTGTCAAAGAAAGAGCAAAGATGTGCTCTAGTGGCCTGAGGAATGGAGGAGTCCAACTAAAAGAGAATGTAGCATATGTTGACAATGTCGCTCTATCAAGGAAGATTGCAAACTTTGGTCCAATCCGAGTGTAGTGTAGCAAAGGATGGAAGGTCCTCACATGCCCATGGAGATAGACCATCTCTCATATGCCGTAATAACACTTGGAGAGAAATGGATCCTTCCTCCACCTCAGTCACATAAGTCTCCAAAACTGGCCTATCAACAACCACAAAACAAGAGGAAAATAGGGGGTGCTGAGAGAGCACAACTACCCCAAAATGCTATATGTGTCATCTCCTCCATAGAACAACTGCATAAATGGAATGAGACTTTCCAAGGATCCATCGGCCTCCCTAAGCTCTCTAAAGATGGATGCCCAAGAGATACTATTAAAAGCGTTGTCAACATCCACCTGTAGGACAACCCACTCCAGATACATATCTAGGAGTGCCCTAATGCTTAGGCAAATAGCCTCGCAACCTCCAAATGTAACTACTCCAAGCTGATGTGGATTGAGGTGCTCTTGGAAGTGAGATCAATGGTGCGGCTAACCAAACACAAAAAGATCTCGCCTATAGCAATCGGTCTAATGCTCCACGTGCCCTTTTCCATCACGAGAAGTAGACTAGCCCCTAACACCCGACTAATTGATGTAGGAATATCTCTCCTTGCTATTGCTACAACCACCCAAAACAACTTGGCAAATCCACTAGAATGGTCATATGCTTGAAAACAATCTCTAAGATGCTCATATACTATCCATGACAAGACTCCTAAGGAGAGGCAAGGGGTAGTGCACAACGCTAGTGCAAAAAGTGACCTACCAAGGCATAAAAGTTGCTCAACCTGATAATCTAAGACCTCTAATGGTACTCCTTCTCCTGCCATAGGATGTAGTAAGCATGGGGAAGAGATAGTCTCATCAGTGGGACTAGCTATAGACAAAGGGTGTAGCGATCATGTTGCTCTACTAAACTCTCTTGCTTGATCCAATATCCTACATTGTCACAACCGAGTGGACTCTATGGTATCCTATGGTAGAATTTGTCTCATAAAACATGCAGGCCTAACCGATTCCTCCTATAGTGTAGCCCAATCTCCATCTCAGAATCTATGAAATCTAGCAGTCATATCTCTATGCCCCGCAAGTCCTCTCCTAGCATAATGAAGGTACCATCAAGGGAGTAAGAGGAATAAGAACCATGCTAACTTGTCCAAGAGATCACATGCCATATGATCAAGTGGTAGGCAAAAAGCCTATCTAACCTCATCATGGAGTGTATAGGGTAGCGCATGGAATAAATTTGGGCATGGAAAACTAGTCTCAAATAACCCCAAATTACAACCCGCTTGAGATGTTAACCACTTCCATGACTAGATCGGTATCCTTGGGACAATCAACAAAGGGATAGAGGAAGCGGGCATAATCTTGAGTGTCATAGCTGTCAATGTGGTCACTCATTACACATGAGCATCCCAAGTGATCCAACCATAGTCCTTTTGCATCCTTCCCACATGGTCTTTACCCCTTGCGAGGTAAAGTATCCGTTACACACCGAGCATTGTGTATCTCGAGCCACTCTAGGCGCCCTACTTGAGGAAGTGTAGCCATGGCTACCCTAATATTAATGATCCTAACACATGATACTCATCCCATATCTTCCAATATGTGCAAAACCATCACCCCTCACATCCCAATTCACATGAGTAAAATTAATTTTTCCAACTCCTAAAAATTATAAATTCTTGTAACTTTCAATTCTACTCTCAAAAAATTTTAAACTAAATTCCAGTGGAACTCAATTATGAAAAGCAAAAAATTAAAAATTAAAAATTAAAAATTAAAATTAAATACACATCACTCTCTCAATGTGAAATAGTCACTCTAAATTTTAAAAAACCTAAAAGTACTCATAACTTGTACTCAATTTTCCATAGCCTTCCATCTAAATACACATTGAACCAAAATTGAAAAATATATATATAGAATTGACTATTCATTCTTGTGAGGTATGGAGATGAGCTCTCTAAAACTCTAAAATATCTTGTCTCCTTTCTCACTCTCTCGTTCCCTCTCCTCTCCTTCCTTTAAAGTTATGCAAATTGCATAATGACACAACGTGCACCGCAATAGATCATCCTTGAGACAACTCATTCGATATTTGTATCCGTTTGATTCTAAGTTACTTGGTTTTGTAGTATTGTCAGCGTTGCTTACGGCAATTGGACACACATCCTTGAGACAACTCATTCGATATTTGTATCCGTTTGATTCTAAGTTACTTGGTTTTGTAGTATTGTCAGCGTTGCTTACGGCAATTGGACACACGATGTATATGTTTTACGATTTATTCCTTACGAACTTATATAGAACCAATATAACAATGGAATAATTCGAGCGAGCTAGGTTGAACGCGTAGCGTTGGGTGAGAGTGAAAGCATGCCCTTGTTTGCAAATACTTTTGAACGGCACCTTTATTTGTAAATATTTTCGATTTGTGGGCCCTTATCTATAAATTCTCGGTTACTAAATGCCACATCTTATACATCAAAGATAAACAATGATTGATCCCTTCCGATAAAAATTTGGATTGGCAATATCAAGATGAGGCCCTTGTATGTATGCGTAAAAAATATTCTAAATTTAAATATTTGTTCATAATTTATTAAAAATTTGGATTGGCAATATCAAGATGAAGGCCTTGTATGTATGCGTAAAAAAGATTCTAAATTTAAATATTTGTTCATAATTCATTTTCTTATGATTAAGAGTTAACTGTACAATATTTCTAATTTTTTTAGATTTTATTTTTATTTTAAGGCAGATAATTTTAGTGTGATTAACATGTAAAGAATATGAATGAGTTGTATAAAATATTTTGTAATTATATTTTATTTTCTAAAATTTATTTTTAAGAATATTTCAAATTATTTTTATAAATAAATTTAAAGTTGCGTATGTCGTTGTGGGTTTGAGAATTACCCATGCAATTTTATTCCTAAATCCTAACATGTCTCAACTAAATTTATATCAGCTCCTTATATTCTATTATTACTTCACATCTACGTTAAGATCAAATCTAATCTACAACAAAGGATTCTAAATCTATTTAAGAAGTTTCAAAAGATATGAATCAACATTTATGTATATTTAGTTTAATTGATCAAATGATCATATAATTGATCAAATGATCATATAATTGATCAAATGATCATATAACTGATCATGACATAGTAATAGATATATGCATATTACTTCAAGTTTGTTGTTATTCTTTATTTTTAGGATATACAATTCAGTCGACTTGGTAAGTTCTTCAATCCTCGAAAGTATTAGATTAACAGTGTTATATCTTGAGAAGCTGTATGTTAAGCGTATCCTTTCTTTCATATATTTTTAAAATATATCTTTCATATATTTTTAAATTTTGATTTCATCAATGCAACAAAAACTCAAATTTCTTTCTAAATTATTTTGAAATGTAGTTATTTGAATTATCACAATCTACCAAAGCCTAAAAGCAATGATTTAAGATCATAGTATGAAGATAAAATATCCGGGTATGTGTTAAGCATTGAGTCCACAGAGATTTGTTGATGATCCCGATAATTTACTTGACTAGCTTACTAGATATTGATATTCTCTAGATCAATTTTTCTCTTTCATGTATTTAACTTATATAGCAAGCAGGATTTATCTCATGCCGTACATTACAAGAGAATACGATGCACAAGTTGTTGAAATATACAAATATTTTTTTCTGTTGTGGTTTCTCAAAGTAAGCAAGTAGTTTATATTGGATCCCATTCATAGTGGACTAATTTATCTATGCAAGTGCTGAAGAGCCAAGGGAGTCAGATCCCTGAATAATCTACATGAATATTTCTAATTACTCCGATCTCTTCATGGTTATCTCTATCTTTGTTTGAGATTTAAACATATGCATATAATCAATCTAGCACAAGAAATTACTCCAATTTCTTCATTAGTATTGGAGTAATTTATGTATGCAAGTGCTGAGGAGTAAAGGGAGTTGTATCCTTCATTTATCTACACAAATATTTCTAATTACTCCATTTCTTCATGATTATATCTAACTTTGTATGAGATTTTAACATATGCATATAAATTATCTAGCACATCTCCTTTACGAATCTCCAAAATCTATAGAATATTATTTCAAAATTGAGTAATTGCACCTCTTCATTGAACTAAATATATTTTGATCTAATACTTTTGGCTTGGAAAATTGGGCTTCATATTCTTCTTGAAATTTAATCTGATTATACTTTTTTTTGGTTGTGCATGAGCTTCTAAGACTAGAACTTCTAATAGCTCCTCAATTTGCTATTGCATAACTTAATTCATAGTGTCATTCATCTTATTTATAATTTTTTATTTTTAAAATAAATTATTTTCTTAATTGAAATATAAATAGAACATGTTTATCTCTGATATTATTATCGACAATTGAAAGCACTAAAATGTTTTTTAACATAAAGATAATATCCAAAAAGAAGATGTGACATTTTGAATGTCCTTTCTATCTTCTTCCAAAGTTTTCATTGATTCCCATCTTCTATTTTAATGCCAGAGCAAGAAAAAAAGTCGATAGGAACCATTCGTAAAGTAAAGCTACAGACCTGAAATATAATAACAAAAACCTTCGGGGTACATTGCAGAGTACATTTTATTCAAATTCTTGGTCCATTTTCTCTTGTCATTCCTACTTATTGTCTTAGATTGAGTTTTCTATGTTGATAGATATGGATATTTAGGCAGATAAATCTGGTATTCTTGAACATCCATTTCCAAATCATTGGGATTAACATAGAAGATGAGAACTTTGCAAGAAGATAGAAGAGAATAGATTATCGACGTTTTTTCTTGCTCTGGCATTAAGAGAGAAGATGAGAATCAATGAAAAGTTTAGAAGAAGATAGAAGGGAATAGATGTACCAAGATTTGAATATAATATACTCTAATTCCAGAGACGGCCCAGGTCTTGTTATTTATAATTGAGATGGACATAGCCTTACGTCTTAATAAATTCAGCATTAGTAATCTACTTCTTAGTAAAGTTACCATGTAATTCCCACGAATTTCCGGCCTTCCTGCCCCTCCTAATTACTCCATCTTGAAGAAGATTGTTAAAAACTATACATCCTACATCTATCAAAAGTTTTCTTAGTACCTTACTAGCCTCATCAATTCCTGAGTACTTTATTAACATATTTTAATAAATTTTCTAAGTACTCACTCTATATTCCTTTACAAAAATTGCTATGTGCTTTTGATAGTATCTTTTACAATTTCATATTAATTTAAATAAAATATATAGAAAAATTTTTATACTGTTATATATAGAGTAAAATGTTATTCAAAGGGGTTAAAAATCAACCTTGCTATTTAGGAATTCTTTTATCATCTATTTTAACTTCAAGATATTATCAAAAAAATTAAAATTGTATTAAATCACTAGAAGAGTATTGAATAGCAGAATGGAAAAAAATATTACAATAATAGCTTACCACTACAATGATTTAGTAATAATTAACCATATAATCCAACATTGACAAAAAATGTCTAAAAACTACTTGTAAAAATTATAAAATAGAATGATTTAGTAATAATTAACCATATAATCCAACATTGACAAAAAATGTCTAAAAACTACTTGTAAAAATTATAAAATAGAATAATTTTTACACGAAAATATTTAGAAGTCACTAAAAAATTCATATGAGGATTTTCAAATTATTTACTAAAGTTTATAGAAAAATGTCAAAGGTATCTAAATCCTTTTTGAATATGAACTAATCTAATAAGATACAATGTAACATTTCTCTAAACTTGGGTGGTAAGGGTTCAATCAATTTCTTAATATTGAATAAATTTGGCTAAAGGTTGAATTTTAATTTCTCTATAAAGTAAATCCATTTCAATGAAAATATGAAACTTTGCACTCTCTTGCACTCGAGATACATTACAGTCAAATTTTGATTATTTTCTTTCGTCTATCTTATTCATTTATCCTCTCAAATTTTATTTCTAATAAAAAATAACTAAAAATATATCATTATTTTCCAAAAATGATAATTGATGATATAAATGTCAATTATCTTTTAGAGTTTGAATTTTCACATATTTCTGAACATATTATTTATAAAAATTTGTTAGCAATTTTGAGAACTCATGTTGGACATCACCCTCTCAACAATGATGTCAATATCAAGGACTTTTAAAGCTGGGCAGCATATCCCAACGTCTAATTCTAAATAATACATATTGAGTAATCCATCTATTTGAACAATTTACCTATAAGTTATTAAAGGGCATCGAGAGCAATTTACCATTTGCTAGCTTGTCTTTGACGAAGACTTTATATTAACCAATCAAGATACCTAAAATTTAAATCAAAATCCCTAGAGGAAATTAGGCTGGAGATAGCGATCGATGCGTAGAGTGACTCAAGTCTGGACTCAGGACTGACTGAAGGCTGTGTAGGGAGACCATACACCTGATACTATACTGTATTTCCAAAAGACTCTATTTCACGTGAAATCTGACAAAAGTCAAAAGTGGAAACACTAGATCATGTATAGAAATTGCTCATGTTTATCTAGTTTCGAAGTACATTCTCTTGCTAAATCTTTCTAACTTCCTGATTGACAGAAACTGCCATTAATGACTGGCAGGATCGAGTTGATGTGGACTGGATCAATCTACAATGGAAGCTTTCAGGTGTCATGAGGACAATTAGACTATCTAGATGAGGTTCGTGAAGGTCGTTTTGAGACTGTTCAGCTCCGAAGTAAGGCATGGATTTTTATGCACAATTGATCTCGAATGTGATTGGGTATCGGTATCTATCGTCCTGCTTGTTCTCTTCCTGCTGGTTGTGCTGAGATAGTGGCAACAGTACTCGAACCTCTCCCGGGGCCTGGGTTTCGGTCTCTGCCGAAGCTTGCAAAGTCGGGGAGGCCCATACATTATGCTCTTGCCGAATACGCTAATCAGTATGGACCTCTTACGTACCTAAGGCTTGGTGTTTGGCCCACAATAATTATAAACAACGCGGAGATCGCAGAGGAGGTCCTGAAAACGAATGACATAATATTTGCGGAGAGACCTGTGCATACTATCATGCGAACCCTGGTCAAGTATGTGGGATTTGATGGCAATAGTTTTTGGACCTCTCCATACAATACGCGCTACCGAAAGATAAGAAAGATTGTTATGATGCAAGTTTTCACGCCTGCTCGAATTTCTGGTTGTGGCCCAGAAAGTCCCTCTAACAGACCACCAAATCGACCCACTCATGAGCTCGTTGCAGTACATCAGCTCTTTCTCGCCCGGGTGTATGATCTCCATCTTATGCGTGGACTTTCAGAGCTTATCCCTTGAAAACATGTCGATTGTGTTTGATTCTCGTCTCAATCAACACCTCCAGTTCGATACATGCTCTTATATTTGATGCATCTACACAGGTTATTTGCTAATTGTTGGTGACCTAGACCGGGCAGACATTGTTCCACATGTATTTTCTTAACTCAGCTTGGCTCCACATTTTCTGCTAAGCCTGTAAATATTGACTGTCAATTTCTGCCCTGACTTCCCGATGTAGTTAAGTAAGTAATGGCTCCTATCTTATGTCAGTCGGGGAGACCAAAACACTTGTCACTTTCTTAGTTAGAGTCCTGTTCAACTGTCAATCGTTCTCGGTGATCATTGATAACTCATGTTACTCAATATCACCTTTTTGCTGTGATGCTCAATTGGCTGTCTAGCGTCGGGATGCTCATTGGATCCCTTTCCAAATTCCTTAGTCGTATAACAGTTCTTACTCGTCAGGGACTTACCTCCAACCGAAAACCTATTCCTGCTTATCATCGTCCTTCGTACCATGATGCTAGTACTGCCATTTGACACTGCCATCTGACATCACTCGTTTAGAGAAGTTTAATTACAGAATGTTTTCAAACTGATGAATTCTTTCCTCACAGGTACGCATGGAGGAAATAGGGCAGGTGATAACTAGCATCGCTGTCAAATACAATGACCACCCGGACTTTGCTGACGTGAATTTACGACATGAGCTTGAGGCAATTCCGTTGAAAATTGCAATTCGACAACTCTTTGGAGATAGATACTTTAGACCTGACTCACCAATAAAGGAGAACTTTAAAGATCTGGTTGAAGTGTTTCAATCGAACAGGACAGCTTCATGCAAGCTGAATGTGGCTGACTTACTGCCATTTCTTCACTGGTTCAATCTGGACCTCCAGGGTATAATTAAGTCACTTAAACTTATTCAGACTCAGGTATCGGATGCCTATGGGACGATTGTGAAGGAGCACAAAGAGGAGAGAGCTCTAAGAGGAGAACAAGATGAATTGCGAAAAGATGTTGTGGCAGTAGATACAGATTATGGGAGTCATGCATGTGAGTTGCTAACGAATCCTGCTGCCAATTCCAGACTGCTTCTCCTTTTATGTCGGTCCATGTAACACTCTTATCGTTGTGTTTTGTTCGTGTTTCTTGTCAGTTGTTGTTCATTGGAGCGGTGGAGAGCTCCTCGATATCGATTGAATGGTCCCTGCTCTGCTAGTTACACATCCTCACGTGATGACCAAACTTCAAGATGAAATCGACAGAGTAGTTGGTCACGAGCGTCTGACATCAGCCAGATGCCGTACCTTCAATCTGTTGTAAAGGAAACACTTCGCCTCCATTCGGTAGCGCCTTTGCTGGTTCCTCGAATAAATCATCGTGAAACAACTCTTGCTGGATACAAAATACCAAAACAATCTGTCATGATGATTAATATTTGGTGCATCCAGAGAAATCCTGTCTTCTGGGGTCCAGATGCAAGCTCATTTAATCCTGACAGATTCATCGGTAATGATGTCAGTTTGTTTGGCACCAACTATAACTTCTCACCATTTGGCGCCGGCCGCAGAGGGTCCAGGGTACAACTCAAGTATGCCTTTCCTCCATCTCTGCTTGTCCTCGTTTGTCCATGATTTTGATTGGACTCCTCCCCCGAACAAAACTGTTTCGGACATCGACCTCAGGGAATGCAAAGATGCCATTAATTGTCCTATTACTCCAGTTGTGCTCTCTGTACGTCCTAGATCATGCTTGAAATACTATCTCCCTCCGATGTAGGAACCCTACGAATCCTCTTTCTGTTTGTCTTTCAGCATCAGAATGAGAAGTCACCGTACCCCACAATGCCAATAAATACGCCCAACTACAAAACTGACGAACATAGAGAAAGAGAGAGCACTAATGTTAGCTTTGTAGCCGTCCTGGTGTTCTACAATATATGACAAATTGGTGAGACTACACTCCACCTTTCCACCACTATACTCTACGGATCTCCTTTGAAACTCTGTAGAATATTTTGTTATCATCTCCGACTTGATTATAGAAACTCATTGGTTTTTGAAAGTTTGTATCATTTACTTAGCCACTAAGTCCAAAGCAAAGCTTCCCAGCACTCTGATCAGCAGACCACACACAGTCACACTTCACCTTAAGTCAACTCAGAATCTCAGAGTGAGAGACCAACCGTTTTGAACAATGTGACAGTGTTGACTTCTCCCTACATATCATTTCAGACTAGAGACTTGAACTTTCATATTTGCTTTGCTCGAGGATGGAGAAGAGATTCTTCTTCGAACTTCTGCTATTCTTTCAGACCAGAGAAAAAGTCGTCATATTTGGCTTTGCTCAAGGTTTGAAGAAACCATCTTTGATCGAACTTCTGCTATTGCTCATTTCTTGGTTTTTGCTCAAAAGGTGATATTATACTGATCTGAACAGTAAAAACGTTAGTCATATCTGATATAGAGATCCTTAACGGATATGGAGTTCTTTGTGATCGTGGTTTGGTGTCAAAGATCGTAGTTAGAGAGTGTTTCAGTGAACTGATCAGGGAATCTTTAGTTGTCTTTCAGAGAAGTTGGAGTTGGGCCAACTGCAGAAGACCATCCTAGATCAAAGATAGTTACAAATACTCTGAAATCAACACAAATGTCTGCGACAGAGATAGATTATCTGCATGAATCTGCCTCTGAGATCATCGCCAACAGATGCCGTAGATACAGAGTATCTGGATGCATCTATTTGTGATTTCACACAGATCGGTGTGATAGGTAGGAACTTACCTCAATGCTAAAATTTCACATGATCATTGCAGATCGATGCGATAGAACCGATCATCTCAATGCAACTCTCTGTGAGATCATCACAGATCGATAAGATTTTATGTTTTATGAGGTCAGCACAGATTGATGAGGTAGGTACAGATTATCTCCCTGTGAAAGTCTATGAGCTGTGCACTGATGGGTGAGACCACTCCGTTGACCCAAGCAAAAAGCAAGTCGGATGGATGATGATTATCAAATAGATTGAGATTGTCTCGATGTGAGTTCATGGTTTCACGCGATAGATAGGAACAGCTTCCCTATATCGTCATCGAAACGATAGATGCAGATCATCTCGATGCAACAGTTCTTAAGATCTTCACATATCGCTGAGATAGATCATGTCGATCCAACTAGACATCCAAGATCGCATCCAGAGAGATCCAATGGCTCTATTCGTCACATAAGATGAGTAGATGGGTGGATACTAGTCGTGAGATCTGTGTGTTCGCAACAGAAGAATGAAACATGTCAATACCGTAGTAGGAGCAATATTTTACTAGATCATCATAATCGATGCCATAGACCATAGATAGAGATCATCTGAAGCACAATTCTTGATGAAATCGTGATGAATCTAGATTGATGTCATCGATCTAGATTATCGATCGGATAGATAAGATTATCTCACTGATGGTCGCAGATCATCTCAGATCAATGCGATAGATCGATGCAACAGTTTACAAGATCTTCATACAGATCGAGGATCATCTCGATCACATAGATAGCGATCATCGCAGGTCTATCGATCGATCTATAGATAGATAGATGCTACACTATACCAGATCATCGTTTATCGACGCCATAGATAGAGATGATCTCGACAGAACATACTATGAGATGATAGTAGATCGATGCTTTCTGTGATGTTAATCTTGAAGAGAAAACAGATCGGCCATGGTCCAGATCGAAGAGATGATGAAGGTACAGTTATAGATCAGTTCTCGCAGACCATCTCTGAACAAACGATATCGAGGACATCTTCTTTTCCTTCAATGTGAAGATTTGAAGCTTTGGGTGATGGACATATGTGCATAGTTATCATCCGATCGGTGAGACATCAAGCTAACTTACCGTGAAAAGTTAACAGATGAGACCAATCCTCGTAATCTATCGAGTCGATTTGGTCCCAGCTTCCATCGGCTATACAGATTGACACAGGTGCTTGACATCATACTACTTCAGGAGAACATTTGGAGGGATATGGGGATCATAATAATTAGCTCGATACCTCAAATCAACACGCGTGAATGAGAGGGATTGAGCTGTTAACCACCGAGATTGACATAGAAGGACGATCAGAGCTTTGGAACATCAATTCTGTAAATCGTTATCTCGTATTGCCGTGAATTCTTATCTCAAGCTGCCGAAGAAACTTAATTGCAAGCATTTGCTTAAGGCGAGAACGTATGCGACGATGAACATGTTGAGATCCTGAAACGTTACCATCATGAGCGCATTACCCGTTTCAGTTTCATACACTGATAATTTGTTAGTAATACCAGAAACTTGAGCTGTACAGTACGCGTTGGAAGATTACGACCAAAGACAGACCCTCCTCAAATCGTCGGCGGATTTCACGAGTTGATGGATGCAAAGCAGCAACGTCATTTGTGATCAGATTCTCACCGATGACTTGATATACTTACTCCAACTGAAGATTAGATATGGATGCGACAATTCAAAAGATCTTCCACGATTCATGAAATTCACGAGAAAGATACAGATGATATGAATACAATTCCATGGGAGATTGTGATTGCTATAGCTTTGCTCACTGCACGTCGAAATGATTGATAATCACCCGTCCAAGAAATTGGACACCCATTGATATTGGATAATTAGTCACAATCTTATACTATTGTCATTATTGTTGTCATTTATCTCGGACTAGATACAAATTTATATTGACTTATGTCAGGTACAATCTATAACAATGCTCTCTCTATCTCTAAGTGAATGAACATTGTGACAAGAGGATAAGGTAAGATAAATAATTATTCATTGTCTTATATTATTGTCAATATTATATATTTGGGTATTACGGAATGCTATGTTTCGAAAGGACAATAATTAATATTTGTCTTTGTTGCATTTAATGTATTATCACACTTATAGATAAATAAATAAATAATGTAAGACAAATAGATTAAATTTAAACGGAATTTCGTATCATAAAGAAAATAACTAGTATGAATCAACAAAATACATTCATGTAAGGTCAAGTTAAGATCGTTCAATTTACACTCTTGTTACAAGAAAGTGACCTCTTGTTACAAGAAAGTAATTGTGTATGTGATATATTAGTTAGACAAATTATTTTTAAAAATTAATTAATTTGATAATAAATATAAAAATATTATACATAATGGTCTAAATAAATCAAATAAAAATATCATTAAAAATAACCTTCCATTGATAGGGTAGAGATCAAAACTATTTTGAATCCTTTAATCAATTTTGGAGCTTTACAATTTTGAAGGATTGCGAAAAATTAGATTTTAAAAAATATAATAAAATTCTCTTTTGGGATAACAACCATTTTCTTCCCAACAAATTTTCCCCTTCTTGTTTGTCTTGTCTACATCTTTCTATCAATATCTCAACCATACTATTTTTAACTTCCTATAAGAAGATTTTTCAAAGATTTTTTTTGGTCAAATTTAGTTGACTAACCAAATAAATAAAAAATAAACATGTCTCCAATCCATGTAGGTAAGTAAAGGAGATAATTTAAGGACATGTAACCAATCCATATATCTAATCCAAGGATGTAGCTCTCTTTGAGAGAATCTTCTTTGTTATATAATAAAGATAAGGTATTCCTTTGGGACATCAAAATATTGATGAATTAAACTTTATGTTTCTCCTCTTGTATTTCTCTTGGGATTTCTTATGTTCTTGGAACATTATAATGGTATCAAGCAAGTGTTTTAATCCAAGTGAGTGTATCACCCTCTTGGAGGAGCACGAGCTATTGAGACTAAGTAATTTTGAGGAGAGAAAAAATAATGCAATTTGAGAGTCTGATTTGCCAAGCAACCATCATAAGAGCTTTCATATGTCCACTCTTCCCTTCAGAATCCTCCATAGAAACCTTTACCAAATGGGTGTGGACCGAGTGCTCCGGCGTTGCATTGGCCCAGGAATTTCTTATGGGCCAATGCAACGTGCTCAAGGCATGCCGCTTTGATGTGTCAAGTAGAAATTTCTCAAGCAAGCTAACTTCCCACAAAATCTACTTGACAGGCTATTGGTGTCCCTCAATCACCCAAGATGCAAATCAATATGCCTGTATGTGACGCTTGCCAATGCATAAGCAAACAGACCTCCAAATACCGCATGTACCTCCATCCGGTATTAGCGGCACAACCATTCCAACAATGGGGACTTGACTTTGTAGGACTCATCAATCCCAGAACATGACAATCCCGTCCAACAATGGGGACTTGACTTTGTAGGACTCATCAATCCCAGAACATGACAATCCCGTCGTGTGACAAACCCACCACCATTATATCATTGTAATGGTAGACTACATCACTAAGCAGGCAGAGGCTGAATCCTTCATTACAAACTCGGCAATTGTCACTATTCAGTTTCTGCACAAAAACATTATATCCTGATTTGGTGTTCCATTGTCTATTGTAACAAATAGTAGGCCCCAATTCATCAATGATGGAGTAAGGGATTAAAAAACATGTATGGGATCCAACATAAAAGGTCTACCCCATATCATTCTCAAGCAAATGGCCAAGTAGAAATCATGTACCGGTAATTAACTAAAAAATACTAACTCCCTCTTATGAGAAGTCATATTGGTAATAAAGAGAAGAAATAGAATCATAGAACTATAAGAAAGGAATAAACTCACCAAAGATCCAAACCTTTCTCAAGCTCTCTAAAGATGAATGCATGTGGGATGATTAAAGCATTCTCAAAATCTACCAGCAAGACAATCCAATAAAGGTGGATATTTAGGAGTACTTTAGTACAAAGAGATATAATTCACAACTTCTTGATATAACAACTCCAAACTAAGATAGGCTAAGGTGTTGCTTGAAGGGAAAATAATGTTGAAAGACAAAAGTATGATTAATATGGGTTAAGATATACCCAATAGCAATTGGTGTAATGCTGCTTGTAGCTTTCTCCATTGCAAGAAGTCAACTAGTATCTAGTGCCTGATTAACTAATGAACTTAGGAATCTTCCTCTAGCTTACTACTACCACTAAAGGGATCATATACCTAAATGCAATTTCTAAAATAATCATAACCCTTGATTAACAAGCACTCTAAGGAAACATATGACAACTATACGAGTGTGCAACAAAACATAAAACAGCTTACTCCTCTAAGAGCAACTTTAAATTTAGGTGTTATATTTATATTTAGGTTGTATATTTATATGTATTTGTATATTTATGTTTAGGTGGCCTTTCCACATCTATCTATTGTATCTAAGATTTTGAGAGATTGCATAGCCTCACTGCTAAGAATATACATTTATACTAATGGAGTTAATGACCTTCCAGCTTTTGTAAAAGAAATTAAGGCTTTTTGGCTTTTTAGAGAGATGTAGATGTATTTTCAAGTTGGAAAGGAACGTGAAGAGAATGTGCTCAACTTACAGTTAGTTGAATCTGGATATTTGGAAACTTTACTAAATGTGATTATCAGCCCCAGATTAAGGCAAAATTATTCGAGGGAATCAGATTATGACTGCAGAAATTAATAAAACCTAATATTTTCGTACTTCTGTGGTTTGAAACGTTTCGCCCGACAGACAGAAAAACAGACGAAACCACTCTTCATTCTGAAACATCTGAAGTGTCAGATGGGTTCCGTGAATCAGATGTCCTTAGAAAGGAACCTATTCTAGCATAAATTGCTGCTTTGATCCTCCAGACATAGTTGCCTCGATCTTCTCATGTCTTTAACGTTATTTACATGGAGACATAGTTCCAGATTCTGTATTTTGCGGTTGAATATAGCTTGTAATGTGAGCTCTACAGTGGTGCGTATATTGTACTGTATTAGATTCCCGTACTGAGTTTCTGAACTCAAGTTCGACAGTCATTTTTAACCCAACATAACTATACCGTTGCTGTGAGGCTGCATATATGTTTGCCACTTGGATGGTTCAGATGTTATACCCAGTTTAGCGCAATTGACCCATGCAGGTAAATGTGTTACTTGATGTTACTTGATGTTACATTAGTGTGTCAAGGAAGCCTTCCCGCCTGCACTTTAACCCATAATCGGACGACTACAGTAGTTAAGGCCTTCCTTGATCTGCACAGTGTCATCCATATGTGTAGAGAAATATCATCTCTTGCATTTGAAATTCGCAGACGAGATGCAGATGACGGCAAACCTGTGCTGTTGGCAGCGCTGTAAGATTCGTTGCAGAGTTCACGACGGTGGTAGAGTAGCAGTGGACAATTGTCGTTGCTGATGCCTTTTTGCTATTTTCAATCACAAGTTCTGCCTCTATCGCTGCTGAATCGCATATATGATTACTTTGGAATGAGTAACGCAGGGTTCTCAAGGTCTCATTTAGTGATCTTCTTCTAAGATCCATTGCTGGATTATTTCTAGCACTGTCCTGGTAAGAACGTGAAAATCACGGACTGGACGTTTAGCGTTTATATTCTCTTTCAACTTGGTGATCTATTCCTTATCGAGATGGCAGTATCCACAAGGCTATTGACCTCAGCCTTCTCCATAGGAATCATACTCAGTCTGCTTCAAGTCTTTGTAACAACAGTCAATTGTCGGATTCATACACCGATTTGCGAAACCAGCGAATATAGTCCACTGGCTACTGATGCTGCAGCTGCAGCTCAAGAACTCATTAATCTGGGCGGACAACAAGATTGTTCCTTGGACAACTGCAGTGGATCTAAATGCACCACGATGAAACAGGTCAGGTCGGGAGCTGTGGGAATTTGTATGAATGACACCAATTGCGTTGCAGCTTTCACAACTTGTGCCAAAGCCGGTTATCTCCTACACTCGATAGTCAGGCAGTGTACACAGTCCATGGAGAACGACGTTCAAAAAGCCGGAGGCAAAATGGACGTCATCATTGCTGGTCACCATTACAATCTCATAGTATTTAATTCCAGTGACGTTTGAACAGTCGCAGAGGTACTTTTGATATGGTTTAGTTGCCTTGGTCCTCAATGATTGTATGATCATGTCATTGATCATCTCAAACGTTAGTTTTAGTTCGTTTAGAAATATCCTAGTACTGTAATAGATTTACCGATGTCCCTTGCTTTCTTGAATGTTTCCGTGACATGACTATTACTTTTGGACGGATGTTGTGTTACTTGACTTCGCTTGTCATGTTTACATGAGAACGAGTGCTGGAGAAATTCTACCAAATTTTTGTTCGAGATTGGAATATTCTTTCTTTGAGAATAGCATCCGTTTCTCACCAAGTGGGAGTTTGTGGGACGGATGTTGTGTTACTTGACTCCGCTTGTTATGTTTACATGACAAGAAGTGCTGGAGAAATACCACCAGATTTTGTTCTATATTGGTATATTCTTAATTTGAGAATGGCATTTGTTACTGACCAAGTTTACATACTTAACCTGAAATTTTGTTTTGTCCTTGAAAAATGGGATTAATTACTACCAATTTGGAGGTATCCACTCTCGACCTGCACAAGAAATGTCACATGGTCATGACAAGTGCTTGTAAGTGCAACATGAAGTTCTCATTTACGGAACTGTTATATACACTCTGGATGGTGTGGACTGAAGGGTCCAATTCTGTATGCAACTAACTTCTTTCTTACCATCTTATCTTGTGTCTTTTCACCTTTCAGATTTTTTCAAAATTTCTTTCTTTCCTTTACAAGCTAAATTAGCTTTGACAAGTTTTGCAAGTTATTCCATAGCCGTCGTTACACTACTTCTCCTTCTGAGGCTAGATTGCGTGAAAGCCTAAGCCCTCAACACTATGGTGCAGTTGAAGAGGAAGGAGAATCCTTGCAACACTACATGCGTGGAAGTCACCCCTAGCGGGCTCCCCTTCCCTCAGCTCGTTTGTCGTTCTTTGAACTGTGCTCTACAACGATTTGTCTCGAACCCTGCCATGGTAGAGAGCCTTGGGCTTCGATTCCATGGCTCGTCTGGTCATTTCTTGATTTAGGTTCACATATCTATTGTTCCTCGACCTTGGAACAACCTCCGGAGGTTTACATGTCCTACAGGTAAAATCTTCCAGGTGAGTTATCCTGGATCCCGGAAGATGAAAGATATTTACGTCCTATAACGGGCGTTGTGGAGTGGCTAATCATTTGCTTTGTATATCCATTTAGGCCAGAGCGTATGGGGAAACGTATCCTGGTCAGTTGTGGCAGCTCACAACTGGTTGCTTACACAAGAAGTTACAACTCTTGGGTAATTACAGAAACCGTGCGGGACAGGTGAGACTCGCACTGTATGTGCGTGCAGTTCTATTCTCTCTACAATCCGCCATTTCTACAATTCTCTGATTTGGAGGATTATAGTCGAGGCTAAGCCATAAGATGGTGATTTTCGAAATCATCAACGACTACCTATATTGGCCGTTGTGAAATTGTAATCAATTGCCCTGCCTCTTGTGCTAGAACCACCGTCAAAATGATGCGTGTGTGACGTTTACTTGTAAGATTCACACGTAGATCAGAATTGGATAACTAATCAGTTCTCATGAGGTGCCGGAGTTTCAACTTAGGACTGAGGACAAATTCAAACGGATCCCATCCACAGCGCTTAAATTTGCTAGAGTTTCTAGTGAAAAGTGAATATATGACCCTAGTTGCTAGAAGATGGCCCGAAGAGCTTCAGCCGGAAGATGGTGATATTAAGAAAACATCACCGACAAGATATGGTGCCAGTTCTACATCCTCTTCATAAACTCTGCCTCCAGGCTGGAATCTCGTCCAGAAGGTAGCATACTAACCGGCATATCCTACAACTCAGGCTTGACGACTATATCCGAATCGAAAAGTCAGTTGCGTGGAGTGCCAAACACGTAACAAGGGACTGCGGCAACACGTCGACCTTATCATTCCCATGTAGCCCAAGATCTCCACTGCCAGTAACAGGAAAGGAAAATTGAC
Source organism: Lunularia cruciata (assembly GCA_948567375.1). Taxonomy (NCBI): domain Eukaryota; kingdom Viridiplantae; phylum Streptophyta; class Marchantiopsida; order Lunulariales; family Lunulariaceae; genus Lunularia; species Lunularia cruciata. The sequence goes on from OX419756.1 coordinate 16,036,645, forward strand.
AACACAGGTAACTAGCTAGCGTTCGAGGAGCCTCAGCCGAAAGATGGTGATATTCAGAATCATCAATGACAAGCTATGATGGCCGTTCTGAAAGTTTTAATCACGGGCTTTGAAGCGGCTAGTTACGTTACTGCTGTGAAACATTTTCACTACGAAGGAGATGAGGAAAGAAGTCGGAGAGCGCATGTACAACAGACGAGATCATCCAACAGGGTACATCTTCTGCCTGGAAAACCTCTATGCGCCTAGACAAAGTGGACATTAGACGACCAAAGTATTCACTACTCAGGACTTAAACTTTGTAACACAATCAGCTTCATGTATCTAAAAGAGCCTCAGCCGAAAGATGGTGATATTCAGAATCATCATTGGCAAGCTATGATGGCCGTTCTGAAAGTTTTAATCATCGGCTCTGTTGATTCGACGTACTTAGACACAGTTACGTAGGGACGGAGCGAAAGACATCGTTGACAGATTCTGGGAATGCTCGTGGTTCTAATCAAGTAGATCAGAATTGATAACAAGTCAATCCTCATGAGGTGCCGAAGCACATACATAGGACTGGGGCGACAATTCAAATTCATCACATCTACATGCAACACTAGTCATAAGGTAGTGAAATCTTCCATAAGCTTTCCTGATCTCCGTAGTAAGGACAGTATCATGTGAAGGAAGAGAATACAAGTGATACTTCTGTGTAAACAAGTTAAAGGGCAGATCGGCAACTCAGCTAAAACCGCTCTTTCGATTCCTCCGTAGATGTCTCCAGTCCGATCTCCCCAATAATGTCACAGAGCTGTGATTCCTTACCGCTGTGCGTTGTAAGGGCATGTAATGGCGTGATGGGACCTTGGTCTACATTGTCATATACACATTTCGTAGGCAGTCTAACGAAGACCGCCAATGCCTGGAAATACTGATACCTTTGCAAAGAGGCGCTGAGGGTCGTGCAGTGGAGCTTTCGCTGATAGCAGAAGAGGAGAACCTCGAGCTGCAAGGCAGTTCCACCCAATCAAGACCTTTCTTGCAGCGTCGAGTCATCCGCTTGTGTTAAGCAGCGTAAACCTGCATTGTGAATCGTCAAGATGTTCGTCAAATCCATAGATCAGGATACCGTCCCATCGGTCAAAACAACTGAACCTAATCGACGTAGATTTGCACCAATTGGCTATCACATGAAGCGCAGTGCGAACACTTCATTACCGATAGGAAAGACCTCAGTATCCACCTGCGTGCGCATCTGGAGCTATATACCTGGATGCCGCTGCGGCCCCTAGGAAGAGGCTGGGCTCGTCCTTCATAGGGAACATTAGGGTTTCTCGTGTGCTGTCAAAGTCAGACGTGAGGGACCGCACATCGCCATACTGTACTGTAGTTGCTTATTGGTTCCAATCTACTGTAGTCCACCGCTAGCGTTTAAAAAATATGTTATGGCCATATCCTGGAGAAGTTCTTCGCTATCATAGGTGGTCTACGTGGTCGCCTTTTCCCGCTATCATAGGTGGGATTTACTAAGAGTTAGTTACCGTTTCAGCGAACTGATTTTCCCATCCATAAAACAGCAAAGATATTTATACAAAATACATAAGAGAATTACTATTATTTGTGTTAAGTAGGCTTTCTACAGTGCAATAAATGCATTTCATCTTTCTGATTGAAGACAATGTATTACTAGTTCTTCTCAGTTTTGACCTAAACCAATCTTTAATTCAATAATATTATATTTACCACCTTAGAATTCTCAGCGTATTTGCTTGTTGTGGCTCATGTCCTTCTTCAAGCTCAAAGTGTTCACAAAGTATGGTTGCTTAGGCCAAATCATTAGTTATTATCATGATCAAAGCTATATAATTAATGTAGATTTGGATAAAATTTACACATAATCTAATTTATAGAGGCAACCAACGTTAATTTTCCTATTTGGCAAAGCTTCTTATGCAATAACTTCATACTTGATACTTAATTATCCATGGACTAGACTGATCTATTTCCCACATTTCAATCGTTAATAGGGTCCATATGATCAAACTTACATCTCCGTTTAATTCAGAATTCATTATAAATTCACCTTTGGTTAACTAGAGTTAGATGAGAATTCTACGTCAATGATTAAATGATCCTTTACTGTCTTCAGTAAAAAGAAAACTGAAACTTGTAATAATTATAAAGTAACTTATAAATGTATAAATCATAAAATTATTATTATATTAGGTTACATGTATCATTTATCAGTATTATGTAATATACTTTTGGTGGAAGAAGAATAAAATACCATCGGAATCATCAACATAGGATTTTCATTTACCAATAATGAACCATGCGATAGACGGATAATGAAACATGAGCTTGATGATATAGACTCCGTTAACAATTGAAAATACAAGTATGAGATGAGTCTACTCCGTAGACTTATTAAGTATTTAAGTATGAAGTTTATTATATAGGATGCTTTGGCAATTAGGAAATATAATGTAATAAAATTAAAGCATTATAATATATCTATTAGTTATTTAATTTAACTTATAGTATATGATATGATCTGTTTCTAATCTATGTTTTTGTTTCTCTCAAATTATAGATAATGTCTCTTTGGCATAATTACAATTTCATCTACAACATATGTATGGAATCACATACAATATATTTCTATGGACATCGTCTATTTATATATTTGCTGATGAACTGAAAGTAAATCTAGTGATAATACACAAATTTTTGCAATTCTATACATCAAACTTCAACAAGGATAATTCAAATTATTCTACTAATGTTTGATAAAAATACTAACTTTTCTAAACTTCAGTTACATTCAGAAGTTAAAAATATTGGTTTGGGAATTTATACAAGCAAAAAGGGGAAATAAAATTTGGTTGGTATGAAGTGAAGGTTTCATATTCAATACATTTTTCAACATCCTAAATGAAACTAAAACACTTTATTTCATATTTGCATTCATGTTGGAAGTCTATATGTTGAATTTCTTATTCAGAAATCATGTTTTGAATATCTCAACAAATTATTAATTGAGAGTGATTTTCCAAAAATAGAAGCCCTTTCTTCCATACAACATCATGAAGTATTAATCCATTTTAGTTTTTATATTTGATATATTCATCAATATTATTGCCCATCTGTGATGCATTTTATTTTGAGAAGAGCTTATATGTTTAATATACATCTTTCTAATAGTAAGATATGGGGAGTCAAATTTTTATATATATCTATTTATTATATTATGTGAATAAATTTTGTAATTAACAAATACATATTTATTTATTGAGATATTTTAAAATTATGACTGAATAGATGAATATTATTAAAATATGAGCATACATTTTATTACTATTGTAATATAATTATTTAAATTTCATATATTTAATTTTAGCAATAAACTGAGATAAGAAATAGAAATATTGTGTGTGCTCAATAAACCACAAAAATAATGATCAAATGATCTTCATGGATAGCACTGCATGAAGTAGAATAATCCCCTCTATTTGAAATGAAGGTCATCAAAGAATAACACAAGAATAGAACATATAAAACAGTGAATTTTATTATTATTAAAAAAAAAATTTTAAAATTTGTATATTGGAACTAGCTAAATGTGGTATCAAGATTTTTTTGTTATTATAATAATATTAAATATTTAAGGCAAATTTTAAATAAATATACAACTCTACCAAAAGGAACATACGAGATCTTTAATCCTCTATCTAAAACATGCCACTAGCAATGTGCCAAGAGAAGTTCTCGGGATGCAAATGAGCCTTATGGTGGTGGGAAAAACATAGTGAAAAACATTTGTTGTGCTTGAATGTTTTAGAAAGAGGACTAAAGAACCTGCATCTTTTTTTGGGAAATTTTTCTGTTTATTTAATATTTCCCTTTTAAGCATCATAAGATATATATAAAGATCAAAACTAAAAATATTATGTTTGCATTTGAATAAGAAATAGAGAGTGTCCATCAGTAAATGACCATAATCAGACTGCTGAATATGGATAATAAATTCAAGAAATCAATTAATTTTATTATAAATTATTTAATAAAATAGAAAACATGGATAGGCTACGTCTACTAGTGCATAAGTCTGCAACCATATCTGAATTGCTATAATAAATGTCTCATAAACAAAAAGAAACCAAAATTCAAAGCATATGTGATGGATGTTGAATCAAATCATCTTTCTAGGTCACTTTACACTTATCTATATTTTGGATATACTAAACCGAAAATTTTCTTTTAGGTCAATAGAGAAGGTTAATGATCGTAGTCCAATCCTAATTATATTCGACTCCTAGATATATGGTTTGATTGGGAAAACGACTGAAGTGGGCAGATGGTTGGACTACAATGGCTAAAGATGCGTTCTTATGGATATGAATGCAGTATGAATGGTTTTTATGTGCAGTATTACTCTTCCCAACTTTTCCACAAATGATGTTATATGGAGTGATGGACACGACATTTGACACATTTGTCAGGGAGTGCTCGAGAGCTTATCATGTTAGGCGTTAGGGGTACCACTCTCACTCTCATACCTTGTAGCATATTTTAGACAGCGTGTGTCCATTGCTATACAGAGGACAGTGGTTGGTGCTATCCATAAGAGAGCAATCACATTAGATGATGTTTTTTCGGATGCTCCAGTTGTGTGTAGACCATACAACTTGCATAGCTCGGATATCTTGGGTGCGGTAGGGCAGATTTCTCATATAGACTTTATTGGGGTTTAGCCCCATGTTATCTTTTTTGTCTCTCTCTTGTACGGTTTGATGGGGTCTTCCCATCCTTAGTTTTTACTACGCGGTGGCCTTTTTTCTTCACTTTTCCACAAACGAAACCTCATCTCTTATATATTTTCGCTTCCTTTTCATCTTAGTAATCACTAGTTTGGTGCGCATTCGATGGATGGACTAGTGTGTCGTCTGAATCTTGGAGATTTATCCAGAAACAGTTCGGAAAGTATACTTTCGATACTGTAAAATCTTAGATCAATATCAAAATTGTATTAAGCTGGATTCATGAGCGTGGATCGACTTCGTGACTTGATACTTTAACTAGTTTTGAGCGCGAGAACGCGAGAATCAGACTGGCTGTCACTTGCACCGTCGTGTAACCAAGTGGTTACACAGACCGGGCACAATCGTGCAACTTGTCTGCAATCAGATCCTACAAATGATTAGTGAATGATATATATAAAAAAAATATAAAAAATATATATATATATATAATTACGAGTGATTTTTAGTTTATATAGTTTTGATATTTATTAATATTAATTGATTTTATACATTTATTAAAAATTATTATTCATGTTTCTAAATAGTCAAAAGTATAGATCTAGTGACTACGTAGAGCTCTTTTGTTAACATATAGAGTGTATGTTGATTTTACAATAAAATTTTAGCTAAGGTAACTTAATAAACTCACTTGTCTTGATAGTTCGGACTAAAGTAATATTAACAAATAATAAAAAGAATTTTTTTATTTTAATGTTCAATCATCAAATGAAAGAGGTCCACCATGAGATCACATACAACCTACTCTACTGCAGACTGCGCTCCCACGTCTCAACACCGAAATTTATATGTCCAAGAATTATAATTGTATCAATTTTGAGTTACACATACATGATATATAAGTAATCGTTTAATAAAATATTGGATACAAGTTGGTGTTGTTTCGAAGCATAGAGGGATAGGATGCTAGTTGGATGCCCATGCTATGCATTACATGCACAAAAGTATTGACTTAAAATTCAAAGCTATTAATATCCAATATCATTATACATGAAATTATCGTTGAGTAACCTGTCAGAAGCAAGTTGGTTTTAATTTGAAGAATAGGAGAACACCATACAAGTTGGATGGCCATGCTATGCACTGGATGCGCATACGCAAGTTAGTTGAATTTTATTTTGAAGAATATGAAAAATACCATACTAGTTGGATGCCCATGTTATGTATTGCATGCACAACAATCTCTTTTATTTTATTTTAGAAGGCAACTGATTCTAATAACAAGAAGAACGAGAAGACCCAATCGAACGGGACAAAGAAAACACATGGAAGATAGAATGAAGCTAAATCCCAATAATATCGATAGGAGAAATCTGCGTTAAAACATTCAGAATAAGAGAATACTATGCTAGTTGGATGCCCATCAAACCGGACAAGGGGTAGAATGGAAAAGATTAAGAAGGCAAAATGGGCCTAAGTTCCAACAGTATTGATAAGAGAACCGTACTATATATTTCGTTTGTTCCTTCGTTTCTTTTCCACGCGGTTGCCTTCTCTTAATTGATAACAGAACCATACTATATACTTTAGTACTTTATTGTAATATGAGGTCTGCCTTTTCTTTATTTTAATATTATTAGATGTGACGACTTGGTAGATGATCTATCAAGGTGTCCTTCTGCTCCTTTGATCTATGAATTTTCTTCCTATATTAAAACCGAAAGGATTTCCCGTATCAGTACTTGTTCCATTAAACATTGTACTCATATAGACTCTATTGGGGTTTAGTCCCATGTTAATTTTTTTTTCTCTCCCTTGTACGGTTTGATGGTTTTCCCATCCTTCGTTTTTCCTGTCGTCTTTTTTCGATCTTGTTCCATTAACATAAAATATAAATATTTTATATTAATTTGACTTGAAAACACACAGGCTGTCCTTTGATTTGACAAGTGTCTACAGCGGGAATTGACAGCGTGCTTGACCGCTAGTTTAAATACCCTAAAGGCCACGTCCCATCGTGTTTGGTTAGGTACCCCATTCTTCACAGTCTTATCCTGAGCAAATCTGACACAAGATAAGTATGGAGTGAAGAATTCCGTTTGGTACATTACAGCTGGTACGTGTCAATGTTTTGAGTCCGTGCGTGGCATGGACTGCTTAGTATTAGGTGTCACGTAGCTATTCCAAAAATGATTTGGATGGTCTCTTAATATTTTACGCGCCGCTTCAAAATGTGCTTTTCTAGTAAGTAATTCACTGGTGCATGTAATGAATTTGAAACAAGTTTCGTTTGTTGGGTAGAGCATGAAATGTGAAAGCGACCGCATGTGAATACTAGAAGGGAGGAAGACTCCATCACGCACCAAGCAGGAGAATGAAAAGACAAAGAAGGCCAATAGTCCTTAATTGGCCAATAGCCAATGAAGGAATCTACCCAGTAGTACATAAGATATCTAAGCAAATATGAACATCCAAGGAAATATCATCTAATGTGGATTTTTAAGTGTGGATTGCATTAACCAATGCTCTAGATTAGACCAAAGAATATATGTTATCTAAAATATATTATGAGAATGAGAGTGATATCCTTTATGTTTAGAATTATATACCCTCGAGCATATGACAATTGTGTTAAATGCAATGTCCAATTCTCCATATAACTCCAAGGCTAGAGGAACATAACAGTGACCTTGTTGCATACCCCTATACTTGGAAACCTTACTTGCTGCCGCTCTGCTTGTTGCACATCTAGAAGGATGGGTGATCACTCCATCCAACACTATATCACATGTAAGGTTAGTAGCCACAACATCCATTACTGTTACTTGATCATCTTGGACCAAGTATATGCTTTGACTCATGTCATATGCAAAGCATACCAACTCTCCATCCAAGCAAGATATCCACTCTTTTGTACCATGGAAAACCTTTTATCCTTGATGGCATCATGGGTATTTATTTACTGTCCTCCGAAAGGACACCGTGTCATATAGACCGCTGCTGCATCTAGTATAGACCCACACTCATAAGTGAGAAATAAAGATGCAAATGGGTGGACCAAACCTAAGCGGAACCTCATCACTATAGAGAAAGTAGATGGTGTGAGTCAAAATGCCTTACTGCGCAATGAAGCTAGGACCAAGAGTTTGCATTCTTGCAAGAGAAAGTGCAAAGATGTGCTCTAGTAGCCCAAGGAATGGATAAGTCAACTAAGAGAGAATGTAGTGAATACTAAAATTGTAGCTCTATCAAGGAAGACTACAAACCTTTGGTACAATATAGGGCAAGCGATCCCTACCAAAAGGGGATCCCTTTTGGTAGGGAATCAAAGGATGGAGGTCATCTTGGGCCTATGGAGATATACCGGCTCTCATTTGCTACAATAACACTTAGAGAGAAAAAGATCACTCCGCTACCTAAATCACATAAGTTTCAAAGATTCGTCTATCAACAAATACAAAAAGGGAGGAAAAGAGCAATGGTGAAATAGCCCAACTACCAAATGGAGGAGAATGTTATAGGTACCATCTCCTCCATAGATAGTATAGTAGTAGCATAAAATTGGTATACAAAAAATAGTTTGTTTTAGTAATGGATTTAGTAGGGGTTCAAATGAGGCTTATGAGAGTCTTTAAGGAAGCCATAAAGGGATTTTGGAAGAGATTTCACTTTCAAAATTTATGAGAGAAAGGCTCACCTTGTAAGCTTCCCATAAATATTTTGATGGGATCCTATAGACCAAATCAAGTCTATTCATAAAAATTTAGGGTTTGGATTAAAACTTTTGATGTAAATTTTGGTCCAATTTTTCAAACCTTATGGTGTATGGGACATTCCATAGACTTTAAAATTTTACAGCTCAAAAAAATTATGACTCCTTAACCTTTATCAGGTTATGGATTACTTTCCTTAAGAAAATAAGTACCCCCTCTCACACCTCATAATAATCTATGGGACATCCTATAGATCTCATGTACTTTTTTAACATATACCAAAATTGCCAAAGTGAAACTCCCTATTGCATCTTGAAAATATTTATGGTCTGTTTGGCAAAGGTGTAGAGTCAAAATTCCCACGTATCAAAACAAAAGTTTAACAAGCTTTTTGTTTGAAGTAATTAGCATACTAATGAGATTTTTGATTTGAAATGTGAAGGATGGAGCACTTTTTAAAGTTGATGTGTTTTGACAAGGGTATCTAAACAAACAAAATTTGAAATGTGAGAAGAAATATGCTCTTCCATGTGATTGAGCTCAAAATTTTTTGCTGCTCCTTATAGTGGATGTAAAATTATCTATGATTACATGTATCAAGAGTCATGCCAAGGATTAGTATTTGCAAGGATTTGAGCAAGGAAATTGAGAAATGCATGCACAACACTCTTTTGAGATGGAGATGGTGGAATTTGAAGATTAATTACACTATTTTAGTTTAGACTAGTGCTCAAGATGAACACTAGTCTAAACTTGGTTTGGACAACGATGAGAGGGTGACAATGAGTGGTGCAATGTAGACTTTGAAATCAATATGGTGGTTAAGTGGTGGGAATTTGCTCATAGTAGATATTTTTGCTAGAGAGTTAAAATGATCCATTTCTCTAATTTTGTTGCAAAGTACATTTATATTCTTGATCCACACATGTTTAAATGGTTAATTTGCATGAACATCAAATCATTTTTTACTTCAATAGAGAACATGTGCATGAACTTCATATCATTTTTTACTTTAGGAGAGATCATTAAAGAACATCTAATGCTCTCCAAGGAATCATTGGGAAAAAATTTGGACTTCTATATGGCTTCAAGCTGTAGTGGCTCTTGATCACTTTGGATAGAGTAGAATGGCACTTCAGTACTCAAGGAGGTGAACCTTTGGGGTGTAAGTGCAGGCTCTGCAAAGATATTTACCTAGAGGGTGATAGAAGCTATACTATCCGCCATTTCTAGAGAGGTACAAAGGCCAAACATAGAAGAGGGATCTCAAATATAATTTGTGTTTGCATTGAAGGGATTTCTTAGTGTGTTGGTTGATAGATGCTACATTTTATTTTGTCTTGCTCAAAGACCTAAGATAGATAGTGAAACATATTATAGTAGGAAGGATCTTGCTCAATAAATAGCCAAGTAATCTTTGACTACAAAGAAGGGCAATTAATTTTACAAAGTTAAGACATAGTATTTACTTCTCTCAAGATCATGGTGTACACATTGGTTTACAATGTTGGCTGTATTTCCTTGGACTTCTTGTATTTGAATGGGTTTAGGGTGATTTTTTTTGTTGATCCACACCATTGATTGGTGTGGATTGGTTTCAAGGATGCCGTGCTCATGTCACAATATGACATGTTTGAAGAAGTTCCTTCTTTGGAAAGATTTAAATCAAAGAGGCACAAGGAACTCTTTCTATCTTAACCAATATTTGCTTGTAGATTTTGTGCATATGCCAATGTCACATCTAGTACTTGCCTTCAAAATAGCTTGCATGATGTACAAATGTGTCTTCAATAGATGTGTATCTTGTACCCAAGTAATAAACAATTATTGTATAGGAGTTCTCAAGGATAGGCGGGATTCCTTATGAGAGTTAAGGGTTACACTCAATAGTAGAAGTATAAATGCATATCTCATAATATGGATATCAACCTATATTATTCTATATAACTTCATGATATATAGATGTGATACTTGAGAGTTGGAGAAGGAGGAGGATTTAGTTGATGAAGTAGATAATAGGAACAAAGATGAGCATTAAGACAAGGGGTATTTGAGACCAAATTTTATGGAATGTTTGGAAATCAATAAGAGACCAAGTGGTTCCTTGTATCCAAGATAAATTGAATAGAGCATTTTTTGGTAGTATGTTCTTGTATTTTGTGGGACCTTGGAAAGAAAGGGGAGTCTAAAACTTAATATTCTATAGAGAAATCCTACATGCTATTGTAGGTATTTTTGGGCTTTGGGAGTGGTTTGGGTTGAATTAGGGGGTTCTGGGTTAAGGTAGGTGAGATTACCAAGTAATCTTTATTAATACTATGGGATGCAACTAAACCCCGACCCACCAAGTGGCACCAATGGGGATTTGAAATTTGATTACTTTCCCTTGTGTTTAATTTTTTTGTCCATTGAAGACCACTCCCAATATTGAATTTATGTGATGCAAAGATGGATCCCAATCACAACAAAAACAACATGTGGGTGGAACATACAATTTCTAATTCAAAGAGTATCAATGTATAGTTTGAGGGCAAAATTCTAATTCAAAGAGATTTTTCCAACTAAGAGAAGCAATGCAAAGACAATTCTTGTTCAATTTATGGCATCAATCTACAATTCTCCAATTGCAAATATTCAAGGTGCTTTCTTATAGATATTCATGATGCATTGCTTTTGAGAACCCATATTTAGAATTGTCTTACTGGTGTGCACCTTGTGATGGAGTAGATTGAATATGCAAGTTTGTGTGTGTATGCAGGTGAGTTGATTGGAATACGTAGTTTTGGGTGGACATAATTTGGCATATGCAAGTTTAGTGATTGGAAGATGTAGGTTTGGTTGTACACACTTTAGAGTACAAAGATTAGTTGATTGGAATATGCAAGATTAGTGTTTTGTAAAAACAAAGGATTTGGAGGGAGCTATAAGAGTCTCTAAATGAAAATCCTCTAGAAGAGTCCAATGAGGATGTAGCATCACCTTCATAAGCTAAATCTAACATCTAAGGAAGCAACATATAAATTTATATTTAGTTCAATGTATTCTTATATTTCATAGGGATAGACTTTGTATGAGACAATATATTCATATATATTTGCATAGGTTTTATATATGTAGAGCTTTACTTATAATTCAAGTCTATTTAATGCTAAACATTGAGATTTTTAGTCATATTCTTGAGTGAATCATAAACCCACAAATCTATAGTAATATTCTCAAAGTGGAAAGTTGTACTTTGTAGTCATAGTAATATTTTGAAAGTGTAAAGCCATATTTGGAAAATTTTCCTTTTAAGAAATATCTTTGTATATTACCTAGCCTAGAAATTGGAAACCAAAGATAGATTTTAATGCATATATTGGAGCACAATTGAGACAAGATCTGCAAATTTTTTTATCTTAAGAGGAGAGAAGTGCTTATGTGCAATAGAGGGAATTTTGTGTTTCTTTAGATTGAGCAATGAAGAGTTAAGAAAGTGTTTGAGCTGAGCAGAGCAGAGCAAATTTATGTAAATTTAGGAGAGAGAAGTGTCTATGTGCAAAGAGGAATTCTTGAAATCTTTAGAGAGACATGTCAATATTTAGAGAGACATGTTTATGCATGAAGGGCTAAGGAATTTGAGAAATCTTCACAAGAGAGAAGGAATTGATGCAAGTAATAAAAAAGAGTTGATGCAAGCAAGGTTTAGGGAATTTGCGGGTTCTTTAGAAGATAAAATGATCTATGGGGTTTAGGAATTTTCTCCAATTCTAGAGGGAAGAAGGGTATATGCAAAAGAAGGAATTCTCAAATTTTGGGTTAAGAAAGCATAATTTTGTCCAACAAGAGAGGAGAGAATTGTCTACACAAAGTTCAATAAATCTTCCATATGTATAGAGAGAAATATTTATGCAACACAAATTTTTTTTTGAATTTAGGGTTGAGAAAAGTATGCACAACTTTGTGGATTTTCAATTCAAGGTCCAAAAAGGTCTACATAACTTTGGGGATTTTCCATTCAAGGTTCAAAAAGGTCTACATAACTTTGGGGAATTTTGAATTTAGGGTCAAAAGTGTATGCACAAAGTATATCATAATTTCCTATCCCAAGAGTTGAAAGGAATTTGTGTACCAGAGGGAAGGGTCCGCACAACAAAGGGAAGTAGGAGCCAAATATTACCATTGCCAAACATTCAAAGCATCATGGCTATGGGAATGGAAGACTTTATCAAGAGCTTCATAGAAGAGAACATGGAGGATAGGAAGGAGGGGCCTTGGTTCATCAACTTCCATTATATGAAGGATAATATGACATTCATGAACCAATTAGACAATTTGAGCATAAAAAATTCTATGGAGTAGACTTGTGAGTCACAACTAGATTTGCTAGAGCTTAAGGTTGCAAATGGCATGGAGTACACACCGCACACATGTGAGTAGTGCTGAAATTCCAATTGAAATCCTATTGTATGAGTTTTATGCTAAAATCTTGTGCTTTTGCAAACCAAAATTACCAAAATAAGTATGTGGTTTAACATTCCCATTTCTTCCAATTTTCTAGTGCTTCTAAAGTTACAGATACTAGTTACGCCAAGTTGAACAGAAATTGTATCCAAGGAAGAATCAAACATTAGCTCAAACATTAATTCAAACATAAGCCAATTCGCTAATTTGGATAGAATGTTAGCATGTAGAACTTGCTTAACTTATGAGACGTTAGTTGAAAATTCTTCATCATGCTTTGCTGAAAATATTTGGAGACTATCAATAGCTGTAAGATAATGTTTTAGATGCATGTCTTTTTAAGACATTTTTCTAACCATCTTATTGTTAACAAATCATGATTTGGTTGGTTGGCACTTTGAGAAGCATGGATTTCCGGTCATCAATATCATTCTTGTCCTCTTAACGGATTTGAATAATTTGGAATTTGTACAAAAGCCATAACTTTTCAGATAGTCATTTTACAAGCTACAAGAAATGCATTGGAATATTATATGAGATTGATAAATGGAATCAATACAGTTGACAAGATATAAGTAAGGCAGGTGCTTATCAACATAACTCAAATCTTCTTCTTATAGTGATTCCCACTAAGCTATTATGGTGAGCATCCACTCAATTATTATAAAGAAAATAAAACATATATGTGTTTTCATTCCAAGTGTTGGTAGAAATTTTAATACTAAAAATAAATAGAAAATCAATATTCAGAACGCTATAAAAGTAGTTATAGTAGAGAAGGTTCTTGAAGTCTCTTTGGAATCTGAATATCCTATATAGTTAGTGACAAATACATGAACCTTAACCTTCTAGACCTACTTACAAATGAATGGTCTAATTAACATGTTATGAGAGAGTAAGATGAATACATAAGACAAAAGGAGTAGTGGTAGATAAAATATAAGGGAATTATAAAAAACAAGCCAATAAGAGTGGCAGTAATAGAAGTGTAAAAATAGCAAGTCAATAGAATCTAAGAATTGTTAAAAGAATGTTAGAACTAGTATACATATAAGAATTCTAAGAACGTTTTGTAAGCATCCAAATTTTTTTTGATGAGAGCTTCTAGAAATTTCAAAAGGATTGAGTAGCTTGTATGTCAAGTAAGTGGCTAGTTTAGCTTATACTCCAAGAAAGTTAAAATTTTAAAATGAAACTTCTTTGGAAGCTTTCTTTTGAACTTTCTTTTAGAGTCTTGTATTTAGTTTACTTATAAATACAAAAACTCATGCTCAACCAAGCATTAAAGTCCCCTTAATACAGAATTTTCAATTGATCTCCTATTTTATTATTTCTCTTCTTGGTATATTACATTATTAGAGCAAGAATAGGATAGATAGAATCTACAAACTACCAAATCAAATTCCACCAAACCATTATTATTTTCATATCCATGTATTACCAAAGTATCATTTCTAGCAATTCATCTTTGTAAGCATTAGCAAAGAGTTTGTAAATAAGATAACTTTGTCCAATTAGCCATTGATTCTTCCCATTGTGACTTATGGAAAGTAATGGAGTGTTGTATGTCCATATTAAATTAGATATATTTATAAGAAAGAAATTTGGTAGACCAACAATCATGGCAACAAGCATAGAGATGTATAAAGATATTATTGCTATGCAATAAAAAATTGAACATCTTACTCACTTATTGGAAGAGAGATTGTGACAATAAAAAATTTGAGCAAATAGGAAAAACTCTAACTCTCTTGTGATAAAGTTCAATTCACAAAACTTAAAGCATTTGAAAGCAAGAGTTTACCAAGTGCAATAGGGATTTTGTATTTGATTATGAGTTTGAAGCTACCAATCTTCTAGATGATTGGAGATGGATCATCTTGGCTTTGATTCATTAAAAGGACTAGCAAAACTATAGTGGCAATTCCAAGTAGAGCAAGATCAAGGGCAATTTTTTGCTCCAATCTGAACATGTAAAGACTTCAAGGGTGCAATAATTGGGGGGCTCCAAGTAGTGAATGCCACATAGTTTCAAGCAATAAATTCTATACAAGATGCACAAGATTGGTTGGTAAAATTGAAGCAAATTGGTTATGTGAGAAGCTAAATTACCCAATTTCAAAATATCATGATAAAGATTCCAAAAATGCATGAAGGTGAAACATTGGATTGGTTTATCAGAAGGTTGAAATCACACACCAAGTTAGAAATACAATGCAAGTTAGTTAGCCTGGCTCTTTGATTCTTAGGTTATTACAACTTGGTCTTAACCTAGATCTTCACGGAGCTTGCAATCATATCAAACAAAATTTGACAAGCTAATACCAATGTAGATTGATGCAATCTGATAAAGACTACTCAATATTATACATCATGAATGGTTGAGATAAAAAAAGTCTTTTTATGTTGTCATTTAAAAGAATATGGAGTTAGTAGAAGCTAAATATAGCTAACAAGTGACAAAACTAGCATATAGTTAGGAAATTCTAAGAATGTTCTAGAAATATTCTGACTAGTCTACTTTGTGGCCTGTAACACCCATTTGTGCATGTGTGTGGTATTGTGATATTTAGCTTAGTATTACAAGTACTTGAGAGATATTATTTATATAGAGATAAAGGATGGTTCTACATTAGTCATGATTAGCTAAAGTTAGTCATAGTTAAGATAGAGAGGACCTTACTTTAGAGGAAGTGGAAAAGATGAGCACCACTATTTTGGAGTCTAGTATGTTGACTTGGTATTATTCCTAGGTGTTTGGCTTTGAGGAAAGAGTTGAGAACTCTTGGGCCCGCAAGTCTTTTTGTTTTGGATTCTTGTATAGTCCAAGGATAGACCATGTGAAGGAATCCTTGACTTAGTGGTTGGGTCAAGATAAGATCACATGCTAGTGGAATATGCCCATGTGAATGGATATTCTTTTCTACTTTATGACTTTACTTGACTTTTAGTCTAATAAATTGAGTTAATATGGTAATTAGTAACTTTGGTGCGTAATTATTTCACAAGTATATAAACAAGGGGTGAGGAGGTACTCATCATCCTTTCATTTGAAAATATCTCTCTCATTGAGTTCTCTAGTGAGCAATGTCTTGAGTCTTGGAGTGTTAGCCTTGGAGGAGTATGATGGAGTTGGGGTTCCTTGCCTTTTTAGTCCATGATGCGCTACCATAATAGCCATCAAAGGTTCATCATGAGTGAGAGACATGCCGGCTCACATGCCTGGCTGGGTTGGTTTCCCTTTCCCTCACTACAATAGGACCTTTGAGCCCGCACATCGTCTGTTGGACGATGTGAAGCAGTTACTTCCCATGGTTGCTCTATTTTTGCCCTAACCATGGTAAAACTAAAGCAAATCAATATACAAAAAACATGAATTATAAATTCCTCCAGAATAGTTTTTAATACAAAATGCATCATATTTTGTCATGTGTTGAACTTGATCAAAAGGAAGAAAATACAAAGTGAAAAAATAAAAATAAAAATTTTGTTGATTTTATTTTATTCGACCCTTTCAGCCTTCATTCATGATGCAAATAAAGCGGGAGATCCAAGAAGTTTCTTAGTGAGAAATTTCTAAGGGTTGAGTAACTTGTATGGAAGTGAACAACTAGCTTAGCTTGCATGTCAAGTAAATGACTAGTTGGCTTGTATGCACTATAACAACTAGATTAACTGTCATGCCCAAGTAAGGTGGCTTCTAAAAGGAAACTTCTTGGGAGCCTTGTACCCAAGTTGCTTATAAATATAGAGCCCAAACTCTAGTTGTATATTTACAGTTTCTTTCATTTGAGAATTCCAATGTGATCTTCCTTTGTCTATTTCTCTCTTCTATCTTTTACATCAATGTTAGAGCAAGAATGAGATGGATGGAATCCATGGAGCATAAATCCATGTCACTCAAACCATTGGGATTTTCATATCCATGTATTAGCAAAGTATCATTTCATATTTTGGTCAATTTTTTTTGAATGTTATCACCTTGTTTGATTGATCCTTCCAATTGTAACTTATAAAGAATAGCAAACTTGTTTCATGTATGTGCTTATATAAGTAATTGCAAGTAGATAGTTTAGTAGACTAGTAGTCATGGTGGAAATGCCTAAAGTCATCATTTTTATGTTATAACAAATTGTGCATTCTTTTATAATTGTTGGAAGAAAGAGATCACGATGGCTAACAATAAGAGAAATGGAGAGAGCAACATTTTGAGGAGGAGAAAATTGAGTTTGATTTACAAACTAAAGGTATTTGAAGGCAAGAATCAATTGAATGTAATAGAGAATTTTGTGTTTGATTACAAATGTTATTTTGAAGCTACAAATCATTTAGATGATTAAAGATAAATCCTCTTAGCTTCAAGTTAATCAGATGAAGCAAAAAATCTATGTTTGGGTGGAGTGGACTTAGTGATAATTAGTTACACCAATTTTAACATTGGAAGACTTCAAGAGTGCAACCATCAAGAGATTCCAAGCTGTAATAACGCACAAGCTACAAAAGATTGATTGGCAAAATAGGTTGGGTTTGTGAGAAGTTATATTTCTAAGCTCCAAAAGACCATGGTGTTGATTTTGGACATACATGAAAGAAAAACCTTTAATTGGTTTGTGAGAAGCTTGAAATCATGCACCAAATTGGAAGTAACCATGTGCAAACCCAAACATCTAGAAAAAGTTATGCATAAAATGAGCACTTTGATATATCGATGGTCATAACTTGGTCTTGATCTACATCTTCACAAAACCTACAAACAAAATAAGTACAATTAGAAGAGCTAGCACCAATGGAGAACAATGCCATCCAATAAAGACCCCTTGGTATGGTAGACCAAGAATGATTGCAATAAAATTATGGTTGCTTCTATTGTTGCCAAATTGGACATTGCATTGCTTATTATCCAAGCAAGAATGAGAGACATCAACCAATTACCCATAACAACCAATACTCTTGAAGCATAATGATCAAGGAAACAAAGAGTCCTTATAGGAGATATCTTACCACTTATTGGGAACTTGATTAGTTCCAATGGATTTGAAAGCTCAACCTATGCAAGTTTGATTCATTTACAAGATATTATATCTACTCATAATTTGGTTGATTTTGAGAGTTTCAAGAATTATATATCCATGCAATTAGAAAAGAGAATTATGTATTCATATCAAGTTAATATTAGATAACAAATTGATGATGATGGATGATAGAAAATATTTTTCATTCTGTAACTCACATCCTATTCTATTCAAGATTGGGAGGGAGTATTCAAAGTGTATAAGATTTGTACTAGCTCTCCTATATTATGATGCCATTCTAAATCTTCCTTGGCATGAACATCATAGGGTTCAATTTGATTAGACCTATCAATAAATTCAAATACAATAGCAAGGTAAGGATGATTGATTAGGTTGTTTTGCACCTTTGAGGAATATACCTAATATATCACGATGTGAAGTTTTCCAATATAGCGGCTATAGAATAAACTTTGAAGAAAGAATTTATATTTTTCCTCTAGATCAAAATTATTGCACAAGAAGAATATGATAAGGGTATGAAGCCTAAAAAATTAGTAGTTGATTAGATAGTTTAAGTGCTTGTTTTAAAATGATCTTCAAAGTAGTACTCCAATGAGTAAAAAAATCTATTGGCTCCTATCAAAGGAGTCAGAAAAACTTCAGATAGCACTTACCAAGTTGTTGGAGAAGGATTTTGTATAACATAGTACATCCTCTTTGGGGGCACTAGTACAATTTGTACCAAAGAAGGACGGAGGGCTTTGATTTTGTATTGGCTTCTATGGTCTTAATAGAAAAATTGAGAAGAATGCATATCCCTTGCCTTGAATTGATAACTTGTTGGATAATTTAAATGGAGCATAATATTTCTCAAATTTGGATCTTCAAAGTAACTTTTGGCAAATTCTAATTGATGGAGAAGACTACCTTTCATATAAGTTATTTGTATTTTGAATGGAGAGTATCACCTCTTGGACTCACTTAATGCTTTAGTAATTTTCATGGATCAAATGCATCTACTTTTATTCAATACATAAAAGTGTTCTTGGATGATATGTTAATTTATAGTAAGATGGAGCTAGCCACATACAAGAAGTCTTAAGATGATTATGATTGTAAAAGACCAAGACCAAGGAGAGAAATAGGAGAATGGAAGCTCACATTGGGATGCTAGAATGAGGGAAAACTCTAAATGCCTAGCATGAGCTTTGGCTTTGGTATTTATAGGTAGCATACAAGGCCCTTGCAAAGCTTCTCAAGAAGTTTCCTTGAGCCGCTTTCTTAGAGTGCAAGCCAAGTTAACCAAGAAGCTTCTCAAGATGCTTCCTTCTAGAAGCTACCTACTTGGCGTGTAAGCTAAGCTAATTGGAAGCTTCTAGAAGCTACTTACTTGAGGTGCAAGCTAAGCTAGCCGGGTACTTTCCTAAGAAGCTTTCTAGATACTTCCGGAATATTCTAGGCTTATTTGTCTTATTTGTTACTTCTTTAGCTTTATTAACTTCATCGCTAAACTCCATATTGTTACATATTCCTCCACCGCTAGTTGGTGACGTCCTCGTTGCCAATGAAGCTTCAAACTCTTGGATGACCATTTGTGCATTCTGGAGGTGAGAAAGAGGTTCCCATGTAGCATCATGAAGGGGATACCCTTTCCAAAAGACCTTGTACTCCGTATGTTGTCAACGGCCTTGTTGGATATGGCAAGGTGCAAGGATATGATCAACTTCATACTCCTCATGATCATTGATAGGGATAGGAGGAGGGGGAGGTTGGACTCAAGAGGAAAAGGAAGAGGGGTTAGGAACAAAGGGTTTCAACTTAGGAACAAAGGGTTTCAACTTGGAAACATGAAAGATAGGATGGATACGCATGTGACAAGGCAAGGCAAGTTGATAAGTAATAGGAGAGACAATTTGGGTGACATCAAAGGGTCCTATCCAATTAGGGGCAAGTTTACAAACTTGGGTATCAAGGAAGAGAGGGAGGTTACTAGAGGATAACATGACTTTATCACCAACTTCAAAGGTGAGATCACGACGATGATGGTCCGCATATTGTTTTTGACAATTCTGATTAACAAGAAGGTGAGATTTGGCTTATTGGAGAGATTGGGATATAGTGGTCAAGAATGATGAAGTATGAGGAACCTGAGATGGAGGGGGAGCAAAAAGAGAATCTGTAACGAGCAGATCTTGGCCAAAATTGAGAAAGAAAAGAGAAAATCCGGTGCTTGCCTGTTTGGAATTGTTGTAGGTAAATTTTATAGCTGCAAGACATTCATCCCAATTGGTATGGTGGACATTGAGGAAAGCACACAACATATCTTCTAATGTAAAATTTTCACGTTTGGTTTGTCCATCAGTTTGAGGATGATAGGCCATGGACAAAGCAAACTTGGTGTCGAGTATTTGGAAGAGTGCTTGCCAAAACTTCCCGGTAAATCAAGGATAGTGGTCGGAGATGAGTACACATGGTATCTCATGATGCTTGAAGACATTGTTGAAGTAGATTTGCGCTAAGATTGGAGCATCCACGATATCACAGGTTGGTGCTACATGGATTTGCTTATTAAGTTTATCCACAAATACCACAATTGTTGTGTGTCCTTGCTTTGTCTTGGGCAAGGATGTGATGAGATCCAAGCTCACATGCTCCCATTGAGTAGATGGAATGGCAAGTGGTTGAAGAAGTCCACTCGGCTTTTGGTTGTTGGCCTTGTTGCATTGGCAACTCTCACACGATCAGACAAATTCTTGAATATCTTGTTTCATGTTGGGCCACCACCATCGGCATTGGAGGGTACCTAAGGTCTTTTCCACACCCATGTGACCAGCTATGGGTAAATCATGGGCTTCTTGAAGGCGCACAAGTTAAAGATCACCTTTGGCTAGAACATAGATCCGGTCCTCATGGAATAGAAGGCCCTCCTTGATGGAGAAGGTGTTGTACTCCTTGTTGCATGTTGTAAGGCAACCATGTACCATTTGGAAGAAAGGATCTTGTTGTAGAGCTGACTAAAACTCATTTTAGACCTTGGAGTCAATTGACACCATTGTCATTGCTGTTGTGATGAGAGGAAGAGATTTCAAATCAAGTTGTCGTGATAAAGCATCAGGGATGATGTGGAACTGACTTGGTTTGTACTCAAGTTAGATGTCAAACAATTGGAGTTGTTCCTCCCATTGATGATGTCAACTTTTCATGTGTTCCAAGTGTAAGGTTTGCACCAATGGTTTGTGATTAGTTTGCATGATCACTTGTTTCCCCAAGAAGTAATGCTTTCATACCTTGGTGGCATATATCATTGCAAGTTACTCTCAATCTTGAGCAGAGTAGTTTCTTTTGGCTGCATTGAGTTGGTGAGACACAAAGGCAATGGGATGTAATCCATCTAGGAATTCCTATTGCAACATGGCTCTAATTGCAAAGTTAGAAGCATCAAAAGCAACCACATAGGGTAGTTGAGGATCATATGATTGAAGAATGGGCCTTGAAGACACCACATGTTTCAACTTTTGGAATGCTTCTTTGTGCTTGGTGGTCCACTAGAAGCTTGAGTCCTTCCCCAAGAGATTAGTCAATGGTGCAACCATGTAAGCATAATAATGGATGAACCGTTGGTAAAAATTGGCCAGTCCATTAAATACCTATACTTCTATAGCATCCTTTGGAGTATGCCAATCAATAATGGCCTTAATTTTCTCCTCTTCCATCTTGATCCCCTCTAATGAGATCTTGTGCCCCAAGAAGGTAACTTTCTTTTGCCAAAAAGTACACTTTGACTTCTTGCAATAAAATTTCCATTGTTGTAGTTGTCTTAGGACTTCTTGCACGTGATTTATGTGTATTGCCCATGTCTTGCTATAGATTAAGATATCAACCAAGAACACCACCACGTACCAATCCAATAGTCCATCCAACACCCAATGCATCTGATCCATGAAGATTGTTGGAGCATTAGTGAGCCCAAAAGGTAGAACTCTCCACTCAAAATGCCCATACCTTGTGCAAAAGGCCGTCTTTTGCACATCCTCCCTATCAATGGAGATTTTCCAATAGCCACTACAAAGATTCAACTTGGAAAAGTATCGTGCTCCACTCAATTGATTAAGCAAGTCATCAATCCGAGGCAAGGGATATTGTAACAATATGGAGTTTAGTGATGAAGTTAGTCGGGCTTACGAAGTAGAGAATAAGCCAAAATAGCCTAGAATATTCTAGAAGCATCTAAGAAGCTTCTTAGGAAGCTTCCTAACTAGTTAACTTGCGCCCTAAGCAAGTAGCTTCTAGAAGGAAGCTTCTAGAAGCTTCTAACTAGCTTAGCTTGCATGCCAAGTAGGCGGCTTCTAGAAGGAAGCTCCTTGAGAAGCTTCCTAGTTAACTTGACTTGCACTCCAAGAAAGCGGCTCAAGGAAGCTTCTTGAGAAGCTTCAAAGGTCTTGTATGCTACCTATAAATACCAAGGCCAAAGCTCATGCTAGGCATTCGGAGTTTTCCCTCATTCAAGTGTCCCAATGTGAATTTCCATTCTCCTATTTCTCTCCTCGGTTTCGGTCTTTTACATTGGTATCAGAGCAGGAATGGGATGGATGGAATTTATGGACCACCAAATCCACTTCCGCCAAACCATTGGGACTTTCATGTCCAGATATTACCAAAGCATCGTTTCACATAGTTCATCACCTCACGCTTTGGGCAGGATTTTCTACATATGATCATCGTGTCAGAGGAACCCTTGATACTTCCAGTTGTGACTTATGGAGAATGGTGGACGTGTTGTATCTATGTGTTAATCAACTAGATAAATTGAGGGTAGTGGATTAGGGTAGTAGCAATGGCCGCAATACCGGATGTTATCCTTGCAATGCAACAACAAATCGAGCATCTTACTCGATTGTTGGATGAACGAGACCAGCAACAACAAGAACAGATAGACAGAGCGCCAATTCGAGATGGAGAAGATCGCATTCGATTTCTGAAACCCAAGGTGTTTGAAGGCAAGAATGTTCCAGGCACAGTGGAAAATTTTGTGTTTGACTGTGAACGTTACTTTGAAGCCACCAATCTTCAAGACGAGCGGAAACAAATTCTCTTGGCTTCTAGCCAGTTGGATGGCGTGGCAAAACTTTGGTGGCGATTCCGAGTAGAAAGAGCTGAACGACAAATTGTTACACCAATTTTGACATGGGCAGAATTCAAGGATGCAATACTTGGTCGATTTCAGACTATAAATGCCACCCGAGCTGCACGAGATAAATTGGCGGAGTTGAGGCAGATTGGTTCGGTGAGAAGCTACATCACACAATTTCAGAATATCATCATGCAAATTCCAGATATCCAAGAAGGTGAAGTTCTGGATCGATTTGTGTGAGGATTGAAGTCACGAACCAGATTGGAGGTGACCATGCGAGAGCCACAGAACGTAGAAGAAGCCATGCAATTGGCTGAGCGTTTTGATTCCTTAGTTGCAACAACTTGGTCTTGACCTCAACCTACACAAAACCTACCCGTACCACGAGTGGAAGAACCGGTACCAATGGAGATTGATGCTATCCAGCAAAGACCACTTGGCACAGCAGATAGAGAAAGATTACGACAAAATGGAGGTTGCTTTTATTGTCGCCAGTTGGGGCATCGCATTGCTGAATGTCCACTCAAGAATGGACAACCTCGACAAGTTGCCCAAGTGGAGGTTGTGGAGCGGAATGATCCGGGAAACGAGGAATCCCAGTAGGAGATTTCGAGCCGCCTATTGGGAGCTTGATTAGTTCCAATGGGATTGAAGGCTTGACCTATGCAAGTTTGCTTCACTTGCAAGGTATGATATCTAATCGGGGTTGTAGATTTTTGGTTGATTCTGGAAGTTCAGAGAATTGCATGTCTATGCAAGTGGCAAAGGAATTGGGTATTCCTATCAGGCCAGTGATTGGAAGTAGTTTGATGATGGCGGATGGTAGAAAGGGTTCTGCATTCCGCACCTTGCATCCTGTTACCTTCAAGATTGGGAAGGAGTATTTGGAGTGTATGAGGTTCGTAGTGGCACCTCTACATTATGATATCATTCTAGGTCTACCTTGGCTTGAATGTCATAAGGTTCAATTTGATTGGACCCGACACCAAATTCAAGTACAACACCAAGGTAGGAATTTCCGATTAGGTTGTCTGGCACCTCTGAGTAAGACACCTAAGAATAGTCAGTCCCAAGATGGGAAGTTTGTCGAGAAGGTAGCCATAGAGCGAATCTGGAAGGGAGATGAGTCCCAAGATGGGAAGTTTGCCAGGAAGGCAACCATGGAGCAAGCTTGGAAGAGAGATGAGTCCCTAGAAGGGAAGTTTGTGAATGAAGCAGCCATAGAGCAAGCTTTGGAGGACGATAAGTCTGTATTCGCGGTGTGGATCAAGCCGATTGCACAAGAACAATCTGAGGAGGGCCAAGTGCCGCATCAAGCAATGGTTGATCGGATAGTTCAGGAGTTTGCAGATGTGTTTCCGGATGATCTGCCAAAGGGATTACCCTCCAATCGAGGTATGCCCTTCAAGATCGAGTTATTGCCAGGGAGTACTCCAGTGAGTAGACCAATCTATCGGCTCTCACCAAAGGAGTTGGAGGAGTTGCAAACAACACTTACAGAGTTGTTGGAGAAGGATTTCATACGACATAGTACCTCTCCGTGGGGAGCACCGGTACTATTTGTTCCAAAGAAGGATGGAGGACTTCGTTTCTGTATTGATTACCGTGGGCTCAATAAGCAAACCGTGAAGAATGCATATCCCTTGCCTCGGATCGATGACCTGCTTGATCAACTAAGTGGAGCACGCTACTTTTCCAAGCTGGATCTTCATAGCGGCTATTGGCAAATTCCTATTGAAGGAGAGGACGTGCAAAAGACTGCTTTTCGCACAAGGTATGGACATTTTGAGTGGAGAGTTCTACCTTTTGGACTCACTAATGCTCCAGCAGTCTTCATGGATCAGATGCATCGAGTGTTGGAGGGACTATTAGATTGGTCCGTGGTGGTGTTCTTAGATGATATCTTAATCTATAGCAGGACAGAGGCAGAACATGTGAATCATGTGCGAGAAGTCCTAAGACGACTACGACAGTGGAAATTTTACTACAAGAAGTCAAAGTGTGCTTTTTGGCAGAAGGAGGTTACCTTCTTGGGTCATAAGATCTCATCAGAGGGGATCAAGATGGAAGAAGAGAAGATCAAGGCCATTACTGATTGGCCTACCCCGAAGGATGCTACAGAAGTACGAGCATTCAATGGACTGGCCAGTTTTTATCGACGGTTCATCCACTATTATGCTCACGTGGCTGCACCATTGACTGACCTCTTGGGAAAGAACTCGAGCTTCCAGTGGACCACCAAGCATGAAGAAGCATTCCAGAAGTTAAAGCATATGGTGTCTTCAAGACCTATTCTTCAACCATATGATCCTCAACTACTTTGTGTGGTTGATTTTGATGCTTCTAACTTTGCAATTGGAGCTGTGTTGCAACAAGAATTTCCAGATGGACTACATCCAATTGCCTTTGTGTCTCGCCGACTAAATACAGCGGAAAGAAATTACTCTGCTCGGGATCGGGAACAACTTGCAATGGTATATGCCACCAAGGTATGGAGGCATTATCTCTTGGGGAAACAAGTGATCATGCGAACTGATCACAAGCCATTGTTGCAGACCTTACACCTAGAGCACATGAAGAGTCGACATCATCGATGGGAAGAGCAACTCCAATTGTTCGACATCAAACTTGAGTACAAACCAAGTCGGTTCCATGTCATCCCTGATGCTCTATCACAACGACCTGATTTGAAGTCTCTTCCTCTCATCACGGCAGCAATTACAATGGTGTCAATTGATCCCAAGATTCATAACGAGTTTCGGTTAGCCCTACAGCAAGATCCCTTCTTCCAAATGGTACACGGTCATCTAATAGCACGCGACAAGGAGTACAACACCTTCTCCTTCAAGAAAGGCCTTTTATTCCATGCAGACCAGATCTATGTTCCAACCAAAGGTGATCTTCGACTTGTGCGCCTTCAAGAAGCCCATGATTTACCAATAGCTGGTCACATGGGAGTGGACAAGACCTTGGGCACCCTCCAACGCCAATGGTGGTGGCCCAACATGACACGAGATGTTCGAGACTTTGTCTGATCATGTGAGAGTTGCCAACGGAACAAGGCCAGCAACCAGAAGCCGAGTGGACTCCTTCAACCACTCGCCATTCCATCCGCTTGTTGGGAGCATGTGAGCTTGGATCTCATCACATCCTTGCCAAAGACAAAACAAGGACACACGACAATTGTGGTGTTTGTGGATAAGCTTAGTAAGCAAATCCACTTGGCACCAACCTGTGATACCATGGATGCTCCAACCTTAGCACAAATCTACTTCGACAATGTCTTCAAGTATCATGGGATGCCACGTGTACTCATCTCCGACCGTGATCCTCGATTTACCGGGAAGTTTTGGCAAGCACTCTTCCAGATACTCGGCACCAAGCTTGCTTTGTCCATGGCCTATCATCCTCAAACTGATGGACAAACCGAACGCGCCAATCGAACATTGGAGGATATGTTGCGGGCCTTTGTCAATGTCCACCATACCAACTGGGATGAATGTCTTGCAGCTGCAGAATTTGCCTACAACAATTCCAAACAGGCAAGCACTGGATTTTCTCCCTTCTTTCTCAATTTTGGCCAAGATCCGCTTGTTCCAGATTCTCTTCTTGCTCCCCCTCCCTCTCAGGTTCCTCATACTTCTACATTCTTGACCACTATATCCCAATCTCTCCAACAAGCCAAATCTCACCTCCTTGTTGCTCAGAATCGCCAAAAACAATATGCAGACCATCATCGTCGTGATCTCACCTTTGAAGTTGGTGATAAAGTCATGCTATCCTCTAGTAACCTCCCTCTCCCACTTGATACCCAAGTTCTTAAACTTGCTCCTAATTGGATAGGACCCTTTGATATCACCCACATTATCTCTCCTGTTGCTTATCATCTTGCCTTACCTTGTCACATGCGTATCCATCCTGTCTTTCATATTTCCAAGTTGAAACCCTTTGTTCCTAACCCTTCTTCCTTTTCCTCTCGAGTCCAACTTCCCCCTCTTCCTGTCCCTATCAATGATCATGAGGAGTACGAAGTTGACCGTATCCTTGCGCGTTGCCATATTCAACGAGGCCGTCACCAACATACGGAGTACAAGGTCCTTTGGAAAGGGTATCCCCTTCATGATGCTACATGGGAACCTCTTTCTCACCTCCAGAATGCACAGATGGCCATCAAGGAATTCGAAGCTTCACTGGCGACGAGGACGTCACCAACTAGCGGCACGGGAATATGTAACAATATGGAGTTTAGTGATGAAGTTAGTCAGGCTTACGAAGTAGAGAATAAGCCAAAATAGCCTAGAATATTCTAGAAGCATCTAAGAAGCTTCTTAGGAAGCTTCCTAACTAGTTAACTTGCGCCCTAAGCAGGTAGCTTCTAGAAGAAAGCTTCTAGAAGCTTCTAACTAGCTTAGCTTGCACGCCAAGTAGGCGGCTTCTAGAAGGAAGCTCCTTGAGAAGCTTCCTAGTTAACTTGACTTGCACTCCAAGAAAGCGGCTCAAGGAAGCTTCTTGAGAAGCTTCAAAGGTCTTGTATGCTACCTATAAATACCAAGGCCAAAGCTCATGCTAGGCATTCGGAGTTTTCCCTCATTCAAGTGTCCCAATGTGAATTTCCATTCTCCTATTTCTCTCCTCGGTTTCGGTCTTTTACAGATATGCATTCTTCACTATTTATTGAGCCCATAATAATCAATACAAAAATGAAGTCCTCCATCTTTCTTTGGAATGAACAATACCGGTGCTCCCCATGGAGAGGTACTATGTTGTATGAAGTCCTTCTCCAACAACTCCATAAGTATTGTTCACAACTCTTCTAGCTCCGTTGGTGAGAGTTGATAGATTGGTCTACTCACCGGAGTACTCCCTGGCACTAACTCAATCTTGACGGGCATAATTGGAGGGCATGATCAGAGGGTAATCCCTTTGGCAGATCATTCAAAAACACATCCGCAAACTCTTGAACTATCTGATCAACCATTGCTTGATGAGGCTCTTGGCTCTCCTTAGATTATCCTTGTGCAATCAACTTGATACACACCGCAAAAACAAACTTATCTTCCTCCAACAATTGCTCTATAGCTACTTCACTAACAAACTTCCCATCTAGGGACTCATTTCTCTTCAAAGCTTACTCCATAGTTGCCTTCTTGGGCTACTTCCTATCTTGGGGCTCCTCTCTATTCAAGGTGTGCTCTATGGCTACCTTCTCAACAAATTTCCCATCTTGGGACTAACTATTCTTAGGTGTCTTACTTAGAGGTGCCAAACAACCTAATCGGTAATTCCTACCTTGGTGTTGTACTTGAATTTGTTGTCTAGTCCAATCAAATTGAACCTTATGACGTTCAAGCCAAGATAGTCCTAGAATGACATCATAGTGTAGAGGTACCAATACAAACCTCATACACTCCAAATACTCCTTCCCAATCTTAAAAGTATCAAGATGTGAGGTATGGAATGCAAAACACTTTCTACCATCTGCCATCATCAATCTACTTCTAATCATTGGATTGATAGGAATACCCAATTCCTTTGCTACTTGCATAGATATGCAATTCTCTGAACTTCAAGAATCAACCAAAATCCTACAACCCCGATTAGATATAGTACCTTGCAAGTGAAGCAAACTTGCATAAGTCAAGCCTTTAATCCCATTGGAACTAATCAAGCTCCCAATAGGCGGCTCAAAATCTCCTATAGGGATTCCTCATTTCCTTGATCATTCTATTCCACAAACTCCATTTGGGTAACTTGTCAAGATTGCCCCTTCCTAAATGGACATTCAGCAATGCAATGTCCAACTTGGCAATAATAAAAACAACCCCCATTTTGTTGCAATCTTTCTCTATCCGTTGGACCAAGTGATCTTCATTGGATAGCATCAATCTCCATTGGTGCTGGTTCTTCTACCCATGTGTAGTGTACTGGTAAGCTTTGTGTAGGTTGAGGTTGAGACCAAGTTGTCACAACCAAGGAATCAAAGCGCTCAACCAATTGCATAGCTTCTTCTACATTTTGTGGTTCTTGCATGGTCACCTTCAATTTGGTTTGTGACTTCAATCCTCGCACAAATCAATCCAAAACTTCACCTTCTTGTATATCTAGAATTTGCATGATAATATTCTTAAATTGTGTGATGTACCTCCTTATTGAGCCAATCTGCTTCAACTCCGCCAATTTATCTTGTGTAGCTTGGGCGACATTTATAGTTTAAAATGGACCAAGTATTGTATCCTTGAATTCTATCCATGTGAAAATTTGTGCAACAATCTGTCATTCAACTTGCTCCACTTGAAATTGCTACCAAAGTTTTGCCATACCATCCAATTAGCTAGAAGCCAAGAGAATATGTTTTTGTTCATCTTGAAGATTGGTGGCTTCAAAGTAACATTTGCAGTCAAACAAAAAATTCTCCACTATGCTTGGAAGATTCTTGCATTCAAACACCTTGGGTTTTGGAAATCAAATGCAATCTTCTCCATCTTGAACTGGCGCTCTCTCTATACGTTCTAGTTGTTGTTGGTCTTGTTCATCCAACAAAGTAAGGTGCTCAATTTGTTACTACATCGCAAGGATAACGTTTTGTATTGCCGCTATAGCTAATACTCTATCCCACTACTCCCAGTTTATATAATTGATTAACACATAGATGCAGCACTGTGAGCCGGCCTGTCTCTCACTCAGGATGAACCTCTGATGGCTATTATGGTAGCGCACCATGGACTAAGAAGGCAAGGAACCCCAACTCCATCATACTCCTCCAAGGCTAACACTCCAAGACTCAAGACATTGCTCACTAGAGAACTCAATGAGAGAGAGATAGTTGCAAATGAAAGGATGATGAGTACCTCCTCACTCCTTGTTTATATACTTGTGAAATAGTTACGTACCAAAGTTACTAATTACCGTAGTAACTCAAGTTACTAGACTAAAAGTCAAGTAAAGTCAAAAAGTAGAAAGGAATATCCATTCACATGGGCATATTCCCCTTATCTTGACCCAACCACTAAAGCAAGGATTCCTTCACATGGGCTATCCTTGGACTAAAGAAGAATCCAAAACAAAAAGGCTGCGGGCCCAAGAGTTCTCAACTCTTTCCCCAAAGCCAAACACCTAGGAATAATACCAAGTCAACACACTAAAATCCAAAATAGTGGTGCTCATCTTTTCTACTTCCTCTAAAGTAAGGTCCCATCTATCTTAGCTATGACTAACTTTAGCTAACCATGACTAATATAGAACCATCCTTTATCTCTATATAAATAATATCTCTTAAGTACTTGTAATACCAAGCTAAATATCACAATACCACACACATGCACAAATGGGTGTTACATTTACCCCCGGACTAAGTTTTCACTTTGTCCTCAAAGTGAGGGTCTCTCTACCTTCTATGGTACATCTTCAACTTATCATGGTTAATCCTATCAAAGTGTCTTCCTCCCAACTCCTTGAGATCATAGGTGTAATTGCCCCACACCTTCTCTACTATGAAAGGTCCAAAGTACTTAGGCAAAAACTTCTTTTGCACTCTCTTGAATCGAATGGAATCAAACAACATTACCCAATCACCTTCTTTGAAAGGCTCCACCTTCTTCTTGCCTTGCCTCTTGTCATAGCTCTCCTTTTGTTTCCTTTGGGCTTGCTCCACTCGAACCATAGCAACTGCTCTTGCCTCTTCCAACTCCATGAGTTGATCCTTCCTTGACTTCCCTGCATCACTTCCTTGTGCTTTCTTCAATCTCCTATGAATGCTTTGGAAGGTAGGAAGATCAAAGTGAATAGGTAAAGTAGACTCAATACCATACACCAATTGGAATGGAGAATATCCAGTGGAAGTCTTCATGGTTGTCCTATACTCCCACAAAACTGCATGAATCCTCTTGTCCCAATGATGTTTAGCCCCCTCCATTTCTGCATCTTTGGCCAACATCATGCACAAGGTCTGATTGGTTCTCTCTGCCAAGCCATTGGAATTTGGCTTATAGGATGTAGTTACTCTATGTGTGATAGAGAAATGTTGTAGCATGGCTGTAGTAATGCTTCCTGTAAACTCTCCTCCTCTATCAGAAACCAACTCCAAAGGGCATCCAAACCTAGTGATAATGCGTTCATAAAGAAATCTACCCACTTCATCTTCATTCTTGTCCCTCAATGGTCTAGCCTCAACCCACTTGGTAAGGTAATCAGTAACTACCACAATGTACCGATTGTTCCTTGGGGTTCTATTGAGAGGTCCTACAAAATCAATTCCCCACTTCTCAAAAGGTCCTAGCAATGGAATTGATCTAAGTGGTGGAGTGGATGTAGACTTTCTAGCAAAAGCTTGACAAACATGACAAGTTTTGCAATAATCAAGACAATCCTTGAAAATCCCTCTCCAATGGTAACCTGCATCTAGAATCTTGAAAGCAGTCACCTTTCCTGCAAAGTGTCCTCCACATACTAAACCTTCATGAAACTCCTTTATGAGTAGGATAGACTCTTCCTTACCCACTGCTCTTCGAAGTAGACCATCTGCTCCTTGGTGAAAAAGAATATCCTCCACCATTGTGTAAGGTCTAGATCTTGCTGCAAGGGCCTTCCTCTCCCTAGCATGCATCCCTTCTGGATAGTTACCTCTTGTCACAAAATCCACAATCTCCTTGTACTCCATTGGAATCTCTTGAGTGACTGAGATTGTCATGAGCTCCTCATCCGGGAAGGAATCATCTACTGGCTCATCTCCATCATGATCATAGGCTCTAGATAACAAATCAACATTTGCATGTTTCTTTCCTGGCCTATCCTCAATTGTGTAGTCATACTCAGACAAGAGTATCATCCACCTTGCTAGTCTCCCTTCAACATTAGGCTTGTTGAAGATGTACTTCAAAGCCTTGTGATCCATGACAATTGTGGCTTTCCCTCCAATCAAGTAGTGTCTAAACTTCTTGAGACCAAAGATCACTGCCAACCCTTCTCTCTCTATGACAGAGTAGTTCTTCTCTGCTGAAACCATCTGCCTACTAGCATAAGCTATTGGATGATCATGCCCATCTTGGTCTAATTGACTAAGAGTGCATCCTATAGCTACATTAGAAGCATCAGTGTAGAGGATGAAAGGCTTACTCCAATCAGGTTTAGCAAGAATTGGAGCTACAACAAGGGATTGCTTGAGCTCCTCAAAAGCTTTGAGAGCCTCCTTGTCTTCCAAAATCACCATGTAATCTACACCCTTCTTCATGTAGATGGTCAATGCATAAGCCTTGTTGGAAAATGAGAAGATGAACCTCCTATAGTACCCAACCATTCCCAAGAATTGGCGTAACTTTGTCAAGCTTGAAGGGAATGGAAGGTCTGAGATTTTCCTCACCTTCTCAGGATCAACTGCTATTCCATCCTTGGAGATGATGTGCCCCAAAAGTAGACCTTCTTCACATCCAAAAATGCACTTCTCTGGGTTGAGTGATGCATTTGCCTCATCCAAGCGTTGCAAGACTTTGATTAGGTGCTCAAAGTGCTCCTCCTTGCTCCCATAGACACAAAAGTCATCAATGAAATCTCTCACAAATTTCCCAATGAAAGGTTCAAATACCTTGTTCATGAACCGTTGGAATGTGGCTGGAGCATTGCAAAGCCCAAAAGGCATGACCTTGAAAGCGTAAGTTCCCCAAGGTGTGGTGAATGTGGTGAGTTGTTGATGCTCTGGTGCAATCTTTATTTGGTTATATCCACTATAACCATCTCCAAAACTGTACCTCTCATGACCTACAACCTCCTCCAAGATCTCATCAATGAATGGCAATGGGTAGTAGTCTTTCTTGGTAACAGCATTAAGCTTCTTGTAATCCACACATACCCGAAGCTTGCCATTCTTTTTCTTCACAATGACAATTGGAGACACCCATTCTGAATTCTCCACCTCAAAGATAAATCCAGCCTCCTTGAGCTTATCAATCTCCTCCTTCACAACCAAAGATATTGGTGGGCTAATGCGACGTTGCTTTTGGCGGATTGGTCTTGCATGTGACTCCACCTCTATCTTGTGCTCCTCCAAGGTGACTTCCTTCAAATCCTTGTAACTAAAAGCAAACACATGGATGAACTTGCGGAAAATCTCCTCAAATCTCACCTTCTCCTCCTTGGTAACATTTGGGCCATACTTGAGGGTAGATAACCTTCTCTCTACCTCCTCAAGTGTCAATGGTGATTTATCTGGGTCCTTCAAAACCTCTGGCTTAGGTGCAAAATCCATAGCACACAAGGGATACACATCTGAATCAGATTCAGATTCATCCTCCTCCGTGGAAGTCTCCTCTTCCATGCTTGTGTCCACACCTGAAGCTCCTTCTTCAGAATCTGATTCCCAATAATTAGAAGATGGGGTATCTGAATGTGAAGTGTTGGTGGTGTTAGTCACAGGAACAGTGACTCTATGGTTTGATGGCCCAATCCTCAAGTACCCTTTGTGCCATCGATCAGTTGTGCGTGCTGCTCTCAACCATGGCCTCCCAAGAAGTAAGTCATAGCTTGAATCCTTCAAGACTTGGAAAGTCATGAGATTTTGAACTCCCATAACTGAAACTACCACCTTATCCATCACCCCTACTGGTCGAACTTGTTGCTTGTTTGCCATGCTCACCACAAATGTTGAAGGTCTTGAGGGTATCATACCCAACTTCTTCATCAACCTTTCTGACATGGCATTCACTGCTGATCCTCCATCAACCAATGCATCCTTGATGTTGTGACCAATTCACTCTCACATCAATCTTGGAGGCATATTCACAAGCCTCCCATGGTGCTGGCTTGGCATCCACCACCCCCATTGATACTGGAACTTTTGCCTTCTTCTTCTTTTTGCTCCTTGTAGAACTCAAACCACCTCTAAGCTCCTTTCTCAAGGTAGGGTTCAAAGCAATTAATTGGCCCACTGTGATGTTAGCCTTGTGACTACCAACATCCTCCAACACATTGTAGTTCCATTGTTGCTTTGAGATCAAGAAGTCCTCCATCCCCAACTTCTTCCTTGGAGTCTTTGTTGTTGATGGTGTTGAGGTGCGAGTGCTCCTAGTAGACATAGGAGTATCCTTGCTTGAAGTAAATCCTTGAGAAGAGTGAACATCCTCTGCAAAACGAGCTCTCTTCTTCTCTTGTGCCAAAAGCTCCAAATTAAGACCCTTGGAGTTTGAGCACTCTCCCTTCTCATACTTGCTCTCAACCACATCTATGGATGCTATCCCCTTACCTTTGTTGGGATTAGGAGCCACTTGGGTTTCACTACCTCCCTCTTTCCCTCTATTGGCTCCCTCATAACCCCTTCCTCCATGGTAAGTGGAATTTGGGCAATTCCTTTGGATATGGCCTCTTCCTCCACAACCAAAACAATTTCTATCATTGAAATTGTTGGCTGGTTGGCCTCCTCTATATGGATAGTTTCCATAACTCCTAGGTCCTCTCCCTACATTCTGATCCACCTCTCTCTTCTCCCATAGTTGCACCACATTGATCTTGAGATCCGCAAGTTGTTCTGTGATGGTTTGGAGTGGATCTTTTGGTGGAGGTGCAAGAATTGGAGCAACTACTACTTGTGGTGCAACCCTTGTCACCAAAGTATCAGAAGTTCCACCATACTTGTAGCCTTGAGGAAGATGCACAACCTCCTTCACCACCAAATCACTCTCATCCCCTTCCAAACTCTCCTCCATACGAATTGCGATCTTGATAGCTTCAACCTTGGAAGAAGGTTTCTCATATCTCACCTTGCTTCTAATTTGTGGTCTCAATCCTCCCACAAAATTCTTGGTGAGCATGGCCCCTATGCCAATCATTGTAGTCTCCACATCATCCCCACCCTTCTTCAACACTATGCGAAATCTGGACTCCAACTTTTCCACTCTTTCCACATAGACCCTCACTTTCTCTCCATCTCCTTGCTTGAGAAATGTAACCTCACTCATCAATCTCTCATAACTCTCATCAGGAAGAAAGTTCTCAATGAGTGCTGAAGTCAAAGTCTCCCAAGACTCCTCTTCCCCCTCTCTCCTCTCTCTCTTTTGGTATTCTGACTCATACCATGTAAGTGCTGCATCCTCAAAGAAATCTGGTAATAATGAGGCCCACTCATTCTTCCTCCTCTCATTGTTTCCTATGCAAGCTCTCTTGAAGTCTCTCACAAAGGCCTCCACATCTTCTCCATCCTTGCCAAAGAAAACCGGAAGTTTCCCCATCTTAACCCCTCACTATCTTTCTTTTCTCTTAATTTTTTTTTTCTCTTTTCTTTTCTCTCACTCTATTACTAATAGAGTATATACATGACTAACACCATCTGAGAATAATCCACTCTAGGGAACACAAAAGGTTCAGGTTGCTCCAAGATTTCTATAGCAACATCAAATCCTAGAGTGCATATTAATCTAACTCTCATGGATAGTTTATCCATAAGTTGAAAGATTATCTCCATCACTAATCTTGAGAACTAGCTGATGAAGGTGGTAGTATTTCTGTAGCTGTACTAAGACTCTCTCCAAGATCCTTCACCAAAGTTTCCAAAAGTGCTTTTACTCCACTACACTCATGTCCTTTTGGAAGTCCTTCAACTCCACAAACCTCACACAACTCCTTGGTCTTAGATCTTCTCCCTCCCAATCTTGGTGAAGAAGGTCCAACATGCAAACCCAAGTCAAGTAAGCCTCTCCTTTCCCTCAATCTCTTGCTCTCAAAGGTTAATGGACATGAACTTGCCTTATGTCCCTTCTCTCCACATAGAAAGCACTTAGACTCACTCTTTCCTCCAAGTGGTGTAGGTTTTTGGATCCTCTCAACACTCTCTTCAAATTCTATTGTAAACTCTCTTTTCCTCAAATCCACCCCTACAATCACCTCAAACCCTTGGGGAACCTTGCATAATCTCAATTTCCACTCTTGATGACCCTCCATGTTCCCAAAGATGAATCTAAACACTCAAACATGCTTTTTGTTGATCTCAAACTCCTCATGCATGAGATCTCCACTCTGCAGAATTGACCTTTCCTCACAATGTCACTCAAATCTCCCAACGAATATGTCACAGTCCTCTGAAATTTTCCACACTTGATCACAACTCTAGGGCGTCCCTCCCTGCAAAATTTTAGATCTTTTCATCGAGCCATTTGGCCTAGACACCTTTCTATTCAGCACCCATATTTCAGATTTGGTCTGAAAACCACCCCCCTCACTTCAAAAACTCATAACGCACTGCGCAAAAATGATCTCTCTCTAATTTTTGTGGCACTAGGTAGGATACAATGCACTGAATTTTCTTGGAAATTTTCAAGACAATTCACTAAAAATTGAAGAAATGGCAGACTCTGTATAATTTTCCAGAGAGCATGCAGTTGCGGGAGCACTTTACCCTATCAACTTACAAAAATTCTAGCCCAGTGCGCATAGAAGCTCTCTCAATAATTTCAAGTGTGCTAACTGGAAGATAACCCAAGCTATCATGTGTAGAAATCTCAAGTCCAGATCTCAAACTTGAGATTTTGCCCAAAATCACCTTAATCCCCAAAATCTGCAATCCACCTCACACAATCTCTCCAATTCCTCTCATGTGTACAAGATGTACAAAATCACCTCAAAGACATCATAATGAACTACAGGGTATACAAATGGATCTTGGTTCTCTAACATAAGTTCAGCACTCTCCTCTCCTAATGTTCTCTCCAAGTGAGCTCTCATAGCCTCCTTCTGCCTAATGTAGAATTGGACGCGGAACATTATCTTGCCTTCTAGAGAGATTGCCCGGCAACGGAACCAAAAATGTGAGCCGGCCTGTCTCTCACTCAGGATGAACCTCTGATGGCTATTATGGTAGCGCACCATGGACTAAGAAGGCAAGGAACCCCAACTCCATCATACTCCTCCAAGGCTAACACTCCAAGACTCAAGACATTGCTCACTAGAGAACTCAATGAGAGAGAGATAGTTGCAAATGAAAGGATGATGAGTACCTCCTCACTCCTTGTTTATATACTTGTGAAATAGTTACGTACCAAAGTTACTAATTACCGTAGTAACTCAAGTTACTAGACTAAAAGTCAAGTAAAGTCAAAAAGTAGAAAGGAATATCCATTCACATGGGCATATTCCCCTTATCTTGACCCAACCACTAAAGCAAGGATTCCTTCACATGGGCTATCCTTGGACTAAAGAAGAATCCAAAACAAAAAGGCTGCGGGCCCAAGAGTTCTCAACTCTTTCCCCAAAGCCAAACACCTAGGAATAATACCAAGTCAACACACTAAAATCCAAAATAGTGGTGCTCATCTTTTCTACTTCCTCTAAAGTAAGGTCCCATCTATCTTAGCTATGACTAACTTTAGCTAACCATGACTAATATAGAACCATCCTTTATCTCTATATAAATAATATCTCTTAAGTACTTGTAATACCAAGCTAAATATCACAATACCACACACATGCACAAATGGGTGTTACAGCACATCCACCGTTCTCCATAAGTTACAATCGGAAGTATCAAGGGTTCCTCAAACAAGGTGATCATATGTAGAAAATCCTACCCAAAGCACAAGGTGATGAATTCTGTGAAACAATGTTTGGGTAATATCTGGACATGAAAATCCCAATGGTTTGGCGGAAGTGGATTTGGTGGTCCATAAATTCCATCCATCCTATTCCTACTATGATGCCAATGTAAAAGACCAAGACCAAGGAGAGAAATAGGAGAATGGAAGCTCACACTAGAATGCTAGAATGAATGAAAACTCCAAATGCCTAGTATGAGCTTTGGCTTTGGTATTTATAGGTAGCATACAAGGCCCTTGAGAAACTTCTCAAGAAACTTCTTCAAGCTGCTTTCTTAGAGTGCAAGCTAAGTTAACCAAGAAGCTTCTCAAGAAGCTTGCTTCTAGAAGTTGCCTACTTGGCATGCAAGCTAAGCTAGTTGGAAGCTTCTAGAAGCATCTTTCTAGAAGCTACTTACTTGAGGTGCAAGTTAAGCTAACCAGGAAACTTCCCAGAAGCTTCCTAGATACTTCTAGAATATTCTAGGCTAATTTATCTTATTTGCTTCTTTTGTTAGCCCTATTAACTTTATCACTAAACTCCATATTGTTACAATGATAATGGAAATTCTATTGCAAGAAGTCCTAGTATGCAAAAGGAAGTTATCTTCTTGGGCCATAAGATTTCAATGGAGAGTATCAAGATAGAAGAGGAGAAAATCAAGGTCATTATCAATTGGCCTACTCCTAAGAATACTATGTTAGTTTAGGGATTTAATAGATTGGTAAGTTTTTATTGATGGTTCATCCAATATTATGCTCATGTGGCCGCTATTATATTTTTATTTTCTCTCTCCAACCTAGATGTGAAGCTTTTGAATAGGAGGTTGTGTATAATCTATCATTAATAGTTTGATTCCACTTGCTTGCCCAACCACCAGAATGTTTATTCTACCGGGTAATGGAATAATGGGAAAGCTAACTTGTCACTACAACATGCACTCACGGTTTATTGCTCATCATTTCCAATATTACCAAGGAAAAATATACAACATGCATAGAAGGAAAGAATCTAAGCACAATGCATGCACACCAATCCAAGCAAATTGAGCATACAATCAAACATGCAAGCATGGAGAGGATCCAAACACATGAAACTTAGCAAAAAATCTCCATGCTTTTGGTAAAAATATATATACTTTAGTGCTTCCTTATTCTACCTAAGTGTAACACCTCAATTCTTTTTCCAAGTTTGCAATACAAGTAGTGAAATTCTATGCCTTTTGATAGGGAAATTGAGCCTATAAGATAAGTCTTAATGATATAAACCAAGCCTTAACTTGAATATTATAGTTCTCTTGAAATTATTTTTTAATTGACCAGATCTTTGTAGTTCAAACTCTAATTTCAAAATCCTAAGCAAGGCTCAAATCTTGACTCTTGTACAAGTTTTGGCCAAAGTTTTGCCCAGTGATTCATGTAAAGTAGAAGGTAACACTTTAGAAAGTTGCAATCCTTCAGTCATGATTTCAAATTGAAGATTCATATTCAATTGTAGATGTACATAGAAATACTCCATTTAGTTTATGGTATTAAAGTTTCTCACACCAAATCTCACTATATGAACCTTAAACCAACCAAATTAAAAAATAAGCTTAAACCAATCAAATTTTATACAAAAGTTGGTTGTAATTTATTTTAATTTTTGTAAATTTTGATGGTTTAATCCAACACCAATCTCTAAATATGGATCAATTCATAAGTTGGGTCAACTTTTGAGATCTATGCACCTAAGCATATTTGATCCAAGACCTTGAATTTTCTTTTTGAGTTATTCACAAGAAAATTTTGCACAAAGTTGCAAGACCTAACAAAAAACAATACTAAATATTTTCATAAGCTAATTCAAACTAGAGCTTGAGAAATGATGAAACCTAATCATAATATACTTCCCAACACTTGTATTTCCAAGACTCAAACTTCAATTGATAAAATCAAATTTTAGATCAATTCACATGTAGCATTTATTGAGTTTAACATGGCCAAATTTTTGTCTTTCCTTGAACTCCACTAACAATTATTGAAAACTATAATAAACTCTCAAAATCCTCTTGTTTGTGAATATGGGTATGAATATGACCTCCTTGCTTTAATTGACCATATCTCACTCATATTTTGCTCCAATTCTATAATTCTTGTTGCCAGTCCATAAAGTGTCTTCTGTTTTTTGCCAAATGTGTTCTTTTCACTATGAATGATATTATTTAGTTCCCTCAATTGCCAAAAACTTTTGACTTCACATGTTGGGATGCAATTTCTTGCACTTTTGTCAATTAGTCATTTCTTTTATTGACACATGGACCCACAAAATCCACCATGAAGGCCTTAATTGAAATTAAATCCCTCTCCTTCTAAAAAAGCTCATAAATAGTCAAATGCCAAACTTGTTCATAAGTAAGCATAGGAAGGATAATAAGATTTGGGGTTTTTATCACCGGTGCCATGAATGAAACCTCAAAATGTGCTATCATCAAAGAACAAAATTGATCATGGTGTAGAATCTGAAGCTTGATAAGAAAAAGATTTAGAAATGGAAAATTTTGAGCATGAAACATCTCTTGTTCAAACTCTTCCTCTAATGCTCTAGCTCCCATACTCTAATAGTAATCCAACACCCAATGCATCTGATCCATGAAGACTACTGGAGCATTAGTGAGCCCAAAAGGTAAAATTCTCTACTCAAAATGCCCATACCTTGTACAAAAAGCCATCTTTTTCACATCCTCCCTATCAATGGGAATTTGCCAATAGCCATTGTGAAGATCCAACCTTGAACTATGCACATTTTCAAGGTCTAATTCATCCGTTTAGGCATTTGAATTTGCCTTCAAAGATTTCAGGCATATTTTTGTTCCTACTCTATTAGTGGAAGTTCCCTTTTGGTGATACCTATTTCTGATGTATTTAGTCTATCATGTGTAACATCTTTCCAAATGTTACCAAACCAATTCTCACCTTTAAATCATATGTCTAGCTATTGGTTCTAAATTTTTCAAGTCTATTTCAATTTCTGCTCTATTTGTAAAAGTATTCTTTGGGTGATACTTCTATCTAATCTATTTTTTCTATCATGTATAACATCATTCCATATGTTACCAAACCAAATTTCACATCTAGATCATATGGCTAGCTCTTTATAATACATCCACTCTCTTGGATTCCCATGCTCTTGGGTTTTGCTTCTCAGCTCTTGAAAGGAAGCTGAAATCTTAATCCAAGAGCAAGAATGTTAGATGTTTGTTCCTTAGAAATTCATTGTTGATAAACATTCCACATTTGACTACCGTTGGATTGTGGAGGATCAATGTAGAGATTCCTATTATCAATCTTTCTCCTCTCACCATATTGTTTGTTAGGAAATTGCTAACAAAGACTTCCTATCCCAAAGACTCATATGCCTCTACTCTCTTTCTTCAAGTTACTCTCAAGAATGGTATTTGCTAAATTGAATGGCTTACAGGAAAGTTCCCATAGAAAAAAGGATTACTTGTGCCTACTCTTAAGATCTTTGGCCAATGATCCTTAGTAGGTTTGCAATCCCTAGCCACACATGAGATTTCCTCAATAGAATTCAATGGTTGTTGGAAATGGTTCTTTACTTGCACACTTCAAGAGAGTTTGAATGTGCAATACAGTCTTAGGTTCCAAAATTCTTTGGCAAAGTGTCTTTTTACTTACCTTCTTTGGTTTGATCTCTTCTTTGTACTTGTCCCATTCTTTGTACTCTCCTTTTTCATACACTTGTCATGTAAGGTGATGTATGTAAAGAATCTTTCAAATATGATGGTCACTCCTTCCAA
The DNA here is from genome assembly GCA_948567375.1 of Lunularia cruciata. Taxonomy (NCBI): domain Eukaryota; kingdom Viridiplantae; phylum Streptophyta; class Marchantiopsida; order Lunulariales; family Lunulariaceae; genus Lunularia; species Lunularia cruciata. The sequence continues at coordinate 16,078,035 of OX419756.1, forward strand.
ATAAGAAAGGAATACTTCTCATCTCTACAAAAAGAACACAAAGATAGCAAAAGACTGCAAAAATTGAACAATATGTGTAGCATAATAACTTTTGGATTTTCTCTTTTGGTGGATCACTCATAACATCTACATTAGGTGAAAAACTTCCATTTCAACATCAATATCTATCTTAACGACATTATAAGTAATCTAATTTTTCCTTGTTTCAAGCATAGTAGTAATTTTTATCATACTAGTCTCATGAAATATTACATCTACACTCACAACAAGGAAACATCTAACATGATCTCATAATCTATATCAATTTCTACTCTTCTCATATCCTAAGAATAAATTTTTTCTATAGTTGGGATCTAGATTTCTCCTTTGCTCTTGGTAAATATGAAAGTAAGCTACTCATCCAAAAAATATTATTGAAGAATAATCTGCATGCTGACCTAACCATTTTTCCATTGGTGTCTTACACTCAAGAGCAACAAAAGGAGAAATATTTACCAAATGACAAGCTATGTTTATAGCTTTTGCCAAGAAGCTCTTCTCCAATATGGCATTGCTTAACATACTCCAAGCTCTCTCCAAGAATGTATGATTCATCTATTCTACCACATGTTGAGACATGCTTGGTATGATGAAGTGGTGGATTATCCCTTTCTCTTACAAAAATGATCAAACTCTCTTGATGAGTACTCTCTACCATTATCAGATCTTAAACACTTCAGTATACTCCTGATTTGCTTCTCAGTCATCAATTTCCATTTAAAGATAGAGAAGGTCTTTGATCTATGCTTCATGGTGTAGATCCATACTCTCCTAGAGTAGTCATCTATTAGGGATACCAAGTACAATGCTCTAGATATTGAAGCTATGGGTGCGGGGCCCTATACATGAAAATGCACATAATCTAAAAAGTTCAAATGCACATAATCTAAAAAGTTCAAATGCACATAATCTAAAAAGTAGTTTATTGCACAAAGGGACCCTTTGTACAATGAACTACCATGGAAAAGCTCACCCTCCATTGCTTTCATATTACACAATGCTCTCAGATTTTTAACTTATAACTCTGCACACCCTTCAATAATTGTTGCTTGGACAATTCACTCAAACCACATTCTCTCATATAACCCAAAATGTAGGTGCCATAAGTTTATGAGATCTTTAGGATATTCTTCTTCAAAAAATTATTATTGCCATTCCACCTATAGTAATCTCTCCAACCAACTTGTATAGATTGCACACCTTGCAGCTCCTCATCACCACCAATGATCTCTTTGATACTTTTATCATCTTATTTTTTCTCTCCACCTCCAACCATTAAAGTCCAACATACTCAAGAATATCAAGTTCTTTTGCAACTCAAGAATATGCCATACATTGGCAAGGGTACTCACAACACCATCAAACATCTTGATGCATATTGTACCAATCCATATTGCTTTAAAAGCCATATCGTTCTCCATTAAAATAGATCATCCATTAAATGGTTTCTATGTTTGAAACCAATCCTTCTCTACATACATGTGGTAAGAGCAACTAGAATCAAGTATCAAGACTCTCCAAATTGATCTTTGTTGCATGTGACATATAGAAAATTTTCCGGATCTAGATGATTCTTCTATACTTGCTTGATATGAAAATTGACCTTTATCTCTACTTGGTTCAAGCTTCCAAACCAAATGACCTTTCTTAAATGCCCTACTTTCCCTTAGATCTAATATTAGGCTTTGGTGCTGTTGGGTCTAGATTTACCTTTGATTTTATCTCTATCTATTGTCCTCCATCTAACAATAGAGCTTTGGAGTTCCTATCCTCTTGGTTAGGTCTTTTATGCATATCATTTGACAATAAGGTTGAAGTGACCTCCTCAAAAGCTATGTCATCCTTCCCATATAAAATCATTTTGACTTGATGATCATATGATGAAGGATATGAAGTCAATAACAACAATGCCTTCTTTTCATCCTCTAAAGTAATCTCTAACTCATCAACTTACAAATTTTTTTGTTAAATGCATTAAGGTGCTCCATGATACTCTAGCACCCCTTCATTTGCAATGTAAAGAGCTTTTGTTCCAAGTACAACTGATTGTTTAATGACTTTGTCATACACAAACTCTCCAATTTTGACCATAGCTTTGTTGTTAAACAACAGTTCATTCATTTAATAAAACCTTTAAAAGCCATTAGAATTGTATCCTCCCACTCATTTTCATTCTTTTCCTTGGTTTCTTGCCAAGCATCATGTGCAACCCTTGCTCTATGAGCAAATCCCTCACTTCAATTGCCATAACCCAAAGTTATTCTTCTCATTAAATTTCTTTGCTACAAACTTTACATTTGAGATTGATATTCTTCTTGTCATGGTGAATCTATAGATCAACCTCATTTTGATACCAAGTTTTAGAAAAAACTATCCTTGAGATATCCTTACTCAAGCAAAGAATACACTTGTCAAAGAAAGACATATTATACATTTTTACTTCATATCTTGGAAGCTACATCCATGGCTGATGTAAAAGACCGAAACCGAGGAGAGAAATAGGAGAATGGAAATTCACATTGGGACACTTGAATGAGGGAAAACTCCGAATGCCTAGCATGAGCTTCGGCCTTGGTATTTATAGGTATCATACAAGTCCCTTGAAGCTTCTCAAGAAGCTTCCTTGAGCCACTTTCTTGGAGTGCAAGCCAAGTTAACTAGGAAGCTTCTCAAGAAGCTTCCTTCTAGAAGCCGCCTACTTGGCGTGCAAGCTAAGCTAGTTAGAAGCTTCTAGAAGCTTCCTTCTAGAAGCTACCTGCTTAGGGCGCAAGTTAACTAGTTAGGAAGCTTCCTAAGAAGCTTCTTAGATGCTTCTAGAATATTCTAGGCTATTTTGTCTTATTCTCTACTTCGTAAGCTCAACTAACTTCGTCACTAAACTCCATATTGTTACAGCTGAGCACTCTCACAAATCATTGAAGTGCTACACAAATTATACTATTCATGATTGTCCAATGCGATGTGGTGCTTTTCTAGATCCCTTCATCTACCTTTATGTCTCTCTCTTAGTAAATTTTTCCCACCTAGGCTTAAGTTCTACTCAAACCCTAGCCACCTAAGCCGTCTACTAGGAAATGTATCTACCATTAGATCATAAAAATCATCAACCGTTGTATCTAGAAAGTATTCATTCCTAGATTAAATATCAAGGTATATATTACTAGAAATCCAGGTGTTGTGGAGGAAATTATGATCACTTCTTAAGATGGAGGGATTTAGTCACTTCTCAAGTTTTGGTTTGAATCAGCCTATGAAAATTTCCAGTACTATAGGTGGTTAGTTTTTGTATCTTTTTACAAAATTTTCACATGAAGTGCTCAAATAGGTAATTTAGGAACCTTGATCAACTATATTTAGGTATGTAAAGCTCAAAAGTCAGCCTAGCTTGGGAATTGACCAATATCTAGAGATTGGGTTAGGACAAACAACAACAACAATCAAAATTTATAGGGGTTTAGATAAGAAAACAAATAACTGTTGTATAAAATTTGGTTGGCTTAAGGTTTAAATAGTTTGATCTGGTATAACAAAATTTGCTAAAAATATTGTCATTAGCTTGGTGGAGCAATTATCTCCAATTATCTCCAACTACAATCAAATGATAATAAATATACTCAACAAAAGAAAGGCAACCACTTAAGATGACAAGACATATAGAAAAGACCCATCAATATCAAGCTGCAAAAGGATAAAACATAAGGAGTAAATTAAGTTAAGCTTTAATAGCATTTTTTTAAGAAATCTATTCCACAACACCTAAGATATTTGAGTTCTGCAAATTATATGGTCTATATACTATTGGAACATCTAAAGAAGCATCACTTAATGGGAGTAAGCTCTTATGGATTGCACCAATTGCTCTTTATAGAGCAATAGACACACATCATCTAAAATAAACTACAATATGAAAAGTGAGAGTGGTATTCTTTACAAATACTCTGATAAACTCTCATACTCTCCCTAAAAATATGTCAAATGTTGCGTCCATCACTCCATGTACTCTAAGGTTAGAATAACAAAGAAGTGACCTCACTGCATAACCCTATACTAGCTATTGCTGTTCCACTCATTGCACATCTAGGAAGATGAATAATCACCCTCTCCAAAATTGCATTGCATGTGGGGTCCATAACCTCCAGAGCCACAACATACATTATTGTCACTTGATCATCTTGGACCAAATACAAGTTTGCATTAACTCACATTATTTGCAAAGCATACCAACATTCTCCTCCACATGAAATATCTACTCCTTTGTACCATGGTAAACATTATATCTCTAAGGACATCATTGGAAAAAGAACATGTTATTCAATTTCTTCAATGTCCACTACACAAAACTGCAAGGAAAACCTGTTGTTGATATGGTTCCCGGAACTTGCTAAAACTCACAAAGAACAAACAGGAACTAGTTGTTTCGGGAACACAAAATATTGTTGATATGGCTTTGGTAACTTGGAGAAAATTCACATAAGAGTTCTAGAGGCTCGAATGCATTTCCGATAAGGCCTTAGCATCACACAAGAATGTCTTAACAACAACTTGAAGTTCAAATGTATGACATACGCCTTCACTAATTAACGAAACCATTTCAAGAACAGGTTGATTCAAATTAACAAATATCAAAGAGTTAATCCATACTAACATCTTCTTGCCTACAAGCACCAAATTGTGGGTAAGTAAAACATGAATGCCAAGTATTCGTTCTTTTGTACTGGTTTGCTAATGTGAAGTTCACACGCAAATTATGTAGATTTAACATCAAGTGTTACAAGAAAGAGGTCGTAGGTCGGTGCTGGTGTGAGGACTCCTGAACTGCTCTCTTCAAGTTTTTAACAAACCACCTGACAACTAGGTCAGTTGGTTAGCGTATGAGGATTTCATCCTCGTCGAATCGGAGAAACAGGAGAGAGACACCTTTGAAGCAAAACATCTCTATGTGACTCCAGCGTGTCACGTGTCGCGTTACTGAAGGTGCAGAGCTCCACGTTGCATCCAGCAAAGTTATCGTCCTCATTTGAAATGACCATCGGTGGTGGGTTGGACGCACTATAACTATTCCCAAACTGTACACAGGAAGTATGACACCTTCATCTCTGAATAGGATCCCATTCACTCCTAACCTTCAAAGTTTGAAATCTTTCTCATCTTGATCCGATAGGCAGCACACACTGACTTCGACGTTTTGCTATCTCTAGCTTGTGATTGAGAGAATTGTAACTTGGGTTGACGATCACTGAGCATGGACGCTCTAAGACGTGCTGATGCGAAGGTTGCGCATGCCACCCACCCGACCAGAAATGCAAGATGGAGAATGAACAGGTGAGAGTTGAAGCTGATCAAAAAGCCGACTACCGGTAGATGTCCTAAGATCTAGAATCTATAGTGAGTGACAGAGATGGATCGATCAGCGCGATACAGAGCTCGCAAGGTTGCTTCTTTGTTCTTTATGCTATCGTTTCAAAATTTGGACACCCTTCATGTTTGTTCGGCTCTTAGAAAAATGGTACTTACATTGTCCGCTCTAATCTTTCAGGTATAACCCTCGAATCAGGTGGAACATGAAGAAGCAGAGAGTAATGCACCCAATAGAGCACCAGAAAAGGATGGGGAGAGCAAGACTGAACTACATGAATCCGTTGTTCTACCTCAGACGAATCAAGAACAACCTGAAGAGCGTAATGCGCAGACGATAAGTGTTCTGAGAGCATCAATCACCAAGAGATAGTTATCTGCTCGGATTCAATTGACAAGTGGTTTCCTTATTGAACACCCCGAACGACGAAATAGACTCTGATTCTTGATACTTCCCGGCCAGTGATTACGAACTCTCGTTGTGAACTACCTCTCAACTCCATCTTACATGGAGCCGATGACACGAGAGTGACAACTCAATCCTTGTATATACAAACTAGCTCTAGGAATAGACTTGTAGATCGAAATTGATAAGCTTGAGCCCTCCAGCAGCTGCTAGAGGATGTAAATAAGATTTCAGGCTGACATCTATGTAGCCACTGGTGGAAATTTACTACCAAATGAGAACTAGTAAGGTTGTCACTTCGCCTTCAATTTTATATCAATCCTCTATATATATACAGACTAGCTCTAGGAATAGACTTGTAGACCGAAATTCATAAGCTTGAGTCCTCCAGCAGCTGCTAGAGGATGTAACTAAGACTTTAAGCTGACATCTATGTAGCCACTGGTGGAAATTTACTACCAAATGGGAACTAGTAAGGTTGTCACTTCGCCTTTAATTTAATATCTATCTTTGTGATCCGTTGTGGGAGGTTTGACATCTATGTAGCCACTGGTGTAAGTTTACTACCAAATGAGAACTCGTAAGGTTGTCACTTCGCCTTCAATGTTATATCTTGTGCTCCGTTGTGGTAAATGTATGAAATTCTGTCGCCAACAATCAACATTCATTCACCAACAATTTCACTTTGACAAGTTTTACTTTAGATTTCGCGAATTTCCAGCAACCGGAGAGGGGAAAGCAGATACAATCTGCATATCTATCTTGTTTGCTGTTAACAGGATACTAAACTCAAACCAAAGCAACTGTAATTCATAGTAATCCTATAAATCACCAAACACTGCATGCTGCAAATCATCCGGAATATGCGACTGTCTTAATAAATTTCCCAGCATCTGCATTTTTGCGACCTCAAGAGACCCCGAAATCACAATGTATCCCAAACGTCCAGAGAATTGAGAAGCTATTTAACCAGTTACAGGAAAGTTAAATATCTAACTATCGTGAAAATGGAAAATGAAACATGGAAAAAACTTTAATCTTGTAATTGAAAATAGTAAATCTATTCAAGTGGTTAAACGGGGTGAAATATTATATAATCAATAGTGTATGCCAAACAATAAGCGGCAACCTATACATGCATTCACAAGCACAAACCATTTAAGTACTTCAACAAGAAAATTTATAAGGATATAGATAACAAGTAGTTCATACCTGATTATGAAGAAGATAGAAAATGTACGTCAAGGAAAACGAGATGAATACGAACATAAGCAAGAGGCACTGTTGGAAGATGCTTTAGTAACACTAATCGAAAGAGATAAATGTCGGCAGATATCGGCGAGCTTCGTTTTGATGATCTATATTCTGCTTCATCAAGACTGTAGCTCTCTACATGTAGTTAGGGCATGTATCCTTCAAAGTGCTTCAATCATTCACGATCAAAAAGGTTCAACTTTTCTTTAAAGAAATTTTCCGCTAGTAAACTGCTTATAAGCATTATACGTGTGCGGCGTTTCTAGGATTCTTCAGTAGACGCCTCCTAATCGATTCCCAAATCATTATATCGTCATGCTAGAATAAAACTTTTCTGGGACAAGGTGGAGTCCTCACGCGGATTCCCACTTTCTTGAGAGCCAGCTGCGCTGTTGTGGCAGGTGAAACTGCCGAACGTACAGAGAAGAGGAAGAGATACGCTTCTCAATCGAGCAGAATTAGAAGTAAGTAAAGATCCGGATGATTAAAGCCTTAATATCCAACACTATCGTCCAATGAGGCCAGTTTCGGAGGTCAGTCACAACGATAAGCAGGTCTTTACTCGTGGCGCATTCCGACCTGTCGGGAGAGCGTGAAGGATTTGGTTTCTAGTCTCTATCATCACAATTACAAAGACATGTAAAATCCCAAACTCTTTTTCAACGCGTAAAAATTGATTTCAAGTGTAGATCTGAATGAAAGAAGTCAGTCATTGATCCCTAAATCTTCCCTAAGTGAGTATCTCTGAACTCATCGTGTCTAGTTCTTCGAAATCCACGTGTCGGTGGCTCGACACCTGGGGCCCGTCGAATTTGTATTCTCGTCTTCGTTATTGGCCTGAATCGTACCACGTGTCCATCGGCAGCCTTGAGAAGCCACGTATCTACTGCAAGCGCAAAATTTACCGTCTCCTCATGACGTGGCTACTTTTTGCAGTTGGTCAGAATGTTTTTGCGAGATGTGTGCTGCTGATGGAGAATAAGAAGCCTTCCTTTAGTCTCAGTTACTTACACGATGCTCGATTCACTCCACATTGCAGTTGTCACACACTCAAGAAGCACTTGATCCTTCAAACTCTGAGCTTTCCCCAATTTCTCTCGAACACACAGTGGTTGCTGGTTCTTAGAAGCTCCACATTTGACGAGAGCTTCTGAGTCGTGGTTTCAAGATGGACGCCCTGAGACGTGCTGATGCAAAAGTAGCACAGGCTACACACCCAAGGAGGACCACCAGATGGAGGATGCAGAGGTAAATGTTTTTACATTTTGCTGGTTCGTCCTGTTAATCCTCCACTCCAGATAGTATACCTTCATCCTAGAGAAATGCATGCATAATAATGAGTGCCAGTCGATTTTTGGGAATATCCGTTAAGATGTGTTCAGTTCGTCGGTGGAATTGCGATTGCTAAAAGTGAATTGTGTAGCTAACAGGGAGCCCCTGCGGCCATCTACACAGGAAATTTGCGTTTGCGAGTCTTCTGATACTTAGGATATTAGATGGGGTATTGCATGCCGGATGACGTACGCGAGTTTTACAATTTTCTTTTATTCGCTGGAATGCTGATCTGCTTATTGTACGTTCATTGCAGATACAACCCTCTGTTCTATATCAAGCGCATCATCAACAACTTGAAGAGTGTCGGACGCAGAAGACACTGATGTTGAGCAGATTGCGACCTTATTATGGGAGACCTGTTATTGGTCGTTTTTGTGACTGTCCCTGCGTTAGCAATTTGAGATTTTCTTTCATCTCACTTTCAGAACTTCTGTATATATTGAGGGAATTCAGACTACCTTCTTGTCACAGTATGTAAACCACCTGGAACAGCAGAACTATGAGATCTTATCATGATCATCAACATTTTGTCTATACACTGTGATTATCAATAAACAAGATAGAATGTGAAAGTGGCAGTATCGCCGTTTCCATCGCAGTTCCTAATACCAAAAGAATCGTCGATCATGCCCCTGTGTATCCCTAGTTTGTTGGGAAGCCCTTCGGATTCGTTTTCACATTTGCACGTATATTCTGACTCATAGCAAATCTCTCCGCAGGTTGTATATTCGACTCATCGCAAATCTCTCTGCAGGTCGAAGGGTTACTTCTTCTATTGCCCCCAAAGAAGAACGAATCCCCACAGTGTCACCCTCCATGTCCCGAATTGTTCAAATCTGTTTACCTCGAGACAATATACCCCGTGGATGAACGAACAGGTCAAATCAGGTCTCAGGGTTACCTTCTTTTTCGTCTATGGCCTCCAAAGAGAAACAAACTATTTCACATAGCCCCCACTATCTGATGCGCGCATTGTTATGTTGTCCACTATGTTGTCCATGGTGGATGCTCCACCATGGACAACATATCCCCTCCTCCCCCGCCGTAAAATCCGAGTCCAGGAATTATGATGGGATCGATAAATTTTACATCCTAAATTCTATATCGAAATAGTTCTCATTGTAAATTAAACCATTGTAATTATTTTTAAATAATAAAATTTAATATATAAAAAATACAATAAAATTAATAATTTTTATTTAAAATTATTATAATTTAATTATATTAAAATATTAATTAATATTATAAATATTTTTATTTCATTCAAAAGTGAAGTTTTATTAATTTAACATTATTATCTAATAATTTTAAGTCTAATGATGCAATATATAATTTTATTTGTAGAGATAATTATTTTTGTTAATATATCTTTGAATTCATAATATCTTGAATTTATCAAATGATAAATTATTAAATTTAGATAAATTTTTAATAAAAAATATTTTAATTTGAAATATTTTATTTTACTATAATAAAATATTAGATTTTTAATAAATTGATGATATTTTGATTGATAAATAATAAAATATTATAATTTTATTTATAATTAATTTTTATATTTTTATAGAAAAATAATCTCTTTATTAATTTTGATAATTATAATATATTTTATTTCAATTATAATTAAAATATTAATTTTTTGTGATTATAAAAATAAATTCAATATTATTCTAACTATGGTATAAATATATATTTTTTTAATATCCATGTCACATCCCAAGTTTATATATACAAAACTTTTTAATGTATGATTATTTTTTTTAACATAAATTTATATTTTTGATTATTTCTATATATCCAAAATTTCATTTGATAATCTTTTAATGTTATTTTCTCCATTGACCATTTATTCTTAATTTACATTACATATGCAATATCTAGTCTAATATACGGCATTAAGTACATTATACTATCTACCGTAGAAATATATAATATCTTTTAACTATTCATCACCCTTGGATGACTATTTTATGATTGCTTAAAATGATTTGTCTAAGGTTTTTAATTTTTAATTTTTTTATAGAATCTGCATTTTTTATGTTAAACCTTTGCACCACCTATTCAATGGAATTATCTTGAGAGAGCTTCAACGTTTTAGTCACCCGATGCTTTTCAAACTTCAATCAAAATATCTATTTTGTTGTATCTTTATTTTTCATTGCAAACTCTTTTGATAAATGTCTCTTCTCTCTCTAATATATTTTGGTACAACTATCAACATATAGAAATAAGAAGATAAAATTATTATCAAGAATCTTGAAATATCAATAATGATTCTCTTGTGAATCTATTATTGATCATGAATTTATATCATAATCTTGATTTTTATTTTAAATCATATAAAATTTTATGCAATTTGTATACCAAGCTCTCATTACGGCGAAACCAATAAGTTGGTACATATAGATGTTTTCATCAATCACACTATTTTGTCTTATCTATGATGTTTTGATCTTCGGTTCAAATCATCCACTAGATATACTATCCAAGGTAGAGACCGGTTTTGTAAATACAAGAAATCAAAGTGACATTGTGAAGTAGTTTGTTTTTCTTTGGGGGCAATAGAAAAAGGTAACCAACGCCATGCAAAGAGATTTGTGAGGAGTCAAATATAAGTACATTTGTGAAAAATAATCAGAAGAAATTCTCAACAAAATTGGTATCAAAGTGATATGGTTGAAGAAAAGAATGAAAGCAATGGCAAGAGAGGAAGGAAAGTCAAGATATACTAATTCAATGGTAAAGACTTTGGTTTTTGAAAAATGCAAATCAAGAATTACTTGTATAAAAGAAGTTTCATGTATCTCTCAAGAGTGTGAAACTAGAGTTCATGTTACATGAAGATTAGAATTTGATATATTGCCAAGTTTTGGAAGTTATCTGCCTGACATTAGTTAGAAATATGATGTTCAATGTGTTAGAAGAGAAGACTACTACATGTCTATTGAAAGCTTTGTCTAACATGTATAAAAAATTATCAAGTCCAACAAGGGGTACTTGATATGTTGTCCATTCAACCTGAAGATGAATGAATGTCACTTTGTCATAAATCATATTCACGAATTCAACTTGATCATTAGTAAATTAAGTTAAGTGGAAATCAATTTTGAAAATGAAGTGCATGCTTTAATTATCTGAAATAAGAATGCAACTTTGATAACAATAAACAATTCTTGTGACTCAAGCAAATTGAGATTTAATAAGAATGCAACTTTGATAACAATAAACAATTCTTGTGACTCAAGCAAATTGAGATTTGAGGAGGTCCAAAATTCGATACTCAATGAAGATATTAGAAAGAGAGAGTCTAACATAAACTCTGGATTGGTCCCAATACTCTTGCAAATAAAGAAAGAAATATGCATTGTAGTGACAATTGAAGCAAATCCAAATCCAAGAGGAAAAACAATTCTAGATCAAAAAGTGATGGATGCTAGCATTGTGGTAGAAAAAGGTACACAAGAAAAAACTATTGACTCATAAAAAAGAATCCAAACAAGGGGTAGAATGAAGATTAATGAATACAACTATAGAGGAAATCAATGATGTTTTGATCTTAAGTGTAGATAGTTTTATGAAATCAATCTCACTGGAAATTGAAGAATGTTAAACATATTCCAAGTTTGAAAAGAAATCTAATTTCAATTGGGAAATTTGACAATGAAGGGTATGTCACAACCTTTGTAGGTGATTCACGGTAAATCACCAAAGGAATATGGTGGTTGCACGAGAGAACAAGACTCTCTACATAACCAATAACACCAAGGATGCAATTGCACTTGCGGATACAATGTCACATAGTAATCTTTGGCATTGCAAGCTTGGGCATACAAGTGAAAAAGGCATGAAGGTGATGATGAAGAAAGACAAACTACCAAATTTGAAAACTTTTATGTCTTTGTGAAGATTGCATATTTGGGAAGCAAAAATGAGTTAATTTCTTGAAGGGTGGAAGAGCACCTAGAATAAAGAAACTAGAGCTTGTACACAAATATGTAAGATCCTTCTCTAGTTGCATATCTTGGGGATTCACAATATTATATCACTTTTATAGATGATTCGGCCAAGAAGAAAGTTTGGATATATTTCTTGAAGTGCAAAGCAAAGGTGTTTGTCACTTTCAAGAAGTGAAAAAGCTTGGTAAAAAATGAATCTAGTGCAAAACTGAAGTGACTAAGATCTGATAATGATGATGAGTATAATAGACATGAATTCAAGCAATTTTGTATAATACATGGAATCAAAATGGAAAAGACCTTGTTGAGTACACTGCAATACACCGCAATAAAATAGAATGGTTGAGCACATGAATCAACTTTGAATGAAAGAACTAATAGCATGAGGATCCATATTGGTCTACCCAAGGTGTTTTGGGTTGAAACAATCAACACTACAACATACGGAATAAACAAGGGTCCATCAGTTCCCTTAGACCATAAGTTGCTCGAAGAGGAGTGGATAGAAATACCCATGAGTTTGTCGCACTTGAGAGTCATTGGGTATGTCTCTTATGTGCATGTCCATGCGGAGAAAAGAGACAAGTTAGATGTAAAGTCTAGAAAGAGTGTATTGGATATGGGGTAAATGACTTCAGGTACAAATTTTAGGATCTAAAGATCAAGAAAAGAGACAAGTTAGATGTAAAGTCTAGAAAGAGTGTATTGGATATGGGGTAAATGACTTCAGGTACAAATTTTAGGATCTAAAGATCAAGAAAATCATCAGAAGCAAATATGTGATATTCAATGAGTATTTTCTTTACAAAGATAGAAACACTCTAGATTCTAATAGTGTAGATGAGCACATCAAAGAAAATAATCAATATGATTGGTGACAAAGTGACCTTCATCCATATTCAGGCTGAACAAACTACACGTCAAGTACACTTTGTTGTAAGTTGATGGTTTTTCATATATGTTAGACAAAGCTTTCAGATCTACATTAGTCTTCTCCTCTAGAACATTGAAATGTCATATTTCTAGCTAATGTCAAGCAGACAACTCCCAAAGCTTGGTGATCCATCAAATCTAATCTTCCTATAACATGCATGAGCTCTGGTTTCACACCTCTGAGAGATACATGGTTTTTTGATACAAGTAATACTTGATTTACATTTTCCAGAAACCAAAGTCTTTACCATCAAATCTGTCTATCTTGACCTTTCCTTCCTCTCCTACCATTGCTCTTACTCTTTCCTTCAAACCTTTTGCTCTAATACCAATTGTTGGGAATCCCTTCTGATTCTTTTTCACATCCCCACGTATATTTGACTCTTCGCAAATCTCTCTAAAGGTTGAAGGGTTCCCTTCTTCTATTGCCCCAAAGAAGAACGAACTACTTCACAGTGTCACCCCGATCTCCTATATTGTCAAAAGCTTGTCTCTACCCTGGACAATATATCCCTGGGATGATCTGAGCAGCGGATCTCAACATCATAGATAAGACAAATCGGACAGGTCAGGCTCTACATCCTAACATAGTTCTGCACTGTCAGAATATACAGTGCATTGCAAATTAACAGAGCTGTGTAAGAGTCAAAACTAATGGAATGTGACTACAATCGTCATCAAAGGAGAATTTCGTATGTATGAGTAAGCGAACAGAGTGTTATCTTTGATATCTGATATATGGAAACTATCTAAGAATTTCGACTGCATGAGTAAGCGAACAGAGTGTTATCTTTGATATCTGATATATGGAAACTATCTTAGTCAGTTACTGCTACCGAGAGAAGTTCATATTATCCAACAGTAGCAGAAGCAGACCTGGGCAAACTGACAGTATAAATACTCGTCTCTTAAAATATGCATCGGTAAGCGAACACTGTGTTATCTTTCATGTCTGATATATGGAAAGTATCTGGGTCAGTTACTGCTACCGACACAAGTTCATATTACGCAAAGTTAACAGTAGCCGACCTGGGCAAACTGACAGCACAGATACACAGTCTCTTAAACCGATGTTTTACTTATCCCTGGAAGGTTTACCGACCACTGTCATGAGATAAACAACGTCCACTGTGTACTAGTTCGTCCACTATTAAAGCTAAGCAAACCTAGAACATATCACACTCTAATGCTTTTTGTAATGCACTCTTGCAAGCCCCTTTCCCCTCGGAAATTGCTTTACCTCTTCCTCACATGGACAACTTCTGTAGGTGCACGTTCTCACCCTCCTCTTATCCAGAATGTTCAAGGAAAGAGAGTTGCGGAATGACGTTGGTAGATATTAAATCAGATTGAGAATTGCACAGCATGGGAAAGCAAGGGGTAGCAGGAGATAGCATCCCAGATGTCTCGACTTCTGTTGTCCCGTTTTGTTAGTTTGATTTTCTTGGCCAAATGACTTGGTAACTCCGACGAGTATCGCGACTGTTCTCCGGATAAGATGTGTGGCCCCCTATCCTTTTCCATCCTTTCTTATCGTATGCCAGTCCTCCTCTTTAGGCTTCGAATGGTCTGCTTTTCTATTTGACATCTCGTCTATCTCTATTATAGACCCATTGTTGCTCGACTCCGGTTTGGTTAGTGTTAGTTTCTTGGCTTCGGGGCACAGTATTTTCCTTGGTTTTACACGGCTCTTCGACAACCATTCATCTTGTTAGATTTCAGTTAGTCTTGGTTTGCTTCGCTGCTGCCCCCATTTATGGCCCTTGGTGTTTGTTCGCTTGGTACGCCTTGTTGGTTTCCCGCTCCCCTCTTTTCTTAGTGAGAGGTTCTTTCAAATGTTTTCTTCGTGTGCCGTATGCAAGAGGGAAAGTAGTGCCGACACATAGATTTTTCGGCATACCAACCAGGAGCCGGGTCGAACATGACTGATGATGAAACTGACCGTCCATATCAAAGAACAATAAGTGTAATGCAGGCAAGAGAGATGCAATGCCCACGGGCAACTGAATGTCGTGGAGTGGAGACGAGAGGGATTGACTTTAGTGCAGTATGTAAAGCAAAAGGGCAGCCAGCAAATAAATGTTGAGAAATCAACTGTCGTATGTGTTCTTCATTGTGGCAAATATTCCTAGTGTAGACTGCCTTCATGACGAAGAACACAAATACAAATACCACGAAGCCAGTTCACTGGTTGGTCACTATTCGCAGCAATCTGGAGGTTCTAAATCTAAATCTGACCTGAGATTGTCCAAAGAAGTATCGCAGTCATTCATCAACGATTGAACAGAGCAGTGCAGTTAGCTGCACAAGGAAGAGGATATTTGAGCAGTGGGAGCAGAAGCCGTTTGAAGAAAGGGGAATCCAGAACCCACTTAGGGAACATGTATATCAAAGTAATAAACTGCAACTATGAACGGATGCAAATTGAGTCGGAGGTAATCTAAGCAAGGAATACACAGTGGAAGATAAGCGTAATTGATAGAAAACAGAAACGTAAGTATAAACTTCATAAGTAGCATCTGCATTGAACTAGTATGCATCAGGTAAGAGAAGGAAACAACCTTGTACAACAGAAACAGAGGAAGCATCTGAATTTGACAGCGGAGGAGAATCATCGAGCGAGTAGGAAGACCTATATGGAAGCAAGAGGATATTGAGTAATGCTAAACAGAACCCGTTAAAGTCACCAGGTCCCGCATCAAGCAAGAGCATAGGATGGTTTGTACCTAGGTCGACTTTGCACTGATCCTTGATATCCCGTCATAAGTTGTAAACCATCCAAGACACGTGTTGGATGGTTTACAGTGGATGTCTACCATCGCCCCGACATTTGGTGAATTGAGAAACACTCAATCATATTGTTAACCAGCACAGTACATTACAGAATAAAACCGATACAACTAATTTTACGAGAAGCTACGTCAATAAGAGCAGGAGTATGAGACTTCTGATGAACCAAGCTGAAGAGAGCAAGCCGATCATTTCATGTGATAAGCCCTCCACTAGAAGCCTAATATTTGCAAAGACGACCTCTTGCAGCTCTTACATTTTACCGGGCCTAAGCTAGCAGAAGTTGTTTTTGTTGCCGATAATAACAAGCAACTAGTAACTCTTGTCAAATTCTAGGGCGATTCCGTTGTCTACTAATGTGTCAATGATCGTTTGCATCCTATTATCCATCTTCTCTCCTCTTCTTGGTTCATAAACCACAGTGTATACATCCGCCTCTTTTGCACGGTCAGATAGAACTTTTCCTATTACCCAGGCAGCTCGCATATCCCCATATGAAGGAAGTGTGCCTCTAAACTCTTTGGCATTAGAGTTTGCGACAGCTACTACCTTGTGCAGTGCTCGGTGCATAATTGTGGCATGAATAAACCGATTAGAAATGAATATGTCGAGGGTAAAAGGCTTCAAAAACTTCTCGCACCGTAGTTTGAATGACCTTCTGTGCTTCTTCTTCTGCTTAGCTGCTGCCGTTTCTTGACGGGATTTCCTTTCAGGCCAGGGAAGCTCACGATCAACATCCTCATCCCACTCAAGCTGCAAAACACACGAGGGACAAAAACACTTGATCCTATATTCGAACTGGTGGAGAGATCCTCAATGCATGGTGTATTCACTCACCTACAGTCTGTATTACAGGTAAAGAAAAAAGTAGGGTGCTTGAACTCTAAATTGATCCAGGGACTTGCGAGTTCTCCCAGCAGTCGTGGGTGACATCTTCTATCTTTAGAACTTGTTCAAAATTTAGAAATTTTCGCTATCACATGGCGGGTATTCGAGCAAGAACTATATTCATATCTTCTACGGCTAGGTTAGTACCTGCTCTGCTTTGAAATTCAGTGGCCATGGGGCCTCTCCGACGCAGTAAAATCCTCACTTCAATTTATGCAGAAAGTTTACCCTATCTACTTTGATGGCCGACGTGCAACCAGTAATAGTAACGACGAACCAGCCCTAAACAGTTGATAATATGAAAACAGACACAATTGCTCCTAAAAACAATTCTCTAATTTTCCGCAAAAACAAACTGATAGCTAACGCAGCCCACAATTAAGAAGGGCAATGGACATACATCCTCGTCAGAATCGGCCTTTCTCTGTCGTTGTCGAGATTTGGTCGAGAAAGGAATGCCTGCACCAGAAAGCCTAAAACCCCCGGGGATCGGCGCGAGAAGAGATCTGGAAGCAGAACCTTGCAGAAAATGTTGGCGTGCAGCGGCTAGTGTACGATCGGCTAGGACCTTCAACATCTTCGAGTCCTACAAGGTTGCAGCTGATGCACGAAATTTGCTGATTGCGGCATGCTCAGGGACAATGAATTCTGAACCCTGAATTCGCTACTGACAAAATTTCATATCCTCCGAGAGCAATGAATTTTATAGATGTAGACAAGCACAAGTGATTCCCCGATCCATGGAGAACCTCGATTGCGAACAGCCTCTGTTCGGCTGCAATATACCCTCTCTTCCCTCTCAGGAATCCAAACCCAGAACCCAGGCAAGAGCAACAATGTTTGCAGTGGCAACAGATGCTGTTCTTTAGTGTGGTTTTGCGCATGGGGTTCCACATCAAGAAGGATGGACGAGACTTCCCTCAAGTCTTTCTTAACCCTTAAGGGAGACCTTAAGGTTAAGAAAGACTTAAGGATTTTCCGATTTTCTGTGTTTATCAGAAGAGATGATGATATCTTCACTATAGGGATGAGAGCTAACAATTTATATCAAAAGAACTGGATATTTTAAAAAGCTTATGTGCTCGTGACTTTAAAACTTTGGCCATGTTTAAGTGAAGTAAATAATTTATTGGGACATTCGGTTAAATCGGCTTATACTTTTGAACTTTATTTTGAAAGTCCGTATCCTCAGAATAAGAATATTCTACATCTGTGAAAGTTTAGGCAGGTATATAAAGTCCATCGGAGGCTAGCATTAATATTCAGTCCAAAACTGAACTAAGCTAAGTTGGAGTTTGAACATGTAAAACAAACAAAAAGGGTCAGATAGATAATCATAATCATAATCATAAAAGTATAACTCGTTATTCTTAGTTGTGTTGTTGATAATGACATACATCAATTTAACTTACAAGAGAGATCATCTAATAATTAATAATTATAGGGAGTTGCTATTTCCATCACCTTTTTTCCTATTTCCACCACAACACCGTAAATCAATCGACCCTAAACTAGTCTCAGCGCTGGAGTTTGGGGTTAAATGTGGTGGAAATAGTTAAAAGTGTGGTGGAAATAGCAACTCCCTAATTATATGGGAGGTAAACAGGACATAACTTATTTTGGTAACTTATTTCTATTTGCCAACGGGAAGTTAATGTCTCCTTGCTTTGCTCCTGCGAGTTACATCTGCACGTATTGGCGTTCTCATCCCTACTATCAACTGCACCATTCCACAAGAGAATCTGTGTGTCTCCTTTGTGTATACTTTTCAAGTCCACTCCTCTCTCTTGGTAAATGCTCGATAATAACCACTTCAACACCTAAACTCCATCTCACAAAGGTAGATGTTTGAGGATCTCTGATTATCGAAATAACCACTTCAACACCTGATTTCAATCTCAAAGGTTGATGTTTGAGGATCCTGAGTGTCACATCAAGCTTGATGAGTGTTCCATGTGTTTAACAAAACATAATTTCCTTCACATGTGCTATGGTGAATTCTGAACCGCTTCATTGACTTGTGACAAATCTGGAATATAACTCTTTGAACACCCTAACATCAGAGTGCTAGATCGGCCATCGTCATACTTATTAGATCGACAGACATCACAAGAGTCTATACCTTAATAGCGTAATGGATTAGATTACTGTAGGAACAACCGTGGGCTTGAAATCAAAAACCACGACTTTCTCCAGGGTATCGAGCAGAACTGCGGCGTACTCCTGGTGCTTGTCGTGCACTAAGTACTCATCTCGCCCTTCTGCCGAGTCGAATGTGGTGATGAAGACGTGTGTGAAGCCTTGATGCAAATTCTCAGTGCTCACATCTGTTCCCCTGCAGTGATAGCCCAAGTCAGAGCGATCGTTAAAGAGGTTATTTCTGTGGCCAAGAGGTATCATGTTGCGACTTCTTTGTCTGTCAACTCCAGGATCTACCGACGATGATCTTTCTTGCATAATGTGCTTATCCAGTCTACCAGTTTCATGATCAGAAAAGTCTGGTGATTACAGCTTGGAAGTAAAGATTTTGTATCAGAAGTTGGGCCAAATAAACACGAAATCCGTGCTTTCCATTTGCTTATAACAAGTTGGAATTATCTCAAGCAGGAGAGAACTCCATATTGTGAAATCTCCAGTTCAGTTGTTATGATGCATGTTAGAAAGAAAAGCGACGATTGACAAGTAAACTAATCGATCGGTGGTGGCTAAAACACGAGATATCACTGCCAAAACTTCCACATGTCCTAGACGAACCTACACAGGTTTCTAAATGCCGCTGAGATGTATTTGTTAAGAACGGGTTAAACATGAGTAGTATTTTGCTACTTCGCTTTTGACCCCAACCCCGCGCCCCGCCGGACGCATACAGAGGATGGGGTAAGATCACACTTTATCCAATTCTACCCGACGCAAACACAGCTTCAGCTCAGCTCGGATTTGTGCATAATTTCTACAACTCTGCATGATCTACACGAAAAGATTTACATCGAACGCATCGATCTCTTCAAGCATCCGTAAAATCCTAAGGCAGGGTAAGTAACCGTGGGAAACCACCGTGCTTTTCCACTACTGCACGCACAATCAATCTCATAATTGATCACCAAACAGACAATTGTTCAGATAGTGGAAAGCGGACATACCATTCGAAGCCTTTCATAGCACTGATGCTAGCAGGCAGAGCAATGTAGCCATCGATAAGCTCTTTTATCTTCTCCTCTGTGAGATCCTCCTTGAATTTCAGCATCACCACGTGCTTGAGCGCAGCAGCCATCGTTTATATCCTCTCAGATAAGACCTCCGTCTCCGAAAGTTCCAATTCCCTCCACACTCCAGAACGATATGATTACAGTGACAGAATCTATCGCGCGTTTGCCTTCTTTCTCTCGTCCTCCTGTTGCGCTCTGTTCTTTTTGAGCACACTAGTAGCGTTACACCAATAATGTCCTCTCTGGAGTCCTCGAAGTACATTACACCCCATCTAGACTAAAGTAAGAATACCTTTATTGTTTGGTGACGATCTTCATTTGACGTTTATGAACAAGGGAAAACAAGAGACATGAGACATTTACAGTCATAGAGCTCAGGTGCAATGGTTAATTGCTGGTTGCATAGCTATTGCGATTAGGGAAATGGATAATTCACAATTTAGAGTTTCTGTTCTGGTTCAAATATCTACGAAGACAAAATTTTATCGCATCTATTTGCTACGAAAGATTACTGGATTGCGAAACAACATTTGCGAAGTAATCGTAAGAGATTCCTGTCATCTACCAGGTAGGTCCCAGAATTACAATCCGATGTACATTTTCCTTTCCTAAGCAATGTTCAAATATGTCCTTACGCCCTCTATGCACTGATGCTCGATTTTGCTTATCTTACAACGTTGGTCAGCCTCGATAACAAGAAGACTCTGCCCAGCGGTGGAAATTGGAACACTATTTAAATAGATGGAGCTTGATGGGGTCTTCCCATCCTTCTTTTTTCCTACACGGTCGCCTTCTTCTCTTTTGATAGATTTATAAGTGTGTTTTCCGAGCATTGGCTGACGGAAACCACATGAGCCGAAGAAAAACCTTCTCTGTACTAATGCTGTCCCGCAAGTCGGAAAACGCATGTTAAACACGCATCAGGATGGTTACTACACCCGTGACACGTGGGTGAAACCGTTCCACCTGTTGGACCAATCTCAAAGTTGGACCAATTAGCTCGCGTCACTTCAGAGTGAGTTTGCTCAATAAATTTATGCTCGCCCAAAGCAAATTTATCGCCCTCCGCACCTTAAAATCCGCCATTAATCATCATGTTCCGTTCAACATATCCATTACAACCGCAAGTTTAATAAATATTTAATTCTAGACTTTTACTTTCCATCACGAAATTTCTCACGAGATTGAAAAGTTTTGTAATGTTACTATATTAAAGAAAATTACCACTTCACTAAATTTTAGATGAAAACCGACCAAACAAGGAGATTATCAGTTATGTCAGAGAAATCAATTGTTCTTAAGAGAGATCCATAAGTCAGGACCATATAAAATTATTCTACAGTCAGAACCCTATAAAATTACCGAAAGGGGTACAACATTTGATCCTAAGGAAGTCAGTCCTTGATAGGTACTCAAGAACTTCCATATTGTAAGAATCCAAACCTATTGTTGCCAAAACCAATGAAATGATCGATGCTCTAACTCTCAAAGGAAATGACAATATGGAGTAAAACAAAATGGTAGTAAATTTTAAAAGCGAATCAAAATCTGACTTGGTCTAATTAGGCAAATCAAGGTAGGTAAGATCAATTATAGCAAATGTAGATTTTCAGATATTTATAGGTAAGCTTAGGTAAACTTTTTGTGAATGTGAGTGAAAAAATGAACAACAACCAAAGGCTTCCTCCATGTTATTGCTTCTATTGAGTAAACAAAGTCCATCTAGATTAAGTGCTCTACACATTGGGGATTTCAGTTCTGAATTTGACGGGATGGCTATTTCCGTAAAAAATGTTTTGTAAATTATTCTGCGGAACCCTGCAACTAAAAACGGTAGGGCGTTTCAAGAGTAAGTATTATGGGATATTTACAGGAGTAGCAAGGGGTCTTGTAAAATTGCCAAGAGGTCATGTAAAAAGAAAAAGATAAGAAAAAGGAAACGTTTGGAAATAAAAATTTGACTCTGTGGGTTGTTTCTTTTTTACTTGGTTGATTCAGTTTGCCTGGTCTTCAAGTTCCGGGCCTTGATTAACATGCAAGATGAAAGGACTAATCTTAATTATATATACCATGTCAAAGAGGGGATGCTACTTGGCAGATGCCAGAACAAGCTAAGGGCTTATGTGGCAACGTCAAAATAAGGTAAGGGGTTTGTGTGGTCCGGTCTTGCGGTGCTAAGAGGGAATTTTCAAAATTGCAGTCTTCCTCATTGAGAGGAGTGCTCAACGTAAGTGTATCTCAAGCGGGTATTTTCAAAATCAAAATCATCCTCTTGAAACAAGAATGAAAACAAGCTAAAGGGTTTGCACAACCTTGCGAAATAGGAATTTCAAAATTATAGTAGTCCTCGTTGAGAGGTGAGCTTAAATCTTGAGAGAATTTTCAAAATCAAAATCCTCCTATAGACAAGAGAGCTCAAGTGTTTCTAGTCAAGAAAGACTAGAGAGTAGAGAGGTAAATAGGTGTGTAAGGAAAGGCTAGCAACTAGACCTATGTGTGAGAGAGAGAGGATGGATAGAAAACGAGCGAAAATGAGCAAAAATGGAGGATTGTAGATTGGTTAACACCACATTCAATGAGTTGCCTTAAGGCAACTCATTGAATGTGGTGTGTGGAGCATCAAGAGTATATGAAGTTAATTTTGGGTGGTTATATTTACAATTTGGGGCATTTGCAAATTTGGGGTATTGGGCCTTGGATGCAATACAGTGGGTGCAATGGATATAAATACCATGGAATGCATAGCCTCCTTCTTTGGAAATTTGCTTACAATCCAAGATTCTCACTCTCTTGAATCTCTCAACCTCCTAGAAGAAGTATTATCCAAGAATAATTTCACAAAAGCTTCAATCTCTTGACCCTTAACCATTAAAATTGTCAAAGAGTTATATGTAGCCATCTCCTGGTGATTGTAGTGAAGTAGTTAGCACTATCATTGATTCTCAAACTCCTTGTCTTGCAACCCTTGTTGAAGTATTCTTTACAAGCCACCTCTTGTCACATCTTTTTGCCTCTACAACTTTTTCTTCATCTAGAACCCTTGTAGCTTTGGAGAAAATCTATACGCACTTTAGATTCAACTAGAGCTACTACTCCTATTGTTCCACACCATGAAAATTCCAAGATGAAGTCTAAGGGGAGATGGAGTCCCACAAGGAGAAGGGGCTTGAGTAGAACAATGATGTTGTTACAACTATGACCGAGTTTGGCACATAGCCATTGATTGTTGTGCTTGCTTCTTAAAGATCCTAGCCTCAATATAGATGACCTTTGAAGAACTTGGAGAGAAAAATTGAAGAAGAGGATGCTAAAATCACATTGGAAAACAAAGATTGCTAGTAAATGTACCTCGTAGCCTTATTGGCTCAATGAAGAAGCATAAAAGTGAGGAGAGGAAGAGGACAAGTCCACAAAAGTTGAGGAAGATAAACACATAATTGATTGTGATAAATGGAGTCCTAGAAGGCAATCAAGTGTGAGTGTTGATAGACCTTGGAGCAATAGAGAATTTCTTGTCTTGCTCTCTTGCAATAAGGTTGGAGATGGAACTAAAGAAGGATCATAATGAAGAAGTAGAGTTACCTAATGGTCAAATAGAGAATATTGAATCTCTACCAAGAAAGTTAGCACTCTCTATAAGAGAGTAGCAAGAAGAAATTGAGTGATAAGTAATATGATTAGCTCATTACAATGTGATCTTAGGCATGTTGTGGATGGAGCACTATAATCCCATGGTCAATTGGAGAAAGAGAATAGTGATAACTACCCAATGGAAGATCATTAAAGATAAAGAAAGATCATAAAGGCAAGAACTACCTCTCTATGCCATAGGGAAAACAACTATTGGTAAGAAAAATGGATGTTTCATGGGTCTAATAAGAGAAGTCTGGAGTGTACTATGAGGCGGCCTGTCTCTCACTCAAGATGAACCTCTGATGGCTATTATGGTAGCGCACCATGGACTAAGAAGGCAAAGAACCCCAACTCCATCATACTCCTCCAAGGCTAACACTCCAATACTCAAGACATTGCTAGAGAACTCAATGAGAGAGAGATAGTTGTAAATGAAAGGATGATGAGTACTTTCTCACCCGTTGTTTATATACTTGTGAAATAGTTATGCACCAAAGTTACTAATTATTGGAGTAACTCAAGTTACTAGGCTAAAAGTCAAGTAAAGTAAAAAAGTATAAAGGAATATCCATCCACATGGGCATATTCCATTAAGCATGTGATCTTATCTTGACCCAACCACTAAGTCAAGGATTCCTTCACATGGGCTATCCTTGAATTAAAGAAGAATCCAAAACAATAAGGCTTGTGGGCCCAAGAGTTCTCAACTCTTTCCTCACAGCCAAACACCTAGGAATTATACCAAGTCAACACACTAAAATCCAAAATAGTGGTGCTCATCTTTTCTACTTCCTCTAAGTAAGGTCACTTCTATCTTAGCTATGACTAACTTTAGCTAATCATGACTAATGTAGAACATCCTTTATCTCTATATAAATAATATCTCTCAAGTACTTGTAATACCAAGCTAAATATCACAATACCACACACATGCACAAATGGGTGTTACCTTTACCCCCGGACTAAGTTTTCACTTTGTCCTTAAAGTGAAGGTCTTTCTACCTTCTATGATACATCTTCAACTTATCATGGTTAATCCTATCAAAGTGTCTTCCTCCCAACTCCTTGAGATCATAGGTGTAATTGCCCCACACCTTCTCCACTATGAAAGGTCCAAAGTACTTAGGCAAAAACTTCTTTTGTACTCTCTTGAATTGAATAGAATCAAACAACATTACCCAATCACCTTCTTTGAAAAGCTCCTCCTTCTTCTTGCCTTGCCTCTTGTCATATCTCTCCTTTTGTTTCCTTTGGGCTTGCACCACTCAAACCATAGCAACTGCTCTTGCCTCTTCCAACTCCATGAGTTGTTCCTTCTTTGACTTCTCTGCATCACCTCCTTGTGCTTTCTTCAATCTCCTATGAATGCTTTGGAAGGTAGGAAGATCAAAGTGAATAGGTAGGGTAGACTCAATACCATACCTATTGAAATGGAGAATATTTGGTGGAAGTCTTCATGGTTGTCTTATACTCCTACAAAACCACACAAATCCTCTTGTCCTAATGATGTTTAACCCCCTCCATTTTTGCATCTTTGGCCAACATCATGCACAAGGTCTGATTGGTTCTCTCTGCCAAGCCATTGGAATTTGGCTTATAGGATGTAGTTACTCTATGTGTGATGGAGAAATGTTGTAGCATGGCTATAGTGATGCTTCTTGTAAACTCTCCTCCTCTATTAGATACCAACTCCAAAGGGCATCCAAACCTAGTGATAATGCATTCATAAAGAAATCTACCAACTTCATTTTCATTCTTGTCCCTCAATGGTCTAACCTCAACCCACTTGGTAAGGTAATCAGTAACTACCACAATGTACCAATTGTTCCTTGGGGTTTTATTGAGAAGACCTACAAAATCAATTCCCCACTTCTCAAAAGGTCCTAGCAATGGGATTGATCTAAGTGGTGGAGTGGATATAGACTTTCTAGCAAAAGCTTGACAAACATGACAAGTTTTGCAACAATTAAGACAATCCTTGAAAATCCCTCTCCCATGGTAACCTGCGTCTAGAATTTTGAAAGCAGTCACCTTTCTTGCAAAGTGTCCTCCACATACTAAACCTTCATGAAACTCCTTTATGAGTAGGATAGACTCTTAACCACTGTTGTTTGAAGTAGACCATCTGCTCCTTGGTCAAAAAGAATATCCTCCACCATTGTGTAAGGTCTAGATCTTGCTGCAAGGGCCTTCTTCTCCCTAGCATGCATCCCTTCTGGATAGTTACCTCTTGTAACAAAGTCCACAATCTCCTTGTACTCCATTATAACCTCTTGAGTGAGTGAGATTTTATGAGCTCCTCATCCGGGAACAAATCATCCACATGCTTATCTCTATCATGATCATAGGCCCTAGATAACAAATCAACATTTGCATGTTTCTTTCCTGGCCTATCTTCAATGGTGTAGTCATACTCAAACAAGAGTATCATCTACCTTGCTAGCCTCCCTTCCACATTAGGCTTGTTGAAGATGTAGTTCAAAGCTTCTGATCTATGACAATTGTGGCTTTCCCTCCAATCAAGTATTATCTAAACTTCTTGAGACCAAAGATCACTGCCAATCTTTCTCTCTCTATGATAGAGTAGTTCTTTTCTGCTGAAACCATCTGCCTACTACCATAAGCTATTGGATGATCATGCCCATCTTGGTCTAATTGACTAAAAATGAATCGTACAACTACATTAGAAGCATCAATGTAGAGGATGAAAGGCTTACTCCAATCAGGTTTAGCAAGAATTGGGGCTACAACAAGGGATTTCTTGAGCTCCTCAAAAGCTTTGAGAGCCTCTTTGTCCTCCAAAATCACCATGTAATCTACAACCTTCTTCATGTAGATGGTCAATGCATAAACCTTGTTCGAAAATAAGAAGATGAACCTCCTATAGTACCCAACCATCCCCAAGAATTGGCATAATTTTGTCAAGCTTGAAGAGAATGGAAGGTTTGAGATTTTCCTCACCTTCTCAAGATCAATTTCTATTCCATCCTTGGAGATGATGTGCCCTAAAAGTAGACCTTCTTCACATCCAAAAATGCACTTCTTTGGGTTGAGTGATGCATTTGCCTCATCTAAGCATTGCAAGACCTTGATTAGGTGCTCAAAGTGCTCCTCCTTGCTCCCATAGACACAAAAGTCATCAATAAAGTCTCAAAAATTTCCCAATGAAAGGTTCAAATACCTTGTTCATGAACCATTGGAATGTGGCTGGAGCATTGCAAAGCCCAAAAGGCATGACCTTGAAAGCATAAGTTCCCCAAGGTGTGGTGAATGTGGTGAGTTGTTGGTGCTCTGATGCAATCTTGATTTGGTTATATCCACTATAACCATCTCCAAAACTATACCTCTCATGACCTGCAACTTCCTCCAAGATCTCATCAATGAATGGTAATGGATAGTATTCCTTCTTGGTAACAACATAGAGCTTCTTGTAATCCACACATACTCAAAGCTTGCCATTCTTTTTCTTCACAATTACAATTGGAAACACCCATTCTGAATTCTCCACCTCAAATCTGGCCTCCTTGAGCTTATCAATCTCCTCCTTCACAACCAAAGATATTGATGGGCTGATGCAATGTTGCTTTTGGGGATTGGTCTTGCATGTGACTCCACCTCTATCTTGTGATCCTCCAAGGTGACTTCCTTCAAATCCTTGTAACTGAAAGCAAACACATGGATGAACTTGCAGAAAATATCCTCAAACTGCACCTTCTCCTCCTTGGTAACATTTGGGCCATACTTGAGGGTAGCTAACCTTCTCTCGACCTTCTCAAGTGTTAGTGGTGATTTATCTAGGTCCTTCAAAACCTCTGGCTTAGGTGAAAAATCCATAGCACACAAGGGATACACATCTGAATTTGATTCAGATTCATCCTCCTCCATAGAAGTCTCCTCCTCCATGCTTGTGTCCACACCTGAAGCTCCTTCTTCAAAATCTGATTCCCAATAGTCAGAAGATGGTGTATCTGAATGTGAAGTGTTGGTGGTGTTAGTCATCGGAACTGTGACTCTATGGTTTGATGGCCCAATCCTCAAGTACCCTTTGTGCCATCAATCAGTTGTACGTACTACTCTCAACCATGGCCTCCCAAGAAGTAAGTCATAGCTTGAATACTGCAAGACTTGGAAAGTCATGAGATTTTGAACTCCCATAACTAAAACTACCACTTTATCCATCACCCTTACTCGTCAAACTTGTTGCTTCTTTGCCATTCTCACCACAAATGTTGAAGATCTTGAGGGTATCATACCCAACTTCTTCCTCAACCTTTTTGACATGGCATTCACTGCTAATCCTCCATCAACCAATGCATCCTTGATGTTGTGACCATTTACTCTCATATCAATCTTGGAGGCATATTCACAAGCCTCCCATGGTGTTGGTTTGGCATCCACCACCCCAATTGATATTGGAACTTCTGCCTTCTTCTTCCTCTTGCTCCTTGTAGAACTCAAACCACCTCTAAGCTCCTTTCTCAAAGTAGGATTCAAAGCAATCAATTGGCACACTATGATGTTAGCCTTGTAACTACCAACATCCTCCAAGACATTGTAGTTCCATTGTTGCTTTGAGATCAAGAAGTCCTCTATCCCCAACTTCTTCCTTGGAGTCTTTGTTGTTGATGGTGTTGAAGTTCTTGTGCAAGTGCTCCTAGTAGGCATAGGAGTATCTTGGCTAGAAGTAAATCCTTGAGAAGAGTGCACATCCTCTACAAAATGAGCTCTCTTCTTCTCTTGTGCCAAAAGCTCCAAATTAAGACTCTTGGAGTTTGAGCACTCTCCCTTCTCATACTTGCTCTCAATTTCATCAATTGATGCTATCCCCTTACCTTTGTTTGGGTTAGGAGCCACTTGGGTTTCACTACCTCCCTCTTTCCCTCTATTGGCTCCCTCATAACCCCTTCCTCCATGGTAAGTGGAATTTGAGCAATTCCTTTGGATATAGCCTCTTCCTCCACAATCAAAACAATTTCTCTCATTGAAATTGTTGGTTGGTTGGCCTCCTCTATATGGATAACTTCCATAAATCCTAGGCCTTCTCCTCACATTTTGATCCACCTCCCTCTTCTCCCATAGTTGCACCACATTGATCTTGAGATCCGCAAGTTGTTCTGTGATGGTTTGAAGTGGGTCCTTTGGTGGAGGTGTAAGAACTGGAGCAACTACTACTTGTGGTGCAACCCTTGCCACCAAAGTATCAGAAGTTCCACCATACTTGTAACCTTGAGGAAGATGCACAACCTCCTTCACCACCAAATCACTCTCATCCCCTTCCAAACTCTCCTCCATACGAATTGCAATCTTGATAGCTTCAACCTTGGAAGAAGGTTTCTCATATCTCACCTTGCTTCTAATTTGTGGCCTCAACCCTCCCATAAAATTCTTGGTGAGCATGGCCTCTATGCCAATCATAGTAGTCTCCACATCATCCTCACCCTTCCTCAACACTATGCAAAATCTGGACTTTAAATTTTCCATTCTTTCCACATAGACTCTCACTTTCTCTCCATCTCCTTGTTTGAGAAAGGTAACCTCATTCATCAATCTCTCATAACTCTCATCTGGAAGAAAGTTCTCAATGAGTGCTGAAGTCAAACTCTCCCAAGACTCTTCTTCTCCATCTCTCCTCTTTCTCTTTTGGTATTCTGACTCATACCATGTAAGTGTTGCATCCTCAAAGAAATCTGGTAATAATGAGACCTACTCATTCTTCCTCCTCTCATTGTTTCCTATGCAAGCTCTCTTAAAGTCTCTCACAAAGACCTCCACATCTTCTCCATCCTTGCCAAAGAAAACCGGAAGTTTCCCCATCTTAACCCCTCACTATCTTTCTTTTCTCTCAATTTTTTTCTCTTTTCTTTTCTCTCACTCTATAATTAATAGAGTATATACATGACCAACACCATCTGAGAACAATCCACTCTAGTGAATACAAAAGGTTCAGGTTGCTCTAAGGTTTCTATAGCAACATCAAATCCTAGAATGCATATTAATCAAACTCTCATGGATAGTTTATCCATAAGTTGAAAGATTATCTCCATCACTAATTTTGAGATCACTAATTTTGAGAACTAGTTGATGAAGGTTGTAGTATTTTTGTTGTAAAAGATCAAATCCGAGGAGAGAAATAGGAGAATGGAAACTCATATTGGGACACTTGAATGAGGGAAAACTATGAATGCCTAGCATGAGCTTTGGCTTTGGTATTTATAGATAGCATACAAGGCCCTTGAGAAGCTTCTCAAGAAGTTTCCTCAAGCCGCTTTCTTAGAGTGCAAGCCAAGTTAACTAGGAAGCTTCTCAAGAAGCTTCCTTCTAGAAGCTGCGTACTTGGCGTGCAAGCTAAGCTAGTCGGAAGCTTCTAGAAGCTTCCTTCTAGAAGCTACTTACTTGAGGTGCAAGCTAAGCTAGTCGGGAAGCTTCCCAAGAAGCTTCCTAGATACTTTTGGAATATTCTAGGCTAATTGTCTTATGTGTTACTTCATAAGCCTGACTAACTTCATTGCTAAACTCCATATTGTTACATATTCCCCTGCCGCTAGTTGGTGACGTCCTTGTTGCCAGTGAAGCTTCGAAGTCCTAGATGGCCGTTTGTGCATTCTAGAGGTGAGAAAGAGGTTCCCATGTGGCATCATGAAGGGGCTACCCTTTCCAAAGGACCTTGTACTCCGTATATTGGCAATGGCCTTGTTGAATATGGTGATATACAAGGATACGATCAACTTTGTACTCCTCATGATCATTAATAGGGACAAGAAGAGGGGGAGGTTGGACTCGAGAGGAAAAGAAAGAGGGGTTAGGAACAAAGGGTTTCAACTTGGAAATATGAAAGACATGATAGATATGCATGTGACAAGGCAAGGCAAGTCAATAAGCAACATGAGAGATAATTTGGATGATATTAAATGGTCATATTCAATTAGGGGCAAGTTTAAAAACTTGGGTATCAAGTGGGAGAGGGAGGTTACTAGAGGATAACATGACTTTATCACCGACTTCAAAGATGAGATCACGATGATGGTGGTCTGCATATTGTTTTTGGTGATTTTGAGCAACAAGGAGGTGAGACTTGGCTTGTTGGAGAGATTGGGATATAGTGGTCAAGAATGTGGAAGTATGAGGAACCTAAGATGGAGGTGGAGCAAGAAGAGAATCTAGAACAAGCGGATCTTGGCCAAAATTGAGAAAGAAAGGAGAAAATCCGGTGCTTGCCTATTTGGAATTGTTGTAGGCAAATTCTGCAGCTGCAAGACATTTGTCCCAATTGGTATGGTGGACATTGACAAAGGCGTGCAACATATCCTCCAATGTACAATTTGCATGTTCAGTTTGTCCATCAGTTTGAGGATGATAGGTTGTGGACAAAGCAAGCTTGGTGCCGAGTATCTAGACAAGTGCTTGCCAGAACTTCCTAGTAAATCAAGGATCACGGTCAAAGATGAATACATGTGGCATCCCATGATGCTTGAATACATTGTCAAAGTAGATTTGTGCTAAGGTTGGAGCATCCACGGTATCACAGGTTGGTGCCAAGTGGATTTGCTTACTAAGCTTATCCACAAACACCACAATTACGGTGTGTCCGTGTTTTGTCTTTGGCAAGGATATGATGAGATCCAAGCTCACATGCTCCTAGTGAGCGGATGGAATGGCAAGTGGTTGAAGGAGTACACTTGGCTTCTGGTTGCTGGCCTTGTTACATTGGTAGCTCTCACACGATCGGACAAATTCTTGAACATCTCGTGTCATGTTGGGTCACCACCATTGATGTTGGAGGGTACTCAAGGTCTTGTCCACACCCATGTGATCCACGATGGGTAAATCATGGGCTTCTTGAAGGTGCACAAGTCAAAGATCACCCTTAGCTGGAACATAGATACGGTCCTCATGGAATAAAAGGCCCTCCTTGATGGAGAATGTGTTGTACTCCTTATTGCATGCTATAAGGCAACCCTATACCATTTGGAAGAAGGGATCTTGGTATAGAGCTGACTGAAACTCATTTTGGACCTTGGAGTCAACTGACACCGTTGAAATTGCCGTTGTGATGAGAGGAAGAGACTTCAAATAAGGTCATCATGATAAAGCATCAGGGATGACATGGAACCGACCTGGTTTGTACTCAAGTTTGATGTCATACAGTTGGAGTTGTTCCTCTCATCGATGATGTTGACTCTTCATGTGTTCCAAGTGTAAGGTCTGCAACAATGGTTTGTGATCAGTTTGCATGATCACTTGTTTCTCTAAGAGGTAATGCCTCCATACCTTGGTGGCGTATACCATTGCAAGTTGTTCTCAATCTCAATCAGAGTAGTTTGTTCAGCCATATTGAGTCGGCGAGACACAAAGGCAATGGGATGGGGTCCATCTGGGAGTTCTTGTTGCAACACGGCTCCAATTGCAAAGTTAGAAGCATCAAAATCAACTACATAGGGTAGTTGAGGATCATATGGTTGAAGAATAGGTCTTGAAGACACCATATGCTTTAACTTTTGGAATGCTTCTTCATGCTTGGTGGTCCACTGGAAGCTCGAGTTCTTTCCCAAGAGGTCAATCAATGGTGCAGCCACATGAGCATAATAATGGATGAATTGTCGGTAAAAACTGGCCAATCCATTGAATGCCCGTACTTCTGTAGCATCCTTTGGGGTAGGCCAATCAGTAATGGTCTTGATCTTCTCTTCTTCCATCTTGATCCCCTTTGATGAGATCTTATGACCCAAGAAGGTAACCTCCTTCTACCAAAAGGCACACTTTGACTTCTTGCAGTAAAATTTCTATTGTCGTAATCATCTTAGGACTTCTTGCACATGATTCATGTGTTCTACCTCTGTCTTACTATAAATTAAGATATCATCCAAGAACACCACCATGGACCGATCCAATAGTCCATCCAACACCCGATGCATCTAATCCATGAAGACTACAAGAGCATTAAGTGAGTCTGAAAGGTAGAACTCTCCACTCAAAATGCCCATACCTTGTACAAAAGGTAGTCTTTTGCACATCCTCTCTCTCAATAGGAATTTTCCAATAGCCGCTACAAAGATCCAACTTGGAAAAGTAGCGTGCTCCACTTAGTTGATCAAGCAAGTCATCGATCCGAGGCAAGGGATATGCATTCTTCATGGTTTGCTTATTGAGCCCACGATAATCAATACAGAAGCGAAATCCTCCATCCTTCTTTGGAACAAATAGTACCGGTGCTCCCCAAGGAGAGGTACTATGTTGTATGAAGTCATTCTCCAACAACTCTATAAGTGTTGTTTGCAACTCCTCTGGTGAGAGCCGATAGATCGGTCTACTCACTGGAGTACTCCTTGGCAATAACTCGATCTTGAAGGGCATACCTCGATTGGAGGGTAATCCCTTTGGCAGATTATCCGGAAACACGTCCGCAAACTCCTTAACTATCCAATCAACCATTGCTTGATGAGGCTCTTGGTCCTCCACAGATTGGTCTTGTGCAATCGGCTTGATCCACACCGCAAATACAGACTTATCTTCCTCCAAAGCTTGCTCTACGGTTGCTTTAATAACAAACTTCCCTTCTAGGGACTCATCTCTCTTCCAAGCTTGCTCCATGGTTGCCTTCCTTCTTGGCAAACTTCCCATCTTGGGACTCCACTTCCTTCAAGGTTTGCTCTATGGCTACCTTCTCGACAAACTTCCCATCTTGGGACTGACTATTCTTAGGTGTCTTACTCAAAGGTGCCAGACAACCTAATCAGAAATTCCTACCTTGGTGTTGTACTTGAATTTTGCATCGGGTCCAATCAAATTGAACCTTATGACGTTCAAGCCAAGGTAGACCCGGAATGATATCATAGTGTAGAGGTGCCACTACAAACCTCATACATTCCAAATACTCCTTCCCAACCTTGAAAGTAACAGGATGCAAGGTGCGGAATGCAGAACTCTTTCTACCATCCACCATCATCAAACTGCTTTCAATCACTATCAAACTACTTCCAATCACTGGCTTGATAGGAATACCCAATTCCTTTGCTACTTGCATAGACATGCAATTCTTTGAACTTCCAAAATCAACCAAAATCCTACAACCCCGATTAGATATCATACCTTGCAAGTGAAGCAAATTTGCATAGGTCGAGCCTTCAATCCCATTGGAACTAATCAAGCTCCCAATAGGTGGCTCAAAATCTCCTACTGGGATTCCTTGTTTCCCTGATCATTTTGCTCCACAACCTCCACTTGGGCAACTTGTCAAGGTCGTCCATTCTTGAGTGGACATTCAACAATGCGATGCCCCAACTGGTGACAATAAAAACAACCACCATTTTGTCACAGTTTCTCCCTATTTGTTATGCCAAGCAGTCTTTGTTGAATTGCATCAATCTCCATTGGTGCTGGCTCCTCCACTTGTGTGCAGTGTATTGGTAGGCTTTGTGGAGGTCGAGGTCAAGACCAAGTTGTTGCCACCAAGGAATCAAAATGTTTGGCCAACCGCATGGCTTCCTCCAAGTGTTGTGGCTCTTGCATGGTTAACTCTAATTTGGTTCTTGCCTTCAAGCCCCTCACGAATTGATCTAGAGCTTCACCTTCCAATATATATGGAATTTGCATGATGGTGTTTTGGAACTGCGTGATGTAACTTCTTACATAGCCAATCTGTTTCAACTCTGCCAACTTATCTTGTGCAGCTCGTATGGCATTTATAGCTTGGAATTGACTAATTATTGCGCTCTTGAATTCTGCCCATGTCAAGATTGGTGCAACTATTTGTAGTTCGGCTCGCTCCACTCGGAATCTCCACCATAGCTTTGCTACTCCATCCAATTGGCTAGAAGCCAAGAGAATCTACTTTTGCTCATCTTGTAGATTGGTAGCTTCAAATTAACATTCACAATCAAACACAAAATTCTCCACTGCACCCGGGAGATTCTTGCATTCAAATACCTTGAATTTTGGGAATCTGATTTGTAACATCCATTTGTGCATGTGTGTGGTATTGTGATATTTAGCTTGGTATTACAAGTATTTAAGAGATATTATTTATATAGAGATAAAGGATGGTTCTATATTAGTCATGGTTAGCTAAAGTTAGTTATAGCTAAGATAGAGGGGACCTTACTTTAGAGGAAGTAGAAAAGATGAGCACCACTATTTTGGATTTTAGTGTGTTGACTTGGTATTATTCCTAGGTGTTTGGCTTTGAAGAAAGAGTTGAGAACTCTTGGGCCGGCAAGCCTTTTTGTTTTGGATTCTTCTTTAGTCCAAGGATAGCCCATGTGAAGGAATCCTTGACTTAGTGGTCGGGTCAAGATAAGACCACATGCTTAGGGGAATATGCCCATGTGAATGGATATTCCTTTCTACTTTTTGACTTTACTTGACTTTTAGTCTAGTAACTTGAGTTACTACAGTAATTGGTAGCTTTGGTACGTAACTATTTCACAAGTATATAAACAAAGGATGAGGAGGTACTCATCATCCTTTCATTTGCAACTATCTCTCTCTCATTGAGTTCTCTAATGAGCAGTGTCTTGAGTCTTGGAGTGTTAGCCTTGGAGGAGTATGATGGAGTTGGGGTTCCTTGCCTTCTTAGTCCATGGTGCGCTACCATAATAGCCATCAGAGGTTCATTTAGAGTGAGAGACAGGCCGGCTCACATTTTTGGTTTGGTTACCGGGACCTCTCTAGAAGGCAAGATAATGTTCCGCGTTCAATTCTACATTAGGCAAAAGGAGGCTATGAGAGCTCACTTGGAGAGAACATTAGGAGAGGAGAGTGCTTAACTTATGTTAGAGAACCAAGATCCATTTTTATACCTTGTAGTTCATTATGATGTCTTTGAGGTGATTTTGTACATCTTGTACACATGGGAGGAATTGGAGAGATTGTGTGAGGTGGATTGTAGATTTTGGGGATTAAGGTGATTTTGGGCAAAATCTCAAGTTTGAGATCTGGACTTCAAATTTCTACATATGATAGCTTGGGTTATTTTTCAGTTAGCACACTTGAAATTATTATGAGAGCTACTATGGGCACTGGGCTAGAATTTTTGAAAGTTGATAGGGTAAAGTGCTCCCGCAACTGCATGCTCTTTGGAAAATTGTACAGAGTTTGCCATTTCTTAAATTTTAAGTGAATTGTCCTGAAAATTTCCAAGAAAATTCAGTGCATTGTATCCTACCTGCTGCCACAAAAAATTAGAGAGAGATCGTTTTTGCGCAGGGCATTATGAGTTTTTGAAGTGAGGGTGTGGTTTTCAGACCAAATCTGAAATTTGTGTGCTGAATAGAAAGGTGTGTAGGCCAAATGGCTCAATGAAAAGATCTGAAATTTTGCAAGGAGAGATATCCTAGAGTTGTGATCAATTGTGCAAAATTTTAGAGGATTGTGACATACTGGTTGGGCGATTTGAGTGACATTGTGAAGAAGGGTCAATTCTGCAGAGTGGAGATCTCATGCATGAGGAGTTTGAGATCAACAAAAAGTATGTTTGAGTGTTTAGATTCATCTTGGGAACATGGAGGGTCATCAAGAGTGGAAATTGAGATTATGCAAGGTTCCTCAAGGGTTTGAGGTGATTGTAGGGGTGGATTTGAGGAAAAGAGAGTTTACAATAGAATTTGAAGAGAGTGTTGAGAGGATCCAAAAACCTACACCACTTGGAGGAAAGAGTGAGTCTAAGTGCCTTCTGTGTGGAGAGAAGGGACATAAGGCAAGTCCATGTCAATTGACCTTTGAAAGCAAGAGATTGAGGGAAAGGAGAGGCTTACTTGACTTGGGTTTGCATGTTGGATCTTCTTCACCAAGGAGTTGTGTGAGGTTTATGGAGTTGAAGGACTTCCAAAAGGACATGAGTGAAGTGGAGTAAAATCACTTTTGGAGACTTTGGTGAAGGATCTTGGAGAGAGTCTTAGTATAGCTACAGAAATACTACCACCTTCATCAACTAGTTCTCAAGATTAGTGATGGAGATAATCTTTCAACTTATGGATAAACTATCTATGAGAGTTCGATTAATATGCACTCTAGGATTTGATGTTGCTATAGAAATCTTGGAGTAACCTGAACCTTTTGTGTTCCCTAGGGTGGATTACTCTCAAATGGTGTTAGTCATGTATATACTCTATTAGTTATAGAGTGAGAGAAAAGAAAAGAGAAAAAGAAAAATTGAGAGAAAAGAAAGATAGTGAGAGGTTAAGATGGGGAAACTTCCGGTTTTCTTTGGCAAGGATGGAGAAGATGTAGAGGCCTTTTTGAGAGACTTCAAGAGAGCTTGCATAGGAAAAAATGAGAGGAGGAAGAATGAGTGGGCCTCATTATTACCAGATTTCTTTGAGGATGTAGCACTTACATGGTATGAGTCAATACCAAAAGAGAGAGAGGAGAGATGGGGAAGAGGAGTCTTGGGAGACTTTGACTTCAGCACTCATTGAGAACTTTCTTCCTGATGAGAGTTATGAGAGATTGATGAGTGAGGTTACATTTCTCAAGCAAGGAGATGGAGAGAAAGTGAGAGTCTATGTGGAAAGAATGGAAAAGTTGGAGTCCAGATTTTGCATAGTGTTGAGGAAGGGTGGGAATGATGTGGAGACTACAATGATTGGCATAGGGGCCATGCTCACCAAGAATTTTGTGAGAGGGTTGAGACCACAAATTAGAAGCAAGGTGAGATATGAGAAACCTTCTTCCAAGGTTGAAGCTATCAAGATCGCAATTCGTATGGAGGAGAGTTTGGAAGGGGATGAGAGTGATTTGGTGGTGAAGGAGGTTGTGCATCCTCCTCAAGGCTACAAGTATGGTGGAACTTCTGATACTTTGGTGGTAAGTGTTGCACCACAAGTAGAAGTTGCTCCAGTTCTTGCACCTCCACCAAAAGATCCACTCCAAACCATCATAGAACAACTTGCGGATCTCAAGATCAATGTGGTGCAACTATGGGAGAAAAGAGAGGTGGATCAGAATGTAAGGAGAGGGCCTAGGAGTTATGGAAACTATCCATATAGAGGAGGGCAACCAGCCAACAATTTCAATGATAGAAATTGTTTTGGTTGTGGTGGAAGAGGCCATATCCAAAGGAATTGCCCAAATTCCACGTACCATGGAGGAAGGGGTTATGAGGGAGCCAATAGAGGGTAAGAGGGAGGTAGTGAAACCCAAGTGGCTCCTAATCCCAAAAAAGGTAAGGGGATAGTATCCATAGATGTGGTTGAGAGCAAGTATGAGAAGGGAGAGTGCTCAAACTCCAAGGGTCTTAATTTGGAGCTTTTGGCAAAAGAGAAGAAGAGAGCTCGTTTTGTAGAGGATGTTCACTCTTCTCAAGGATTTACTTCAAGCAAGGATACTCCTATGTCTACTAGGAGCACTTGCACCTCAACACCGTCAACAACAAAGACTCTAAGGAAGAAGTTCGGGATGGAGGATTTCTTGATTTCAAAGCAACAATGGAACTACAACGTGTTGGAGGATGTTGGTAGTCACAAGGCTAATATCACAGTGGGCCAATTGATTGCTTTGAACCCTACCTTGAGAAAGGAGCTTAGAGGTGGTTTGAGTTCTACAAGAAGCAAGAAGAAGAAGAAGGCAAAAGTTCCAATATCAATGGGGGTGGTGGATGCCAAGCCAGCACCATGGGAGGCTTGTGAATATGCCTCCAAGATTGATGTGAGAGTGAA
This sequence comes from Lunularia cruciata, assembly GCA_948567375.1. NCBI lineage: Eukaryota > Viridiplantae > Streptophyta > Marchantiopsida > Lunulariales > Lunulariaceae > Lunularia > Lunularia cruciata. The sequence goes on from OX419756.1 coordinate 16,116,481, forward strand.
TGGTCACAACATCAAGGATGCATTGGTTGATGGAGGATCAGCAGTGAATGCCATGTCAGAAAGGTTGATGAAGAAGTTGGGTATGATACCCTCAAGACCTTCAACATTTGTGGTGAGCATGGCAAACAAGAAACAAGTTCGACCAGTAGGAGTGATGGATAAGGTGGTAGTTTCAGTTATGGGAGTTCAAAATCTCATGACTTTCTAGGTCTTGAAGGATTCAAGCTATGACTTACTTCTTGGGAGGCCATGGTTGAGAGCAGCACGCACAACTGATCGATGGCACAAAGCGTACTTGAGGATTGGGCCATCAAACCATAGAGTCACTGTTCATGTGACTAACACCACCAACACTTCACATTCAGATACACCATCTTCTGATTATTGGGAATCAGATTTTGAAGAAGGAGCTTCAGGTGTGGACACAAGCATGGAGGAGGAGACTTCCACGGAGGAGGATGAATCTGAATCTGATTCAGATGTATATCCCTTGTGTGCTATGGATTTTGCACCTAAGCCAGAGGTTTTGAAGGACCCAAAAAAATCACCATTGACACTTGAGGAGGTAGAGAGAAGGTTAGCTACCCTCAAGTATGGCCCAAATGTTACCAAGGAGGAGAAGGTGAGATTTGAGGAGATTTTCCACAAGTTCATCCATGTGTTTGCTTTTAGTTACAAGGATTTGAAGGAAGTCACCTTGGAGGAGCACAAGATAGAGGTGGAGTCACATGCAAGACCAATCCGCCAAAAGCAACGTTGCATTAGCCCACCAATATCTTTGGTTGTGAAGGAGGAGATTGATAAGCTCATGGAGGCTGGATTTATCTTTGAGATGGAGAATTCAGAATGGGTGTCTCCAATTGTCATTGTGAAGAAAAAGAATGGTAAGCTTTGGGTATGTGTGGATTACAAGAAGCTTAATGCTGTTACCAAGAAGGACTACTACCCATTGCCATTCATTGATGAGATCTTGGAGGAGGTTGCAAGTCATGAGAGGTATAGTTTTGGAGATGGTTATAGTGGATACAACCAAATCAAAATTGCACCAGAGCATCAACAACTCACCACGTTCATCACACCTTGGGGAACTTATGCTTTCAAGGTCATGCTTTTTCGGCTTTGCAATGCTCCAACCACATTCTAATGGTTCATGAACAAGGTATTTGAACCTTTCATTGGGAAATTTGTGAGAGACTTCATTGATGACTTTTGTGTCTATGGGAGCAAGGAGGAGCACTTTGAGCACCTAATCAAAGTCTTGCAATGCTTGGATGAGGCAAATGCATCACTCAACCCAGAGAAGTGCATTTTTGGATGTGAAGAAGGTCTACTTTTGGGGCACATCATCTCCAAGGATGGAATAGCAGTTGATCCTGAGAAGGTGAGGAAAATCTCAGACCTTCCATTCCCTTCAAGCTTGACAAAGTTACGCCAATTCTTGGGGATGGTTGGGTACTATAGGAGGTTCATCTTCTCATTTTCGAACAAGGCTTATGCATTGAGCATCTACATGAAGAAGGGTGTAGATTACATGGTGATTTTGGAAGACAAGGAGGCTCTCAAAGCTTTTGAGGAGCTCAAGCAATCCCTTGTTGTAGCTCCAATTCTTGCTAAACCTGATTGGAGTAAGCCTTTCATCCTCTACACTGATGCTTCTAATGTAGCTATAGGATGCACTCTTAGTCAATTAGACCAAGATGGGCATGATCATCCAATAGCTTATGCTAGTAAGCAGATGGTTTCAGTAGAGAAGAACTACTCTGCCATGGAGAGAGAAGGGTTGGCAGTGATCTTTCGTCTCAAGACGTTTAGACACTACTTGATTGGAGGGAAAGCCACCATTGTCACGGATCACAAGGCTTTGAAGTACATCTTCAACAAGCCTAATGTTGAAGTGAGACTAGCAAGGTGGATGATACTCTTGTCTGAGTATGACTACACCATTGAGGATAGGCCAGGAAAGAAACATGCAAATGCTGATTTGTTATCTAGAGCCTATGATCATGATGGAGATGAGCCACTGGATGATTCCTTCCTGGATGAGGAGCTCATGACAATCTCAATCACTCAAGAGGTTCCAATGGAGTACAAGGAGATTGTGGATTTTGTGACAAGAGGTAACTATCCAGAAGGGATGCATGCTAGGGAGAGGAAGGCCCTTGCAGCAAGATCTAGACCTTACACAATGGTGGAGGATATTCTTTTTCACCAAGGAGCAGATGGTCTACTTCGAAGAGCAGTGGGTAAGGAAGAGTCTATCCTACTCATAAAGGAGTTTCATGAAGGTTTAGTATGTGGAGGACACTTTGCAGGAAAGGTGAATGCTTTCAAGATTCTAGATGCAGGTTACAATTGAAGAGGGATTTTCAAGGATTGTCTTGATTATTGCAAAACATTTCATGTTTGTCAAGCTTTTGCTAGAACATCTATATCCACTCCACCACTTAGATCAATTCCATTACTAGGACCTTTTGAGAAGTGGGGAATTGATTTTGTAGGTCCTCTCAATAGAACCCCAAGGAACAATGGGTACATTGTGGTAGTTACTGATTACCTTACCAAGTGGGTTGAGGCTAGACCATTGAGGGACAAGAATGAAGATGAAGTGGGTAGATTTCCTTACGAACGCATTATCACTAGGTTTGGATGCTCTTTGGAGTTGGTTTTTGATAGAGGAGGAGAGTTTACAGGAAGCATTACTACAGCCATGCTACAACATTTCTCTATCACACATAGAGTAACTACATCCTATAAGCCAAATTCCAATGGTTTGGCAGAGAGAACCAATCAGACTTTGTGCATGATGTTGGCCAAAGATGCAAAAATGGAGGGGGCTAAACATCATTGGGACAAGAGGATTCATGCAGTTTTGTGGGAGTATAGGACAACCATGAAGACTTCCACCGGATATTCTCCATTTCAATTGGTGTATGGTATTGAGTCTACCTTACCTATTCACTTTGATCTTCCTACCTTCCAAAGCATTCATAGGAGATTGAAGAAAGCACAAGGAGGTGATGTAGAGAAGTCAAGGAAGGATCAACTCATGTAGTTGGAAGAGGCAAGAGCAGTTGCTATGGTTCAAGTAGAGCAAGCCCAAAGGAAAAAAAAGGAGAGCTATGACAAGAGGCAAGGCAAGAAGAAGGTAGAGACTTTCAAAGAAGGTGATTGGGTAATGTTGTTTGATTCCATTTGATTCAAGAGAGTGCAAAAGAAGTTTTTGCCTAAGTACTTTGGACCTTTCATAGTGGAGAAGGTGTGGGGCAATTACACCTATGATGTCAAGGAGTTGGGAGGAAGACACTTTGATAGGATTAACCATGATAAGTTGAAGATGTACCATAGAAGGTAGAGAGACCTTCACTTTGAGGACAAAGTGAAAACTTAGTCTGGGGGTAAATGTAACACCCATTTATGCATGTGTGTGGTATTGTGATATTTAGCTTGGTATTACAAGTATTTAAGAGATATTATTTATATAGAGATAAAGGATGGTTCTATATTAGTGATGGTTAGCTAAATTTAGTCATAGCTAAGATAGAGGGGACCTTACTTTAGAGGAAGTAGAAAAGATGAGTATCACTATTTTGGATTTTAGTGTGTTGACTTGGTATTATTCCTAGGTGTTTGGCTTTGAAGAAAGAGTTGAGAACTCTTGGGCCCGCAAGCCTTTTTGTTTTGGATTCTTCTTTAGTCCAAGGATAGCCCATGTGAAAGAATCCTTGACTTAGTGGTCGGGTCAAGATAAGACCACATGCTTAGGGGAATATGCCCATGTGAATGGATATTCCTTTCTACTTTTTGACTTTACTTGACTTTTAGTCTAGTAACTTGAGTTACTACAATAATTGGTAACTTTGGTACATAACTATTTCACAAGTATATAAACAAGGGGTGAGGAGGTACTCATCATCCTTTCATTTGCAACTATCTCTCTCTCATTGAGTTCTCTAGTGAGCAATGTCTTGAGTCTTGGAGTGTTAGCCTTGGAGGAGTATGATGGAGTTGGGGTTCCTTGCCTTCTTAGTCCATGGTGCACTACCATAATAGCCATCAGAGGTTTATCCTGAGTGAGAGACAGACCGGCTCACAAATCCAATCTTCTCCTTCTTGAATTGGTACTCTCTCTGCCTGCTCTTGTCGTTGAAGATCTCGTTCATCCAAAAATCGAGTAAGGTGCTCGATTTGTTGTTGCATAGCAAGGATAACATCAGATATTGCCGCCATGGTTGCTCATCTATCACACCACTCCCAATATATCTAATATATTAACACATAGAAACAACACGTCCACCGTTCTCCATAAGCTACAACCGGAAGCACCAAGGGTTCCTCAGGTATGGTGATCATATGCAGCAAAAAATCTTGTCCAAGTGCAAGGTGATGAATTGTGTGAAAAGATGCTTTGGTAGTATTTGGATGCAAAAATCCCAATGGTTTGGTGGAAGTGGATTTGGTGGTCCATAAATTCCATCCATCCCATTCTTGCTCTGATATCAATGTAAAATATCAAATCCAAGGAGAGAAATAGGAGAATGGAAACTCACATTGGGACACTTCAATGAGGGAAAACTCCGAATGCCTAGCATGAGATTTGGCATTGGTATTTATAGGTAGCATACAAGGCCCTTGAGAAGCTTTTCAAGAAGCTTCCTCAAGCCGCTTTCTCAGAGTGCAAGCCAAGTTAACTAGGAAGCTTCTCAAGAAGCTTCCTTCTAGAAGTCACTTACTTGGCATGCAAGCTAAGCTAGTTGGAAGCTTCTAGAAGCTTCCTTTTAGAAGCTACTTACTTGAGGTGCAAGCTAAGCTAGCCAGGAAGATTCCCAAGAAGCTTCCTAGATACTTCCAAAATATTCTAGGCTAATTTGTCTTATGTGTTACTTCGTAAGCCCGACTAACTTCATCACTAAACTCCATATTGTTACATCTATAGATGCACTAAGAATCTCTCCAAGATCCTTCACTAAAGTCTCCAAAAGTGCTTTTTCTCCACTACACTTATATCCTTTTGGAAGTCCTTCTACTCCACAAACCTCACACAACTCCTTGGTCTTAGATCTTCTCCCTCCCAATCTTGGTGAAGAAGGTCCAACATGCAAACCCAAGTCAAGTAAGCCTCCCCTTTCTCTCAATCTCTTGCTCTCAAAAGGAAATGGACACGAACTTGCCTTATGTCCCTTCTCTCCACATAAAAAGCTCTTAGAATAAAACTCTTTCTTCCAAGTGGTGTAGTTTTTTGGATCCTCTCAACACTCTCTTCAAATTCTATTCTAAACTCTCTTTTCCTCAAATCCACCCCTACAATCATCTCAACCCCTTGGGGAACCTTGCATTGTCTCAATTTCCACTCTTGGTGACCCTCCATGGTCCCAAGATGAGTCTAAACACTCAAACATGCTTTTTGTTGCTGTCATACTCATCATGCCTGAAATCTAAACTCTCTAGAATTGATCCTTCCTCACAATCTCAAAACCGGTATGTCTCAGTCCTCTGAAATTTTGCACACTTAATCAAAACTCTAGGATGTCCATGCTTGAAAAATTTTAGATCTTTTCATTTAGCCATTTGGCCTAAGCATCTTTCTATTCAGCACATATATTTCAGATTTGGTCTGAAAACCACCCCCCTCACTTTAAAAACTTTCAACTCTTTGCTCAAGAATAACCTCTATCTAATTTTTGTGTCAACAGGTAGGATACAATGCATTTAATTTTCTTGAAAATTTTCATCACAATCCATTGAAAATTGAAGAAATGGCAGACTCTATACAATTTTTGAGAGAGCATGCAATTGCGAGAGCAGTTTACCCTATCAACTTTCAAAAATTCTAATCCAATGCACATAGTAGATCTCACAATAATTTCAAGTGTGCTAACTGAATGTAACCTAAGCTATTATGTGTAGAAATTTCAAGTCTAGATCCCAAACTTGAGATTTTGCCCAAAATCACCTTAATCTCCAAAATTTGCAATCCACCTCACACAATCTCTCCAAATCCTCTCAAGTGTACAAGATGTACCATATCACCTCAAAGACATTATAATGAACTACATGGTATAAAAATGGTTCCAAACTCTCTAACATAAGTTAAGCCCTCTCCTCCCCTAAAGTTCTCTTCAAGTGAACTCTCATAGCCTCCTATTGTCTAATATAGAATTGTTTGTGGAACATTATCTTGCCTTCTAGAGAAGTCCCAACAACGGAACAAAAAATGTGAGCCAGCCGGTCTCTTACTCAAGATGAACCTCTGATGGCTATTATGGTAGTGCACTATGGACTAAGAAGGCAAAGAACCCCAACTCCAGCATACTTCTCCAAGACTAACACTCCAATACTCAAGACATTGTTGCAAATGAAAGGATGATGAGTACTTTCTCACCCCTTGTTTATATACTTGTGAAATAGTTATGCACCAAAGTTACTCATTATTGGAGTAACTCAAGTTACTAGACTAAAAACCAAGTTAAGTCAAAAAATATAAAAGAATATCCATCCATATGGGCATATTCCACTAAGCATGTGATCTTATCTTGACCCAACAACTGAGTCAAGGATTCCTTCACATGGGCTATCCTTGGACTCAAGAAGAATCCAAAACAAAAAGGCTTGTGGGCCAAGAGTTCTCAACTCTTTCCTCAAAGCCAAACACCTAGGAATAATACAAAGTCAACACACTAGAATCCAAAATAGTGGTGGTCATTTTTTCCACTTCCTCTAAAGTAAGGTCCGCTCTATCTTAGCTATGACTAACTTTAGCTAATCATGACTAATGTAGAACCATCCTTTATCTCTATATAAATAATATCTCTCAAGTACTTGTAATACCAAGCTAAATATCACAATACCACACACATGCACAAATGGGTGTTACAATACAATTTGTTGGACAAATTCTTGAGAATTTGAAAGATGTGGTCAATGAGTTTCAAGATGTCTTTTCGGATGATTTACATTCAATTTTACTACCAAAAAGGAGAGTAGATCATAAAATCAAACTACTTCCTAGGAAGACACTTTCTTGTAAGGTCCCATATTGACTATCACCTCATGAGTTGGAAGAGACTCAAATTAAGAATATGTTGTCCAACCCAACATTTCACCATATGAAACTCTTGTCTTGTTTGTGAAGAAGAAGGAAGATACAATGTGCATGTGCATTGACTATCAAGTTCTAAATCAACAAATGGTAAAGAACAAATACTTAATACATACATGTTGTACAATATTGCATAGATGACCTATTTGATCAACTCAATGAAGGAAAACACTTCACCAAATTGGACATGTAGAGCATTTATGACCAAATCAGGATTGGGAAGGAAGACTTACAAAAAATTGCCTTTCAAACAAGGTTTGGTCACTTTGAGTACCTAATGATATTGTTTGGTCTCACCGATGCACCAATCACTTTCATGAGTTTGAATTTTATCCATACTTAGATAAGTCTATTGTTAGTTTTTTTGATGATATCTTAGTCTAAAATAGGACAATGAAGGAGCACAAGCAACATATGCAAGAAGCCCTCCAGATTCTATGATAGAACTAGTTGTATGCCAAAATCTCAAAGTATGAGTTTGGCAAGTCTAAAGTAGATTACTTGGGGCATAGAGTAAGTGCAAAAGATATCCAAGTGTTCACAAATAAAATAGAGGTCATTCAAAAATAGTGTGCTTCTAAAGATTAGACTCAGCTCAAAATTTATTGGGATTGATGGGATTGATCGGGTTCTATCATTGATTTGTCAAGGACTTCTCCAAGGTTGCATAACCTCTAATGGCACTACTTGGAAAGAGGAAGAAGTGATGTAGGGAATGGCATAGGAATTGACCTTTTAAGAATTGAAAGATGTATTAATACATGCACTAATCTTGAAATAGTATGACCCAAAAAATCCAATCAAGTTGGCTATAGATGCATCAAGCATTGTGATATGAGTAGTATTACAACAAGAATGGAATGAAAGATGACACTCAATTGCATATTCGTTCAAAAGTTGTTATTGGTAGAGTGCAACTATCACACCACCAAACAAGAAGAGTTGGCTGTTGTCCTTGCAACCAAATATTGGAAGCACTATCTGGCAAGAAGACATTTGTAGTGGAGATAGACCACAAACCTCTAGTCTACCTCAAGACAAAATATCTCTTACATTGACAAATTTGTTGGTTAGAGTGGAGGTAATGGTCCAATATGGTGATCATATATATGGAAGGAAAGAAACAACTTGAAGATGTATTCACCAAAATACCTATGGCACACAATTTGGTGGTAGAGGTCAAGATGGACCTATAATTCTGGCCAAGGATTCTACTATTCCAAAGAATGACCTAAAATTGTAGGAGCTCAATCATCCAAAGGTGTAACTAATACCCAATGACTCACCTTTTGTGAGGGCAAGTTATGGATCCTAGATGCCTCAGACCTAAGAACCACCATCCTAGCAAAATTTCATTCTTTTGCCATTGCAAGTGACTTTGGAGTGGAGAAGACCTTAGACATAGTCAAATGCCATTACTATTGGCCCAAGATGAGCAACAATCTGATGGAGTACATTTGAAGTTGCCTACTCTATCAAAAAGATAAAACCTCTAATTAGGCTCTCATAGGACTCCTTCAACCCCTCCCTACTCCTATACAACAATGGGAGCAAGTTAGTGTTGATTTGGTTTGTGAATTATCCAAAAACATCTTAGGGTTTGACTCCATTGTAGTCTTTGTAGACTACTTTAACAAAATGATTTAGGTTTGTCCTATGACCAAGGATGTTGTTGTGTTGTGGTTTGCATATCCCATGAAAAAGTAAACTTAGTGTTGTTTATCTCTGTAAAGATGGAGTAGGTTGTATGACGGATCCCACGGTTGAGCTATTGCCATGTAAACAATCTATGTGCATTTAGGTGGCTGGCCATGTGGAGTATGATCTTATCCTTTTCAATAGCTCTAATGTATGTAGGTGGTGGAGAGTTGAGAGAAAATTGTGTGTTCTTAGTTTTAGGAGTCTCGAGTGGGAGAAGGACGTTAAGAGTGAGAGCTAAGCATAACATGGATGCCAAGGCATTGAAGGAAGCATTTGATTAAGAGATCTCCCATGCTCCTAATACCACTTCCAAACCTTTTCTCATCAAGCTTCAGATTCTACACCGTGACAGCTTACGAGACTGGATGGTGGTACATTTTGGGGTGGCATTCATGGAGTCAATGATGGGAAACCCAGATCTTGTCGTCCTTCTAGTGCTTACTTACAAGCAAGTCTAGGATTGAAAAATTTATGTGCTCTCATAGGAGAAAAAGGATTTTAACTCATTGATGAGCTTCAAGTTGGAGATGTGGGGTCCATTTGTCAAAAAGTGAAGAGGCTAAATGACAAATTTGTAGGAGTTTGGGTCCCAACATGGGAGGTTTGGACTTGTTTGAGGATTGAAGGAGCTATGGGAGGGCATTGAGGAAGAAGAGAATAGGGTTGGAGAGAAGAGCTGACATGGTACAATTGGAAGGCAAAAATCAAAGGAATTGAGCATATTTTGAGTGGATTAGGGTCAATTGAAGCAGGGGGGACAAATTCTCACTTAGATGAGCAAACAAGAGAATTCTGAAAGTTTTGTCCTATCTTTTCTTGATCTGGAAATGAGATTAGTGAGTTGATAAAGTTCTCACTATATTGAGCTCAATAAATTCTATTTTTGAGTCAATCTAAAATTAGATCTGATCATTTGAATTTGGAGCATTGGAAATCAAATTGCTGAGGAGAAGATTATGATCAGGCTTGGGGTTTTGATTGCTTCTCAAGTTGTGATTTGAATCAAATAATAATTATTTCCAGCATTGTTGATGGTTAGATCTTGCACTTTTGTAAAATAATTTCATATAAATTCCTCAATTAGAGAATTAAAGGTCTTGGATAAAGCATACTTGGGTCTGTAGCGCTCACAAGTTAGCCCTGCTCAAGAATTAATCAGTATCTAGGGATTGGGATTGAATTGAGCCATAAAACTTTGTAGGAGTTTAGACAAGAGTACAAATAACTATAGTGGAAAAATTTGGTTGGCTCAAGAATCATACAATGTGAGAACTGATGCTATAAGTTCCACTAAAAATACAACCGTAAGCTCAATCAGAGCATTTCTATCTTCAATCACTACTAAATGCTAACTCTTCTATATTTGTCACCATGATTGAAGATTTTAGGTTACGAGAGTGGCTTTGAGGACTATATGTATTTTTGATCTGGTGGAAATTGCCAAGACCCAGGAGCAAAAACTCACTTAGGGATTTGAAAATTAGGGTGAAAACCTCCAAAAAGCTAGCCAAATTGGAGATCTTGTCAAGGGATTTATAGTTGTCAAATTTTAGTTTATTTAAAATCATTGGTAAGCTTATTTTATAGGCTTTCCATTGAATTCTAAAATTCTTGAATCTAAGTCACAAAGAAAAAAGTTTAGTCTACATGAGTTGCACTAAGTTTTCCCCATAAAAAAGACATAGAATTTTCCCACTTGGATTAGAAATTGGTTGAAATATTGAGTTCATATTAGAGGAAACTTATAGTAAAAATTGAAATTAGCTTGAGAATAGAGCAAGAAGGCTCTAAAGCTCATTTTTGACAAAAAGCATGGAAAGTTGTTGAATTCTTAGGATTGGATCCTCTCCATGCTTGTATGCTTTTTTTGTATATCATTTTGGCTTGGATTGGTATGTGGGTGTTGTAATTAGGATCCTTCCTTCTACATTTCCTATGTTTTTCTCCTTGGTAATGTTAAAAGTGATAACCAACAGATCAAGAGTGCGTGTTGTGATGACAAGTTGGGTCACATGTTGCTCCCCTACTTGGTAGAAGGAATACTAGAAGCAAGAGTAAAATGTTCTAATGTTTGGGCAACATTTGTGCTTAGTCTAGTAGTGAAAAATCTATGCACAACCTTTGATCCATAAACTCCATTGTTAGGCACCCAATGTGTCCACAAAGAGAGAAAGGCAAAGTACAACAATGTGATTACTCCACAATTAGCTTAATTGTACTTAACTAGAGTCTTTCTCACCATGGCTTGTCTCTAGTACTCATCCTTGATCGAGTCACTCAATCCAAATTTTTTTGGAGAACACTCTTTGGCATCTTCAAAACCAAACTTGCCATGTCCACATAATACCATCCACAAACTGATGGACAAATAGAGTGGGCTAATCACACTATTGAGGACATGCTTTAGGGCCACATTAAAGGAGCAAGAAAGGTGGGACACATTACTTCCATTGGTGGAATGAATCTAGAACAATTTAGTGAATGCATCTACACATGTCTTACCATTCTTCCTCATGTATGGAGAACACCCTTTCACACCTTCAAGCTTGGTAAAGTCCGTCCAATGGCTACAAAAGTTGATATTGTCAACAATTTTGTTTTTCAAATCCAACAGGTGTGAAGAAGAATGCAAAGCACAAGTTGCATATTGCACAAAATAAATAAAAACAATATGCAAATGTACACTTTAGGCACATGGAATTCAACATTGGGGGATCAAGTGTGGCTATCCTATAACACCCATTTGTGCATGTGTGTGGTATTGTGATATGTAGCTTGGTATTACAAGTACTTGAGAGATATTATTTATATAGAGATAAAGGATGATTCTACATTAGTCATGATTAGCTAAAGTTAGTCATAGCTAAGATAGAGGTGACCTTACTTTAGAGGAAGTGGAAAAGATGAACGCCACTATTTTGGATTCTAGTGTGTTGACTTGGTATAATTCCTAGGTGTTTGACTTTGAGGAAAGAGTTGAGAACTCTTGGGCCCACAAGCCTTTTTGTTTTGGATTCTTCTTGAGTCCAAGGATAGCCCATGTGAAGGAATCCTTGACTTAGTGATTGGATCAAGATAAGATCACATGCTTAGTGGAATATGCCCATGTGATTGGATATTCCTTTATACTTTTTGACTTTACTTGAGTTACTCCAGTAATTAGTAACTTTGGTGTGTAGCTATTTTACAAGTATATACCAAAAGGGTGAGGAAGTACTCATCATCCTTTCATTTGCAACTATCTCTCTTTCATTGAGTTCTCTAGTGAGCAATGTCTTGAGTCTTGGAGTGTTAGCCTTGGAGGAGTATGATGGAGTTGGGGTTCTTTACTTTCTTAGTCCATGGTGCGCTACCATAATAGCCATCAGAGGTTCATCCTGAGTGAGAGACAAGCCGGCCCACATTTTGGTTTTGTTGCCGGGACCTCTCTAGAAGGCAAGATAATGTTCCATGTTCAATTCTACATTAGGCAAAAGGAGGCTATGAGAGCTCACTTGGAGAGAACATTAGGAGAGGTGAGGGTTGAACTTATTTTAAAGGACCAAGATCTATTTGTACACCTTGTAGTTTATTATGATGCTTTTGAGGTGATTTTGTACATCTTCTACACATGAGAGGATTTGGAGAGATTGTGTGAGGTGGATTGTAGATTTTGGGGATTAAGGTGATTTTGGGTAAAATTTCAAGTTTGAGATCTGGACTTGAAATTTCTACACATGATAGCTTGGTTGTCTTACAGTTAGCATACTTGGAATTATTGTGAGAGCTACTATACACATTGGGTTAGAATTTTTGAAAGTTGATAGGGTAAACTGCTTCCTCAACTGCATGCTCTCTAGAAAATTGTATAGAGTCTGCCATTTCTTACTTTTTCAGCTGATTGATCTGAAAACTTATAAGAAAATTAAGTGTATTATATCCTACCTGTTGACACAAAAATTAGAGAGAGATCATTCTTGCGCAAAGAGTTATGAGTTTTTAAAGTGAGAGGGGTGGTTTTCAGACCAAATCTGAAATATGTGTGATGAATAGAAAAGTGTCTAGGCCAAATGGCTGAATGAAAAGATCTGAAATTTTGCAGGCAGGGACACCTTGGAGTTGTGATCAAGTGTGCAAAATTTCAAAGGATTATAACATACTAGTTGAGTGATATTGTGAGGAAGGGTCTATTCTGTAGAGTTGAGATCTCATGCATGAGGAGTTTGAGAGCAACAGTAAGCATGTTTGAGTGATTAGATTCATCTTGGGAACATGGAGGGTCATCAAGAGTGGAAACTAAGACTATGCAAGGTTCCTTGAGGGTTTGAGGTGATTGTAGGGGTGGATTCAAGGAGAAGAGAGTTTCCAATAGACTTTGAAGAGAGTGTTGAGAGGATCCAAAAACCTACACCACTTGGAGAAAATAGTGAGTCTAAGTGCTTTTCTATGTAGAGAGAAGGGACATAAGGCAAGTTCATGTCCATTGACCTTTGAGAGCAAGAGATTGAGGGAAAGGAGAAGCTTACTTGACTTGGGTTTGCATGTTGGACATTCTTCACCAAGATTGGGAGGGAGAAGATCTAAGGACTAAGACTAAGGAGTTGTGTGAGGTTTGTGGAGTGCAAGGACTTCCAAAAGGATGAGTGTACTGGAGTAAAACACTTACGGAGACTTTGGTGAAGGATCTTGGAGAGAGTCTTAGTACAGTTACAGAAATATTATCACCTTCATCAATTAGTTCTCAAGATTAGTGATGGAGATAATTGCTCAACTTATGGATAAACTATACATGAGAGTTCAATTAATGTGCACTCTAGGATTTGATGTTGCTACAGAAATCTTGGAGTAACCTGAACCTTTTGTGTTCCCTAGGGTGGATTATTATCAAATGGTGTTAGTCATGTATATACTCTATTAGTTATAGAGTGAGAGAAAAGAAAAGAGAAAGAGAAAATAAAAATTGAGAGAAAAGAAAGATAGTGAGGGATTAAGATGGAGAAACTTCCGGTTTTCTTTGGCAAGGATGGAGAAGATGTGGAGGCCTTTGTGAGAGACTTCAAGAGAGCTTGTATAGGAAACAATGAGAGGAAGAAGAATGAGTGGGCCTCATTATTATCAGATTTCTTTGAGGATGCAACACTTACATGGTATGAATTAGAATACCAAAAAAGAGAGAGGAGAGGTAGGGAAGAAGAGTCTTGGGAGAGTTTGATTTCAGCACTCATTGAGAAATTTTTTTCAGATGAGAGTTATGAGAGATTGATGTGTGAGGTTACCTTTCTCAAGCAAGGAGATGGAGAGAAAGTGAGAGTCTATGTGGAAAGAGTGGAGAAGTTAGAGTCCAGATTTTGCATAATGTTGAGGAAGGGTGGGGATGATGTGGAGACTACTATGATGGGCATAGGGGCCACGTTCACCAAGAATTTTGTCGGAGGATTGAGACCACAAATTAGAAGCAAGGTGAGATATGAGAAACCTTCTTCCAAGGTTGAAGCTATCAAGATTGCAATTCGTATGGAGTAGAGTTTGGAAGAGGATGAGAGTGATTTGGTGGTGAAGGAGGTTGTGCATCCTCCTCAAGGTTACAAGTATGGTGGAACTTCTGATACTTTGGTGATAAGAATTGCACCATAAGTAGTAGTTACTCTTGTTCTTGCACTTCCACCAAAGGATCCACTTCAAACCATCACAACACAACTTGCGGATCTCAAGAGCAATGTGGTGTAACTATGGGAGAAGAGAGAGGTGGATCAGAATGTAGGGAGAGTGCCTAGGAGTTATGGAAACTATCCATATAGAGGAGGCTAACCAGCCAAAAATTTCAATGAGAGAAATTGTTTTGGTTGTGGAAGAAGAGGCCATATCCAAAGGAATTGCTCAAATTCCACTTACCATGGAGGAAGGGGTTATGAGGGAGCCAATAGAGGGAAAGAGGAAGTGAAACCAAAGTGGCTCCTAATCCAAACAAAGTTAAGGGGATAGCATCCATAGATGTGGTTGAGAGCAATTATGAGAAGGGAGAGTGCTCAAAATCCAAGGGTCTTAATTTGGAGCTTTTGGGTTTAGGATGTTCACTCTTCTCAAGGATTTACTCCAAGCAAGGATACTCCTATGTCTACTAGAAGCAATCATACATGAACACCATCAACAACAAAGACTCCAAGGAAGAAGTTGGGGATGGAGGACTTCTTGATCTCAAAGCAACAATCGAACTACAATATGTTGGAGGATGTGTTGGCAGTCACAAGGCTAACATCAGAGTGGGCCAATTGATTGCTTTAAATCCTACTTTGAGAAAGGAGCTTAGAGGTGGTTTGAGTTCTACAAAGAGAAAGAGGAAGAAGAAGGCAAAAGCTCTAGTATCAATGGGGGTGGTGAATTCCAAGCCAGCACCATAGGAGGCTTGTGAATATGCCTCCAAGATTGATGTGAGAGTGAATGGTCACAATATCAAGGATGCATTGGTTGATGGAGGATCAGTAGTGAATGCCATGTCAAAAAGGTTGATGAAGAAGTTTGGTATGATACCCTCAAGACCTTCAACATTTGTGGTGAGCATAGCAAACAAACAACAAGGCTTGACCAATAGGGGTGATGGATAAGGTGGTAGTTTCAGTTATGGGAGTTTAAAATCTCATGACTTTCCAAATCTTGAAGGATTCAGGCTATGACATACTTCTCGGGAAGCCATGGTTGAGAGTAGCACACACAACTGATTAATAGCACAAAGGGTACTTGAGGATTGGGTCATCAAACCATAAGGTCACAATTCTTGTGACTAACACCACCAACACTTCACATTCAGATACACCATCTTTTGATTATTGAGAATCAGATTCTAAAGAAGGAGCTTCAGGTGTGGACACAAGCATGGAGGAGGAGACTTCCACAAAGAAGGATGAATCTGAATTGGATTAAGATGTGTATCCCTTTTTTGCTATGGATTTTTCACCTAAGCTAGAGGTTTTGAAGGACCCAAATAAATCACCATTGACACTTGAGGAAGTAGAGAGAAGGTTAGCTACCCTCAAGTATGGCCCAAATGTTACCAAGGAGGAGAAGGTGAGATTTGAGGAGATTTTTTGCAAGTTCATCCATGTGTTTGCTTTCAATTACAAGGATTTGAAGGAAGTCACCTTGGAGGAGCATAAGATAGAGGTTGAGTCACATGCAAGACCAATCCACCAAAAGCAACATCATATTAGCCCACCTATAGCTTTGGTTGTGAAGGAGGAGATTGATAAGCTCAAGGAGACTAGATTTATCTTTGAGGTGTAGAATTTAGAATTGGTGTCTCCAATTGTCATTGTGAAGAAAAAGAATGGCAAGCTTTGGGTATGTGTGGATTACAAGAAGCTCAATGTTGTTACCAAGAAGGACTACTACCCATTGTCATTCATTGATGAGATCTTGAAGGAGGTTGCAAGTCATGAGAGGTATAGTTTTGGAGATGATTATAGTGGATATAACCAAATCAAGACTGCACTTGAGCATCAACAACTCAACACATTCACCACACCTTGGGGAACTTACACTTTCAAAGTCATGCCTTTTGGGCTTTGCAATGCTCTAGCTACATTCCAATGGTTCATGAATAAGGTATTTGAACCTTTCATCGGGAAATTTGTGAGAGACTTCATTGAACTTTTGTGTCTATGGGAGCAAGGAGGAGCACTTTGAGCACCTAATCAAGGTCTTGCAACACTTGGGTTTAGGGTTTAGGGTTTAGGGTTTAGGGCAAATTGATGAGGCAAATTCATCACTCAACCCAAAGAAGTGCATTTTTGGATGTGAAGAAGATCTTCTTTTGGGGCACATCATCTCCAAGGATGGAATAGCAGTTGATCTTGAGAAGGTGAGGAAAATCTCAGACCTTCCATTCCCTTCAAGCTTGACAAAGTAACACCATTTCTTGGGGATGGTTGGGTACTATAGGAGGTTCATCTTCTCATTTTCCAACAAGGCTTATGCATTGACCATCTATATGAAGAAGGGTGTTGATTACATGGTGATTTTAGAAGACTTTGAGGAGCTCAAGCAATCCCTTGTTGTAGCTCCAATTCTTTCTTGCTGAACCTGATTGGAGTAAGCCTTTCATCCTCTGCACTGATGCTTCTAATGTAGCTATAGGATGCACTCTTAGTCAATTAGACCAAGATGGGCATGATCATCCAATAGCTTATGGTAATAGGTAGATGGTTTCAGTAGAGAGGAACTACTCTGTCATAGAGAGAGAAAGGTTGGCAGTGATCTTTGGTCTCAAGAAGTTTAGACACTACTTGATTGGAGGGAAAGCCACCATTGTCAAGGATCACAAGGCTTTGAAGTACATCTTCAACAAGCATAATGTTGAAGGAAGACTAGCAAGGTGGATGATACTCTTATCTGAGTATGACCACACCATTGAGGATAGGCCAGGAAAGAAACATGCAAATTCAGATTTTTTATCTAGAGCCTATGATCATGATGGAGATGAGCCAATGGATGATTCTTTCCCAAATGAGGAGCTTATGACAATCTCAGTCACTCAAGAGGTTCCAATGGAGTACAAGGAGATTGTGGATTTTGTGACAAGAGGTAACTATCCAGAAGGGATGCATGCTAGGGAGAGGAAGGCCCTTGTAGCAAGATCTAGACCTTACACAATGGTGGAGGATATTCTTTTTCACCAAGGAGCTGATAGTCTACTTTGAAGAGCAGTGGGTAAGGAAGAGTCTATCCTACTCATAAAGGAGCTTCATGAAGGTTTAGTATGTGGAGGACACTTTGCAAGAAAGGTGACTACTTTCAAGATTCTAGATGCAAGTTACCATTGAAGAGGGATTTTCAAGGATTGTCTTGATTATTGCAAAACATTTCATGTTTGTCAAGCTTTTGCTAGAACGTCTATATCCACTCCACCACTTAGATCAATTCCATTCCTAGGACCTTTTGAGAAGTGGGGAATTGATTTTGTAGGTCTCCTCAATAGAACCCCAAGGAACAATGGGTACATTGTGGTAGTTACTGATTACCTTACCAAGTGGGTTGAGGCTAGACCATTGAGGGACAAGAATGAAGATGAAGATGGCTTGGTAGAGAGAACCAATCAGACCTTGTGGATGATGTTGGCAAAAGATGCAGAAATGGAGGGGGTTAAATATCATTGAAATAAGAGGATTCATGCAGTTTTGTGGGAGTATAGGACAATCATGAAGACTTCCACCGGATATTCTCCATTTCAATTGGTATATGGTATTGAGTCTACCCTACCTATTCACTTTGATCTTCCTACCTTCCAAAGCATTCATAGGAGATTAAAGAAAGCACAAGGAGGTAGTGTAGAGAAGTCAAGGAAGGAACAACTCATGGAATTGGAAGAGGCAAGAGCAGTTGCTATGGTTCAAGTGGAGCAAGTCCAAAGGAAACAAAAGGAAAGCTATTACAAGAGGCAAGGCAAGAAGAAGGTGGAGCCTTTCAAAGAAGGTGATTGGGTAATGTTATTTGATTCTATTTGATTCAAGAGAGTACAAAAGAAGTTTTTGCCTAAGAAATTTGGACCTTTCATAGTGGAGAAGGTGTGGGGCAATTACACTTATGATCTCAAGGAGTTGGGAGGAAAATACTTTGATAGGATTAACCATGATAAGTTGAAGATGTATCATAGAAGGTAAAAAGACCTTCACTTTGAGGACAAAGTGAAAATTTAGTCCGGGGGTAAATGCAACACCCATTTGTGCATGTGTGTAGTATTGTAGCTTAGTATTACAAGTACTTGAGCGATATTATTTATATAGAGATAAAGGATGGTTCTACATTAGTCATGATTAGCTAAAGTTAGTCATAGCTAAGATAGAGGTGACCTTACTTTAGAGGAAATGGAAAAGATGAGCACCACTATTTTGGATTCTAGTATGTTGACTTGGTATAATTCCTAGGTGTTTGGCTTTGAGGAAAGAGTTGAGAACTCTTGGGCCCACAAGCCTTTTTGTTTTGGATTCTTCTTGAGTCCAAGGATAGCCCATGTGAAGGAATCCTTGACTTAATGGTTGGGTCAAGATAAGATCACATGCTTAGTGGAATATGCCCATGTGGATGGATATGTCTTTATACTTTTTGACTTTACTTGAGTTACTCCAGTAATAAGTTACTTTGGTGTGTAGCTATTTTACAAGTATATAAAAAAAGGGTGAGGAAGTACTCATCATCCTTTCATTTGCAACTATCTCTCTTTCATTGAGTTCTCTAGTGAGCAATATCTTGAGTCTTGGAGTGTTAGCCTTGGAGGAGTATGATGGAGTTGGGGTTCTTTGCTTTCTTAGTCCATGGTGCACTACCTTAATAGCCATTAGAGGTTTATCCTGAGTGAGAGACAGGCCGGCTGACAATCCACAACCAACCTCATATTAGTTGGCCCTTAGGAGCTGAAACCTTGTTTCATTGGGCCTTTTCCTATCCTCCATTGAATCGGAGTAGTAGCCTATCACCTTGAGTTAACACCACACATGAAGATCCATAATGTATTCCATGTTTCTTTACTATGTAAATATGAATTTTGACCCCCTCACCCCTTAACTTTCCTTCCATACAAGAAGAAGTTTGACCTTTTCTAACACTCATTGATGGCACAAAGGAATACAAACGTTGAACATATTCTCCAAAAATGTATCAATGGTACCCGCCATCCATGTGTGGAATATCTTCTCCATTGGAAAGAGAATCTTGTGTATGAGGTGACATGGGAGCTAGCAGCTAACTTGACCCATGCATCGGTGTTAGTACAATCTTTTGAGCAACAACTTCATAACAAGGATGTTGCATTTTTAAAGGAGGGAAGTTTGTAATACAAGTAGCTAGATATAGTATTTAGAGATGGAAATTGGCTTGATAATATCTTAAGGGATGATATGTGATGGTATAAGTAAATCAGGTAGAGGTGTCACCAGAAAAATACTTCCACTAATAGCAAAGAGGTCAAAAACACCTTAAAATTTTCAAGGCCAATTTTTGGGGCCTAAACATATGAATTAGGAACTCTATGAAATAGAGTTCCTTTGCCTTTGGGATAGAAAATTTTCTGCCTTCTTTACCCTTGTGTTTCTCATCAAGAGCTTTCCAATGGTACCTCTCCCATGCAATTTCTAGTTTCATACAAGAAGATTCCTCAAAGATTCCCTCTGGTCAAACTTATTTGACCAACCAAATATGACAACGATCAACATGTCACCAATCCATGCAACTAATCTAAGAGTGGAGCTTGCTAAAATGTCACCAATCCATACATTTGATCCAAGGGTAGAGCTTCTTGTGGCTAGATCCTCTTTGTTATGCAATAAAGATAAGGTGCTCCTTTGGGGCATCAGAGCATAAAGGGATGAAGCCTTGCGTTTCTCTTGTGTTTCTCTTGGGGGTTCTCTTGTCTTAGGAATATTATACCTCTTTGCAAACCATATTTATGCAATTCTCCCTTCATTGTCTGAACCACTTTCTTTGCTAAGCCATCTGGCTCAAGGTGAGATTGAGAGGTATATAATGATCAATCAAGGCTTTGTCACACAAGACATGAAACTCCCCTAAAAAATTTGCATTTTAATCAGTCAAAACCTCAATTAGGGGATAATAAACAGTCCCTTCAAAGGACTTGTCAAAAAGTGCCACCAACTCCATCCACTTAGAGAAGTGCTCTACCATAAACAAAACATACCAATGATGTCTCATAGTGAACAATAAAGGTCCAACAAAGTCCAAATTCTAATAGTAACTCAATCCTATGATAGGTAATGGGTGTAATTGTTGTATAGGAACATTAAATGATGCTCTAACTTGGTCACAAACCATATATTTGGTAACAAACTATTGTCAATTGGTATGCATAATGTGCCGATAATAATGACTCTTGAGTAAGCTATATGTATGCTTTACTCCAAAATGTCCTAGCTCCTCATGAGTGTGATGTACCAATTGTGGTCTTTGAGATGGAAGTGGTACTACTCACACTCTACCATCCTCCCATACACAAAGAAGGTGTTTTCCCTCCAATATAAACCACTTGGCTTGTTGAAGAACATGGTTTCTCTCCTTGGCACCAACTATGCCACCCACAACACATGTGGAAAGATAATCACTACAACATCATCATGAATGTCTTGTTGACCTATACCAATATCTTCACCTTTTGGATATGTGACCTCAACAACTCCTTTTGTATATGTTGAGAAAGATACCACCAAGGTGTCAAAAAATATACATAGAAAAGTAGATACATGCCAACTTGGCACCATCTCTTCATTTGTCTCACCATGCCAACATGCTCTAGTTTGATCTTGTTGGTTGTGATATGGGTGTCATCTATATCATGGTTCACCACTCCAAGTGAATGAATAACCATGAAATCATATTCTTGTAAAATCAAAGCCCATCATGCAAGCTTCCTTGAAAGCTTGTCGAACTCCATCAACCACTTCAATGGTTGATGATCAATGATGAGAGTGAAAGGGTTACCAAATAGGTTACATTGGAAATGTGCTACTACTTATATTGCTACCAAGAACTCTCACTCATATGAACTATACTTTACCTCCACTGAATTGTTGGAGTGACTAACATAGGCCATCATAAACTCCTTCCACCCATCATCCTATTGGGTGAGCATTGCTCCAAGCCCCAACATACTCCAATTAGTATGAACCTAGAATGGTTGTCCTTTGACCAATCTCTTAAGAATAAGAGAAAATTTCAACCTCTCTTTGAGCTCTATGAAAGCTCTCTCCTTCTTATCTCTCCAACACCACTCTTGTGTATGCTTGGTTAGCTTAGTCAAGGCCTTGGCAATGATACTAAATCATGTAACATATAGGCAATAGAATTTCACCAACCCAAGGAATACTTGCTCTCTACTCACATTTGTAGGCCAAGGAATACTTGCAATATCATCCACCTTGGTCTGCTAAAAAAAAAGTCCTCCAAGGTGGATAATGTGAACCAAATACTCTACATATTTATGGAAGAATCTACACTTCCCAAGATTTTATTTGAGTCCATAGAGCTCAACATCAACTCAAATACCTCCAACAAATGCTCATCCACAATAGTGTTATAGACCAAAATGTCATCAATATAACATTGAGCAAAATCCAATCTAGCTAGGATCCTATCCATGACCCTCTAGAACATGGTAGGAGCTTTTCTTTAACCCAAATAGTAAGAACCTTCATTGAAATGATACATTCTTGCCGTGAGGATCAATATCCCAAAATGTTGGGACTTGGACTTGCCTCCTCCTCAATTGGCAACTGATGATATCTTGCTCAAAGATCCAAAGTACTTAAGACCTTTGCATGCCCAATCATATCAAAGATCTCCTCCATTGTAGGCATGGTATACCAATCAATCCTAGTCCATTGGTTGATAAGATGGTAATCTCCACTCATCCATGTATGTGTAGTAATTATGCATATCCTTCTTGGCTAGTATCATTGTGGCTAAAGCATACTTTCCATGTGAAATCTATACCCAACCAACCTCCAAAAGGTCTCTACTTCAGCTTTGAATCAATACTCTCTCCATGTTACTATATTTTTAGAGACATCAAAAAACTTGTTTATTACTAGTAAGCTCAATATGAATACCAAGTCCTTTTAGAGCATCCAAATCCTTAATTTTGAAGGCAAAACAACTCATGTAGCTCCTCAAGAATTTCCAAACTCTTTTTCTTTCTCCTCTTATAAGCTTGGGTCCAATTTTTGGCTCCCAAGTATCCTTTGTAATAGATGTAGGAGTGGAAGATGCATTGATTGGCTACCACACAAGGCCCTTTGGAGTAGCAATATCATGCCTCCAACCACTAGAGTTTCCAAATTAGAGTGGTAAACTCCCTTTGCTTTGATTGCAAGCTCCATATGTCCTCTAGCTGCATCCCAAGTAAACCAAGGGTGTATCCTAAGTAGAACATGCTCACATGGATGGGCTCTAAGTAGACCACTCTCACTAGTAGCCACTAGCTATGTCCCAAGAATACCCTTCCCACTTGGTCCATCACTCCTAACATATGGCTAAATTGTTGTGATAGGCATAGAGCCTACAAGTGTTTGAGTGATGATGCCAATGAGGCACATCTTATGCTGCTCTACCAAGCCAAGGCTCACAATGTAGGTCAATAATTTAGGTCCATAGCCTGACCTAACACTTGATGCTTGGATACCTTTAACATTGCTATAAAAATGATAATATCAATACAAAATTACCTACTTCTTCTTATTAGTATTAAGCTCTAACCATTATTGTAATTATGAAGCCCAAACAAGTCCAAGACCTCCCCCTCAAAAATCATGGGATCTTGGGAAATCCTAAGTGTGGGTATAGTGGCTTTGGGCTATCCAAAAAGGTCCACCACTACCATATGTGACTTATCAACCACTACCACTATTTCAGATTGGTGCCCAACATCCAAAATATCATCAATAATAAGGTGGTCTAGTCATGGAATCCCATCATAAAACCTCTCTAGGCAAGAGGTTCATCCACCAAAGATGAAGATAATGAGCCTATGATCCCACTTTGGCTGCTCCAACAACAAAATAGGTCTCATTCAAGAAGGGGCATGATGTAAACCCGCCACTATCCTTGTACAATAATCACCCATCAACAAAACATTCTCCAAAATGTAGGTTAGAGAAATGGATTGATAAACTTGGAGATATCATAGTATATGTAACATCTCCCAAAACACACTATTATGAGGATGTTGTAGACCTTGAAATTGGCAAACACATGTATGTCCTTGACATAGCCATCTAAAAATCCCCAAATAATTGTGTCAGACCATGTCTTTCCAAATCTTGCAAACTTAGTAGGGAAATGTACGTTGGTAGGGTCTTTTGGTAAACCCTAACTATTAATATCAACAATAACTCAAGATACCAATAGGCCAAGTGTGCCACATGATGTAAAGAGACTCACCTAGTAGTCTCATCTCTCTTCATATACAAATACCTATGTACTCATATGTTTTCATATACAATCGTAGCTAGTCTAGTGCTAATCCCACCAAACAACTCCAATTGATATACTCCCTTGACTGGATACTACCAAGAAATGAGTGTGGTATCCAAAGTTGATAATAGACTTTGGAGAATCATCTCCACATTGGTCTCTTTGTAGTACAAAGGCTCCATTCCAAGCTTGTTGTAACAACTGATCCACATGCTACTACAATGCCTCCTTAGAACTCCACAATGGAACAACCAAGGTGGATAAAATAATACCACTTGTACTCCAAATCTGAGTTGTCTCCTTTGGTCTTGGAGTATCCTCTACATGAGCATTATACTCCAATAAGTCACCAAGCCAAGTAACAAAACCACTAAGAGCTAAAACTAATGCGATGGTTCCTAACTATAATGAGCCAAGACTACCACTACTAGAGCATAATGGTAGATGACTTATCCATCCCTCACTTGACTGCCAACTTGGTCTATAGGAGGTTGTCTCCTCCCAATAGCCAATACTAAAACCCATGGAGTATAACACTACTCCACCAACTAGCACATCATATGACTTTGCTATCGTTGCAATGGCTTGAGCCCTCACTATAAAGCTATCAATTGGATGGTTGAGCTGAATCTGGACAATGAGCTTTCCACATGTGATATAATGTGTGGAACCACCCCTAAAGATGTTTAGATTTGAAATGGATACCTCTCTAGATCAGTCTTCCATAGCTCAAGATCAACAATTATAGTTTTCTCCAACACAAAGGGTTGTGCACTAGAGTCTAATAAGACCTTCCTTAAAGGTCCCAAATGGAAAATCCCCCTTTAGTTATCCAATAGGAAAACTCCAAGTGTGAATTGAGCTCGTTCAAAGGTAGGTCTAATTGGTAACTCCTCCAACCTAGCTATTGTTGTTTGCCATAAAACATTGGTCATTGAGTAGATCCCATGCTCTTTAACCAAGTCAGCTCCACTATCAACCACCTCTACTCTTGAAGTAGGAACCACATCATCCTTACTCTCAAAATATGGTAGCCAACCAAATAGTAGAGCTCTTAATGTCAACATGTCACTAGTTGAGAATGATGTGAAGCAATTGAGCCGCCCACAACATTATATTCAACTCAATCTATGTATAAGTAGGTGGTTGACCAATATCTAGTCCATCATGCACCTACCGTAGTTGCATTAGGATGTTTAGGAGCCATGGATGTCATCCATATTGCCTCAAAGAGTGTGAAAGATTGGGGAAGTCTGACCAATCTACCAGCCTCTCCTCTCTATGGGTCCAACTCCATTGATACTCCTCTAGGCTCTAGAGCATGTAGTGCACTCCTAGTCATTATGGCAGATGCATCTACTTATGCTACTCTATAGATAAAGTCCATGATGTCTTTATCACCAACATAAGAAGTAAAAGCCTCAACACCCAAATCTGATCTCCATTGAGCTATGGCCATGCTAGCCAATCTATGCTCCAATTGCTCAATCAAAGTAGTTATAGTTGTATTAGAAGCAAGGTAGATACTACACCCCTACCAAGTGTGGATCCTCTAGGTACCATCTCATCCTCCATAACCGGGTGCTTCTTTACCATCTACCATAACAACCCTACCACTCTATAAATCCGATTGGGGGCTAAAGCATCAACCACTAGTGTGACCAAATCTATGGAAATGGTCATATTGTCTTTGTGTTGGTTGTGATGCACTAAAGGTACCATGTCCATTGTCTTAAGTGCACTCTCTCTTGTGGTGAGGTCCATCAAAAGTCCAACAAGCAACACCACCACTCATTGACTACTTTCAATCTAAAAGTAAAGATAAGGGTCTAGCTAAACTAGGCCCTCCACTTGCTCCATAAGATATAGGATGTCCACTTTGCCCTCAAAAGCCAAGATGATGTGATGCACTCTACTGCACTCTAGAGGAAGCAATAACTATGGATGAAGTCTCTTTACCAAACCCAAATATCACCACTCTCTCTTCTACTATGTTGAGTTCAATGTGCTTAGCCAAATTAAAGACCACCGCCAAAGAAGGTGAGATAGCCTATAACAATGTAGCATTACATACTCAATATTGTAACTCTTTATCTAGGATCCTATATCAAAACTAGACTGCTTGGGTCTCAATAACTTCTTGAGTGAAATTGATCAACCATCTCATATGAGTGTATGCCTTACATAGGCTCTCTCCAACCTTTTGTCGGAACTCTGGCAAGCTCTTCAACTTGTCAGTCCACACTTCTTGGTAGTTCTACTTCAAGCATTGGGAGGACTCCACCATGGGTTACACATTGCACCACCTCTTGTAGCAATACCTCACTTGTAGTAGCACCATCTCCAACTAGTGCACCTCCACTATATAAACCAATGTTACTAGAGTTAGAACTTGTGGGTATTGCTAATCTACCCATAGCAACCAAGCTTGAAGTGATCGACATATAGTTTGGAGACCAATAATATCTCCATAGCTCAATCTCTTTCAAGTGAACTCTCCTTAATTCATGATAGTCATCCATTGGTGGACCCTCAAAGTGATAAAACAACTCCTTCCATGCCATTAAAAGTGTGAATAAAGTTGGATTTTGTATCTACTACAAATCATACCAACTATCAAACTCTTGGATGAAGTCATCCAACTCAATGGTACTCATTATACTAGAGTAGCACTTGGGGCCTTTAAAGGCCCCATAAATCTTGTCCATGTCCTACAAAAATGGCATTGGACACACCAATTGCAATCTCAATTGAATCAGCTCCTATATCAAAATCCAAATTAGAGTCAATCTCCTCTTTCATTGGGACTTGAGATACATGTTGATACCAAGTGCCACTCTAGGTAATCCCATTGCATAGATATCTCCTTTAGAATTCCAAAAGAACTCTATTGTGACAATGTAACTCAAACCACAATTGTAACCACTAAAATTACTCCACCAAGGAGCACCACCAAGTGCCAATACCAATTGAAAATTGCTCATTAATATATCTCTAACTACAACAACTACACTAGGAGAAAGGGTTACATGTAACTTGCCATCACAATATACATTCTCATGGTCTATAGATCATCACTTCCTAACTCATTAGATAGAACATAAGTAGTTTGAGTGGTCATTACTCTAGCTTCACTATCGAGAGTACACAGAATGCTCTAAAGTCGATTGCTCAAACAAACATGGTGCACAAATAGGAAGTAGAGAATGGAGGAGGTCCAACCATAAGAATTCTAAATGAAACCTTCCATCTGATAAATCAACAATGGATTATCTCTATTACTATTTAACATTTGATATAATAGGTGTGTCTACCTACTCCTAATCTACCAAGATCATCAAGGATGAAATTAAATTGTCTTTCCTAGCCAAAGCTTCATGGTATATGTATCAGTTGACCAATCACTAAGACAACAAGTGAATGTGGACTAGGTAGCTAGGAACCAAAGATTAAGTTCAAACCTTATTGTGCACAATTTAGAAAAGTGAGCAAATTTTGCCAAATGATGATCAAAAACTATCAAAAACTCATCTAAATTTGTTAGCCTTATGCCAATAAGTTGGCTTGCTAGCCCTTCTAGTCTTTGTAGC
Source organism: Lunularia cruciata (assembly GCA_948567375.1). Classification (NCBI taxonomy): domain Eukaryota; kingdom Viridiplantae; phylum Streptophyta; class Marchantiopsida; order Lunulariales; family Lunulariaceae; genus Lunularia; species Lunularia cruciata. The sequence continues at coordinate 16,143,817 of OX419756.1, forward strand.
CTCTTCTAATCTCTAGCCTCACTATAGTCCTAAAATAAGGCCTTTCTTCTTGATTTTTCAAACCCTTTCCAAATCTGGCCAAGCTTCACCAACTCAAGCACTAGCTAGGGCAATCTGGGCAACCTCCAACTCTAAAAAAACTCTGCTTACTAGACCTTTTGAATCTAAAAAACCTTTGCCAATTTGATGTACCTGTTCTATAACTGGCTAACCACCAATTCCTTAGCTAATTATCAACTTGAGCCAAATAATGAAGATGGTGCTCCAAATCCCTAATTCAAGGAGATAAGTTCCCAAATCCACCTCCAATTTTGCAATTTGTGCTCAATCTGCACCAAATCAACCTTAATTTCACCTCCTTGGACTCAATCAAACACCCACCATCTCAAATTAACTCAATTCTCCAAATTTTGGCCAATGCTTTAGCATATTATGTGCCCCCAATACCAAATTTGCATCAAATCAAATAGGGCTTTTGCACATAATCACTATTAGGAAAATCTAGGACCATAATCAAATATACCAATGATCATTAAGGCTTGGAGATACCACCAATGCCCTTAGTTCTTACACCCAATTTCCCTCTAATTTTCACTTCTTTGATATAATCGGTTCATTCTTCCACTCAAATTAGATTGTACTTGATCTTCACTAAACAATCTACCAACAATTAGGTATTGATTATAGTAAAGTCACACCCATTCTAGCTAAGAGACTCCAAGTAATGCTTATTGGTCATTGTCCACCATAGCCAAGAACTCAAAAGATCAACATTGGAGAAATGAGCTCTCTAGAGCTACACTTTGAAAGTATACCCCTCTGCTCAACCTAGGTCTCTAGCCTAATGGCACCACCAATGGCAGATTTGATAATGCAATAGTGAAAGTGATGGTGGGTCCCACCATGTGATCAATAGCCCTAACATGAAATCCAATTGCCAACAAGTAGTCCATGAGTAACTACTAAAATAATTATGATTAGCAACTAGCACTTCATTAGCAAAAATGTAGTCAACTACTTTGGGACAACTTTCTTGATACATAGACATTATCATTACAAGTAATTCAATACATGGTAGACATTACTTTTTACAAACGTTGCCCCATCAAAATCATTTCCTACACTCTTTGGCTCACTTTAGGGAACTTCTTCTTTGCATGGGAAACTACAACATTCCAAGAATAGAGAAACACAATAGAGAAAACACGAATTCCACACTCAAACCTGTTGCCCCAAGGGAGCAACTTCTCTTTATTATAAAGAAGATCTCCTCAAAGGAAGCTCCACCATAGGATTAGGTATATAGATGGGTGACATGTTGGTCTTGGTCTCGGTCCCATCTAGGGAGGGAGGGGGGATCTACATATTTTCTTTGAGGCCTAATTCATCTTTTTAGGCCTTCAAAATTGCTTCTCAAGTTTTCAGGCCTATTTTGACTTCTACTCTATTAGTAGAAGTGCTCTTTTTGGTGATACTTCTATCTGATCTACCCCAAGTTTCACCTCTAGATCATATGCCTAGCTATTGATTCTAAAGTTTCCAAGCATGTTTCATTTTCTAGTATATTAGTAAAATTTCTCTTTTGGTGACACCTCTATTTGATCTGTAGTCCATCATGTATAAGATCCTTCCAGATGTTACCAAACCAAATTTCATCTTTAGATCACTGTTTAACTATTGGTATTATAGAAACTTGGCTATAATGGCAATGCATGTTCTTCCACTTGAAGATCAAAAATCAGTCTTTGTTCTATAGAGAAGATATTTGAGAATGGGCTTCCCAATTCATACTCTTGGGGATGCTAATTTTTCTCCCTCTCACTCTACATCTTCATTGAGTTTGGTTTTGTCTTCAAATCCACTAAAGTGAGTTCCTCTTCTTCATCATCACCTTCTTCTCCTTTGGAACATGACTCCATCACCTTCTGTGTAACAATATGGAGCTTATAGAAAAGTTATTCATGACTAAAAAAGTAGCAAATAGCCCAAATTAGCCAAGAATTATAAAAATATTCTAGAAGTATCTAGGAAGCTTATTGGTACCTTCCAAGAATTGGGTTACATGTCTACTAAATGGTAACTTCTAAAAGAAAGCTTCTTGGGAAGCTTCCCAACTAATTTAGCTTGCACACCAAGTAGATGGTTTTTAGAAAGAAATTTCTTGGGAAATTTCTCAACTACCTTAGCTTGCACACAAAGCATGCGACTTCTAGAAGAAAGCTTCTCAAGAAGCTTCCCGTTTAACTTAGCTTGCACTTTAAGAGTGAAACTTTTTAGAAGCTTCTCAATAGTCTTCTTTGTTCCTTATAAATACCAAAACCTAAGCTCATACTAGGTATTTGGAGTTTCTCTCATTAAAGAGTACCAATGTGATCTTTCACTTTGATCTTCCATTCTCCTATTTCTCTCATTGGTCTTTTACATTGGTATTTGATTAGGAATGGGTTGATGGAATTTATGGACTAGCGAATCCATTTCCTCCAAACCATTGAAATTTCATGTCCATGTACTACCAAACATCATTTCATGCAATTCATCATCTCACACTTTAGGTAGATTTTTCTAAATACAATCACCTTGTCCAATGAACCCTTGATACTTCCAATCGTAACTTACAAAGAATGGTGGATGTGTTGTATCTACATGTTAATTTAGATAATTATAGTTAGTTTGATAAATTAATAACCATGGTGGTAATATGTGGAGTTAGCATTGCTATATAATAACAAATCAAGCATCTACTCAATTTTTTGAAGAAAGAGACCATCAACAACAAAAGCATGTAAAGAGAACACCATTTTAAGAAGGAGAAGAGCAAATCAACTTTCCAAAAGCCCAAGGTATTTGAAGGTGAGAATTTCTTAAGCTTAATGGAGAATTTTGTGTTTGATTGTGAATGGTATTTTGAAGCTAAAAACGTTCAAGATAAACAAAGATAGATTCTCTTAGCATCAAGCCAATTGGTTGGAGTGGCAAAACTATGGTTGCAATTCTAAGTAGAGCAAGCTAAAAAATAGTTTGTTGCACCAATCTTGACATGTGAGAAATTCAAGAGCACAATAATTGGGAGATTCTAAGCTATAAATGATGCATGAGCCGCATGAGATAGATTGGTAGAATTGAAGCAGATTGGCTTTGAGAGAAGCTATGTCACTCAATTCCTAAACACCATAATGAAAATTCTAGATATACTAGAAGATGAAGCTCTGGATTATTTTGTGAAAGGCTTGAAATGATGCACCAAATTAGAGTGACCATATGGGAGCCCAAACACTTCATGGAAGCCATGTAGTTGGTTGTAAGCTTTGATTCTTTGGTTGACCAACTTGATCTTCATAGAATCTACTAACACACTACACACGAGAGGAGAAGTCGAAACCAATAATGATTGATGATGTCTAATGGAGACCACTTGGCACTATAGATAGAGAAAGACTATGAAAAAATAGTGGTTACTTTTATTGTTGCCAAATTGGACATTGCATTGTTAAATTGAGGAATTTATGACCTTGAAAAATTGCCCAAATAGAGTTTGTGGAGAATGATGATAAAGGAAAAAAGAATCTTAGTAAGAGAGTTTGTGCTACCTACTAGGAACTTGATTAGTTTCAATGGAATTAAAGGCTTGATCTATGCAAGTTTACTTCACTTGTAAGGTATGATATTTGATTGTGATTGTAGTATTTTGATTAATTTTAGAAGTTCAGAAATTCCATGTCTATGCAATTAACAAAGGAATTATATATTTCTATCAAATTAATAATTGGAAGTAGATTTATTATAGCAGATGGTAGAAATGGTTCTGCATTTGGTACCTATTACATCCAAGATTGGGAAGGAGTATTTGGAGTGTAGAGGTGTAGTGATGTTATTATAGGTTTTCCTTGGCTTGAATGGTATAAGGTTTGATTTGATTAGACCCAATGAAAATTTCAAGTACAACACCAAGATACGACTTACCAATTAGGTTGTTTGGCATCTTTGAGTAAGACATCTAAGAACAGTTAGTCCCAAGATGGGAAGTTTTTTAATAAATCAAACATAGTGTAAGCTTTGGATGAAGATATTCCTACTTTTGTAATGTAGATCAAGCAAATTGTGCATGGAGAATCTGATGAGTGCCAAAATCCTCATTAAGCAATGGTTGATCAAATAGTTCAAGAGTTTGCAAATGTGTTTTAGAATGATCTGCCAAAGGTTACCCTTCAATCATGGTATATCCTTTGATCATGTTATTACCAAGAAGTACTCTAATGAATAGACCAATCTATTGTCTCTCTTCAAAGGATTGGAAAAGCTTCAAATAACATTGATGGAGTTATTGGAGAAAGATTTTATATGACATAGTAGATCTCCTTGGGGAATTTTTTTACTATTTGCCCCAAAGAAAGATAGATGACTTGCTTTTATATTGATTATTATGGCCTCAATAAATAAACAATAAAGAATAAATATCCTTTGCTTCAAATTGATGACTTGCTAGATCAATTGAGTAGTTCATAGTAATCTTATTGATGGTTCATACACTACTTTGCTCATGTGACCACACCATTGATTAATCTCTTGGAGAAGACCTCAAACTTTTAGTTGACTACCAAGCATGAAGAAGCATTCAAGAAGTTGAAGTATATGGTGTCTTCAAGACCCATTCTTCATTCAACCATATGATCCTCAAATACCTTTTTTGGTTGATTTTAATGCTTCTAACTTTACCATTGGAGCTAAGTTGTAACAAGAATTTCCATATGGGTTATATATTCCATTGCCATTGTGTCTCATCAACTAAACATCATAGAAAGGAATTAATTTGCTTGAGATTGAGAACAACTAGCAATGGTATATACCACCAAGGTATAGAGGTATTATCTCTTGGGGAGCAAGTGATCATGCAAACAAAACACAAATATTTGTTTTAGACATTACATTTGGAGCACATAAAGAGTCTACATCATTGATGGGAGGGACAACTATAGTTTTTTGACATCAAACTTAAGTACAGACCTGGTAGGTTCCATATCATTCTCAATTCTAATACAATGATCTAATTTGAGGACTCTTCCTAAACCTTTCATCTCTGCAACAATTATGACAATGTCAATTGACTCCAAAGTCCAAATCAAGTTTAGAACCGCTTTACAATAAAACCCTTTCCTTTAGATGGTACAAGGTTATCTTGTAGCACATGATAAGGAATAAAACACTTTCTCCTTCAAGGAAGGCCTTCTATTTTGTGATAACTAGATCTATGTTCCAGCCAGGGGTGATTTACAACTTGTGTGCCTTCAAGAAGCCCATGATTTATCAATCCTTGGTCATATGAGTGTGGACAAGACCTTGGGTACCATATAACACCAATGGTGGTGGCGCAACATGGCACAAGAGGTTTAAGAGTTTGTCTGATCTTGTGAGATTTGCCAATGCAACAAGGCCAGTAACCAAAAGCTGAGTGGACTCCACTTCCCATCCCATTTTCTTGACAAGAACACGTGAACTTACATCTCATCACATCCTTTCCAAAGACAAAGCAAGGTCATATAACAATTGTGGTGTTTGTTGATAAACTTAGTAAGCAAATCCATTTGACACCAACCTTTGAGATAGTGGATGCTCCAACATTGGTCTAGATCTACTTTGACAATATCTTCAAGCATCATGGGATGCCTTGTGTACTCATCTCCAACCATGATCTTTAATTCACCAACAAATTTTAGCAAGCACTTTTCAAGCTACTCAACACCAAGCTTGCTTTGTCTATGGCGTATCATCCTCAAATTGATGGACAAACCACATGTGAAAATTGAACCTTGGAAGATATTCTTGGTGCCTATATCAATGCTCACCATACCAATTGGGATGAATGCCTTCTGATTGTTAAGTTTCCCTACAATAACTCCAAGCATACAAGCACCAGATTCTCTTCCTTCTTCCTTAATTTTGGCCAAGACTCACTTCTTCTAGATTCCCTTGTTGCTCCTCCTCCATTTTATGTTCCTCATACTTCCACCATCTTGACCATAATATTCCACTCCTTACAACAAGCTAAATCTCATCTCCTTGTTGCTCAAAATTATTGAAAGCAATAGGCGGATCAACATCATCATAATCTCACCTTTCAACTCAATGATAAGGTCATGCTTTCTTTTAGTAACCTAGCTCTCCCACTTGGTGCCCAAGTTTGTAAACTTGCTCCTAATTAGAAAGGTCCATTTGATGTCACCCAAATCAGTTCTCTTGTTGCTTATCAACTTGACTTGACTTGCCTTGTCTTTTTTGTTTTAAGTTGAAACTCTTTGTTTCTAATCCATTTCCTTTTTCACTCATGTCCAACCTCCTTTTCATCCCATCCCTATCAACAATCATAAGTATGAAGTTGATCATATCCTTGCATATTGCCACATTTAACATGGCCACCAACAACATATTGAGTACAAAGTCCTTTGGATGCCACATGAGAGTCTCTTTCTCATCTCCACAATGCACAAATGGCCATCCAAGAGTTTGAAGCTTCCATGTTAACAAGGAGATCACCAAATAGCGGTAGGGGAATATGTAACAACATGGATTTTACAAATGAGATAGTTAAGACTAACAAAATAGCAAATAGGCCAAATTAGCCAAGAATTATAAGAATATTCTAGAAGCATCTAGGAAGCTTCTTGGTACCTTCCAAGTATCAAGTAATGTGTATGCCAAGTGGTAACTTCTAGGAGGAAGCTTCTTGGGAAACTTTTGGGTATTTTAGCTTGCATGCCAAGTAGGTGGCTTCTAGAAGGAAACATCTTGAGAAATTTCCCAACTAGCTTAGCTTGCACACCAAGTAGGCGGTTTTTAGGAAGAAGCTTTTCAAGAAGCTTCCTGATTAACTTAGCTTGCATTCTAAGAAAGTAATTTTTAGGAAGCTTCCCAATAAGCTTCTCAAGAGTCTTGTATTTTCTCTATAAAGACAAAAGCCCAAGCACATGTTAGGCATTTAGAAAGTCCCTCATTCAAGATTCTCAATGTGATGTTTCACTTTGATCTTCCATTCTCCTATTTCTCTCCTCAATTTTTTACATTTTGGCTGTGTTATGACTAAATATCAACCCAAATGTGGTATATTGGTAAGAAATAGGTATTTCATACAAGGATGTTAGTTAGAAATTGCTAGAATTGAAAAGAAGTGTCTCTTTTGTATTTCTTTATGTTCCATGTTTGACCTCTTGGGCAAGAACCACCCCCAAATTAGGACAATGTCACCATGAACATGCACTATGGCAAATAGAAAAGTGCACTAGATAAGTTTCAACTAGATCATGTTCTATCCTTCCCATAAGGCACATTTTTGCTCAATGATTCTTTGCATCAATGACTATTATTTTTATTTTTTTCCACTAAGTATTATCAACACTATAGTTTAGTTAAGATCTATCAAAGCATTGCTCCAAAAGAACTTCCAAGGATCACACACCCTAGCCACAAATATTGCCGATCACACACTCAATGTTGGGCACTCCTACAAAGATTTCTCAACAATCACTCAACAAAGGTATGATACCAATACTTAGAATCAAGCAAAGCAAAAAAGAACTTTTGGCTCTTTCATTTTATTTATCTTCAATTGACTGAATGAATATTTTCACATGACATGTAGCCTTAAATAGTGAATCCTATTTGGTGAATAGGATATCTATATGGTTGGGACAATGCAAAGATCTATCAAAATTGCACATGTTCTCATTTTTACTATACATTGTTACCTCCTTGTGTTGTCATATTCTATATTGATTATTATCTTGTATATATATATATATGTTAGGAAGATGTGGGTTCTCACCAAAGAAATTTGCTACTTTTCATCTTTGGACTTCTTCCTACTCCAAAGATGATTATTATAAAGAATCTATAACTACAAAGAAGTATTCTATGAAGGTTCATGTGCATAGAATATTAATGCAAAGAACTTCCTTTGCCTCTACCTATTCTAAGAAGAAGTTCAATTCTCTCCTTGTAGTGTGCAAATTATAGCATTGAGGTATGATAAGACGCAATGAACTTCATGTATATGTCTTCCCAAACTTTTAGTGATCAGCAATCCATCCTTGGGTATTCAAATGTATTTTTGCTTATTGGACTTGCAAATTCAACTCATGTAGCTTGGTCTTTGACATTCTTCCTTCCATGGCTGCTTTGGCAAAGGACACCAACTGGCAAAGATCCTCCAAAGTTCTGAGCATCTTTGCCTTCCATTGGGGCAGTCATCTAGGCCTACATTTCCATAGTGATCTCCTCTTGTAACTTTTGTTGATAGGTGGTCTTCTCAACCTTCCTCTTCTAAAGATATTCTTGAAGTAATTCCAATTGAAGTCCAATCTCCTTATGTACTCTTCTATTATTCCTTGCAAGGTGGTATGCTTACCATGGTTGGTTTCCACTTCTTGCTTGAGTCAAAGAACTTTTCACTCCGGTCTTACAACTCACCATCTAGCTATTTTGGAGTGCATTACTTGCAATCCAAAGAACATTCATCTCTTCTTGCATTCTTTGGACCTCCTCTTCTTGACCTTTCTTTGCACCCTCCAACAAAGACTTCTCCTTCAACTCCTCTATCCCCTCCAAAAAAGTGTCTCATCTCGTGCACTCATCATTGTATAGGTTTTGATATTGCTCCATCTCCTCTTGCCAATGATCATTCTTTACCTTTATATCAAACTTGTTCACATGCAACCTCTTTACCAATGAGGTGTAATCTACAACCTCATGCAAAGGTTCTTTACAATCAGGAAGAATTAGCTATAATTATTTTAACAATGGGCCAATAAAATTTATTACAAGTGGTGACCCATAGAATGCTTGTATGGCTTGTTCCTTAGTCATTACAACTTATTTGCATGCCAAATTCCTTGGGGACATCTTTTCCTTGAACATCTACTACTTCATCCTTGGTGTGTTGCACATTTTTCCAAATTCTGCAATTTAATTTGTTTTCTTACTTTGTGATAAAGATGAGAGGTGTTATTTTCAAGGTGAAACCTTTATGTTTAGGTATCTTTGGGTATATCTCCTTACAAGTAAGGGTCCAAAGAAGGAGGCTGGTAAAATATAAAGAAATGGGTATAAAGGAGGAGATGCAAAGGAAGGTCAAAGACTAAGAATGTATCAAGCCAAAGAGGAAGTGTACAAAGACTTGTTGCCAAAAATATTTCTAAACCAAAGACCATACAAAGAATTCAAATTCTCCCACCACAAAGGCAAATAATTGCCACCAAGGACTATTAGACCATGCTAAATAGTTTTGGTGTGAGGATAGTGATGGCTCACTTACTGAAGACCATTGGCCAAAGAGCACTAATTATAAAATTATAAAACTGGCCAAAGAGTAATAACTATAAAATTGGAAGTGTGGCAAGTAATTCTCTTCTCCAAGAAATTTCCAACAAGAAAATTTGTCTTTTGCAAGAAAATCTTTGAGTGCAATCCAAAGAGAGATCATTGACTTAGCATTCTTTGGAGTAGATAGTCTTTGTGTCAATTCATTTCTTTGGTAGAAAATGTGGTGATAAGACATAGAGCTATGAGTAAGTTTCCTACAATAATCCTTTGCTACCCAATGGTGGATAAGGAGGAATGTATGTTAGTAGGAAATTTTTCTAGAGACAACTCCTAGCCTTATTGCTTTGGAATTTGGATCTTAGCCTCCCATCCATAGTCCGCAAGATGAGGAGTAGGAACCAAGAAATGGGTAATTTGAGAGGGAAACTAAAGATTTGGAGTGAGGAGCACATGAGTATGGTCTTAGGGTCTGTGAGCCGGCCTGTCTCTCACTCAGGATGAACCTCTGATGGCTATCATGGTAGCGCACCATGGACTAAGAAGGTAAGGAACCCCAACTCCATCATACTCCTCCAAGGCTAACACTCCAAGACTCAAGACATTGCTCACTAAAGAACTCAATGAGAGAGAGATAGTTGCAAATGAAAGGATGATGAGTACCTCCTCACCCCTTGTTTATATACTTGTGAAATAGTTACGTACCAAAGTTACCAATTACCGTAGTAACTCAAGTTACTAGACTAAAAGTCAAGTCAAGTCAAAAAGTAGAAAGGAATATCTATTCACATGGGCATATTCCCCTAAGCATGTGGTCTTATCTTGACCCAACCACTAAGTCAAGGATTCTTTCACATGGGCTATCCTTGGACTAAAGAAGAATCCAAAACAAAAAGGCTTGTAGGCCCAAGAGTTCTCAACTCTTTCCTCAAAGCCAAACACCTAGGAATAATACCAAGTCAACACACTAAAATCCAAAATAGTGGTGCTCATCTTTTCTACTTCCTCTAAAGTAAGGTCCCCTCTATCTTAGCTATGACTAACTTTAGCTAACCGTGACTAATATAGAACCATCCTTTATCTCTATATAAATAATATCTCTTAAATACTTGTAATACCAAGCTAAATATCACAATACCACACACATGCACAAATGGGTGTTACAGGTCAGAGGTAGGTAGTTAGGTAGTTATGAGGGAATTAAACTTGGATACAAAATTTAGGGGAGATGGACAAAGAAGTGAAGGCCTAAATTGAAGGAACTTCCATAAAGATCCATAACACAAGGAATAATTGAAGGGTTGCCAATAACAAAAGGTAGTTTTTTCCTCATTTATGAAGCTATTCTAACCAATAGGAAAATCTACTTAATGATTAAGTGATAATAATAATAGTGAAATAGGTGAACATGTTCTATTTGCATACCTAGTCAATGATCCAAGAGTTGAAGGAGGATGGAGGTGTTATCTACTTGGCACCAATTTCCATGTACTTCTACATGGTCTCAATCTATTGAGCAAGGAGGAGCAAAGGAAGTTCACAAGCTACTTTCACTTGAAGAAGTAATTTTAAGTTACATCTTGAAGGAAAGAGCATGACAAAACCAATTCCAAGAGTAAGAAAGAATTTCATGGAGCTAAAGGAAGTGGTCATTGTAGATAAGAAGAGAGCCACTCTTTTGAGATCAAAGCATCTTGCAAAGATGGTAAAAAGAATCCACAAATGGTGGATTTCTCTTTGAATGAAGATGAGGCCACATATGAGGAGGAAGAAGAAGATGAACACAAGGAACTCACCTTGCAAGAGACCAAGATAGATATAAATGGAGAAGATAAGCATTAAAATGCTCTATAACACCTCACTTCTTCCTAAAGAACACCTTTTTCTTTTGTTAGTAGGACTAAAATAGAAAGAGTGTAGAAATAGTCAATCAATAACAAAGATGAGAGATAGATGATCAATTATCTTCCACCCCAAGGGAAATTGCACCTTCAAGTGAAAGATGATGTAGAAGAGATATGCCACAAAATAACTATTAGAAGTAGATCTAGACCTGTGAACCGGCATGTCTTTCACTTGGGATGAACCTCTGATGGCTATTATGGTAGCACACCATGGACTAAGAAAGCAAGGAACCCCCAACTCCATCATACTCCTCCAAGGCTAACATTCCAAGACTCAAGACATTACTCACTAGAGAACTCAATGAGAAATAAATAGTTTCAAATGAAAGATGATGAGTACCTTCTCACTACAAGTTTATAAACTTGTGAAATAGTTATGCACCAAAGTTACTAATTATTGGAGTAACTCAAGTTACTAGGCTAAAAGTCAAATAAAGTCAAAAAGCTCAAGGAATATTTATACTCATGGTAATATTCTCCTAAGTATATGATCTTATTTTGACCCAACCACTAAGTCAAGGATTCTTTCACATGGGCTAATGTTGGACTTTAGAAGAATTTGAAAAAAAAGGCTTGTGGGTCCAAGAGTTTTCAATTCTTTCCTTAAAGCTAAATGCCTAAGAATAATGCCAAGTCAACATAATAGAATCCAAAATAGTGATGCTCATATTTTCCACTTCCTCTAAAGAAAGGTCCCCTCTATCTTAGCTATGACTAACTTTAGCTAATCATGACTAATGTAAAACCATCCTTTATCTCTATAAATAATATCTCTCAAGTACTTATAGAACTAAACTAAATATCACAATAATATATACATGCACAAATGAGTGATACATTTACTCCTAGACTAAGGTTTCACTTTGTCCTCAAAGTGAAGATCTCTCTACCTTCTATGATACATTTTCAACTTATCATGATTAATCCTATCCAAGTGTCTTCCTCCCAACTTCTTGAGATCATAGGTGTAATTGCCCCACACCTTCTCCACTATGAAAGGTCCAAAGTATTTAGGCAAAAACTTCTTTTGCACTCTCTTGAATTGCATGGAATCAAACAACATTATCCAATCATCTTCTTTGAAAGGCTCCACTTTCTTCTTGCCTTGCGTCTTGTCATAGCTCTTCTTTTGTTTCCTTTAGGCTTGCTTCACTCCTTTAGGCAACTGCTCTTGTCTTTCCTAATTCCATGAGTTGATCCTTCCTTGACTTCTCTACATCACCTCCTTGTGCTTTCTTCAATCTCCTATGAATACTTTGGAAGGTGGGAAGATCAAAGTGAATACGTAAAGTAGAATCAATACCATATACCAATTGAAATGGAGAATATCCAATGGAATTCTTCATGGTTGTCCTATACTCCCACAAAACTGCATGAATCCTCTTGTCCCAATGAAGTTTAGCCCCCCTTCATTTTTGCATATTCCATTTTTGCATCTTTGGCCAACATCATGCACAAGGTCTGATTGGTTCTCTTTGCCAAGCCATTGGAATTTGGCTTATTGGATGTAGTTACTCTATGTGTGATAGAGAAATGTCATAATATAGTTGTAGTTATGCTTCCTATCAACTATCCTCCTCTATCAAAAACCAACTCTAAAGGGCACCCAAACCTAGTGAGAATATATTCATAAACAAATCTCCCTACTTCATCTTCATTCTTGTCCCTCAATGGTCTAGCCTCAACCCACTTGGTAAGATAATCAGTAATTCTCACAATGTATCAATTGTTCCTTGGGGTTCTATTGAGAGGACCTAAAAAACTAATTCCCCACTTCTTAGAAGGTCCTAACAATGGAATTGATCTAAGTGGTGGAGTGGAAGTAGACTTTCTATCAAAAGCTTGACAAACATATAAGTTCTGCAATAATCAAGAAAATCATTGAAAATCCCCCCTCCAATGGGAACTTACATCTAGAATTTTGAAAGTAGTCACCTTTCTTGCAAAGTGTCTTCAACACATTAAACCTTCATGAAACTCCTTTATGAGTGAGATAGAATTTTCCTTACCCATTGCTCTTTGAAGTAGACCATCTGCTCCTGGTGACAAAGAATATCCTCTACCATTGTGTAAGGTCTAGATCTTGCTACAAGGGCCTTCTTCTCCCTAGCATGCATCCTTTCTGGATACTTACTTTTATTACAAAGTTTACAATCTCCTTGTACTCCATTGGAACCTCTTGAGTGATTGAGATTGTCATGAGCTCTTCATATAGGAAGGAATCAACCATTGGCTCATCTCCATCATGATCATAGGCCGTAGATAAAAATGAGCACTTGCATGTTTCTTCCCTAGCCTATCCTCAATGGTTTAGTCATACTTAGATAAGAGGGTCATCCACCTTGCTAGCTTCCATTCCACATTAGGCTTCTTGAGCCTAATGAGATGTACTTCAAAGCCTTGTGATCCATGACAATGGTGGCTTTTCCTCCAATCAAGTAGTGTCTAAACTTCTTGAGACCAAGATCATTGCCAACTCCTCTCTCTCTCTCTCTCTCTCTTTGTGACAAAATAGTTCTTTTTTGCTGTAACCATTTGCATATTAGCATAAGCTATTGGATGATCATGCACATCTTGGTCTAATTGACTATGAGTGCATCTTATAGCAACATTGGAAGCATTAGTGTAGAGTATGAAAGGCTTACTCCAATTAGATTTAGCAAGAATTAGAGCTACAGCAAGGGATTTCTTGAGCTTCTCAAAAGCTTTAAGAGCCTCCTTGTCCTCCAAAATCACCATATGTTCTACACCGTTCTTCATGTAGATGGTCAATGCATAAGCCTTATTGGAAAATGAGAAGATGAACCTTGTAAAGTACCCAACCATCCCCAGGAATTGGCATAATTTTGTCAAGCTTGAAGGGAATGGAAGGTGTGGTACCCACATTTTTCATTTTGGACAAGTTTAGAAGAAAAAGTGCCTTGCTAAAACCAAATTGAAATCAAATGGAGAAGAAATGAAGAGAAACTTATGTTTTGATCAAGCTCAAGGAAGTCAACTTTGTGTTAGAGGAAGAAGGGCTTGGATTGGATCAAAACACAAAGAAGTTTAATTCATGTCAGAGGAAGAAGGAAGGTCAGACGCCGAATGAGGGTTTCTTCGCATCAAAATGAAGGTTACAAGTCAGGAATACTGTGGGGGCCATATCTCAATGACCACAAGTTCAAATCAAGCGTGTTTTATCTAGTTGGAAGCTTCTTGTTCAAGGCTTTCCATTGCCACCAAAATAGCAGAGTTTGGAGGTCTTTACAAGAAGTTACAAGCATTTGAAGTTTTGAGAGTAGATGTAGAGAGTAGTTTAATGTCTTTGGATTGGTGTCTTTGGATCAATGTGACTTTGGACTTCAGAATTCAAACTTCAGACTTTAGACTTCAGACTTTAGACTTCAGACTTTGGAATTCAGGTTAACACAACTTCGGGTTAGAAGCTTCTTTGCCTCAAGCCGAAGATGACTAGATCTAAGATAGTCGGACCTTGGAGTGCAGTGAAAGTGACTTTGAGAATCTTGCTAGAGGCATTAGAGAGAATTAGGACAGATAAAAAATAGATTGTTAGGATACCCATGACTTCAATTTCAATTCTGATTGATGATAGGATAGAATTAGAGGAGAAATAATAGTAGTGAATAAACCCAAAGTGTAGGATCAGACAGTGTGCCTTCGGGTCAATTACATGAGAGATTAGGGGAAAGTGGGTTACAAATTGAAGGTGTAGATAGTGTACTAATGCTTTCAATTACAATTCTTGATGAGGATATAGTAGAACTAGCAAGGGAATTGATAGTAGTTAGACCTGATGTTGCAGAAGTAGGAATTCAAGTGTCTTGGGACTTGTTATTTGAGACATTAGAGAAGAGTGGGTCAAGAGATAAGGAAGTAGATGGATTACCCATAATCTTGATTGTAGTTCCTAGTGTAGAAGAAGTAGAAATAGTGAAGGATTTGGTAGAATCAGATATACCTGAAGAAGGAGAAGTAGTAGGAAGATGATCGGGTTTAAAAGCCAATGAAGAGACTAACATCGGATTGGAGTAGTAACAATTCTGAGATAGAAAGAGGCAAATATGAAGAGTTGCATTGTCAATTTGGATGTGCTAGTTAGAAGAGTTGTTATGGAACGGTATAGTTGTTAGTAACTATTGTTTGCTTTACTATTTAAGAGTGGCATTTGCAGTGAACTGTTGTTTAGTGCTAATAAGTGAATAGATAAGAATAGATAAAGCAAAGTGCTATGAAGCAGTGCTTGTCGTTTGAGCTTAATTCCGAGTATCAATTTTTTGTCTATGCTTGTGAGTGTGTGGAGAAATTTGAAGTGCAAGTCAATGCGTTTGTTGGATTCCACAACCTTGATCTGTGTGTTTGATCCTAAGTGAATCGGAGCAATGCCTTGATAGATCTGAGAGGAATTGTAGTGTTGGTAATATTTTGCATTTGTGAGTGCAGTACAGAGTTGATGTGAAGCAATTTTGATTGAGGAAGTTGTGCCTTTAGTGGAGGGGTAGAACACAATTTTGAGGTAAAGTCGTTTTGCAATGAAGTGCCATTTTTGGGAGAGCCTGAATCATCACAATCAAGGTTGTTTGGAAAGATTTGATGGAGTTGTGATTAAGGAGTGTCAATTTGTGACAAGACTGCAAATTAGTGCTTGTTACTCTCTTCTGGGTGTGGTTTCTACCTGAGAGATTAAACACGCAACCAAGAAGAACTAAATTGTTACTTTGCTTTGTATTTGGAAATTTCTAACCAATATCTCTATGGGAATAAACTTTACTTACCTGATTATTGCAAAACTAATATTTGCCGGGTTGTCACAGAAGGTTTGAGGTTTACCTCACCTTTTTAGGGTCAATTGCTATTCCATCCTTGGAGATGATGTGCTTCAAAAGTAGACCTTCTTCACAACCAAAAATGCACTTCTTTGGGTTGAGAGATGTATTTATTTCATCCAAGCATTGCAAGACCTTGATTAGGTGCTCAAAGTGCTCTTGCTTACTCCCATAGACACAAAAGTAATCAATGAAGTCTCTCACAAACTTCCCAATGAAAGGTTCAAACACCTTGTTCATGAACCATTGGAATGTGGCTAGAGCATTGCAAAGCCCAAAAGGCATAACTTTGAAAGCATAAGTACTCCAAGGTGTGGTAAATGTGGTGAGTTGTTGATGCTCTGGTGTAATCTTGAGTTGGTTATACCCATTATAACCATCTCCAAAACTATACCTCTCATGATCTGCAACCTCCTCCAAGATCTCATTAATGAATGGCAAAGGATAAGAGTCCTTCTTAGTAACAATATTGAGCTTCTTGTAATCCATATATACCCAGAGCTTACCATTCTTTCTCTTCACAATCACAATTAGAGACTTCCATTTTGAATTCTCCAACTCAAAGATAAAGTTGGCCTCCTTGAGCTTGTAAATCTCTTCCTTCACCATCAAAGATATTGGTGGACTAATGCGGTGTTGTTTTTGGCGGACTAGCTTTGCATGTGACTCCACCTTAATCTTGTGCTCCTCCAAGGTGACTTCCATTAGATCCTTGTAATTAAAAGCAAACACATGGATGAACTTACAAAAAATCTCCTCAAATCTTACCTTCTCCTCCTTGGTAACATTGGTATGGTCCAAATGTTACCAAGGAGGAGAAGGTAAGATTTGGACCATACTTGAGGGTAGACAACCTCCTCTCTATCTCCTCAAGTGTCAATGGTGATTTATTTGGGTCCTTCAAAACCTTTGGCTTAGGTCTAAAATCCATAGCACACAAGGGATACATATTTGAATCAGATTTAGATTCATCCTCCTATGTGGAAGTCTATTCTTCCATGCTTGTGTCCACACTTGAAGCTCTTTATTTTGAATCTAATCCCCAACAATCAGAAAATGGTGTATCTGAATGTGAAGTGTTAGGCACTATAACTCTATGGTGTGATGGCCCAATCCTCAAGTACCCTTTGTATCATCAATGAATCATGCATGTTGCACTCAACCATGGCCTCCCAAGAAGCAAATCATAACTTAAATCCTTCAAGACTTGGAAAGTCATGAGATTTTGAATTCCCATAACTGAAACTACCACCTTATCCATCATCCTTATTGGTTGAACTTGTTGCTTGTTTTCCATGCTCACCGTAAATGTTGAAGGTCTAGAGTGTTCACACCCAACTTCTTCATCAACCTTTCTGACATAACATTCACCATTGATCCTCCATCAACCAATGCATCCTTGATGTAATCACCATTCACTCTCACATTAATCTTGGAGGCATATTCACAAGCTTTTCATGTGCTGGTTTGGCATCCACCACCCCCATTGATATAAGAGCTTTTCCCCTCTTCTTCCTCTTGCTCCTTGTAGAACTCAAACCTCCTCTAAGCTCCTTTCTCAAGGTAAGATTCAAAGCAATCAGTTTGCCCACTGTGATGTTAGCTTTGTGACTCCCAATATCTTCCAACACATTATAGTTTCATTTTGCTTTCAGATCAAGAAGTCTTCCATCCCCAACTTCTTTCTTGGAGTCTTTGTTGTTGATAGTGTTGAGGTGCAAGTACTCCTAGTAGACATAGGAGTATCCTTGCTAGGAGTAAATCCTTGAGAAGAGTGTACATCCTTTGCAAAACAAGCTCTCGTCTTCTCTTGTGCCAAAATATCCAAATTAAGACCTTTGGATTTTGAGCATTATCCCTTCTCATACTTGCTCTCAACCACATGTATGGATGTTATCTCCTTAACTTTGCTTGAATTAGGATCCACTTGGGTTTCACTCCCTCCTTCTTGCCCTCTATTGGCTCCTAAATTCCCAAATTCCAAATTCCACTTCCTCCATGGTAAGTGGAATTTGGGCAATTCTTTTTGATATGACCTCTTCCTCCACAATTGAAACAATTTTGATCATTGAAATTATTGGTTGGTTAGCCTCCTTTATATAGATAGCTTCCATAACTCCTAGGCTCTCTCCCTATATTCTGATCCACCTCTCTCTTCTCCCATAGTTGCACCACATTGCTCTTGAGATCTGCAAGTTGTTTTGTGATGGTTTGAAGTGGATCTTTTGGTGAAGGAACTACTACTTATGATACAACACTTGCCACTAAACTATCAAAAGTTCCACCATAATTGTAGCCTTGAGGAGGATGCACAACCTCCTTCACCACCAAATCACTCTCATCCCCTTCCAAACTCTCCTCCATACAAATTGTAATCTTGATAGCTTCAACCTTAGAAGAAGGTTTCTCATATCTCACCTTACTTCTAATCTGTGGTCTCAACCCTCCCACAAAATTATTGGTGAGCATGGCTCCTATGCCAATCATAGTAGTCTCCACATCATCTCCACATTTCCTCAACACTATGCAAAATTTGGATTCTAACTTCTCCACTCTTTCTACATAGACTCTCACTTTCTCTCCATCTCCTTGTTTGAGGAAGGTAACCGCACTCATCAATCTCTCATGACTCAAATCCAGAAAAAAGTTCTCAATGAGTATTAAATATAAACTCTCCCAAGACTCTTCTTACCCATCTCTCCTCTCTCTCTTTTGGTATTCTAACTCATATCATATAAGTGCTACATCCTCAATGATATTTGGTTTTAATGAGGCTCACTCATTCTTTCTCTTCTCATTTTTTCCTATGCAAGCTCTCTTGAAGTCTCTCACAAAGGCCTCCACATCTTCTCCATCCTTGCCAAAGAAAATTGGAAGTTTCTCCATCTTAGCCCCTCACTATCTTTCTCTTCTCTCTCAATATTCTTTTCTTTTCTTTTCTCTCACTCTATAACTAGTAGATTATAAACATAATTAACACTATTTGAGAGTAATCCAACCTAGGGAATACAAAAGGTTCAGGTTACTGCAAGATTTCTATAGCAACATCAAAACCTAGAGTGCATATTAATTGAACTCTCATGGATAATTTATCCATAAGTTGAAATGTTATCTACATCACTAATCTTGAGAACTTGTTGATCAAGGTATTAGTATTTCTGTAATTGTACTGAGACTCTCTCCAAGATCCCTCACCAAAGTCTCCAAAAGTGTTTTACTCCATTAAACTCATATCCTTTTTGAAGTCCTTCCATTCCACAAACCTCACACAACTCCTTGGTCTTAGATCTTCTCCCTCCCAATCTTGGTGAAGAAGGTCCAACATGCAAATCCAAATCAAGTAAGCCTCTCCTTTCTCTCAATCTCTTGCTCCAAAAGGTCAATGGATATGAACTTGCCTATGTCCCTTCTCTTCACATAAAAAGCACTTAGACTCACTCTTTCCTCCAAGTGGTGTAGGTTTTTGGATCCTTATAACACTCTCTTTAAATTCTATTCTAAATACTTTTTTTCCTCATGTCTACTCCTACAATCACCTCAAACCCTTGGGGAACCTTGCATAGTCTCAATTTTCACTCTTGGTGACCTTTCATGTTCCAAGATGGGTCTAAACACTCAAATATGCTTTTTATTGCTCTCACACTCCTCATGCATGAGATCTCAACTGTGTAGAATTGACCCTCCTCACAATGTCACTAAATTCTCTCAACTTGTATGTCACAGTCCTTTGAAATTTTCACAATTATAAAAATCCCATGACGTCCTCCCTTGCAAAATTCTATATTTTTTCATTGAGCCATTTAGCCTAGGCATCTTTCTATTTAGCACACATATTTCAGATTTGGTCTGAAAACCACCCCTCTCACTTCAAAAATTGATAACTCTCTGTGCAAAAATGATCTTTCTCTTATTCTTAAGCCAAAAGGTAGAATACTATACACTGAATTTTTTCTAGAATTTTCAGAAAAATCCACTAAAAACTAAAGAAATGGCATACTATGTACAATTTTCCGGAGAGCATGTAGTTTTGATAGCAATTTTCAACTTTCAACTTTCAAAAATTCTATCTCAGTGCATGAACTAGCACGAACAAAAATTTCAAGTGTTCTAATTGAAGGAAAGCTATCATGTGTAGAAATTTCAAATCCAAATCTCAAACTTGAGATTTTGCACAAAATCTCCGTAAACCCCAAAATCTGCAATCCACCTCACACAATCTCTCCAAATACTCTCACGTGTACAAGATGTACAATATCACCTCAAGACATTAATGAACTATAGATTATAAAAATGGATCTTGGTTCTCTAACATAAATTTGGCCCTCTCCTCTCTTAATGTTCTCTCCAAGTGAGCTCTCAAGCCTCCTTCTATCTAATATAGAATTGTACGTGAAACATTATCTTGCCTTCTAGAGAGATCCCAACAACAAAACAAAAAATATGAGTTGCACTCTCTCTCTATTAGGATGAACCTCTAATGGTTTTTATGGTAGCACACCTTGGCCTAAGAAGGCAATGAACCCCTACTCCATCATACTCATCCAAAGCTTCAACTCCAAGACTCAAGATTTTACTCACTAAAGAACTCAACCCAGAGAGAGAAAGTTGCAAATGAAAGGATGATGAGTATCTTCTCACCCCTATTTTATATACTTGTGAAATAATTATGCACCAAAGTTACTAATTATTGGAGTAACTCAAGTTACTAGGCTAAAAGTCAAATAAAGTCAAAAAGCTCAAGGAATATCTATACTCATGGTAATATTCTCCTAAGCATGTGGTCTTATCTTGACCCAACCACTAAGTCAAAGATTCTTTCACATGGGCTAACGTTGGACTTTAGAAGAATTTGAAAAAAAAGGCTTGTGGGTCCAAGAGTTTTCAATTCTTTCCTCAAAGCTAAACACCTAAGAATACCAAGTCAACATAATAGCATCCAAAATAGTGATGCTCATTTTTTCCACTTCTTCTAAAGAAAATTCCCCTCTATCTTAACTATGACTAACTTTAGCTAATCATGACTAATGTAAAACCATCCTTTATCTCTATAAATAATATCTCTCAAGTACTTATAGAACTAAACTAAATATCACAATAATATATACATGCACAAATGAGTGTTACATTTACTCCTAGACTAAGGTTTCACTTTGTCCTCAAAGTGAAGATCTTTCTACCTTCTATGATACATTTTCAACTTATCATGATTAATCCTATCCAAGTGTCTTCCTCCCAACTCCTTGAGATCATAGGTGTAATTGCCCCACACCTTCTCCACTATGAAAGGTCCAAAGTATTTAGGCAAAAACTTCTTTTGCACTCTCTTGAATTGCATGGAATCAAACAACATTACCCAATCATCTTCTTTGAAAGGCTCCACCTTCTTCTTGCCTTGCATCTTGTCATAGCTCCTCTTTTGTTTTCTTTAGGCTTGCTCCACTCAACCCATAGCAACTGCTCTTGCCTCTTCCTAAAGAAATCTCCCAATTTCATCTTCATTCTTGTCCCTCAATGGTCTAGCCTCAACCTACTTGGTAAGATAATTAGTAACTACCACAATATACCAATTGTTCCTTGGGGTTCTATTGAGAGGACCTACAAAATCAATTTCCACTTCTTAAAAGGTCCTAGTAATGGAATTGATCCAGTGGTGGAGTGGAAGTAGACTTTCTAGCAAAATCTTGACAACCATGACAAGTTTTTCAATAATCAAGAGAATCCTTGAAAATCCCCCTCTAATGGGAACCCGCATCTAGAATCTTGAAAGTAGTCACCTTTCTTGCAAAGTGTCCTCCACACATTAAACCTTCATGGAACTCCTTTATGAGTAAGATAGACTCTTCCTTACCCACTGCTCTTCAAAGTAGAACATCTATTCCTTGGTGAAAAAGAATATCCTCTACCATTGTGTAAAGATTGGATATTGCTAAAAGGGCCTTCCTCTCCCTAGCATGCATCCTTTCTGGATAGTTGCCTCTTGTAACAAAGTCCACAATTTGCTTGTACTCCATTGGAACCTCTTGAGTGATTGAGATTGTCATGAGTTCCTCATCCTGGAAGATATCATCCAATGGCTCATCTCCATCATGATTATAAGCCCTAGATAACAAATCAGCATTTGCATGTTTCTTCCCCAGCCAATCCTCAATGGTGTAGTCATACTGAAACAAGAGTATCATCCACCTTGCTAGCCTCCCTTCCACATAAGGCTTGTTGAAGATGTACTTCAAAGTCTTGTGATCCATGAAAATGGTGGCTATCCCTCCAATCAAGTAATGTCTAAACTTCTTGAGACCAAAAATCATTTTCAACACTTCCCTCTCTATGGCTGAGTAGTTCTTTTGATCTATGAATTATCATAAAATTATACTTTTATAAAATCAGAGCTTATCATGCAAGCTTCCTAAAAGGTTGTTAGACTCTATCAACCACTTCAATGGTTGATGATAATTGATGAGAGTGAAGAGATTACCAAATAGGCAAAGTTAGAAATGTCTTATGTCCACATTGCAACCAAGCATTCTCCATTAGATTAACTATACTTTGCTTTTATTGAATTGTTGGACTAATTAGCATAAGCCACCACAAACTCCTTCTCATAATCATTTTGTTAGGTGAGCACTACTCTAAGCCTCAATGTTCTCCAATCAATATGAACTTGGAATGGTTGTCCTTTGATTAGTCTCCAAGAATAGGAGTAGACATCAACTTCTCATTGAGCTCTATAAAAAGCTCTCTCTTCCTATTTCCCCAACACCACTCATGTGTAAGCTTGATCAACCTTGTTAAGACCTTGGCAATGGCACCAAATTTCCTAACATATTGATGATAAAAGTTTGCTAACCCAAGGAAGGCTTATACTCTACTCAAATCCATATGCCAAGGTGAACCATGATGGAGATGGATTGAGTAGAAACCCATGTACCAGCCAATAGGATTAGACCAGAGCACATTGGAATGGTTAGATAGATGAGGAGATGGTGCCAAGTTAATATGCATTTGCCTTTCTATGTATATTTTCTAAGGTTTTGGTGGTATCTCTCTTAGTACAAATAAGACAAGTTGTTGAGGTCTCAAATCCAAAAGGTGGGGATATTGATAAAATTCAATGAGACATTCATGATGATAACTTGGTGGTGGACTATCTTTACATTGGTGTTATGGGTGGCATGATTGGTGCCAAGGAGAGAGACCATGTCTTTCAACAAGCCAAGCAATTTATATTAGAGTACAAACATCTTCTTCATGTATTGGAGGATGATAGAGTGCAAGTAGTACCCCTTCTATCTTAGAGATCACAAGTGGTATGTCATGCTGATGAAGAGTTAGGACATTTTTGAGAAAAGCAGAAAAATAGCTTACTCCACAATCATTAATGGTGGTGCATCACGTAGATCAATGTATAGTAGTTTGTTGCAAGATAGATGGTTTGTGAGCAAGTTAGAGCATCATTTAACATTTATAAGATTTAGTTCTTAGGAGATTGCACTACCTCCCAAGATCACCTTGAGTCAAATAGCTTAGTAGAGAGAGTGGTTCATATAATCAAGAGAGGATTGCGTGTTAAGTGTGGAGTTTGATTAATTATGGGAATACTCTACAAGACACATATCCTATAAGAACATTGAAGAGTTAGTATGAGATCTTCTACAAGAGTTGTAGAAGTGTAAGTACAAGACATAGATCTTCAAATTATGAGATTTTATTTATGAGAGTGCATAAAAAGGTAGTTCACATTGTGACTGATTTCTTAGTGAATGAAATGCAAATGAGATGTGCCTTATCTTGTTAGAAGTGTCTTCTCAAGGGATTTCCATAAACACAAAGATCAAGGAAATGGAACTATAGACAAGAAATTATGTCTACTTGAAGTTTAAGACAAATATGTCATATGAGACCTATGGGAATACTTGCATGAAGGGCTGCACGAATGGCTCTTAAGGGATTCTACTACAAGACTTGCAAGAATGGCTACATGAATAGCTCTTATGTGATTCTACTGTGAGGCTATGGGAATAGCTCTTGCAGGATTCCACTACTAGAATAGCTCTTAAATGAATATATCCCTATGGGAATGAATCCCACTTGCAAAACTTTGTGAGGTGATGTGTATCAATTGGTACCAAACAATCGAGGGTTAGATACAAGATCAATTAGTACCACATATTCCAGAGTAAGATAAGGATTGACAAGTGTAAATGTATATATATTGTAGTGTTGGTGGTCAATTGTGACTTTTTGATAGTTCTTGAATGAATGAAATCATGTGCAATTGTGGATGTAAGTAGAAGTTAGCCAAACCACATGAAATTTGTGTAATTTCTATGTATGAATTTCCTCACTAGATTGATGAATGAATTTTTCTCCATAGAATAGTCTAATTTGTATTCCTATTGTTCTCTCAATCTAGTTCAATTTCTCCTAACATTGCATAAGTATGGATCGCAAGAGGCCACTTGGGAGATGGCAATCTCCAACTACCTTGGTTGACCATGGGCTATTGGTTCAGCTAGATAGCCTCCTTAGCATCATTCTCTCCTTAATTTCTACTCTATATACAAGATCCAAATTTACATGTAGCCATTTGTTGCAATATTATTGTCATGTTGGACTTGGATGATTTAGATGTATGGGTGAATGCATGTTCTAAACAAGGAGATATCTTTTAGAGAATGATTTCAATGGTCATTGAGAACTTAATAATTGCCCATCATAAGGATACCTTATGCTATGTTATTATTCTAGGAGGAAATTATAGACCCTTGATCCATCAATTTCACCCAAGTGGTTATGTATATCTATAGAAAACTACACCAACAACATTTGATGTAATTACAAGCCACACTATCTTGAGAGTATGTGAGGTTTTACCTTCTAGAGTCTTCATGTTTGAAGGATGCAATGCTGTTATTTGGAAGGATCATATGTATAATTATGCACCATGCCACCTCTCAAACATTGATGGTACTATGGACCCATGCTTGGTAGTTGTACATCCAAGCTTGCGGTGTATGTGTAATACAATGAGGATAGGAGACATGAAGAGAAACACAAAATAAGAAACATATAGTTTCACACTCAAACCTCCAATGCCCTGAAGGAGCACCTTGACTATATTATATAGCAAAAGGGACCACCCCAAAGGAAGCTCTGGCCTTGGATCAGATACATGGATGGATATCATGTCAATGATCTCTACCCTTAGATTAGTTGCATGCATGGGTGACATGTTGATTCTGATCCTAGCTGGTTGGTCAAACCACCTTTGATCGGAAGGAATCTTTAGGGAATATTCTTGTAACCAAATCGTGTGGGTGAGTTACCGTTGGAAAGCTCTTGATGAGACAGTCTCTAGGGAGAGAGAAGGGAAGGCTAGCCTATACACATTTGTATAAGGGAGAATGTGCACATTTTTGAGGCCTAATTCATCCATTTAGGCTTCTAAAATTAGCTCTAAAGTTTCCAGGCTATTTTTAGCTCCTACCTTATTAGTAAAATTTCTCTTTTGGTGACACCTCTATCTAATCTACCTAACCTATCATATATAACATCTTTCCAGATGTTACCGAGCCAATTTTCACCTCTAGCTAATATGTCTAGCTATTGGTATTACAACTTCTGGTTATTTTTGGCTTCTACCCTATTAGTACAAGTACTCTTTTGGTGACACCTCTATCTGATCTACCTATCCCCTCATACATAACATCCTTCCAGATGTTACCAAGCCAATTTTCACCTCTAGCTAATATGTCTAGCTATTGGTATTAAAATATGTTATGTAGCTCTTCTAGTAGAGTTGCTATTATGATGGTGTGTGATAGTTATTCAAGAGATGACATATAATATGTTTGACTCCTCCCCTCATGGTGGTTCCTCAAGGATAGTGATTATGCCCTTGATGTACTTGACATATAGCTAGTTCACTCTTTATTAGATTGCGGACATGCAACTAACAATAAGGCTTGATAGCACTTGGCCTCTTGATCTTTGTTCACCATAGAGCATACACATACTTGGAGTAGATGGCTATTTGGAGTTAAAAGGGATCTAAACATGAGCTAGGAGGGCAATTGTGGCACTTTAGAGTTTATTTATGACTTTTTTATGAGTTGTACTTCTATAGTGTATGATGTTCAAAGTAATGTGTGTTGTGTAATGATGTATATGCATACAACAACTATCACAACATTTGCAATACCAAAGCTAGTTTGCTCAAATGTTGGAGTTTAGTTGTGGTTGTCATAGTTATTTTAGTAGTTGCTCAGAGGCTACTTAGAGGTAGCCAAATTTTGTGTTAGGATTACTAGACACACCACTGGAGCTACCATTGCTACACTAGGGTTTGAGTTCCATGTCAAGCCAAAGGGGTATACTTCTGAATTGCAGCTCCAAAGAGTTCACTTCTTTGATGTTAAGCCTTCAAGTTCTTTGCTATGATGGAAAGAGGCATGAGAGCACAAATAGGAGTTTCTTAGCTAGAGTAGGTGTGGCTTGATTGTGTAATCAGAGCCTTTTGATGGAAGTTTCTTCAGTTGAGAGTTGCATTTCTTATCCAAGTTGAGAGTGTGAACTGAACTAATTATTGTTCATTCATTATGGCAATTTAGAGTTCATGTATTACTATGAGTTGTGGTTTCATAGTGGACAATGTTGATAACAATGTATGTTATGTAGCAATGCATATAGTATGATAAAGACCAAATTGTAGAAGTCCTTCAATTTAAGTGTGAGATGGAAATTCAGGAGATGAAAACACAACAATTACACCACATTGTAGATCATGTTAGATGAAAATAGAAAGAAGACAAGTCTATGGCTAGAAGCACAACAAGCAAGTTTTAGAAAGAGAAGGAAAAACAAGCTATAGACCAATTGCAGATGATGGAAGATATCATAGTAGAAGTTCAAAGCCTATACAATACTCCAAAGGAAGAAAATGGTGAAAATGCTTTAGAGTATAAAAGATCTTTGGGACCAATTGGTATCTATCATTGAAGAAGTAAAAATTGGAAGATTGATAAAGTTGAAGTTGCATGAACTAAGCTACAAATCCAAAAATTAAGTACAAATACCTATGAAGACTCAAAGATGGATCATTTACCTTTGAAGTTTAGAGAGCATGTAGATAGGAGGTTAATAGAATCTTGTGATACTTGGAGTTCTAGAGATTTGGATTACAAGGAGAGAATAAAACTTCTCCTTAGAATAGCTAGGGGAAAAGTTAGTTCTTTGTAGTAGTATTTTTTGCCAAAGAAACTTCACTAAATAAGTTTTTTGTAGTTGTAAAATCTTTGAAGTAGGACAAGTCTCCAAAGAATGACAAACTAGGATTTTTTTGTGGAAGAATTGACACCTTCCCAAGACACATGGAGAGCAATTAGTAATGTTCAATTTAGCATGATAGGAAAGGACATGGAAAGACATTCAATGTATAGTATATATGTAAGGAAGTGCAATCTTAGTAGATCTTTGAACTTCTTCAACTATTAGATTTCTTTATTTTGAGAAGGAGATACTATTTAAGGCTTCAATCCAGTGCAAATATTCATTCAATTAGTGGAAGATTAATCAATTGAAAGAGCCAAAAGCTCTTCATTAAATTGCTTAATTCCAAGTATTAATGTTAGGTATTTGTTAAGTGACTATTTGGGAATCTTTGTAGTAGGAACTTGAGTGTTTATTGTGTATGATTACTAGTACTTTTAATTAGGTGTGATCCTTGGTAGTCCCAAAGAAGCAATGCCTTGATAGATCCTGGGAAAAAATTATAAGAATGAATGCAAAGCATCGTATCTAATGTGAAAAACCTTTGGATGAGTACATTTACTTGGTTTGCAAGCTAAGCTAGTTGTTTACTTTGCATACAAGCTAAGCTAGCCATCAACTTGGTATTCAAGTTACTCAATCCTTGGAATTTCCTATAAGCTTCTCAAGATTCATAGACTATTGCAACCACTACCAAATCCATTTTCTCAATAACAACATGTGAGCTTAGACCTCATCACATCCTTGCCAAAGACCAACCAAAGCCGTACCACAATTGTGGTGTTTGTTGACAAGCTCAACAAATAAATTCATGTGGCACCTACCATGGATGCAATAGATGCTCCAACCTTGGCTCATATCTACTTTGATATGGTCTTCAAACATCATGGGATGCCAAGGGTTCTCATCTTTGTTTGCAATCCACAATTTACTAGAAATTTTGGCAAGCACTGTTAAAGTTACTTTGCATTAAGCTTGCTTTGTCAATAGCCTGTCATCCTCAAACTAATGGGCATATCAAATGAGCAAATTACACATTGGGAGACATGCTATGTGCATTTGTCACTATTCATCACACCAATTGAGATACTTGTCTTGCGGTTACCTATAATAATTCCAAACATGCAAATACAAACTTCTCTACCTTTTTCTGCGACTATGGACAAGATCCACTTGTTCCCAATTCTCTTCTTATTCTACTCTACTCTCATATCCCTCATACATCCACCTTGTCCAAGATATTTACATCCTTACACCAAGCCAAGTCTCATCTTCTTGTCACCCAAAATCATCAAAAGCAATATGTTGATAGACATTGTCATGGTCTCACCTTTCAACTAGGTTATAAGATCATGATTTCCTTTAATACACTCTTTCTCACCCTTGACACTCAATTTTGTAAACTTTCTCTCAATTGGATAGATATATTTACTATTACTCATGTCATTTCTCCTATTGCCTACCAACTTGCCCTTCTTAGTCATAGGAGGATCCATCTTGTCTTCCATGTTTCCATGTTAAAACCCTTTTTTCTACCTCATCTTCCTTTCTTACTTTGTTCAAATCTTTCCTCCTCCAATCCTTTTCAATGATCTTGAAGAATACAAAGTTGAGCGCATACTTGCCCGTTATGACATCCAATGTGATCATAACCAACACAAAAAATATAAGATCCTTTGTAAAGTGTATCCTCTTCATGATGCAACATGGGAACCTCTTTCTCAGCTTCATAATGTGCAAGCCGCTATACAAGAGTTTAAGATTCCATGGTAACAAGTGCATCACAAACTAGTGGTGGAAGAATATATAATAATATGGATATAACAAAAGCTAATATGGAGCTACATATAGTTAAAATAAGGTAGAACTATCTTATATCTAGGAAATTCTAAGAATGTTCTAGAAGCATCTACAAAGCTTCTAGAAACCTTCCAAGGATTGAGTAACTTGTATGCCAAGTTGATGGCTAGCTTAGCTTATACGCCAAGTAGATGTCTAGCTTAACATTAATACCAAGTAAATGGCTAGCTTAGCTTGCATTCCAATTAAAGTGAATTTTAGAGGGAACCTTCCTTAGAAGCTTCTTGGGAACCTTGTACACAAGTTACCTTTAAATACCAAAGCCCAAGCTCAAACTAAGCATTTGGAGTTTCCCTCACTTGAGCATTCCAATATGACTTTTTATTCCAATCTTCCATGCTCCTATTTCTCTCTTGGATCTTTTACACCTTGATATGATGATTCAATCAACTATGAAGAAGCTGCTTCTACTACAAATATTCCTTCTCTAAAGATCATGTTCTACTCTTCCCAAAATGCATATACTCATCCAAAGGTTTTTCAAATTAGGTATCATTCTTTTAATTCATTCCTATTAAATACTGTCAACATTATAATTCTTCCCAATATCAGTCAATGCATTGCTTTTTTGGGGTTACCAAGGATCACACACCCTAACTACAAACACTATTAATCACACAAAATCACCACTCAAATTCATACTTCAAAGATTCCCCAATAGTAACTCAACGAAGAACTAACACTAATACTTGGAATTAAGCAATGTAATGAAAAGGTTTTGCTCTTTCACTTGATTCATCTTCCACTAATTAAATGAATATTTACATTGGATTGAAGACTTAAATAGTATCTCCTACTCAAAATTGAAGAAATCTACTAGTTGAAGAAGTACAAATATCTAGAGTAGATAGAGTACCAAACCACTTGGTTCTATATATCATTAATTTTATGCAAGAATTCATCCATCAAGCAAGTAGGTGGTTGTAATCCTTAGCTCAAAGTATAATTGTAATCCCTTATTTACGTACCCATGCCCAAAATAATCTAGTCTATAGATATTTCTCAATATTTTAATGAAGTTGACCAAATAAAAGTTACTACTTTTGTTGAAGAGATCTCAACTTGCTTCAATTACAAGGTATCCAAGTTTTTTTGTAGTACATCTTAACATGATTATTGAAAATATACCTTGATGGATTTACTATAGATAGAACTTGGATAGTGTAAAATATATTTTATTGTGACTTTACATTGATCCTCTTGGATGCTCCTTCCTTTCAGACTCTAAAGTAGCATCTTTTTGAATTTTTCTCTCTTATCAACCTCCCTTTTACCATAGATATATTGTATGATTTTTAAATGAACTATTATATGGGCAAACAAAATTTGAAATTCTTAACACAAAAAATAAAAAAATAAAAAAATTCTTAACACAAAAATTTAAAAAAATTAACACAAAAATCAAAAATTTGTTCTTAGAAATCCTTTCTTTGCTAATAAATTTTATCTATGAAACCTCATAAAAGTCATCTTTGGTATGGCATAATTACAACTTATATATATAATTATCTATTCTGTGACACATATGTCAAATGGGGTATCATTTAATTTTTTACCATGAGTATCTCAACAACTATGGTTTAACCATTTGTTTTCCAACAAGCCTTTGTCATCATAGTATCCAATCTGTGCTCCATTCTCAAACTAAATATTGTACTTGTAGAACTATGCTTTGGTGTCACATTGTGGTGTACAATGTCTTCTTATATACAGTTTTCTTGTTGAAAGTCCTATTTCCTTGAAGTTTTTAAACTTGTTTAGTGATACAATCATCAAATAATGAAGAAATATAACTTGGATAGTTGGTGGACTTCATCCCGTAGTACAAGCCATCACTCACCTTCACCAACTTGCAACTTGATTTTTGGTACTTGCAATACTCATCTTGATAGTATATTGCTATAGTAATATCATTAAGTGCTTATTTAATAACATTCTTCGTTGCCTTCTCTCCTCCCTTTACATGCTTTCCAATGGATTTGAGTTTTTCTGTTCAACATGTTGTAATTTTAGCGTTTCTTCTCACATATAGCATGCCTTGTAGGAAAATTTCTTCACTTTGTATTCTTTATTTCTGCCCGTTGGTGGACTTTAGGATTTGTAACAACTTGAAGAGTATATATATCCCATGCTACGTTTGAACCTCTTGTCTCTTCTAGAGAATTGTAACTCATTAATTGATAATGAAAGTCAACATTTAAGTCAGTCTCCACAGTTATAATTTCTATTACACTAGATCCACCTTCACCGAGAACAGCTCCATTGTAATTGTAAGTTGTATCCATAGACGAGATGCATCCAAACTTGACGACTTTTCCAAGTACCCTCAATAACACACTTGGATGTTTGTATTTCTTGTGAGAAGTATAAAATCAAAGAACCAAATAAGATATAGAAATCATTATATAATAATTATCAAAATATAAAAGGTTGTATTCTAGAATCCTACTTTATTGAGTCACTTTATCAAAAATAAAAGTGTAACATAGAATAATGTCAAAATTGAAAATGAAAAACTGGATTCTAGAATCCCAGTTTTTATATACGTGATAGTCTAGCACGAGGAGAAATATGTTGAATATTATGATTTAAAATATAAAGTGTAATTTTTGAATCTTACTTTTCATAAAAGTACTGTCAAGTGCCAAATGAGATGTAATGTAAATGTTAAGATCTGAAAATAAAAGAAGGGATTTTAAAATCCTACTTCTCTAAGCAAGATAAGATGGTGTTAAAGCAAAGTACAACTTAAAACAAGGAGGGTAGAATTTGAAAATAGAAACTAGGATTCTAGACCCTTACCTTTTTATTGCTATGGGCTTCCATAATCAAAGATTTAAAATGAGATTTTAGAATTTTACTTTTATTCGTGTTGATCTTATACAAAAGCTTATACAAATTAGAATAATATCTTATTCTAATTGATAAATACTATCATATTTATGAGAATTTTACAACACCAATAGATTTTATTTTAAATAAATAAATAAAAATTACTAATAGAAGATAAAAATGAATTATGGAATACATAACTAAAACTATTATGTGATAAACATAGAAAAGCTGACACATGGCCTAGAAAACTTGATTCTGATTTGTGTTCTTATTAGGATACTACTAGCTCTTTATATTTTCTACACCATCCACGTTGCCATGGATTAAGTTGTAGTGACTAATATAAATTGTTAATAGGTTGATTGTTGGCCTAATGCTCTCTAACTTGATTTATGATTTCAAGTAATGAATTAATTTTTCCCTGTACCGATTTAGGGTCCATGTGGTTGATGGATTAAATCTTAATCTTAATCCACTTATAAGCTGATATTTGCCTAAGATTCTCCAACTTTTTTATCATGAATTCAAGTATGAAACTGATTTTCCCTTTATTTTGTATAAGATCCACAAGGCTGATGGATCATATCTTAATCATCAATAGAAACCAACATAAGATGATAATTGGCCTAAGACTTTCTAATTGATCTGTGTTTTCAATCAGGGAACTGGTTTTTCACTATAGTCCTATTGGAACAGTGTGATAGTCGGATTAAAATTTAATAGTGAATTTAAACCACCTATAAGCTGACATGTGGCTAAAATTTACTAATCTGATTCGTATTTCCAATCAAGGTATTGAGTTTTTCTTATAGTCTTTACATCTTCTATGGTCGACGAATTAACTTTAATCGGTACCAAACCCTTGTATGCTTACACATGGCTAATAATAATATATGTATCTGTGCAGAGAATAGAAATTCACGAATATAGGTTTCTTTTCTTTGAATCGATGGTAAAATAGTACATGGCATAGTTTTACCTACATCAACCCAAATTTGATATGGGATAATAAATTTTTATGTGAGAATTAAATTATTTCCTTGATCATTCAATCGTATCAAAAGGTGTTTATATACGGATTTAATTTTTTTTGCATTTTCATGATGCTTTCAATCAATGTGGACTTGTGCCCTTATTTTCCTATAGTAAAACCTTTATGGCATGTATCGCAAGAGGATTAATTACCTAAATTGTAGTATTGGGTTATATAGGGAGTTACAGAATACAGCAGCATTTAACCTTATAAACACCAAGGATTTATTTGATCTCAAAACACGTGTCACACTTCTATATTTCCACTTGAATAAGGGAATTGTATTCCCCTATATTAATACCTAAATGCGTAGAGGAGAAATTTTAAATATTCGTATGGGATCTAATGGAGGAACTCATGTCCTTGCATGATTTCCGGATAAAACTCTTTGAGTTATTTTTTCTTCTTTTTTCTTTTTATACATATCTGGTTACCTTTTCTATAATACCAACGTAGGGAATTTTACTGCTATTCATGCGGGAAAGTAAATTTCACTGTTGCTGATAATTTTGCTTACCGTTTTCTCTCCTTTAGTTCAAACAACTTCCTTCCGTGGGGTATTCCCTACCTAGGAAGGGTGAAAAAGTCCTAGTCTTGTAATCCAAGAGATATGATTCTAGCATTGAGTCTCCGTGGTACGAGTACGCCTTCTTACTATACTGTTTATAAAGAGTCCACTTCAAAACAACCAAACTTACACGGTCAACATTCAATCTTGCGACCTTGATATCTTTAGCTGTTGCAAATCTTCTTCTTACCGGACTCTTAAAGATGTGGTGATTCACGTTACTCGTATAATTTTATCACGATCATCGTATGGAAAATGGAAGGGGAATTGTAAAATTGAGAGAACACATCTGACAAATGGGAATTCTCGAACGCATTCTAAGTATTGCCACTACCGTATCCGCAAGAACACTTGTATTGATCTCTTCATCTATTCAATTGGCATTTGATTGCAACTCGCTTGCTTTCTTGGTCGTCTTCGAGGGTTCGTCGTTAACAGAGGTCTCGTCTCATTTATCTGGCTGTTATCAGTGTCATCCTTCCGAATTCGAGTTCTGTACTTTTATTCATTTTCTCCCTGGTAGTACATCAACTGGTTGATAAAGCTGCTGCAGCTATATCTGGTTTCGGCCGGTAAATCTCGAGAATATTTGTGAGCAGATGCACTTTAGAGCAGAGATGTCGACTCAGATGTGTTCATTTGACATCAATCCTATAAAATTTATATCTTTCTTCCCAAATTTGCGATCCAAATTGCCAGTATCCAACCGGGATGACATTCTCTACCATAAGAGACAGCACTCGTTTCTACTCAACAGAGTTGAGTGAAAACGAGCGTTGAACGTCTTGAGCGAAGGTGTACTCTAATCGCTCCTCACCGGGAGAATTATGGAGGAGAAATTACACGCTGACAAAACAGGTGCAAATGTATCTTCTTATCCACTACTGCATCAAAATATACCTCTTGGATGCAGAATCGTTCACAAAAACTGGCTCGAACTTGGTCCGAGAGCTTATACACATGCTAATCTTTGCAGCGGCATTCTTTGTTTCATGTCTTCGGCAATATTGTACTTCACGGTGATTAGCTGCCGGGAAGCTAATGTATTTATATGGGGCATGACTAAAGGATAGGTATCTCGTAGTGAAAACTATTACGCGATCACAATAAAGTTCGAGCTCATCCACAGACCGGCAGATTCTCGTTGGCGCGTAGCAACTTTTGAGTTAGACCGGATCTATTTTCCCACTTTGTCAATGTCATTTCTTTACTGATAAATCTTCTGGAATGTCAAGTCAACCCTGGACCCTCGCCAATCCTCTTACTCATCCGTTAGTCAAGCCAACACAGAAGCTTTCTTTTCCTGGCTCCATGGTATGGGAAGGGCCACCGCCATTAATTGTCAATGTTCTGGCAAGCCCAGCAGGGATCTCCAAGCCGTAGGTAACGCGGAGAAAGCTTTTCTCGGATAACTCTGATGGACCTTAACATCCTTGCCCTCTCTGCTGTCATTACAAGTAGAATACACGGTGAGCAACGTTCTTGCTTTGATGCTAGGGCAAGTACTAGTGCAGCCTTGAATCAGCTGTCCCATAGGCAATAATAATTCCAATCTTCACGTTCTTTTCTCAGGAAAGGCCAGATTCCATATGCTCACGATTGTAAATTCTGATTTCATGGGGTTGGTTGAACTAAACAATTCCCGGAGAAAGACTGTCCAAGGGATTGCTCATAGCTCATAGTTCATAGCTCAAAGCTCAAACGGAATATAGGATCGTGTTTATTTCAGCCAGCAAACAAATAAATTTGCATCTGAAAGCAGAGAAAGATGGAACTCCAGATGCTTTTGCTGCGGAATCATCATCAGTTGCTCAAGCGGGGTATGATCCAAGATGATGACACTTCGAGAAATATCTGTACGTGTGTTTGGTGGCTGACATTATTCTGCAGGGTCTAAAAGCCTCTCCTAGTTTTTCTTCTTCAATCGATTTGTTCCACCCTGAAGATTAGTGTAAGCTTAAGAATTACCGTAGGCAACTGTAGCTAAATCCTCCCTATTATTGATTTTCTGATCCATCTACAGGAAATACCTCTGTTTGAGCAACAATGTTGGAAGCCGAGCACGCAAACAGCACGATCCTATTGCCATTGAATACTCGGTGCGCACCCGAGAGTACCTGAAGCCCAAGATATGTACCTGTTGTCCACCTTTAGGAGCATTAGTGCGTGCAAAATATCTGTAGTTGCTCGTGAGTCGTGTTCTCTGTGAGTGCATCAAGTGATGGAGATGTCGAACTCAGGTACTATATACATCGATTGATGGATTCTGGAACTGTAATATACATATGGTTTATGTTTACAGGGTATCTCATTTTGCTCTCGCCTGACCTACTTTCGCAGCAATGAACTGTTTTGTGGAGATACGCTGAATCTTGGTCATCAAGGTTGGCGCAGCGTCAGAGAACGAAAATAAATTATTCAGTGAATGACGAGTACACCAATCGGAAGGTTCAGGTCAAGTCACATACTTTACACGCGCGTGTCAAGTGAAGAGGATAGAATTGTCTCTGAACAAATGTTTTCATCCAATGCTCATCAGAAAAATATCTCTTCTTTCAACTCATAGAAAGCATTTGAGAGTGTTCTCAAATGGAAGGGAAACGTAGAGTCATAAAAAGTCCGATGTTCTGGAACCTTACTTTACCTCAATTTCCTAATGGAAGGTGCTTCGAGACCTAGAGGTATCATGCTTGTATAAGAGCTGCTGGTCCCAATACCCCGAACAGTAGTCTTCTCTCACATGAAATCTTCCCGAGGATGCTAGTGCGGTGCGAAGGATATTTTTCTCGTGTGTGTGGATGGTCGTATCATCAAATCAAGATGCAGGTCTAACTGTCAGATTAAAAATTCATTTGAGTGTTTCGAAAATCGAAACAAGAACGGGATTCATGGAGCTATTATGGGGCATGGCAAGTTAGACAAGTGGGCTTTAGTCCCTGAGGGAGTTGCCGAAGATCGTTTAGGAGGAATGTTGGCTTGTCAAGTTCAAGCGTAATGAAAACTTGGGTCCTTCCTATCATTGAGTTTTTGGAAACAGTAAACACACCTCACTTTTTCTGCTCATTCACCTCACCCCTACGTTACCATACAGGGGTGCAAATAAACCATCAAACCATTCTCGCTATGTTATTGGCTACAATGTTGGGAACATGATGTAAAAAGTATCCTACAACCATTCCGATGCATGCGATAGCGACCAATTTCACACAACTAGCCACTCTGATTGGCTAGAAGTGTTAGAATTGGAGGTGGTTGTACAATTTCCCTATTTTGAATTGCCCGCCAATGGTGAAGAGGATGCTCGTAGTGCTTTACAATTACGAGGCAAAGGGGGACATGACAAAAAAATTAAAAATTCCCAGCAACTAAAGAAGACTTTACATGAGGGCAAGAGTGTGGAGGAACACGAAAGTAGAGTCACTGTAGAAGGATAATCAATATAGCTCTAGCATGGTATCGGCTTCTATTGTTTAAAGTACATTTTAGATGGTAGTACATGTGGTATTGATATAGCATGTAATTATACTATAGCTGTTAGGGTTTGTACATAGCACCTAGCATCCAATGGCGGTACTAGTTAGAATATTTAGATTTTACCTTTGAGAGAGCATATTGTTCATTCCGTTGGTGGCATAGTGAAGAAGCTTGAGCAGCAATCTAGAGAAGCAAGGCCAAGCAACAAGACCAAGTTTTTCATTAGCATAGAAACTGCAGACTAGCCTGTAAGTACTCCATTCCTCATTTCATGAGATTAGATTTTCAATAAGAGGAAATAGGCCGGAGTGCTTTGTAAATCCTTGTAGAACATAGACCGGCCGGAGTGCTTTGTATGTTCCTTGTATGTTGTATGTGTTGTAAATGCTGTGCAGATTTGCAGCAATATTTACTACAGTTTTCAACAGGTTATAGCCCCATGTTACCAGCGCGTGAAGAGGGATAGAAGATTATTCTTGTCAAAGTATTTAAGAGAGACTAGAGTAGATCCTTCAAATCAGTGAGTAGATTTGGACACAATGGGAACAAGGAGTAATGTGAGAGATATAGCATACATTAGAAGATACAATGGGGAGAATTTCTTGATTTGGAAATTATAGATGATGATCATTTTCAAGTCAAAGAGACTTCCAGGGATTGTTAATGGGACATATACTATAGAACAAGCCATACCACATGGAAGAGAGCCCTATTGGCAGAGCAAGAACCATGCTGCAGAAATGTACATCTAAACAGCCATAGAAGAGAAGTATTTACAAAGACTGATCAATTGCAGAACCACAAACCAAACATGGAATAGACTGATTATGTTACATGAGCAATGTGCTTAAGAGAACAAGCACATTCTCCAATAGAGATTGCTTCAGTTAGATATGAAACTAGGAGAAGAGAAAACATGTTTTATTAGCCAAGTAGAAACACTTGTTAGTCAATTGAGTAGCCTTGGTGTTAGAATAGACTATTCATTGATCATCACCAAGATTAATTTCAGTTTGCCATAAGCTTATTGCCATATAATAGCCACAAGGGATAACGTACTTGAGGAACAAAAGATCATCAAGAGTCTCACTACAAGACTACTCAAGGAAGAAACCTTGAACATATTAGGAGAAAGAAGAAAGAAGAGAATTCACAAGAGAGAGCCTTTCTTGCTACCAATAAAAGAAGCAGGAGAGGTAGCAATTATGGGAGGAATCAAAAGAAGATTGACATTTCTGAAGTGGAGAAGAAAACAAGCTGCAACAAATACATAAAGAAGGAGAAATGTGGAAGAGAATGCAAAGGTGAGCAAAACCTCACAAGAAGAAAGCCATACAATGTAATTAATCCTAAAAGTCAACCTAATGCTCTAACAACATAGAGTATTGCATTTGTTTCTAGTTCTAGCACTGCCATAAGTACCAATCATCTAGACAATGATTGGCATGCTAGAAGAGGAGCTTTAGAGCACATGACCAATAGATGAGAGTAGGTCCAAGATTTCAAGAAGATTGAAGAAGAACTTGGCCCATGTATGCTGTTTACAATCAAAGGGTTTGGTTGCTAGAGTGGGAGATATCCCAAATTTCTTGTAAGTTTGGTGAAAGAAGACAAGAAGGAGTCATCAAAGGAGCTCTCTACATTCAGGAGTTGAAAGTGCAATCTGTTAGGTATTGGTCAAGCAATGGAAAAAGGCATTCAAACCACCTACATCAAAGAGGGCTACTACATAGAGGAAGATTGATCAATGGTGATGAAGGGTATCCACGACTCAAAGCTCTATAGACTTCAGATCAGACTTACCAAGATAGGTAACATTTCCTAAACAAACTCTATTGTTGCAAGCAATGAGGAGAGTGAGAAGCTAGAAAAGTGGGAGATCAATTGTGTGAGTATGAGCTCAATAGAAGGATCAGGATATATATCCTTTTTTAGGATAATACTAGTGGTTTCAAATTTTTATTTTTGGTGAAAGAGATTTCAGAAACTCTCCCTTACTTCAAGCAACTTAACACATATGTAGAAATTCAATGTGGAGTGAAGATCAAGAAAATATGATCTACTAGAGGAGTTGAATACACTAGAGAGGAATTTGTCATTTTGGTATAGAGTGTTGGATTAGTCCATGAACTTATAATACCTTACACTCTTGAGCAAAATGGTATCTCATAGAGAGATCAAAGAATAATGTTTGATGCAACAAGAAGCATGTTGCTTTCTAGCATGCTGCTTAGAGAGTTGTGGGCAAAAGCCATGGGAGATGTTACACATGTTATGAATAGATGTGTAGAGAAAAACTCCTTACAATCTTTGGCATGGAACAAAACCAGCAGTTGCATATTTGAGAACTTTGGTTGCTCAATCTTTGTGCACACACCAAAGGTTCAGAGAGAGAAGTTTGATCCAAAGGAGCAAGAAATATCTTTTGTTGGATATAGTTCAAAATCCAAAGCTTTCAATTGTGGGATAAGAAGAAGAACAAGATTTGTGAAAGCGTGGATGTCATGTTTAGAATGGAGCAACTTGATCATCAATGGTTACAGATGCTAAACGTAGACACAAATTGTCTTCAAGAAATAGATGAAGAGCAAGCCAATGCTAGCATGAGCATTGATGAGATAGAAGTTGATGGAGGGTTTCCCCAAGCTTCTAGGAATCTACAAAGTATTTTACATAAGAATCAGTAATTGAGACTAGCATCTATCCACTTCAAGAATAAAATGAAGGTTATCAAGAACCTGATTCACAAATGAGCTCAATTTCAACCACTCAAGATAGAAAAAAATGTAGAAGTGGGAGATTGAGAAGACCACCACAAAGACTTGGTGAGTGGGATTATAGTTTGACATCTCATGCTTGCATTATTGCAACTAAGATTGAAGGAGGAGATATAGATTTAGATACTATTCATTTTTGAGATGCATTGCAATCACTTGAGTGGGTGAAGACCAAGGATGTGGAATTCAAGTAATTGAAGTAGAACAAGACTTCAAAGTTAATAGCATTTCCTAAAGGGAGAGAATGATTCAAATGTGATTGGGTTTATAGAACCAAGATTGATGCTAAGGGCAACATCTCAAGGCACAATGCTAGACTTGTAGCTAAGGGATATTCACAGCTTGCAAAAATTGAATATGAAGAGACATTTTCTCCAATAGTTAAGTTTGATTCCGTCAGATATATTCTTTCACTAGTTGCAATGGAAGACATAGAGATAGCCAATTTGACATCAAGACAGCTTTTCTTAATGGGGATTTGCATGAGGAAATTTTACATGGAGTAGCCACAAGGATACATAGAAGCTAGAAAGGAGAAGAGAGATTTGAGATTGCTGAAGAGTCTTTATGGCTTAAAGCAAGCCTCAAGGAATGGAACCATAATTTTAATGAATTCATAGTGGGATATGGGTTGCAAGCATCACTTTTTGATCCTTGTTTTTATTATGAATCTGAGGTAATACTCATTATCTTTGTAGATGATGGACTAATTTGTGTGAAAGACAAATCCTACATTGCTACCATGTGAGTTCACCTTGGTAGAGAGATTAAAGTTATAAATGGAGAAGCAAAATGCTATGCAGGACTTCAGATCTTTGAGATAGAGAAAAACTCATATTGACTAAGATTGACTCAAGAAAGTTATGTAGAGTCAATTATAAATTGGTTCAATCTTGGAGATGCATATCCAATTGCTACTCCTTCATATCCAAATGCTAGATTAGAAGTGGAAGAAAGTGAACAAATTGAGCACCCTACCAAGAAGCAGTAGGATGTCTAGTGTATGCTATGATAGGTACAAAACCTAATGTAGCTTATGCTACTAGCATAGTAGCAAAGTTCAGTTCTAATCTTTCATCTCAATATTGGGAAGCAATGAAGAGAGATTTCAAGTACCTCAAAGTTACTTTGGATTATGGATTAGAGTTTAGTGGAGGTTTCGATCCTGCTAATATACTAGTTGGATATTGTGATGCGGTTTGGGTGATTTAGATAATAGAAAGTCACATAGTTGTTTCATATTCATGATGAATGGTTGACCACTAGCTTGGAGCAACTAGTGACAACAATGCATTGTCACTTCTACCACAAAAGTAGAGGCCGTAGCAACATGTTCATTTGCCAAAGAAGCAATACGGCTCTGCAAGTCACTCAAGGAACTACAAATTGGACAAGATGGTCCAACCCGGATGTATAATAACAATCAAATTCCTATCAAGTTGATTTATAACCCAAAGTTTCATAACCAAACCAAGCACATAGAGATCCAATATCACTATGTGAGAGAATAGCAAGAGAAACAAGAAATTTGTTTCAACTATATCAACACCAACAATCAGATTGTAGATATATGAAAGATTTACTAAGAGATAAGTTTTGTAAGTTTAGATTGAAGTACTATCATTTCTTCAGTGAGTGGGAGTGTTAAAAGTACATTTCAGAGAGTAGTATATGTGCCATTGATATAGCATGTACCTGTACTTTAGGGTTTATACATAGCACTTAGCATCCAATGGAGGCATTAGTTAGGGAAAGAGTATTTAGGTCTTATCTTTGAGAGAGCATGTCATTCAGTCCATCAAGACTTTGGCAACATAATGAAGAAGCATGAGCAACAAGACGTCCAAGAAGCAATCTAGAGTAGCTTAAAACCTACATACTAGCATGTAGGTATTCCATTCCGCATTTCATGTGACTAGATTTTCAATAAGGGAAAATTGGCAGAAGTGGTTTGTACGCTTATCTGTGTTCTTGGTGTTGTAAATTCTATGTCTATTTGCATCACTATTTACAACAATTTTCAACATAAATTACTCAATTCCAAAGTCTACAAGCTGAAATTTCTTATCTTTGTGCAAAGAGCACTCTTTTGCAAAATGCTTTAAGAGACTTTAAAGTCTCTTAAAGAGCAAAATAGATCTCCAAATCAAAGAAGAAGCTAGAGTGGGTTGAAGAGGAGCTCAATTTTATGGAGGAATATAAATTTAAATTGAAAGAGTACCTTCATCAACTCTAATGCACAAAAGAGGAAGAGTTGGTTGCAACAAAGGAAGAGTTACAAAA
Organism: Lunularia cruciata; assembly: GCA_948567375.1. Classification (NCBI taxonomy): domain Eukaryota; kingdom Viridiplantae; phylum Streptophyta; class Marchantiopsida; order Lunulariales; family Lunulariaceae; genus Lunularia; species Lunularia cruciata. The sequence goes on from OX419756.1 coordinate 16,185,948, forward strand.
TAAACAAGACCTATGTGTCAACAAAAGAAGAAGATGGAGGAAGAACTTGAAGTTGCAAAGGTCCACATCCTAGAAGAAGAAATGTCAATGTGCCAACAAAAGAAGAAGATGGAGGAAGAACTTGAAGTTGCAAAGTTCCAAACCTGAGAGTTAGAGGAGAAAATTATCAAGGATAAGGTGGAAGTAGTAAGATCTTTGGATCATTTGCTAGTGGTTACTATTGCTATAGAAAGAGAAGCAATAGTAGTTGAGTATTCCTTTTGAGAAATCCTAGAGGAGATTCCTAAACCCAAAGGACAAGTTCTTTTAGCAAAGGAGACCTCTCGATTGAATTGGTCTATGACCGGTTGAAAAAGGTAATTGCAGAGTTTGTGGAGTACACCCTTTCTGAGTCAGAATTGTAAGAGCTCAAAGGATAAAAAGATCATCTTCTATGCAAAAGCCCAAAGCATAGGAAGTGGGAAAAAGTAGCAATAGATTTAGGAGGTTCAAAGGAAGACTTCTATAATCAAAAGGAATTTGCACACGGAATTATTATATACCCTTTAATTAATAAAGGAATTTGTAAATAGTTGGTCATATGATCTCTTTAAAGGTCTTCCTTTTGTGAAAAAAAATTTTAATTTGTAGTGAGTTATGCTAATTTTTTTAGTTTGTAGTACTTAGATAGTTTTATTATTCTAACCATCTAAAGGTTGGCTTAGCTATTTGAGCTGCCAAATTTGAAGTTATATTGTTCAAAATCAGAAATTAGTAAAGAAAATGAGAGAACTCCTTTTTGTTTCTAATTCCTTCTTGAAGATGGGTGTGTTGTTGTAGTTGCATGAATGATAAATATTTGTAGTTGAAGTTATTGTAAGCAATTGAGGTCTTGTGTGTGTTTGATCCATAGTATCTTCATTAATCTTTTTGAAGCAATGCTTTGACAGAACTTTCAAGTTCTATAGTATTGATATTAGTTAAAGAAGTGCATATAAAACCTTTGACAGATTTCATTCCTTCATGAAAGTATATTCCTTTAAAGAAGAAAATAGTATGTTTTTCTAAGAAGGAAGTGATAGAATTATAAGAACTTCTGGTAATTATCTCAAATGAATAAGATATTTAATCTAAAATATCATTCTCAAGTGTCTGCATAGACTAAATAATATGTGATTGTGAGTTTCTTTTATTACATAACTATAATATGCCTTCTTGCAGGAATTACCTTCTTCTAGGATTGATTTTTACCTAATAAGTTAACAAGAAATAATAAATAACTATGTGGTAAAAAACTCATTCGTATTTGTTCATTTCTCAATTATATCCTTGTGGAAACAATGTACTATTTACTGCAGTATTTCATCTTGGTCACAACTAAGTTGTTAAAAGTAAAAAAATATAATTCAAGCACTATTACCTTCCAAAAAAAAACTCTTTTTCATTGATGCATTGACCACTTTATAGGGTTTCCATCCATCCATCCCTAAGTATGACCTTTCTTCTTCTTCTACAACTCTTACCTAAATGAGGAGATTTAGCTTATAGAGTCTATCTTTGCTCATGTTTTATTCCATTCTCTAGATTTCTCTATGGGTTGGCATCAAGTTTGGTTTCTCAGTTGTGTGATTATCTCTCATTTAATACATGTTTTCTACTTGTCCTTCTTGTTTCTTTTTTTTCAAGGCATTATCTCTAGTCTAGTATCACCTAGAATTACATGCTAATTTGATATCTCTCATCTTCTTACACTTTCAAAGAAGATCCTAGGGGTACATTACTACACATTGCCACGTTACTTGCTATAAAAGACACCACATTGCTATAGACTATATTTTTCTAAATTTCACCTCATGTACAATATATTTACAACTTTGATATTCTCTTTTATCATTTTTGGGAGTCATATCTTGGACAATCAATACCAAGAAATTGACAAAATTTCATTAAAGCTTATAATAGCTTTCAAGAAGCCTTGTGATTTTAGCAATATATATATATATAAGGTTCTAAACTATGGGTACCTATCCAAGTGATAGATTGCCATATCCATTATGAGGCTACTTCACTTTAGGCACTCAACATGTTTTACGATTAGTCAAGTAATATTCTTTGGACATGTCTTTGATGGACACAAAATTGATTGGGCTCGCATGTTTCACCTACACACTTAGATAAGTTTTTCAACCTTCTTCGGGAAAGGACCACATTACCTAATCCCATTTGTCATCCATTTCTATGCGGGTATGTCCCAACCAGCTCTAGAGGAGAAGACTCTCTTTGGAGATTATTTCATCTCCAAGGCTTACTTAGCTAGATAGAAGGGGGTAAGAAATTTTTAGATAAGATTTTTGCTATGGATAAATATTTCACCAAAATAGGCAAATACATAGAGGATCAAACTCCAAAGAAACAATCTGTGGCAAAGAAAAGAGCCATAGAGAAGAAGAAGGAGGTCCAAGGATTGACCAAGGACACTCTTTCCACCCAAGCAACAAAACGACAGAAGGCATATGTGATCAAGGAAGATAAATCCATGATGGGCATTTCTACATTTGACAAGATGTCATAAAGAGGGGAGAGTTGTCACGCCATTTGTAGTGTCGCATCTAGATGCTCAGACACTGGAGTTCAAGTGATAGTAGGTAGAGTTACTTCAGTAGTTTCTCAGAGACTACTTTCCGACGGTCAGATTTGGTGTTCAGGGTACTGACTTCATGGTGGAGCCCACCATCACTTTGCACCGTTTGCACCGTTGAGTGTGCCATCAGCGGGGCCATTAGGGTTCAGACCTAGCTCAAGTCTAGGAGGTATACTTTTGAAGTACAGCTCCAAGGAGCTCACTTCTCTGATGTTGAGCCTTCGAGTTCCTAGGTATGGTGGACAGAGGCCGGTGAGCATCACCTGGATTCTCTTAGCTAGAGTGGGTGTGGCTTGACTGTAATCAGTGCCTAATTATTGGCAGTTTATAGAGTGACAAATCAAGTACTAATCTAAGTTGAGTTGAATTGAAAGTGGTAAACAATCTGATTATTGTGGCACTTTAGAGTCTATGTATGACTTATGTGTGAATTGTGCTTTGATAGTGTATGATGTTGACAAAGATGTATGTTTTGTAGTGATGTATATACGCACGATAGAGTGAGGGAAGTATAGAATTGGTCCTTGAACCAAGGATGTCTCAATCCTTGATACCCAAGGAAGGTATTGAAGTTGCATGGCATACCACTTTGGTGACCTAACCACTCATTCCTGATATGGCCGGTGGAGCAATCATTGCCAATAGGGTTGGGCCATAGTCTGAGAAGAGGCAAGAGGCAAGAACCAAAGCAAGGGATAGGAGAGGAATGATGAGTCTGCTTCAAATTTTTGAACTCCTAGGATGTCTTAGAGAAAAGTATCTTGCTAATGATTAGAGAAATGGAAAGTTTTTTTCCCTAGTACTCGAGAGTGGCATGATATGCTAGACTAATTATGCTTGGAAGGAAAATGCATGCAGAAACATCCCACTATTGGGCCAACATAAATAAACTAGAGGATATGTTGTCCATGTAGAAGGGGAAGAGGGAAAGGTTCAAGAATCAAAGGCTAAGTTGATCAATCACGTGATGGGTTTTTGTAACAATATGGAGTTTAGCAATGAAGTTAGTTGGGCTTACGAAGTAGCACATAAGATAAATTAGCCTAGAATATTCCGGAATTATCAAGGAAGCTTCTTGGGAAGCTTCTTGGCTAACTTAGCTTGCACCTCAAGTAAGTAGCTTCTAGAAGCTTCCAACTAGCTTAGCTTGCACGCCAAGTAGGCGGCTTCTAGAAGGAAGCTTCTTGAGAAGCTTCCTAGTTAACTTGGCTTGCACTCTAAGAAAGCGTCTTGAGGAAGCTTCTTGAGAAGCTTTTCAAGGGCCTTGTATGCTACTTATAAATAATAAAGCCAAAACTCATGCTAGGCATTCGGAGTTTTCCCTCATTCAAGTGTCCCCATGTGAGTTTCCATTCTCTTATTTTTCTCCTCGGATTCGGTCTTCTACATTGGTATCAGAGCAAGAATGGGATGGATGGAATTTATGGACCACCAAATCCACTTCCACCGAACCATTGGGATTTTTGGGTCCAAATACTACCCAAGCATCATTTCACACAATTTGTTACTTGGCACTTTGGACAAGATTTTATGCATATGATCACCATATCTGAGGAACCCTTGGTGCTTCTGGTTGTAACTTATGGAGAACGGTGAATGTGTTGTTTCTATGTGTTAATAAATTTGATAGATTGGGAGTGGGGTGATAGAGTAGCAACCATAGTGGCAATACCCGATGTTATCCTTGCTATGCAATAACAAATTGAGCACCTTACTTGATTGTTGGATGAACGAGATCTTTGATGACAAGAGTAGGTAGAGGGAGTACCAATTTGAGAAGGAGAAAATTGGATCAGATTCTAAACCCAAGGCAAGAATCTTCCGAGTGCAATGGAGAATTTTGTGTTTGATTGTGAATGTTATTTTGAAGCTACCAATCTACAAGATGAGCAAAAACATATTCTCTTGGCTTCTAGCCAATTGGATGGAGTAGCAAAGCTATGGTGGAGATTCCGAGTGGAGCAAGCTAAACGACAAATTGTTGTATCAATCTTCACATGGGCAGAATTCAAGAGCGCAATAATTAGTCGATTCTAAGCTATAAATGCCAAACAAGTTGCATGGAATAAGTTGGCAGAGTTGAAATAAATTGGCTCTGTAAGAAGTTACATCACGCAATTCCAAAACACCATCATGCAAATTTCAGATATATTGGAAGGTGAAGCTCTGGATTGATTTGTGAGGGGCTTGAAGGTGAGAATCAAATTAGAGGTAACCATACGAGAGCCACAACACTTGGAGGAAGCCATGCGGTTGGCCGAACATTTTGATTCCTTGGTGGCAACAACTTGGTCTCAACCTCGACCTCCACAGAGCCTACCATTACACTACACACAAGTGGAGGAGCCATCACAATGGAGATTGATGCCATTCAATGAATACCACTTGGCACGACAGATAGAGAGAAATTGCGACAAAATGGTGGTTATTTTTATTGTTGCCAATGGGGGCATCACATTGCTGAATGTCCACTCAAGAATGGACGACCTCAACAAGTTGCCCAGGTGGAGGTTGTGGAGCAGAATGATCAAGGAAAAGAAGAATCCTAGTAGGAGATTTGAGCCGCCTATTGGGAGCTTGATTAGTTCGAATGGGATTGAAGGCTCGACCTATGCAAGTTTGCTTCACTTGCAAGGTATGATATCTAATTGGGATTGTAGGATTTTGGTTGACTCTGGAAGTTCAGAGAATTGCATGTTTATGCAAGTAACAAAGGAATTGGTTATTCCTATCAAGCCAGTGATTGGAAGTAGTTTGATGATGGCGGATGGTAGAAAGGGTTCTACATTCTGCACCTTGCATCTTGTTACCTTCAAGATTGGGAAGGAGTATTTGGAGTGTATGAGGTTTGTAGTGGCACCTCTACACTATGATATCATTCTAGGTCTACCTTGGCTTGAATATCACAATGTTCAATTTGATTGGACCCGATGCCAAATTCAAGTACAACACCAAGGTACGAATTTCTGATTAGATTGTCTGGCACCTCTGAATAAGACACCTAAGAATAGTCAGTCCCAAGATTGGAAGTTTGCCAAGAGCCATAGAGCAAAATGAGTCCCAAGATGGGAAGTTTGCCAAGAAGGCAACCAAGGAGCAAGCTTGGAAGAGAGATGAGTCCCTTGAAGGGAGGTTTGTTAGTAAAGCAGCCATAGAGCAAGCTTTGGAGGAAGATAAGTCTGTATTCACGGTGTGGATCAAGCCAATTGCACAAGAATAATCTATGGAGGGCCAAGAGCCTCATCAAGCATGGTTGATTGGATAGTTAAGGAGTTTGCGGACGTGTTTCTGGATGATCTACCAAAGGGATTACACTCTGATTGATGTATGCCCTTCAAGATTGAGTTATTACCAAGGAGTACTCCAGTGAATAGACTGATCTATCATCTCTCACCAAAGGAGTTGGAGGAGTTGCAAACAGCACTTATAGAGTTGTTGGAGAAGGAATTCATACGACATAGTATCTCTCCTTGGGGAGCACCGGTACTATTTGCTCCAAAGAAGGATGGAGGACTTCATTTCTATATTGATTATAATGGGCTCAATAAGCAAACCGTGAAGAATGCATATCTCTTGCCTCAGATTGATGACTTGCTTGATCAACTAAGTGGACCATGCTACTTTTCCAAGCTGGACCTTTGCAGCGGCTATTGGCAAATTCCTATTGATAGAGAGAATGTGCAAAAGACTGCCTTTTGCACAAGGTATGGGCATTTTGATTGGAGAGTTATACCTTTTGGACTCACTAATGCTCCAATAGTCTTCATGGATCAGATGCATCGGGTGTTGGATGAACTATTGGATCGGTCCGTGGTAGTGTTCTTGGATGATATCTTAATTTATAGCAAGACAGAGGCGGAACATGTGAATCATGTGCGAGAAGTCCTAAGACGACTACGACAATGGAAATTTTACTACAAGAAGTCGAAGTGTGCCTTTTGGCAAAAGGAGGTTACCTTCTTGGGTCATAAGATCTCATCAGAGGGGATTAAGATGGAAGAAGAGAAAATAAAGGCCATTACTGATTGGCCTACCCCAAAGGATGCTACAAAAGTATGAGCATTCAATAGATTTGCCAATTTTTACCGACAATTCATCCATTATTATGTTCATGTTGTTGCACCATTGACTGACCTCTTGGGAAAGAACTCAAGATTCTAGTGGACCACCAAGCATGAAGAAGCATTCCATAAGTTAAAGCATATGGTGTCTTCAAGACCCATTCTTCAACCATATGATCCTCAACTACCCTGTGTAGTTGATTTTGATGCTTCTAACTTTGTAATTGGAGTCGTGCTGCAACAAGAATTCCCAAATGGACTCCATCCCATTGCCTTTGTATCTTGCCAACTCAATACCGCTGAACAAAATTACTCTGCTCAAGATCAAGAACAACTTGCAATGGTATACGCCACCAAGGTATGGAGGCATTACCTCTTGGGGGAACAATTGATCACAAACAATTGTTGTAGACCTCACACTTGGAACACATGAAGAGTCGACATCATCAATGGGAGGAACAACTCCAACTATATGACATCAAACTTGAATACAAACCAGGTTGGCTCTATGTCATCCCTGATTCTTTATCACGACGACCTGATTTGAAGTCTCTTCCTCTCATTGCAACAACAATTTCAACGGTGTCAGTTGACTCCAAGGTCCAAAACAAGTTTCAGTCAACTTTACACCAAGATCCCTTCTTCCAAATGGTACATGGTTGCCTTATAGCATGCGATAAGGAGTACAATACCTTCTGTATCAATGAGTGCCTTTTATTCCATGAGGACCATATCTTTGTTCCAGCTAAAGGTGATCTTCGACTTGTACGCCTTCAAGAAGCCCATGATTTACCCATTGCTGGTCACATGGGTGTAGACAAGACCTTGGGTACCCTCCAACATCAATGGTGGTGGCCCAACATGACACAAGATGTTTGAGAATTTGTTCGATTGTGTGAGAGCTGCCAATGTAACAAGGCCATCAACCAAAAGCCAAGTGGACTCCTTCAACCACTCACCATTCGCTGGGAGCATGTGAGCTTGGATCTCATCACATCCTTGCCAAAGACAAAACAAGGACACACCGTAATCGTGGTGTTTGTGGATAAGCTTAGTAAGCAATTCCACTTGGCACCAACCTATGATACTGTGGATGCTCCAACCTTAGCGCAAATCTACTTCAACAATGTCTTCAAGCATCATGGGATGCCACATGTACTCATCTTCAACCGTGATCCTTGATTTACCAAGAAGTTTTGACAATCACTCTTCCAAACACTCGGCACCAAGCTTGCTTTGTCCACGGCCTATCATCCTCAAACTGATGGACAAACCAAACGTGCAAATCGTACATTGGAGAATATGTTGCGTGCCTTTGTCAATGTCCACCATACCAATTGGGATGAATGTCTTGCAGTTGCAAAATTTGCCTACAACAATTCCAAACAGGCAAGCATCGGATTTTCTCCTTTCTTTCTCAATTTTGGCCAAGATCCGCTTGTTCTAGGTTCTCTTCTTGCTCCCCCTCCATCTCAGGTTCCTCATACTTCCACATTCTTGACCATTATATCCCAATCTCTCCAACAAGCCAAGTCTCACCTCCTTGTTACTCAAAAATTACCAAAAACAATATGCAAACCACCATCATCGTGATCTCACCTTTGAAGTCTGTGATAAAGTCATGCTATCCTCTAAGAACCTCCCTCTCCCACTTGATACACAAGTTTGTAAACTTACCCCTAATTGGATAGGATCCTTTGATATCACCCTAATTATCTCTCCTATTGCTTATCAACTTGCCTTGCCTTGTCACATGCGTATCCATCTTGTCTTTCATGTTTCCAAGTTGAAACCCTTTTTTCCTAACCCTTCTTCCTTTTCCTCTTGAGTCCAACCTCCCCCTCTTCTTGTCCCTATCAATGATCATGAGGAGTACAAAGTTTATCGTATCCTTGCGCGTCGCCATATTCAACGAGGCCGTCGCCAACAACGGAGTACAAGGTCCTTTGGAAAGGGTATCCCCTTCATGATGCCACATGGGAACCTCTTTCTCACCTCCAGGATGCACAGAAGGCCATCCAAGAAATTCACTGGCGACAAGGACGTCACCAACTAGCAGCGGGGGAATCTATAAAAATATGGAGTTTAGTGACAAAGTTAGTCGGGCTTACGAAGTAGCACATAAGATAAATTAGCCTAGAATATTCCGAAAGTATTTAGGAAACTCCTTGGGAAGCTTCCTAGCTAGCTTAGCTTGCTTAGCTTGCAACTCAAGTGAGTAGCTTCTAAAAGGAAGCATCTAGAAGCTTCCAACTAGCTTAGCTTGCACGCCAAGTAGACATCTTCTAGAAGGAAGCTTCTTGAGAAGCTTCCTAGTTAACTTGGCTTGCACTCTAAGAAAGTGGCTTAAGGAAGCTTCTTGAAAAGCTTCTCAAAGGCCTTGTATGCTACCTATAAATATCAAAGCCAAAGCTCATGCTAGGCATTTGGAGTTTTCACTCATTCAAGTGTCCCAATGTGAGTTTCCATTCTCCTATTTCTCTCCTCGGATTTGGTCTTTTATGATTTACAAAAGGAATTAGACTGCACAAAGAAAGATATTGAACGCTTTCAAACAAAAAAAAATTGTGGAGGAGTTTTAAGTGGAAAATCATGAACAAACAAAGGTGTTGATTGATAATACATGAATCACCAACGTGGTTGTTGAGTACCATAAAAGTTGGAATCAATCTCATGCTAAATCGTTGAATTAGAAGAATCCTAGAAATGTATGTATGATTGAGCTCAAGGGACATTGAGCACAAGAGCCTTGTGGCCTCATAGCTTGTTGTAGAAGACATAACTTCTGTCAAGTTATTGTGCAATTAGTTAAATACATTAATAGAGGAATACATAGACTTTCCTTTGTAAAAAAAAAAGCTCCTTGGAAGTAATCCTAGACATAAAGGGAGGAGGCGGTAGTAGAGCTAACATATAGGATTCAGCACAATCCTATATTGAGTAGAAAGCATATTCTTTGCCAATGAGATATTGTTTTGCTATTCTTCTACATATTCTTCTGCTAGAGATGCTACCTTTGGGAGTGGTGCGATACAAAAAGAATCTCAAAGGTGCAAAGATAAATGTTTGTCAAGCAAAAGTGTGATTGGTGAAACTGACCATGGGAAATGCTATAGTGAATTGCACATAAGCATGCACACATTGAGAGGAGAAATCAAGAGCTTAGTGCACCTTCTGTAAACCATGACACTCTTGACCAAATATTTTGGAGGAGATCAAAGAAGCCCTTGTCCACTTGGACCTACAAAGTAATCAAGTGAAGGAATCAAGTGCAACTTAGAGTGGCTCTGTCCACTGATCCAAGAACCACACCTTATCTTATTAGACAAGGATTACTACCTCTCCTCTCCTTGTGGAGGACGAGAGGCTATTACATGAGCTAATAAAAGTAGAGTTCACATGTGAACTATCCAAATAAGATACTCAAGTTATATTGCCTATTTATCTAAGGTATCAATAATATTCCCACACATAATTTTGTTCCACTACATGAACTTACAATCTGCTATCTGCTTCCTACCACAAAAGTTGAGAACTTGGTAGCAAAAAGAAGAGTTGGATAATATCAATTTGTGGCACCTGAGGGAAGATATTTTTCAAACTGAATTACCACTAGAACCTAGGGACCACAAAGTCAAGGAAGAACTCCTTGAAGACATCCCATCAGAGGATTTGCACAAGAGCAAAATTCCAACACCTTGGACTACAAATCCCACAAGTCCATTTTGGATCTCAATGTCACTCCACAAAAGAGGTTAACCTTATTAACACCATAGCAAACCATCCATATCCTACTCTAATAACAAGGTAGAATATCAAAAGTACAAGGGACAAGATGATGATGAAGATCTGTACACATATCTAAAAAAGTGTGAGGCCATTACCATTGTAAATCAAGCGGAATGATCGTTGAGGCTGACCAGTTGTGCATCTTCCCCAGCTCACTAAAGAAGAAAGCATGAAGTTAGTAGACAAACTACAAGCAACTTGAGGTCTACGTGGCAAATTGGGCCTTTGTGAAACAAGGCTTCTTTGATTGCTTTTTAGAGCTCAATTATGAGGCAAATGTTTTTGCTACACCTTTTGATCTTTAATTTCATGTGGATGATATGCTCATTTCTATTGAGTACTTGGCTAAGATGAAGAGGTTAAAATTTCAATTAAGTAAGGAGTTCAACATGAAGAACTTGGGTTCTTCAAAGAGAGTACATGGAATTGATATTAACGCGGATGTGAGCAAGGGAAAATTCTGGATGTCCTAAACAATGTACTTGGAAAAGCTATTAGTATATTTTGGCATACAATGTGCCAAACTTGTAATTACTCCATTAGCAACTCGTTCTAGATTAAACATACGGAATGACTTGATGGTGCAATGTCCTTCAGATGAAGAAGAAAGGAGATTCATGTCTAACATTCTCTATGCTTTTTCATAGCAAGACCAGATATCTCACATATTTTTAGCGTAGTAAGTAGATATATGTTAGCATAGTAAGTAGATATATAGTAAGTACATATATGGCTGATCCAAGAAGGCAACATTAGAAGTATTAAAATGGATAATTTCCGACCTGAAAGGTACAATGAATGTTGTTTTATATGTAGGAAAGGAGCAAGATATCATCACAAGATCCTCATCACAAGATTTATGGATTCTAACTCTGCTGAACACATTGATACAAGAATTTCCACAGTAGGACATGTCTTTACACTTGTTGGTGGCTTGTGAGTTGGAAGTCTATTTTTAGCATATGGTTACACTTTCTACCATAGAGGCAAAATGTATGGCTATAGACAAAGTAGCAAAGAGTATGTATGGCTACAAATATTAGCTAAGAAGTTGGGATTTATATAAATAAAGTCTCATTTGCGTTGTGGTAACTAGAGTATTATTCACTTGGCTAGATACCAAATGTACCATTCTCAAACAAAACACGTTGATGTTAGATACCATTGCATTAAGGAGGTTGCAACAAGTAGTGAAATCTATGTACAAAAGATAAACACAGAAGTAAATGCAGCAAATATGTTGACAAAATCTATTTCTGTTGAGAATTTCGAATTTTGCATGAACTTGCTCAATATAAAATATTTTTGATATAAAGGATATTTAATTTGAATACACTATACTAATTTATTGCTAGACAAAATAAAAGTAAAGGTGTACATTGCTATATATGTCTTGGTTTCTTTCTAGGAATACTTGGTTCTCAAAGTGGAGGATAGGGTCTGGTGCTTAGAGTGGTGGCTAGACTTTGGTTCTTTAAGTGATAACTAGGATTCTTTTGAGCCATCTAAGTATGTCTTGGTTTCTTTCTAGGAATACTTGGTTCTCAAAGTGGAGGATAGGGTCTGGTTCTTAGAGTGGTGGCTAGACTTTGGTTCTTAAAGTGATAACTAGGATCCTTTTGAGCCATCTAAGTAAGATATGACTTCAGGGTTTGAGTTTAATAAGTCTCCTGTAAAATCCTATCAAGAATTCAACTAAGAACCACTTCAATTTGTAGCATCCTTGGAGGTTATGATAGTTCAGAGCAACATCACAAATTGTATAATATATGTACAGTAGTCTGTAAACACCTGTTGCAAGTGTTCAGCGATGGACATAGTCTCCAAGACAGGACGAGAACAACATATATCCTGTGCATCAATACTTTGTGGGTGTTTCTTTCTCAGTTGTTTTCTGCATGTCTCTATGTAAGTTTCCAATAACTCTCATAGCACGCCTTGCTTTTATACATTTAGTATGTTTAGACTCTAGGAAGATTTGGATATATCTCATTAAGCATATTCATACTACACTCTTAATAGTATCATCAAAGTGCTTGTATCTAAGATATCTATAAGTCTCTTATATGTGAAAAAGGGTTTTAAAGCTTGATTCTATGCTTTCTCTTCGATTGAGAACCTTAGTTCCTCATCCGAAAAGTGTACTATGACACTCTGTATATAGTTGGGTTTACCATACCTCACAAGTTTAAGTCTACTCAAAGTACAATACTTTTGTATTTCCATAGATATGACGGAAAATTAACAGGACAAGATCACTCATCCTTCCTCGGGCGAATGCTTGGTTTCTGTGGCAGATGGTTAATGCAAGATGAGCGCAGGGCAGGACTGGCTTGCCGAAGAAAGGTGGATAGCTCGGAGTTACAAGTTATATCGTCTAGGGACCAAAAGACAAGCTGCAACAACACATGGCTGTAAGAGACTTTCTGGTGTGCTCATGATCGAGAAATATCCAAGAGGTTAGGGTAGCAGTGATTGTCAGTCCACTTTACCTCCTACTAAGGACGTGATAAGCACTAGCTACATGTACGCGAGCATGTCAGATGTTCCACTATCAACACCCAACAAGAAGCCACGAAAGTCTGGAAGTACTTTTTTACTGACCATTTGAACTCGGTCTCTGTTGGTGCAGGGCGAAGTGAAAACAATTTCAATAGTATAAACCAGAAATCTTGGAGGCGGAGATGGAAGCTACCTCCAGACTCTAAGATGTGTCGACTCAACGAACAATCTCTGGCCGTCGAGAATTAGTAGGTCCATCGCCAAGTGAATCAACCTTGGCTATAAAGTTACTATAAAGTTAGGATATTGATCATTACGATATCTACGAGTCGACATTACCAGTACTATACCGCGACGTGAGTTGGTCTGTGTTATAACTACCACCTACTAATGGTTCCAACAAGAACGATATGGCAACATGTGGGTCAGGTCCCGAAGCTGAACGTATATCACATCCAAATAACATGATATACGATCGAAGACAATCACATATGGATCCAGTGCAAGCAGTAAACTGAACAGAATTGCAATGTATTGTTGTCATAGCAGTTAACTCATAATAGACTCCATAAATATTAACCGACAGGGAACGTTAAAATTATGAACTACAACACATAATGCAGCATAAGCCACGAATGCAGCGAATGTAGACACAGCAACGTAGAAGAGAAGAATGTCCTAGAAAATGAAGCCAAGTGTAGAATTGCAGGAGCTAGCATTAAGGTTCCCGGGGAGCCTCATTGATGGACAGTACGTGCCATAGGAACTGAACTGTTGTTACAAACAGTAGATCAGGAACCCTCAACGACGGCGGAGGTTGCACGTCAAGGCACCACCACTACCCATCGCCATAATCATACAATGGAGCCTGGCACCTGTGTTTTGTCAACGTTACGAAGTTCCTCATGAAAGTTAGCTGTGTGAAGTTCTATAACTCAGTATGCAGATCCTAAAGAATGTGTCCTCTAAGAGATTTGCCTTTTGCAAATCAAAGTTAGTGTGAATCCATTACGGTTGATGTAAGATCTCCTTACTGGTGCTGACCATATAAATTGATTCTTTACATGCACTACAAGGGAATAGGTTCCAGTCGAGAACAAGTATCGTACTTGACTCTTGGCCTTTGCATATCGTCTCGTTTCTTAGCTCCTTCAGGTGTTTGAAAAGGTATGTAAATCGGAATCTGGACACTAGATGATCAGAAATCCAATCACTCGAGCTCGAGGATGTAATCATCAGCCTGCTCTCCTAGTGCTAGAATTTCAGTGTTGGAATGTTTGTAAAGCTTCTAGTTTGATCAAACTAACACACCTAATCCAGGTGCTTAAGAAGGATGTAAATCTGAGCACCAGAGGGATATTCTAAAATTTAATCACAGGGGAATGTATTCACTAGCCCACTCTCCTACTAGAAGTTCAATTGGGTGGCTTGTTAAGATCGAAGTCTGTTATGACCTAGCTCAGAGGAGCTCCTTCTCGAGCTCCTCTTAGCTAGGGGAATCTTCAAAATGCAAACTGTTTTCTAGTTTCCCCGGCCTCGAGATATTACGCGATGGTCCAGCCCCATGAACCTTCCTTCGAATTCCGTCCCTAAAGGAGCACCGGTTAGGTAGTAATTAGCTCGTGGTCAGATTAGAAGATCTGGCTCACATGAGGAGCCTTACCTTTCTACCGCCATATCCTCAAAACTGCGAAACTGTTACGTCTTACGAGAATTTGTTTACAAGCTCATTCTTGTACAAAAGTGCAGCTGTAGCATGCGCACTATCTTCCATCGTGCTGGTGGCAGATAGCCGTAACCAAGAATGTGGCTTAATCATCAGTACTGCAGAAGTCACAAACTGGACAGCAAGAGGAAGACTGAAAAAGGCGACCGTACAATACCAAGAAGGATGGGAAGACCCCCATCAAGCCGTACAAGGATGTAAGGGGTAAAATGGGGCTAAGCCTCATCATGAACAAGATATCTTCAAGCGAGTGAACAGCAACAGTATAGAATAGAGTTCATATTTAAACGGTATCGATTAGAAGTCACCTCCGCGGAACACTATAGTCCGAGAATAGTCATGCGAACCTTGGATCCTCCCCTTACTTCCACCACAAGAATGATGCAAGAACAAAATTTCCACCAAATGATCATTGGCGTTGATGCTACTCAATTGATGGGAAAGAATTACAGACCTGATGAGACTTGATCGGCATCTGTAACCTTCAAATCAAGTAAGATCAGTTCCAAGCGCATTGATCATCCATTAGAAATATAGCGGTTGAACGTCATCTTTGACATCCCTTCAGCTAAAGTAGCAGTGAACATACGCGAGAAGCCAGATCATGATTGCCCGCAATCACACAAGGTCAATTTCTCCACTATTGGTTGAGTTCCTGGCAATCTTGTACACACTGAGAGATTGTCTTGCAATTTACAGCTGCGTTACAGTCTCTATATGTCGTTTTCTCCGCCATTCGTCCAATTCCCGTGCGCTAATCACCTTTGCCTCTACAGCAATCAAATGGCTCACAGAATTGAGAGCACTATGATTACGGCTCTGAAAAGTCTTCCAGACCGCATCTAGTTTTGTCCGGTGATGTTCCACTCTCTCACAAGGCAATGACAACATGTAACGCCTCAAATGATGTTAATCACCCGTACCCTTCTTTCCGAGATGGAACATTTGTTGGTAAGTTTGCGAATTTCTTAGGCCAGTGCAAGTAGTTTACAACTCGACAAAGTTGTTAACAGCATCACGACATGAACGGACGGTGAGGACAACCCAAGTTCGAAATTGTAGTTTCAACTCACGGGGTAGTAACATATTTCACGTACACATGCATCTCGTCCGAGTCAACTAGTCGTACATGCTTGTGACGACGGGTGTACCCTTCACCATGATTGACATTCTTCCTTCACAATCTTCCTCTCCCCTTTCTGTCCAGACTCCACAGACCATGCCGTAGGTCAGAGATTGGTTTGAACACATTCCCGTGAAAATTCCTTGAGTTGGACCGTTCACAAGGTTCAGAACTACAGTACATCTGAACTCAATGCCTGATACCACAAGAGGAGAGTGTGCGGAATTACTTTACTGCAGGGCTCTGACAAGAATTTTGGAGATCTGCTTATTTGGACCAACTTGAAGAAGATCCCTCTTCCAACAACGATAGTTGTGTCCCCTGAAACACCGAGTTGATACATGAAGTTCCTTCGCAGTGTACTGCGTCTATTCAAGAAAGAATCTGGCTACTCGGGTCATAGGCACTCCTTTTGTGTATATTATGCAAGTACAGTATACATCACCAAACATGTAGTTCTCTGCAAGATGCATGTCAGCACTTCTGCTGCAGTTCTTCTGCAGTTAAATAGAAAGACTACATTCAGCACTTAAATTAACCAAGCAGTTGTACTCCTGACTGGTCGGAAAACTATGGCTTAACAAGCCTGTATCCACTACAAATCTCCTTCTCTAAATTGATTATGTCTCCAATTCCTGGAACTACATTTCGACTAAAGACTTTTCCTGCAAACATACCCAACAATACTTCTCGAGAAACTGACTTTCTTCGAGTAAACACGCTTAAAATTGTATGCCACAATATGCAGTACACGTTGACTCAATCTCGGCAGTCATTACGGCCGCTACTCATGCTCAAGTGTATTTGCCCCACCCTCTGCTGTGGTATCTTTTGGACTTTTGAATTTTGCCTTGTCCAGTACTCCGCTCCGGGTCTATCCCATATTGTTATTGCTCAGCTGTTCGAGCTATTATGCAGTCTCCCACCTTGAACACAAATTCAATTACCGTTCCCGTTCCTGGTGAATAACAAGTAATATTTCCTCCACAGATTTTCATGTTCGAGCATAATCCACGCTACTTTGCGGAATTGGTTATTACTGAATATTTATCGTCTTGAAGCTGCTCTACGCACTCCAACCAAATACGTGAGGCGAGTGTGTGCTGATAGAACTATAAGTGTAGATCGCAGTTGTAGATTGGAATCCGTCACCGACAAGAAAGGCTACAGTCATGATCCCTGATAGACAATCCGTCAAGAAGGGACAACGTAAACACCATTCCGCGCGGTTTCTCCAGCCTATCTTTCTCAAAGAGCTAGGAATGAAGCACCCAAACGCCTTGGTTATACTTCTCTGTTCAGTAACATGATCTCTGATTTTTATTCAAACCACGTGTTCGACGTACCTTTGGCTTTCTTGTCTTCAGAAGGCACTTTATATCCCTGATTCCATGACTTTTCTGGACTCATCTTGACTCTGTCCAGTAGTTAACAAAAATCTCTGTCGCGGATCCTTAATAGCTTCGTCTTCTTTCTTGTTTTCTCTCACTTCAAAGTTCAAACTCTTCGCCTTCGGCCCTTCAACTCCAATTCAAACCGCGCGCAAACACACGTTGCACTTTAGTATTAGTTTGTCAGAGTTCAGATGGTAGCTGAGACGAAGTCTGACAGCTAATGGTTCTCTTGGAAGTTGTGGAGATTATTGTACAAAAGACCGCATCCTTCTTACCATCATACAATGTACTGTATGTTTAGGTGTGGCCTCAGAGAAATTACCGGTACTACGTGCTGATCGGGGACCTGTATTCCACAGTGTGTAGTTTTCTCGAGATCAGATGATGAACTCCTGGATCAAGTCACGCGTGCAGCGACATTGTCAGCATAAACTATGCTAGAGAAACACAACCACAGTTTCTCTAAAAATCGTCAGATCATGACAGGAAGGCTCTCCTCTCAAAGCCAGAATTTGATTCCTGAAGGTGCTGTAGGACAGATCTTAGGTGCTGTAAGATAGATTTCTCTTACCGATACTATTTGAGCTTAGCTCCATTTTACCTCTTGTGTTTTATCTTTGTACGGGCTTGGCTTGATGGGTCCTTGCCATCCTTCTCGTTATCCTACGCGGTCTCCTTTCCTCAATCCTGAAGCACAACTTCCAATGTTAGGACATACTTGTCAACCTTGTCCCCCAAGTCACTATTGCAGACGATGTAGCTCGTTTTATAAAGGTTTATCCTCCTTTTACTTTACCATTTCGCAGATCATTTGCACTTGGGACAGCCAACTTTATCTTCGACATTTCTCTTACCTGGTGGACCTCCTCCACTGAAAGGCGAGAAAGGACTCTAATTTTCATGCAAGGAAAACAAAGTAACCCCTTCCAAGTAACTCTCATAACGAGGGGCCGTCGGAGTCATTAGGATCTCTGTAGTGCATGCAATGCATACAACAAAACTCTGTCAAGTATATTCTCACAACGAGGGCCTAGAGCAAGGGTGATAAGAGAAATCATTCCTGAGTTATAGCTGTCTAAAGTGGACCAGCACTATCATGCCTGCCAACCAGGCATTAGCAGTAGACCCAGATGATTCAATAGAACGGCTATTCGTTCTATACCTTTGCAACGTGAACTGGCGCGACCGTCACAATGCACATTATCTACGACCTTGGAAATGAAGCAATCGGCAAGCTTTCAAAAGCAACTATCTTAGGTGGACGCGTTATGTACTTTCTACACTGAGCTACTCTACTTTATTATGCACAATTATGTTTGGCCAGGTTGCCGATGATCTTCTGTTACCATGCTGTACGGTTGTGTTAAGCACTGCACTGACACAACTCGAAAGTTTTGAGAGCTTTTCAGACATGCGCAGATAGAAAGAATACTGTGCGTGATTACCTACAACATTTGTCAGACAACACAAATGTAAAACATAAAAATGTTTAGAAAACTATTGTACAGTTGTGTAACACCTCCCGCTTGAAGATTTCTACACAGCATTTCTTGATAGGTATAAGTAATGAGATTCCAATCAGAGCCTCGTTACAATTACGTTTGAAATCAGTCATAAGATAAATTCCATAGCCAAAAATCTAACTAAGGGGTTGAAAAGTTAGAGTGAACTCTTGATGCTGACCCCTTAAAATCAAAGAAAATTGAAGAAAGACAAGACCTAGAGTGGGACCTTTGAGATCTCGGTAATTTCATGCCCTTCTTATTGCAGGCGCCTTATCCGGAAACAAATTTATGGATAGTCTATAAGAATTTTAGATGGCCATGCGCGAGAGAGTACTCAAAGGGTTTTTGGATTTTAATGTTGACCGGATAGTTATAAATATCTTTTGATTTTCGTAAATTATTTTATGGATATCTATAGAGATAAATATAAAATTTATTTACAGATATTTTAATATATAAAAATATTTTATAGATATCCACGGAGAAGAAACACATTGATAAGTAATACAAACACATCTTAACATTTTAGGGTTTATAAAATGTCTTGCAAATTCACATTTTTTAATTTACAGCAATTTTTTTATGGGTAAATAACGTCACGTTTTAGATTATCAACAAACTATGGAGATTGTTAAATTGATCCCGTCTTTTGTTGAAACAACCCACCCTTAATTCTGATGACATGATCGAGTTAATTAACGCATGTAGAAATTGGCTTGCTAGTTGACAGCCAATGAAGTGGGTACAGGGTCCGGAAATGGGTAGTTTGAAAAAAGAGGGGGTCGATTTCACAATCCCCTAAAATTGTCTGCTTAGTACGAAGTTTAACCAAAAATTTACACGAGTCATGTTTTAGGTTACCAACGAACTCTTTTATGCTTATGGGTGTTTTAGCCATAAACTTATGCCTTATGCTTATCATATACTACAAGAAGATAAAGACAAGGGCGAACTGCGTAAGATGACAAGCCCGTACAAGAATAAAACATAGGAGGTAAAATGGGGCTAAGTCCCAATAGTATCTGTCTCATTTTGCGGACGTGAATTCATGTACACCTGCAAAAGTTCTCGAAAAGTCAAGGGACCTGCTCTAGAGGGCACCCTTAAGTTTTTAAGAATACTGCTTCTATTTGGAATCTTCTTAAAGGAAGGAACTGGAAGGAACTTTCTGAGTACCGAATATATCCACCCGACAGGATTTCTCATACCACTCTTTTGTCCTATTCGCAGGACATAGATGAACAGGGAGAGAGCCTTTTGCTTTGTGTGTAGACTTGAAGGAGGAAAAAAAGGACGATATTTGAAAAAGTGGGAAGATAGCTCTCTGAACTTGTTTAAAGTCAGATAAATATGCTCCTCATGAGCGATCTCTTCAGGTTTGGAGAGTATAAGAGTTATCCAAATAAGAGAGTAGTGGGCAGAGTCCCTAATCAAGTTCTTGTAAGTATGTTCTCGGCTGACAATGTGAACTGCGAATGTGCAGCAGATACATATTTTACCAGCGCGATATCATAATCAGAATACCTGGTTATAAACTAGATTAGCGAAACACGCTACACTGTACGGTTCCTCCTTTTAGACTTGCCACAGCCGTATGTTGTGTCCATTCTTCCTGGAAAGCAAACCAAAGAGAACACCATACGAGGGAACAAGAAGGAATACAAAGCGCGAGAAAGAAAGCAATACATGGCCATCGGGAAGTTTTTTACCTCGTCTTCTTTTCAGTGAAGGGCCACAATATCCAAGAATCGTTCTGTACCTGCAGAGCAGACGCATATGGAGTCAGTTCTTTATGAGCTTTGTGATTCTGTCAGTACTTACGTGCCTAACAAACGTAGGTTGTAAAGTCATGTTCCTCGCTTACTCTAACATCGAGGTTCTCCTAAGAAACGCAAGGTTGGGAATCCGTAGCCGTGGAGAAGGTCGAGCAAGGACTAGTCAAGTTTTATAGCCATTACTCATTTACTTTTTCACACTGTGCATCCTCCATCCGACCAGTACCTCTGCGGCACTCCGGACCTGGTTGTAGTATATAATGTTGACAGCAGCTAACAGAACAACCTGAACTTCAAGAATCTCGATACTTGGGGAAATAGAGTCCAGAAGGGGTGAAAGCAACAATGCCCTGATTGTTGGAAACTGCAGTACTGTAGCAACAGAAAACGTGAGCAATAAATTAGAGAAAGGACAAATAACCACATCCGTCTTCATTCGAGCCAATACCTCTGGCCAAGCAATCCAAGGACTTAGTCAATGACTACAAGCAATGAATTGGCTCGTCCGTTCACTTCCTCAGTCCCTGTGGCTATGAGCCTGAACGTACAGGAGACTCCTCAGAATAGAAGTTCTCGCCTACCGTAGTCTTTATCAAGATCCAGCACGTTTGATAAGCGTTTTTCCAGGAATAACCTGTTCTGATTGGTCGCTTCAGTTTTCTGTCACTTCCTTTCACACCCCTTCATCAACATCGAGTACAGTAGCTTCTAGTTCTGTTCTGTTCATGGATGCTGCACTACACCTACTTCTCTGGCAACTACGACAGTCAGCCTAGATATTTACATCGACCTTCGGAATCAAGAATCAGATCTTTATAGCCACTTTTTTGAGTTCTGAGGAGTAAAACGTTGCATGTAAAACTCCTTATTCCGATTCATTGTTGCTGTCTCGTCTGTATATCACCTGCTGCTCTTCGATTCCGCAATGACATGCTGTTCTCACCGAGACTTGGAAGATCCTGTCTCTCACGACCCTCGCACCACTTTTCTTGCGCAAGAAACTGTTATATTTCCAGTTTAATCTGCAAAGAACCCGAACCACAAAACCTGACTTTATAGTGGCTGAATTGCCTTCAACAATGCTAACATTAATGTACATAAAAGTTTTGTGGTGGAAGGTTCATCCCTGGAACTCGGAAACTGGAACTTTTGGAGTTTACAGTTTTGGAGTTCACCGATTCAAGTTATATCTGCATCAACATTTCCCAGAGAAATGTTGATGCAGATATAACTTGAATCGGTGCATCGAGAGAAATGTTGATGCATCTTCCACTTTGATTTGAATATAATTTATCCAAAAACGAAAAATTTTGAATCTCTTTTTTCTTCTGGTTCAAACTTTATTGAAGGAACATGGAAAGAATATGATTAGTAGTAATCATAGTTAGGCGACTCCCGAAAAGACAAAACAATTGACTATCTACTTGTTACCACTCTTTGAACTTTGTACTCAGGTAAGGAATATGAAGAGCTTTGTTTTTCTTCATTTACAAATAACGCACTAACCAAACGGTGGAAAGTAACATGTTACAATATTAGTGCATATTGTATAAATCAACCTCACGTTAGATGTCTCTTAAGATGTGCTTTGATAAACAGTAGCAGAAGGTACTAGATGAAGTTCGTAGCTCCTCTTGTAGGAAACTCTGCACTGGTAATACCAGGTTCTTCACCCAAGCAAGTACTCAGCTTCATCAGAGTGCAATGAACCTTTGTTTCCCTTGATGTGGATTCACCTATTCATTATATACTAACTAACAGTAATTATAATATAGTACTTTACTAATATTACTTAGCATGAAAACACTAGTAAAGTAGAAGAACGCAAGTACAAGTGTATTGTAATCAATAAGACAACGTCAATTAACTACGATTTAAACCAATACGAGATTGACCGCCACGCTAGTTGTAGACTAAATGCTATATTACAACTTGAATCTGGAGTTTAGGTGTGTAAGAATAACATTTTGAATTTGAAATATGGGTGTGTAGCCACGTACATATAATATACTTTATATTCTATGAAATTCGCAACTGAAGTTGGAAGAAAAACCCAAGTAAAATTATTTGATGAAGATGAAGAAGAGCTTTCAGTTTGGATTTCAGCTACGACGCCAAGATCCACTCATCTCAAGTTACATAAGATCTGTGTTTTCATCAAGGTAACACTTTTTTAGGTTGTGGACACTAAAGTACGAAGAGTAACAAGACTCGACGCACGTATCATGGATCAACAGTCCCATGACATGAATCTTGCATCCATTTCTTGTTACTCTTGTGACTGTCCTCACATATCTTGCTTGTTCACACGAGAGTCTTTGCTTGGTGACACAAGTTTGCAGACTAAGATTTGAACAGAATTGGAGGCTCTCGCTGTGGATATAAGCAGGTTAAGATTTGTTGAAGTTGCTGCGAAACAAAGTGCAAAAGCAGATTTTCAGCGGCTAAGTCCGCTGATGCATGTAATTGATTGATTGAATGTCTGATGTGACATGAGTCTGGTATTTATTTTCTTCGTTCCTCTTGCATTTGAGTGCATATATCTTGCCTGCTCTCTAAGAGTCCTTGGTTGGTGACACAAGTTTGCAGACTATGATTTGCGCAGAATCGGAAGTTTTTGCTGTAAACAGGAGCAGGTTAGGATTCGTGGAGCCTCCGCGAAAGTTGGTCAGTGGTTTGCAAGAACACAGTGTAGACATCTCTTGTTCTCTGCTGCGGTTGCGAATCAGCTCTGCTGAACCTTTATGTCCTTTCCTTCGTTGTAAAACTAGTACGGAAGCTCAGAAAGTGAGCCACTGAAGTGGTAGACAGTTCAAAACTTGGGTGTCGTTTAGGATATCCCTTGCGTACGACGGAGTAATGCCGACATTTCCCTGCCCACGACATTACTTTCGTCAAAATACTTCAAGAGGATGATGTGATAATTTCCAGCCAGCACATGTGGCGTCCAAAGACTTGGTTGATGTTCACGAGCAAGCACAAGTGCCATGACTGTGGATGCCAGTTCGTCACTTCGGTTATCATCCATATCTGCTAGTCTACCAAGCCAAGTGTGTTTATTGGCTTCGTCTAGAGACCAACGTAAGTATGTTTATTGTCTTCGTCTAGACATTTCAGACGCGGCCCTACTTTATCCACATATCTGTGAAGGATGTTCGGATACCATAGAAGTCTGTACAATATCCACAGATTGGAAGTTCAGTTGATGTCATTATGTGAGAACATTCAGTCAAGATGTACAAGTTTGCAATTATTACCTTACTGGAACGTAGTCACGACTCGAATAACGGTTCCTTTCACTCTAAACTCTAAACCCCTACCTATGGCGCAATCAGTCTTGTGACTTCCGAGGAAAAGTGTCGTTGCCATATACCATGAAGATGATGCTGATTGAATTGCTTAAGTAAGACTCTCGTGTGCTACATCCGAAGTGCAAAAGGATATACAATCGCCGAGTGACAGGGAAGACCAGAAACTAATCATGCTGTACTATCCAACAATGACCTTGCGTACTGCCCCGAAATGGATCCGGTCTCAGATGAAAATGTGGTTGGAGTGAAAATCGATGCAGAAGAAGATCAGCCTTCAAGAAAACTACTTTATTCGTTTTCCCACGTACCTCCACAACAACTATCGAGCCAGCGGTTGTATGCTAGATGAACTACAGAGAAGGTCACGTCCAGCGGCCCCAGTCCACTACACTGGCTCGTACTAAGCACAAGCCATCCTTGCACCACTAACAGCCGGTCCATATTATTTTTGCGAGAAACTGAAAGGCTCAAGGCTCTATAACGCGTTGTTGAGAAAGAGATAAACTATCAATTCACAATTTAGCCTGAAAACATGCTATTCCACATCATATAAGTTGGCCTTCTCCAGACTATCCAGAAACACCTTTTCCCTCTCGCCGTGAATTGCTCATCCACGTTTTTCCAAGTTGAGGCTCCAGACTTTTCTCCAATTTCTCTAAAAGGAGATGATGTGATTATGCAAGACACACCACGACCTATAGCTGACTCCCGGCCTTATTATCGTGAAGGAACAGCAGTCTCATGACGCCAATGATCAAGCTGCTCAATTCGACAAGTGTACCAAAAAGTACGACAAGTCCTCTTAATGGACGCACGATGTCCATACGGACACAAGAAGAATATCTGCAGACTCAGGTCATGATCATCTGGCATTGCACTAAGTACAAGTATTGCTTACATCAAAGCTGCATCCTTGAGTTGTCCGAACCTCAAAGATCGCTTATGCTCGGGATTTGCTACGCTACGGTTCCGATCTATCTAGGGTGGGTGTACTTGCTCCGGGTGCAGAGTTTTTGGTTACACTAATCCATGACAATACCTCACTCCAGCAGTGCACATTCTGGTAGTACTCAGTACTTTTCCCCAAAAGGTGTACAAACCGAGTCATGTACAGCGGATGACTATCACCAAGTCGCTAGGTGTCTCCAAGACGAATGGCTAAAACTGATTTAGTCAACCTCTAAATCACGAGATCATATTCTAAAATGACGTAGATATCTTCAAATTTGCTATGAAGACACCGTGTTCACACACCAGCTGCCATTCGGATCACGCTATCTCGGGCCCTACCAGAGTTCCATTCTACCACTACGACAACGAGTCCAAGACAACCGTAGGAGAATGCAGCAATGTCCACATGCTTACGCTTTGAGCCAAGCCACTCCTATGGACAATGGACCGCTTTGATAAAATCCGAGAGGTATGTTTATAGCTACAACTGGCTGCACCTAAGCCATAGGGCTGCGCGCACTCGCATTCGATAGGAAACCAGCCTGCTTAACAATCAAATCTTACCCGAGTCCAGAGATCGGCCGACGGTACAAGCCCTTAGAAGTTATACTACTGACGAGTCCCACGAAAGCAAGCACACCGATTAACTCTCAAGATCAACTTCGTGAACTGGTACAGAAGACCTCCGAAGAGAAACAAGCTAGGGAAGAGTACGGCTCGTCAGCAGCCGACTTGCTGGAACCTAGATATTAACCGCAACCTAGACCGTGCTACTCGACCAAGAGAAGGATCAAGACGAAAGTGCAGATTAGGGCACAAAATCAAATGTACATCGCGAACATCCCTGAGTGCTCTTTACCCACACGCTCATAAGAACAATAGAACTTTGTGAGTTCAAACACTGCTGTAGAAGCAAGCGCACTTGCTGAGTAAACTCCCTGATTTCAAAGTAGACGTTCCCCCACCTCACCCAATAGGCCCAGCGATATAGGGCCCGGTAGCACAATGCCCAGTGTCATACAGAAGACAATGAGATGGCCAAATCAAATGGGATGATTCTTATGTTTCAAAGAGAACCACATAACGGCCCAATTTCCAAGCTGGGGTTGACACGTCCAATGCACGTAACACAAAAATCCCCACGTCAATTGAAACTCGGCAGGGCCTTAGATACTCAAAAAAAGTTACCTCAATGGAGGCACTGAAGACCCCTTGGCCTGAGTTCGAACAACAATAAGTCTCCCTTGACAGGAGAGACCCCTCGAGTTCCGTTAGCAACACTCTTTCATAGTCCGGCGAAAAGCTCATCAGCCAAATGGCTGAACACTCTGAATTTGCCACTCTTAAGATGGCCAGTCAATCATAGTGACCTGCAGGATTCAGCTGTTTCAAGAGCCCCACGTAAGTGAGGTAGAGAACCCTATCCTTGGCACCTGTACGGTGTTTGTGAGTGTGTTTGCAGAAATATTTTAGTTGATCCAAAGTACAAAGGCCTAGCGTTTGTGTGAGCATCAGAAACAACCAGTTGATGTGTCGCTTGCGTTGGTTAATGACAGGCTTCACACAGTCGCTTTGGTGACACATCGAGCAATCGAGCAGGCGGGGGACCATCCAAAGTTTGGGAGCACGGTCGTGCATCAGGTCTTTGTTGGACATGAAATAGTTGTCAAGCTGGAGAAAATACGCCTGCAGATTGAAATCCACTGTCTGACTTCCATCGCACCTCTTGCAAATCACGTCTCCACTAATGCTGCAGATTCCAGATCGCGTGATCCTGTCCAAGGACATCACCACTGCTCGCCTGTCCGTAGCCCAGGGGTATGGGACCTGAATTCGCTCCTCTTTGAGCTTAGCGCTAGGTCGATCAACGGACGTTTGGCGAGACGTTCGTCTAGGCCTGCTCCTTTCAGGCTCTGATTCAGCTGAAGAGGCTGCTTGATGAGTGAACGAGGGAACAGAAGGAGGTCCTCCATCGTAGTGGTGCTGTCCCGGAGGAGACAATGTCAGTCTCAGAGAGGCATCGTCCGAGGGATCACTCATTGAAGGACTTCCCGCCAAGTCAAGCTTGGGGCGCTTATTCCCTGCCACTGTTGCTTTATTAAGCTTAGCCCCTAAGCTCAAAGTGTTTCGGAAAGAGTGACCTTCACCTCCGCGTGATTCCTCGAAAATCCTGAAACAGCAACCAGCGGAGCATCTTGGACATCACCAAAATAATATAGACAACGGGGACGAACTTCTTAAATCACGAAAACCGATAATTTCAATGCTCAAGAGAGAAAAATCGATAAATTCCGGTGCATATGGCTCGAGCAACCGAATTCCTCAGCTCTCCTGCATCGCCACGGCTCCTACACTAAGCTTGTAATCTCGAAATCTCTGTAGGCATTCAGATCTTACAATTGACAGTCAAATGGGAGACCTACTCAGTACATCTTCACAGTCTCTGATCACTGAAACGGCACAGCGCGCAGCTTGTACAGAAGCACCGGCACTCCTGCGTGCACACATGTACACACTAGGTCACCAGCACACGGCGCGAAGCTCGAATGGCAGAGACAATTGGACCCGTTTGCAGCTGGTCTCGCCTAGATACACAAATGGGAAACGTATCTTAGGGAAGGAGATCGGCACAGGCACGATAGACACGCGCCTTTCAAACTCCCACCCCACCCCTCCCACCTGGTCCTTACGGCGGGCAGATTAGGCGAACGCGTCCGCTACCTTAATATGGTGATCCGCGTGTTCAGATAGAAGTACAAGAAAGATAGAGCTTTGGGGATTGGATGGGAGAAAGGACCCGAACGCACCTCGAGGCAGAATTCTTCAGTTCCACAGGCCCACGTTGCTTCCTTCCTTGCTTGGGTTGCTATGCCAAACTTCTCTCCGATCCATCATCCCCTCCCGGCGCAACAACTTCGGTCTGTACGAAGTGGAGGCCAAGTCGGGCGTCTATGTGGAGGCCACCAGGAAGCATTTCCTTATCTGAACACCGAACAGTCGGGCACAGAAGCGGGGTGTCAGAGAGCGAGGGCGGAGAGTTGGAAGGGAAGGAAGCAAAGCACGGAAGCAAAGCGCACTTGGAGGGAAATGGAAAGGGACGAACGTGAACGGGAGGGACGACGACGACGCTGGCGCTACTCGGTTCTTCCCTTGAAGGGAAAACGGAGGAAGACAAACGAGCTTAAAAGAGCTCGCGAGGAAAAATCAAAGGCTGCAACGCGAGACAGAATAGCATCAGATGCCTTCCCTGTAGGACGAAATGTTCTTCCTGTTCAACGAGGGACGAGGGTGAGGCAGGGAGAGACAAAACAGCACCTCGAAGCGGAACACCTTTACCTCACACAGAGAGGAGAGGCAAAATTTAATCCGGTACATGAATTTGGGGATGAGATTTTGTAGGTGAACAGAACAAAACGGCTTCGGTCAGTCGAGAAGGTTAGGAGAATGGGATACTGAACTCCTCACTCAATCCCCCCGACTTTCGCTCTCCATGCTGTTCTCATCCTCGTACTATACAGTAGCGTACATGAGTTAGAAAACCGAACGACCGACGACAATCTACAGAGAGAGCCGATGAAGTTGAATTGAGAGGTGAAAAATCTCAGAGAGCAAGAAAGAAAGCGACACAGGATATTGCTGGGGATGACGTGGTGGACGGTCACGGGTCGAGAGGGAAGAAGTATAGAAAGAGAGGTTTAAAGTACCAGCAGTTTAGGTTAGGAGCAAATCTTACGAGTATCCTAAGTGAACAAACGAAAGTCAGAACGTACGCTAATTATGGTACTTAATGTCATGCCAGCGCGTAAAACTCGAAACCAGCCTTCCTCGAACAGCAGGGCCAAGATTTATGCTGCTTTTCTGAAGCGCGGCGCGTGGGTTCAGTTATGTCATTGCCCGACACGTGTGCGGAGCGGCGGCTCTGTAGACAGAATATGTGCGCACGCGAGTGGGCGTGCGCGCTTCCGCGCGGCAATTCAGACAACCACGCAGTTCGCGGTAGAAAGGACTACCGACCGACCGCCTCTCCTCTCCTCACCTGTCTTGTTTCTAATTTCTGTTCGAGGCATACACCGTACGAATACAACTCCTCGTACTAATCCGTATTTCATACTGATGAGTGGGAAGGAAAAAAGCAGCAGCGATTGAACTAAGAAAAACCAATTCAATTCGCTCCGAAATCGACCCCAGCAGCAGCGGCAATCCGGATCGTTACCTCAATCCCATAGCACGTGCTACTATGAGTAGGGGGGATCGATGACGCTTACGCTGGGTTGATGCCGATCTCGTCTGGTACCAGCGAGCAGACACCTCTAGTAGTACATCATAATCGCATGTTTGATGCGTCACTCTACCGTCCGAGGAAGGAAATGCTCGAGGATATTAGGAAGGAGAGAGAATGGTATAGTCAACAGCAAGCGAGAGAGCGAGAGAGAGTTGACCACACTCGGTGTACTTCATTTTGACGAGGATGTTAAGCGATGTAGTGTACTACAGTGGTAGTACCACCTCACTGTGCCCAGTCCATTACTGCGATTGAGCGAAGGATGGATAGACGTGAATTGAGGGGTAGGAAGGGACGACGGCCCTCCATCAAGGCTCACGCACTCATTCACTCACTCTGTGGGTGATCGCCTGGAGTATGATGATGGGGAACCCGCGGTTACGAGCTACCTGTCCGTGCAGTTTCCCGTCTAGTGAGTACAGAAAGGGAAAGGTTGTTTTTTCGGGCAACAATAGAAGGTAGAGAAGTACCGCTGTAGAAGTGGAAGTACAGGAGTTTGTCTCACCGTGAGTAATCAAAACCACCTTTCCCTACGTCTTTATTAAGATTATCTTTAGATAGAGGGGTTATAAGTTGTGCACAGCCGATTCTCTGAAAGAGCGTGTTCGTGCAAAGAGGATTGTGATAAAATAGACGAGCACGTAAAATTCCTCCACAGGGCGGCGAGTGTTATGCGAAGTTGGGGTTACATGCGAAAAGGCAACCACATAGAACACAAGAAGGATTGGAAGACCCCATCAAGCCGTACAAGGGAGAGACAGAGGAAGTAGAACGGGGCCTAACCCCAATAGTATCGATATGAGAAATTTACCCTATTGCATGCATGCATGAAAAGTTGATACGGTCCAGACCACCAGCAGGGGCTGCTTGCCAAACGGTGGGCGAATCTTCGAGTAATTAAACAACCTGTTTTGCGAAACGAACTTCCTCCCGCCAAGCCCACATGGTTTTTGCCAAGACGGACTGTGTCCAGCCATCTGATCCTCCTACGCATATTCACCACCTACTGTCACTTTATGCAGCAGCACTCTAACTGCACCAGTCCAGTTTGTACCTCTGCACTACCAAAGTTAGTCACATTCCTTTACGCATGATTGACGAGCTGTCGGGAGGATTGATGACTTGCATTTTCACTGGAATTGTCTTTCCCTTGCAGCAGCACTGTATTGTCTTAACACAACACCACCTCTAGGCCCTTGGAAAACACATAGCTGTGCAGTAGTATTTATTTACAGTGTAACGGAGGTATCGTAATTGACCTCAAAAGTTCATCGAGACATCGCTTCAAGGTGAGGAAAAAGTCATTTTCTCCCCCAACAACTAATATTATAGTCTGGAAAAAGTACGGAGGTCTCTCTACTCTGATCTGGTCTGTCTGGAGGCAGGTGTAGGGTCCCCGCCCGACTCTCAATTATCAGACAGGGGTCAAGGACCCTCCTGCTCTAGTCTGTCTAGTCCAAGGTTTTTATCTCTCCTCAGTGGAGAAAGAATCTGCAGCCGCTGGCAACAAGATCTTTTTCTCATGATAATCAAAACTTATATGTACAACAAATATGTGTTTGTGCTTTCTCTCGTGAATAATTATATTCATTCTTTCTCTGAACGACTCCTCACCAACGCTTTTGCCTACGTTCCGTTCGTGCTTCCAAACGGTGAGCAAGGGATTGAAGGCAAACAGCAGACTCACCAGAAGTTTGTCGTTGATTCCGAAATAAAACCCCTGATCAAAGCCAGTCCTCGTTCTAAAGCTTGGTCAAATGTTGCCAAATATAGCTGTCCTCTGCCATGCAATCCACATTTCTGACCGTCGTTTATCCAGCTATCAGTAAAGTTTAGCTCCTCATTTATGCCATACTGTGTCAAAATTGGTAATGAAAAACAAAAGCTCAAACCTTGTGAGTTCGGACGGTTGTGAGAACTCATCGTTACTTGCTAAATCGATTCCTCCCCTTCGAGGGAGCCCCAAGATTCCAGCCCCTTTATAGAGGATAATGGGGAACCGAACTCTGGCAAAGCAATCAATTAAGCAGGACGAGTCTAAAAATAGCCCGAATTCCACTTGCGTCGAGCTGGATAGCCTTGTCGCTAATTAGAGACCCCAACGAACGCAGTGGTAACGAAATGAAGCTCCTCCAGCCTCCGGCTTCGTTGTCCCGATCCGACTGTCTCTACCCACCGCTGATAAACCTACACCCTTCTTAAACGCCGAGCATTTTGCTAATAGCAATCTGATGACGTCTCGGCTATGACACCTCGTGTGACGTATGACTCCGCTACATCCGCCCCCTTCGACCGACTAGACCCGGTTGCCAGCCACCTACACGTGTCCCGACGGCGTCCGGCCTGACGGCGTCGGGACAATAGTCGGAAACGTTCGTTCTTCCCTGCTAGCATTTCGGACCGGGATTTGGCCGGGACCACCATCTTCCTCTCCCTCCATTTACCCGACACGCTAAGGACTAGAGGTATGCCCCCAAACGGTCTTTAAAAGAAATACTGTACCTTCCTTCTTTCGACGGATAGCTCGTGTTTGCACGACGTGTTCACACCGAGTCTTTCTTGCTCGGTTCTGGCTTTATCGATGTTCGTATCAAAACTGCATCTACTTAAGCCCCGGTAAATGTCATTCCATTCTCGACAACTACTGCGACTGCAGCAGAGCACTAACCACGGCGGGTTTGCACGATCGGTCAGCTCGACTGTTAAAGTCTGCCCAAAAAACAACCAACGACAGTAAAGGAGCGTCGTTGCATGGTTGCTCCTGCGCGATTTTTCTCTCATAGATGAAATTCTTTTACTTAGAATATAATCCTACTGTTCATATACATGAGTGTTCTGGCTCTTGGCAACCATAAAGAAAAACTACACCTCTACATGAAGATGTCAATCGTTACAGTTGGAAAGAAATATGGAATTGTTTATACTTGCAGTGTTTTTGCTCTTGTGCTTTGTCTTAATACAAAGGAGAATGTTTTGTGTTTTGTCCTAATCAGGAGAATGAGATAGGAGAGGGAGGGGTGCACTCAAGGGGTAGACTTTCTCCTTCTCCTCTGCCCCATGTAGCGTGCGTGCCTGCCTCTGCCAGAATCAGATATACCTTGCAAGCATCACAACAAGTATAAAAACGCTGTCGATTCGAATGTCATGGTTAACAGACGTGCAGGTTAGTTGAAATAATCAACATGTCTGAAAATCTTCAAGATCCTGTCTCAAGGATTGAACCAGAGGAGCAGAGCCCATCTTCCTTTCTAGAAAGAACAACCAATTGTTTATTGATAGAAGTATGAATTGAAGCGAAAGCCCGCCTTGAACTACTACGCCTTGTGTGAGACAACACATGACTGGACTGGACTGAACTGCACTGCACTGCACTGCTCTGGACTGGAACTGTCTTTGGAAAATATGATCAAGTCAAATATTGTATACTGAAACAACTTGAGGCAGTCAAAGCATCTTGTTAGGGTAACTATAGATTGATGGTGATGAGTATATCTAAGAGTGAGCACTTGCTGGCCACAAGTGTATCAAAGAGCCTGCACAAGTAGAGTCCTGCATAACTTAGGTAGTCTTGAGATATTAGATTCTGAAAATATTGTCTAAAGTGGTCCACAACTTATGATCCCGAGGTGAAATCAGCTTTGTCGCTTTGTGAATTGGATGATATGGAGAATGAATTTGCTCGTGCTGTATACACCTGCTTAGCGCGAGGAAGATATAGACTTAAAAAGACTTTCCGTCATGTTTTAACAAATCTTAAGGAAGGAGAAGTAGCATGATTTTACCAAAAAATCAGCACTGCATTCTTGGACTCTAAGCAAGGACCGTGTTTCGCGCTCCGCTTTGGGTTTTCATCTGCTTCCATATTTTAACTAGATGTCTTTCAATGAAATGAGGCACATGTAGCAGTGTGATGGCCTGTTTCCTTGTAACACAGAAAAACTTGAAGATTAAGTCACCGTACATCAAAAGTTGACCATTTAAAAGAACAAGTATTATGGTCTGTTCAAGGCTTGCAATCATGGATATATCTTTGTGCTGAAGCTAGAGAATCTATCTACAGTATGAGAATTAAAAACTGCTGACTCTCCTAAAAAAGAAAGGGATTATTAAATTGACCTCTCATTTTACTGAAATGATTCACCCTAGTCTACGCCGGTGAAGTCACAATGACGCACGTGTGTTTCGGTCATTTGATTCCTCGGAGTCCGAGGTTCAGTGAAGAATGTAAATTAGGGAAGAACATTTTAGTAAAATGAAAAGATCGATTTAACAATCCAAAAAATATCAATGGTGCGCGTGTGTTTCGGTCATTTGATTCTTCGGTGTTAGCAAAGAATGTAATCTAGGGAAGATTAACTTAGTAAAATGAAAAGATCGATTTAACAATCCTAAAAATATCCAAAAGAATCTAATACCTTTACCTACCACGCATAAACCGATGATGAAAGTAAAACAATCATTCCACGTATAAAAAAAAGTATATGGTTACTAAAAGGATTAAATAGCATTAAAAAGTAATCTTAGATCATACCCCCATCATTCATGTAAGAAAAGTATATGGTTACTAAAAAGGATTAAATAGCATTAAAAAGTAATCTTAGATCATACCCCCATCATTCATGTAAGAAAAGTATATGGTTACTAAAAAGGATTAAATAGCATTAAAAAGTAATCTTAGATCATACCCTCATCATTCCACTATATTTGGAAAAGAACTCGCACTGCATGAGGGAAGAACGAGAACATTATCCGATCCGCTTACAACAGGACAAGAATTCGAATTTACAAAGGGTATTTACTCTTCCCCAGCTACAGAACTTGAAGTTGGTCAAAACAGTGCTGTAAATTATTTTTTATGTTATTTGTATTATACAACAAAACTAGACTACAATGATGATGTTTCAATCTTTATTGGCTATTTTCCCATCCTCACGTAAGCAAATCAGGATATGAATCATAGTATATATGGAAGAAAATTAAAGCTTTCAACAAACAGCATCGACTGTTATATTTATTACTTCTGCCATAAGGTCATCATACACTATAAACAAGAAATTTCAATTAATTTCATACTAAAATATTATATGTTATGAGATAGATCATTACATGATCAGACTAACTAAATAAAAAAAATTAAGTAAATATATTTGCTAAAATATAATTCAATATCATTTTTATAATGAAAAATATGTATACAGATAAGTAATAGATACTTAAATATTTTATATTTTATATTTTATAAAGATTTTTTTATATAAGTGGTTGAACACAAATAAGATATACATATAACCACAAGCAAGATGTGCAATGAAAATTTATACTATATAAGATAGTATCAACCTTCTTATTAAGGAGAACTAGAAAATCTATTTTACAATTAATATCTGCCTTAGATCATATTTGGATAAATATATAATAACTAAAATTTTAAGTTACTGTAATTATATCAAATTTTGGCTTTTATTAGCATCATCCGAGGTGAAAGAATTTTAACTAACCTCGCTTATAGTACTTAAGCCAAGGTTAAGGGTATCAACACTAAACTAAGTTAGTAAATATACCTAAATCTAAAAAGAGAGCCTAGATTAAGGCTTTAAACTATAAATTAAGTAAGTAAATATATCCGAATCTATAGAAAAGATGTTATGATTTAACACGTAATTCTAAGTCTTGAGTTATTTTTGTAATCGAATAAGATGTCTAGATGATTTTATAAATCAAGAAAGCTTTAAGCATATTAAATTAAAGCTATATTATGTATGTATCAAAATATTATATTTGTAGAGCTCTTACAAACAATTACAAAAAAATTTGATTGACTTACTATATCAATATAATACATATTTTAATTTTTATACATAATTCATAAAGAGCTAGTATAATATTATTTATTTTATTAATTTATTAAATTCACTAAAATTCATAGACTTAGTAAAATAATCATCACAATGAGATTTAAATTCAACTAAATATCTCTAACTAAATTTTATTTAATAAACTTTGTAGTTTAAGAAAAATAAAGTTTTGTCTAATTTATAATGAGAGAAATTTCACAATCTGACCTTATTTTCAGTGAGAGTTCACTACAAACCAAGTTGCAATGTTAGTTCTGTATGCAACCCTTGAGCATTGAGTGCAACACTCATCCATACTCACATATATTGACCAAACTCTTCCAATAAAATGATCC
The DNA here is from genome assembly GCA_948567375.1 of Lunularia cruciata. Classification (NCBI taxonomy): domain Eukaryota; kingdom Viridiplantae; phylum Streptophyta; class Marchantiopsida; order Lunulariales; family Lunulariaceae; genus Lunularia; species Lunularia cruciata. The sequence continues at coordinate 16,221,177 of OX419756.1, forward strand.
GCTATCATAATCCCATCCTATCTCAGGTTGGACCTTGTCTACCTCCAAAACTCTCTATGAGCATTGTGTATGACTCTTTTGATAATTCAAACATGCTATTTGAGACCATATTGCTATGAACAAATATAACTTGCTATGAACAATATAACTTTGACATGAAATTCCACAAAAGAGAATAGTTCTAAAGTATCATGGGTCCTTAGAGATTTCAAAACCACAGTTAAAATCTTTGTATGATCTTCAGCAAACAAAGACAAGAATTGAAAATTTCAAGATCGATCATAAATCTTTCTTGCAAAGAGATTTTGAAATCAAACGGTTCTCAAGTCAATCACAAATAGATCTTTGAGAAACTTCTAAAAAGATCACTAATAATGGATTCAACCAAAAACCAAAGGCCATTCAAGTCTACTTCAAGAAGATCTACCAAACTTAGTTATAACATTATGGAAAGGAATAAAATGTTATTATAAATGTACAAAGTAAGTTTTTTGAGTCACGCAATGAATAGAAATATGCTTTATACTTGTATGGATTTGTATGTATGCAATGAATGTAGATATGCCTTATACTTGTATGGATTTGTGTGTATGATATGTATGAGAACCCTTGGTTGCAAAGAGAGGAGAAAGGAAAGGAAACTATCATTTATGACTGTTTTGAAATAGTGTCATATTGTGAAATTTCTCTCAGGAAATAATGAGATTATGTACTAATTTGAGAATAATTATTATTATACTCATGTAATCTACCTTTAAAAATTATTTTCTGAGGTAAAAGAAATAAATTTTGAAATAAGAAAAAATATATGAAATTCATATATTTTATTGGGAGAAATTCAATAATAAGATAAGTGAATCTAGATATATTTTAAGTCATTATATTTATAAATTTAGTCTATTCTTAGAATAAGAAAAAAATTTAATGTGTTAATGAAGTTCATTGATTAGAATATAAAATAATTAGATTATCTTATGAGGAATATTTGTTTTATGAAAAGACTTGAAGTAAGATATTGCAATTTCTAAATATCTTATTAACTCAAATGATCATATATACTAAAAGAGCATGGTTTCAAAAGTACATTGTCACGACCCACTTCCTCATTGGGGCCTTGGTTCTCTTTACTTTCAGTTTTTTTGTGTGGTAATCATAGGATTAAGGTGTCCAAAAGCATCATTGACAAAGAGTAATGGTTTGGTTGAGATGTACCTCCATGATGTGGAGGAACAAGGTGCCTCAACAAAATGGGCTTAAGAGATCACATGACAAGAATGACAAACATTTTGAGCCTTCACCAACCATCATGACATGACGGACAAAGGATAGATCCCACTCCATCGGGACCCTAAAAAGACAAACCCCACCTTGCAAGTCAAATCTTTTTTTGATTTCACTTTTCACTTTTCCATTTCTAGTGTTTCATCTCTCTACGACCATCATTCCTATGATGTTGCACAAGGAAATTGCAGCTCTGGTTACAAAATTTTGCCATGATTGTCGAGAGCCAAGAAAGTGGAACTGTGAGAGCGGATTAGTGAATAACACTTTCAAGAGAATTCAAATATTCAGTCATAATAGAATGCACTTCCAAGAAGGGAATTGAGTTGACGCCAAATGAAGTAGTAAAAATCTTGAACAAATCCTCAAAATTTTTGAGTGGGATTGTATTATCAAACTGACTACATCAAGAAGAGGAATTTGACTTCTTGTTGTGGGATTGTGGCCTCATAATCATAGCCATGTTATAGGAAATTTGTGCAAATTCAAAAGCACTGAGTGAGATATTATTACAAGGATGCTCCACAATTTGGATCGATGATCATTTGCAATGGGTGTTGTGCATAGACTGCTTGCCATTTGGGGAAATTCACATCGATACCATGCATGGCTATCCCAAAAAACCATTGAATGAAAGAATCAATGGGTTTAGGGATTTTAAGGTCCACAAATTGATACAAAATAAAAGACATGAAGGACCTTGCTCATCAAACAATCACCAAAATATTAATGCAATTTTTTCATTAAAAAAAAAAGAATTATGTCAACAAGAACTAGGCCATCTTCTTCCAATTTGTACATGAGCAAAAGCCGGTGAGTTGGGCCAGAATTTTTTAGGAGTAGGTCATCAAGCTGTTAGAAGATATGACAAAAGGTTTTGCCACCATCGGAGCTCCCTTCATCATTCATGTAACAATATGGAGTTTAGTGACAAAGTTAGTCGGGCTTACAAAGTAGCACATAAGACAAATTAGCCTAGAATATTCTGGAAGTATCTAAGAAGCTTCTTGGGAAGCTTCTCGTCTAGCTTAGCTTGCACCTCAAGTAAGTAGCTTCTAGAAGCTTCCAACTAGCTTAGCTTGCATACCAAGTAGGCGGCTTCTAGAAGGAAGCTTCTTGAGAAGCTTCCTCGTTAACTTGGCTTGCATTCTAAGAAAGCGACTTGAGGAAAAATTTTGAGAAGTTTCTCAAGGACCTTGTGTGCTACCTACCTATACATACCAAAGCCAAGGCTCATGCTAGGCATTTGGAGTTTTCCCACATTCAAGTGTCCCAATGTGAGGTTCCATTCTCTTATTTCTCTCCTTGGTCTTGGTCTTTTACATTGGTATAAGAGCAAGAATGGGATGGATGGAATTTATGGACCACCAAATCCACTTCCGCCAAACCATTGGGATTTTCATGTCCAGATATTACCCAAGCACCACTTCACACAATTCATCACCTTACACTTTGGGCAAGATTTTCTACATATGATTATCGTGTCTAGGAACCCTTGATACTTCCGGTTGTCACTTATGGAGAAAGGTGAACGTGCTGTATTTATGTGTTAATCAATTGGATAAATTGGGAGTAGTAGGATAGAGTAGTAGCTATGGCGGCAATACCAGACGTTATCCTTGCAATGCAACAACAAATCAAGCACCTTACTCGATTGTTGGATGAACAAGACCAACAACAACAAGAACAGATAGAGAGAGCGTCAGTCTGAGATGGAGAAGATCATATTCCATTTCCAAAACTCAAGGTATTTGACGGCAAGAATCTTCTAAGCACAATAGAGAATTTTGTGTTTGATTGCAAACGTTACTTCGAAGCCACCAATCTTCAAGATGAACAGAAACAGATTCTCTTGGCTTCTAGCCAATAAGATGCTATGGCAAAACTTTGGTTGCAATTCTGAGTGGTGCAAGCTGAACTACAGATTCTTGCACCAATCTTGACATGGACAGAATTCAAGGATGCAATACTTGGTCAATTTCAAACTATAAATGCCACCCAAGCTGCACAAGATAAATTGGTAGAGTTGAAGCAGATTGGCTCTGTAAGAGGCTACATCACACAATTTCAGAACATCATCATGCAAATTCCAGATATACAAGAAGGAGAAGTTATGGATCAATTTGTGTGCGGATTGAAGTCACGAACTAAATTGGAGGTGACCATGCAAGAACCACAAAACATAGAAGAAGCCATGCAATTGGCTGAGTGCTTTGATTCCTTGGTTACGACAACTTGGTCTTGACCTCAACTTACACCAAGCTTACCAGTACAATACGCAAAGGTGGAAGAACCAACACCAATGGAGATTGATGCTATCCAACGGAGGCCACTTGGTGCTATAGATAGAGAAAGATTGTGACAAAATGGAGGTTTTTCTTATTATCTCCAAGTTGGACATCGCACTGCTACATGTCCACTTAGGAATGGACAACCTTGACAAGTTGCCTAGAGGGAGTTTGTGGAACCAAATGATCATGGAAACAAAGAATCCCAGTAAGAGATTTTGAGCTGCCTATTGGGAGATTGATTAGTTCCAATGGGATTGAAGGCTAGACCTATGCAATTTTGCTTCACTTGCAAGGTACAATATCTAATCAACATTGTAGGATTTTGGTTGATTTTGGAAGTTCATAGAATTGCATGTCTATGCAAGTAGCAAAGGAATTGGGTATTCCTATCAAGCCAGTGATTGGAAGTAGTTTGATGATGGCGGATAGTAGAAAGGATTCTGCATTCCGCACCTCGCATCCTGTTACCTTCAAGATTGGGAAGGAGTATTTGGAGTGTATGAGGTTTGTAGTGGCACCTCTACACTATGATATCATTTTGGGTCTACCTTGGCTTGAACGTCATAAGGTTCAATTTGATTGGACCCGACACCAAATTCAAGTACAACACCAAGGTAGGAATTTTTGATTAGGTTGTCTGGCACCTCTGAGTAAGACACCTAAGAATAGTCAATCCCAAGATTGGAAGTTTGTCAAGAAGGTAGCCGTAGAGCAAACCTTGAAGACAATGGAGTCCCAAGATGGGAAGTTTGCCAAGAAGGCAACCATGGAGAGAGCTTGGAAGAGAGATGAGTCCCTGGAAGGGAAGTTGGTTAGTAAAGCAGCCATAGAGCAAGCTTTGGAGGAAGATAAGTCTGTATTCTTGGTGTGGATCAAGCCGATTGCACAAGAACAATTGGAGGAAGGCCAAGAGCCTCATCAAGCAATGGTTGATTGGATAGTTCAGGAGTTTGCATACGTGTTTTTGAATGATCTACCAATGGGATTACCCTCCAATCAAGGTATGCCTTTCAAGATCAAGTTATTGACAAAGAGTACTCTATTGAGTAGACTAATCTATTGGCTCTCACCAAAGGAGTTGGAGGAGTTGCAAACAACACTTACAGAGTTGTTGGAGAAGGACTTCATACAACATAGTACCTCTCCTTGGGGAGCACCGGTACTATTTGTTCCAAAGAAGGATGGAGTACTTTGTTTTTGTATTGATTACCATGGGCTCACTAAGCAAACTGTGAAGAATGCATATCCCTTGCCTCAGATCAATGACTTGCTTGATCAACTAAGTGGAGCACGCTACTTTTCCAAGTTGGATCTTTGCAATGGCAATTGCATGTGCAAAAATTGGATGTGCAAAAATTACCTTTTGTAGAAGGTATGGGCATTTTGAGTGGAGAGTTCTACCTTTTGGACTCACTAATGCTCCAATTGTCTTCATGGATCAGATGCATCGGGTGTTGGATGGACTATTGGATCGGTTTGTCATGGTGTTCTTGGATGATATCTTAATTTATAGTAAGACAAAGGCAGAACATGTGAATCATGTGCAAGAAGTCCTAAGAAGACTATGACAATAGAACTTTTACGACAATGGAAATTTTACTACAAGAAGTCAAAGTATGCCTTTTGGCAGAAGGTGGTTACCTTCTTGGGTCATAAGATCTCATCAGAGGGGATCAAGATTGAAGAAGAGAAAATCAAGGCCATTACTAATTGGCCTACCCCGAAGGATGCTACAGAAGTATAGGCATTCAATGGATTGGCCATTTTTTACCAATGGTTCATCCATTATTATGCTCATATGGCTACACCATTGATTGACCTCTTGGGAAAGAGCTTGAGCTTCTAGTGGACCACCAAGCATGAAGAAGCATTCTAGAAGTTAAAGCATATGGTGTCTTCAAGACCCATTCTTCAACCATATGATCCTAAACTACCCTATGTGGTTGATTTTGATGCTTCTAACTTTGCAATTAGAGCCGTACTGCAACTAGATTCCTAGATGGACTCCATCCCATTGCCTTTGTGTCTTGCCGACTCAATACGGCTGAACAAAACTACTTTGCTTGAGATTGAGAACAACTTGCAATGGTATATGCCACCAAGGTATGGAGGCATTACCTCTTGGGGAAACAAGTGATCATGCAAACTGATCACAAACCATTGTTGTAGACCTTATACTTGGAACACATGAAGAGTCGACATCATTGATGGGAGGAACAACTCCAACTGTATGACATCAAACTTGAGTACAAACAAGGTCGGTTCCATACCATCCTTGGTACTTTATCATAATGACTTGATTTGAAGTCTCTTCTTCTCATCACAGAAACAATTTCAACAATGTCAGTTGACTCTAAGGTCCAAAATGAGTTTCAGTCAGTTCTACACCAAGATCCCTTCTTCCAAATGGTATATGGTTGCCTTACAGCATGTGATAAGGAGTACAACACCTTCTCCATCAAGGAGTGTCTTTTATTCCATGAGGACCGGATCTATATTCCAACTAAAGGTGATCTTCGACTTGTGCACCTTCAACAAGCCCATGATTTACCCATTGTTGGTCACATGGGTGTAGACAAGACCTTGGATACCCTCCAATGTCAATGGTGGTGGCCCAACATGACACGAGGTGTTTGAGAATTTTTCCGATCGTGTGAGAGCTACCAACGTAACAAGGCTAACAACCAAAAGCCGAGTGGACTCCTTTAACCACTTGCCGTTCCATCCACTCATTGGGAGCATGTGAGCTTGGATCTCATCACATCCTTGCCAAAGACAAAACAAGGACACACCACAATCATGGTGTTTGTGGATAAGCTTAGTAAGCAAATCCACTTGGCACCAACCTATGATACCGTGGATGCTCCAACCTTAGTGCAAATCTACTTTGACAATGTCTTCAAGCATCATGGGATGCCATGGGTACTCATCTCTGACCATGATCCTTGATTTATTGGGAAGTTTTGGCAAGCACTCTTCAGGATACTCGACACGAAGCTTGCTTTGTCCATGGCCTATCATCCTCAAACAAATGGATAAACCGGACATGAAAATTGTACATTGGAGGATATGTTATGTGCCTTTGTCAATGTCCACCATACCAATTGGGATGAATGTCTTTTAGCTGCAAAATTTGCCTACAACAATTCCAAACAAACAAGCACTAGATTTTCTCATTTCTTTCTCAATTTTGGCCAAGATTCGCTTGTTCTAGATTCTCTTCTTGCTCCTTCTCCATCTCAGGTTCCTCATACTTCCACATTCTTGACCACTATATCCCAATCTCTCCAACAAGCCAAGTCTCACCTCCTTGTTGCTCAAAATCACCAAAAACAATATGCGGACCACCATTGTTGTGATCTCACCTTTGAAGTCGGTGATAAAGTCATGTTATCTTCTAGTAACCTCCCTCTCCCACTTGATACCTAAGTTTATAAACTTGAACCTAATTGGATAGGATCCTTTGATATCACCCATATTGTCTCTCTTGTTGCTTATCAACTTGCCTTGCCTTGTCACATGCGTATCTATCCTGTCTTTCATATTTCCAAGTTGAAACCCTTTGTTCCTAACACTTATTCCTTTTCCTCTCGAGTCCAACCTCCCCCTCTTCCTATCCCTATCAATGATCATGAGGAGTACAAAGTTGATCGTATCCTTGCGCGTTGGCATATTCAACGAGGCCGTTGCCCACATACGGAGTACAAGGTCCTTTGGAAAGGGTATCCCCTTCATGATGCTACATGGGAACCTCTTTCTCACCTCCAGAATGCATAGACGGCCATCCAAGACTTTGAAGCTTCACTGGCAACGAGGACGTCACCAACTAGCGGCAGGGGAATATGTAACAATATGGAGTTTAGCAATGAAGTTAGTTGGGCTTACAAAGTAGCACATAAGACAAATTAGCCTAGAATATTCTAGAAGTATCTAGGAAGCTTCTTAGGAAGCTTCACGACTACCTTAGCTTGCACCTCAAGTAAGTTGCTTCTAGAAAGAAGATTCTAGAAGCTTCTAACTAGCTTAGCTTGCACGCCAAGTAGGCGGCTTCTTGAGAAGCTTCCTTGTTAACTTGGCTTGCACTCTTAGAAAGCGGCTTGAGGAAGCTTCCTGAGAAGCTTCTCAAGTGCCTTGTATGCTACCTATAAAGTGCCTTGTATGCTACCAGCAGCCCGCATACGTCACTTACATCACCTAGTCCAATCCAAAACAAACAAGAAGGACAAGGAAAGTGAAGAGCACCTAAAGGAGTTTCAAAAGGAAGAGCTAAAAAACAAGAGGAGTACAAAAATCTCATCCAAGGGTTGAAGAAAGAGGTTGACAATTATAGCCTACAAGTCTTCCACCAATAGATTCAACACAAAGAGGAGATCCAAAATCAAGAAGAAGAACTCGTACTCTATGAAACAAGCTAGAAACTGCCCAAGATGATACAAAGATAGTGGAGACCAGATACAACAATCTGAAACAATTGATTGACCTTTGCATCTCCAACCTATCCACCAACCTCAAACAAGAATAGGAGAAGGTGTTGGAGCAAGAGAAGAGGATCCATAAGGAGATGACTGACAAACTCAATACCAAATGAGCCAATCTAGAGACCAAAAAACCGGGGTTGCTCATAACTATTGGGCATATGACCACTCAGCTACTCAGCCAATTGGAATGCATGGCCAAAAAAACCTCCCAACAAATGAAGGCAAAGGATCTGTGCACTCAAATTGATGTGCTAGAGAGGAAGACATATACATACATGAGCAAGCAACTCAAGGCATTGTCTATGAAACTCCAAGGCCACACTAAAGCAAAGTTTGTAGAGGCTCAAATGAACTTTGAACAAATTGTTGATAGCTACAAAAAGGAGCTCATTGACCTTGTTCACATCTACAAGGGAGTTGAGACTTTGTCCTAAGCACCACCCGCTCCTCTCATTGAGGAATACAGAATGGAGCTTAGCCTTACAAATAGCCATGGTCATTATTTTTTCCTAACAAGAGGATGTTGCTTTGTGCATACTATTAGCATTTTTGTTTTTGTAGGCTTAGGAATTTGGATATACGTACATTGTTAATAAAAACTCGGGCTAATATAAGAAGTAGTGTTAGTCTATTGGAGATAGATGACCGGTTGATTGAGTTGATTAGAGCCATGACTACCTAAAAATAGGTTAGGGTTAGGGATAAGAAATGATCAAGACGGAGTGGTTTAGATGTACTTTGGGAAATTTCCATACATTGTAGCCATTGGATTTCTCCACGACCAAGTAGGAAATGAATAAAAGACTTAGGCTTGATATTCACCAAATTCATTCAATGTATTCTTCTTTTGCAAGTAAATATGAAGTTTATACCATCAAGACTCATGAGTTAGTGTATGTGTATTAGTCTGCACTCTAAATGAATGATAGTATGCTCAACAAATACAAGAGTGACAAAATCTTGAGGTACAAACTAAAGCACTAGAATGTGGTGACGCATTTGTGTGGAACTAGAGTGCATCACTCTAGGAGTTCTACAAGAAGCAAGAACAATATAGTAATGGGCTTGCATAGGTCTAGTGTCTCTTCAAGTAACAATCTTATGTATGATTGGGTATTGCAAATTATTTCAGACTCTCGTAACCTTGTGCCTTATGGGAAGTGTAGAATGAGGTGTTACTATCATATTCTTCAAATTGATTGAAAATTTGAAAACCTCTTGCTTTGGTTTAGTTTGCAAAGTCATGAGACACCATTTGTGTAGGGTGGTAACGGGTTGCATTTTGTATGACTTATTGTAATACCAATAGCTAGACATATGATCTAGAGTGAAATTTGGTTTGGTAGGATGTTATACATGATGGAGTAAATATATCAGAAAGAGGTATCACCAAAAGGGTACTTCTACTAATATGGCAGAAACCAAAATATGCCTAAAATCTTTAGAGGTAATTTTGAGGGCTTAAATGGATGAATTAGACCTCAAAAATCTGCACATTCTCCCCTTATGGAGAAAAGGCCTTCCCTCTCCCTATTTTTCTCATCAAGAGCTTTCCAACAATACCTCACCCATATGATTTAGAAATTCCTACAAGAATATTCTCTAAAAATTCCCTTTGGTAAACATTGGTTTGACCAACCAGATAGGACTAGATCCAACATGTCACCCATGCATGCATCTAATCTAGGGGTGGAGATCAATGACATGTCATGAATCCATGTATCTAATCCAAGGCTTATGCTTCCGTTGAGTGTCTACTTTGTTATATAACAAAGCCAAGGTGCTCCTTTGGGACATCGGAGTTTGAGTGTGAAACTTATGTCTTCTACTATTCTTGAAACATTAAAATGGTATTAGAGCAGGTATTTCAATCCAAGAGGGGGGATCACCTCTCTTGGAAGAACATGAGCTACTAAGACTGAGTAATTTTGGGGAGAAAAAAACCATATAGTAATTGATAGGTTATGGGTGTTTTAAAGAGAGGATGGGATGGAGGCTCCTGGAGGATAATTTCTTGCACCCCATTTTCCATTCTTGAATCCATTTCACATCAAGGTCATATACATCCAGTGAGAACAAGTGAGAGTATATCTTGTTTACCATTTTGGAGTAGAGTTCATGGACATAGTGATGAATTCACCAAACCTGGTGATTCTACCTATAGTGATTTATGATAGAGAGTGGCATTTAACAATCTGCATTTTGTTGTGATGGATATGAATATCCCAAATCCTCTCCCTTTCAACACTCAAGTAGAAATTTGATTCGCAAGTTAGACCAAAAGTGATGTTTAGAGATTTTGTAGTCAAGAATTTTGGTGAGAGATATTATTAGCAAGTGATAGCTTCTAAAGTCCCAATAGTAGTCCCAATATTTTTTGCACCCTCTCGAGTGATCATATTAACTCTCTATTGAAGTAGGAAGTAGCAATTGAGCGTTTGCAGGAACCATAGATCCGTAGTTGTAGGAGTTGATGCAAGGAATGCAGGGGATGTTGAACAGGTTGTGAGAGATCAAGATGACCATGGAGGCATCACAAAGTCAAGTACAAACCTTCAAGAATGATCAAGCAATCCAGGAAGGAGAACCATCTCAAAACCCAATACTTGTGATTGAAGTACTTGGAGAGGCACCTATGCCAATGACATTGAACCCGGTCAACGATGAAGCCACATTGTTACTATGGATGAAGAAGATATGCAATATCAAGCTTTACAAGGGGCAACATTCTATGGGAGTAGTGGAGAACTAGATCTCAAGAATGAATCGATACTTATGATTGTTCTCAACAGAGATTACCAAGCATGCCACATGCATGTTTGCATGTGGGTACTCAATTGACAAAGCCCTCACATGGTATGATGCTTGGGAATGATCAATGTTGGCAAAAAGAAGAGAGGTCATGTGGACAAAAATGCAAGAAGTACTGTTGAAGAATTTCCAATTTGTGGGTTCCGTGCAAATGGCCTAAATCCGACTATGGGGATTGAAACAAAAGAATAGTGTATAAGAGTACATGGAAGTATTTCTTGATCTACAAGTTGCAATAATTGACAGAAGTCCAACAAAGGTTCTAGACAATTTCAAACAAGGATTGAAGGAGCGGATTTGCCAAGAAGTCATGCTACAAAGTCCTTGCATTGTATTTGAAGCCATTGCTTGCACTTAGAGAATAGCAAGGGCACTTGCATGACGTGAAGGAGTAGTTCCATCTCAACATAATCAGGTTAAACTGCCACACGTGAGTGGACCAATACCTATGGAATTGGGAAACCTTTGGTTTCAAGACCAAAGAGCATAACCGCTTCAAGGAGAGCAAAGACAAGTGGAAGAATGGAGAGATGGAGTCTCACAAGGAGAAAGAACCTGAGGAGAACAACATCATTGCTACAATTGTGACCATATTGGGCACATATCCATCAATTGTCATGCTCATCTCCCTAGAGGCAATCGGCCTCTATACAAGCAATCTTTGAACAACATGGAGCAACACACCAAAGAAGAGGATGCAAAAATCACCTCAAAAATGAAGATAACCAATAAATGTACCACACGACCTTATTGGCCCAATAGGGAAGCAAAAAGCAAGGGGAGGAAGAAGATGAGTGCACAAAGATCCAGAGTGGCAAACTCACAATTGATTGTTGTGAATGGAGTCCTAGAAGAAAATCAAGTGAGAGTATTGATAGATCTTGGTGCAACATAGAATTTATTATCTTGCTCCATTGCAATAAGATTGGGGATGGATCTAGAGAAGGATGGGAGTGAAGAAGTAGAGTTACCTAATGAGCAAACCGAGAAGATTAGATCGTTACCTAAATAGGTAGCACTCTCTATAGGAGAATATCAAGAAGTAATTGAGTGGCAAGTGATACAATTAGCTTGTTATGATGCAGTCTTAAGCATACCATGGATGGAGCATTATAACTCTATGATAGATTGGAGGAGGAAAGAGGCTAGCACTTGCCAATGGATGATCATTGGGATTAAAGAAAAATCACATAAGCAATAAATGCATCTCTTGGTCATAGGGACGACACTTGTAAGGCCCCATATAGTCTATCACCTCATGAGTTGGAGTAGTATAAGGTTCAAATTGAGGAAATGTTGTAAAAGGAGTTTAAGCAACCCAACATATCACCATATGGGGCTCTTGTCTTGTTTGTGAAGAAGAAGGATGGTATAATGCTCATGTGCATTGACTATTGAGGCCTCAATCAACAAACATTGAAGAAAAAATACCCCTTACCCCACATGGATGACTTGTTTGATCAACTCAATGGAGCAAAACACTTCACCAAATTGGACCTATGGAGCAATTTCAATCAAATCCGGATTGTAAAGGAAGATGTCTACAAAACTACCTTATAAACCAAGTATGGCTACTTCAAGTACCTTGTGATGCTATTTGGCTTCACCAATGCACCAATCACTTTTATGAGTATGATGAATGACATATTTTGTCCATATTTGGATAAGTCTATTATCATCTTCCTAGATAACATCTTAATATATAGTAGGATGATGATGGAATGAAAATAGCATATATGAGAAGTCCTCCAAATTCTAAACAGAATCAAGTCTACACCAAAATCTCAAAGTGTGAGTTTGGCAAGTCTTAAGTAGACTACTTGAGGCATAGAGTAAGTGCAAAGGTATCCAAGTATTAACAGATAAAAGTAGAGGTCATTCAAAAATAGAGCGCTCTAGAAGATCAGACTCAACTCAAGAGCTTCTTGTTGATGGGGTTCTATCATTGATTTTTCAAGGACTTCTCCAGAGTTGCACAACCTTTAACAACACTACTTTGCAAGGAGAAGAAGCGGATATGGAGAACCACATAAGAGTTGACCTTTCAAGAATTGAAAGACGTGTTGTTACATGCACCAATCTTGAAATGGTATGACCCATCACATCCTATCAAGTTTTTATAGATGCATTAGGCATAGCAATAGGAGTAGTCCTACAACAAGGGTGGCATGACAGATGGCATCCAATTTCATATTTCTCTCAAAAGCTATTATTGGTAAAACCCAACTATCATACCAAAGAACAAGAAGAGTTGGACATTGTCCTTGCAACCAAGCATTTGAAGCACTATCTTGGCAAGAAGGCATTTGTAGTGGAGATAGACCACAAACCTCTAGTCTACCTCAAGATCTATCTCATCACCAGATTTGATGGGTAGAGTGGCAACAACAATTCAACGTGACAATCACTTACATGGAAGGTAAAAGTAACTTATAGATGCATTCACCCAAATGCCGATGGCAAACAATTTGATAGTAGAGTTCAAGATGAACCCTAAATTCTAGCCAAAGGTTTTGGCTGCTAAAAAACTGATCCTCAGATTTTAGGAGCTCAATCGTCCAAAGATGTCACTAGCACCCAAGGACTCATCTTTTGTGATGATAGATTATGGATCCCAAATGCCATAGAACAACACATCACCATCCTAGCAAAATGTCATGATTCCGCAATTGCAAGTCATGTTGGAGTGGAAAAGACCTTGGATGCAGTCCAACACCACTACTATTGGCCCAAGATGAGCAACAATGTGATGGAATTTTTTTGGAGTTGCCTACTCTATCAACAAAACAAAGCTTCTAAACAAAGCACTCCCCTATAGGACTCCTTCAACTCCTCCTTACTCCTACATAATGTTGTGAACAGGTGAGTATGGATCTAGTATATGAATTGCCCAAGACCACCTCAAGGTTTGATTTTATCGTAATCTTTGTTGGCCAACTCAACAAAATGATTCATGTATGGCCTACCACCAAGGACATGAATGCTCCACAACTAGCTCAATTGTACTTAGATGCAGTCTTCTCTCACCATGGCTTGTCTTGAGTGCTCATCACCTACAAACGCACTCAATTCACTAGTTTTTTTTGGCAAACACTCTTTGGTTTCTTCAAAACCAAGTCCACGGCTTACTACCCACAGACTGATGGACAAATAGAGTGGGCTAATTGCACTATTGAAGACATGCTACAAGGCTTCACCTTAGATGAGCAAGAGAGGTAGGACACTTTACTTCCATTAATGGAATTTTCTTACAACAATTTAGTGAATGCATCTACCTGAGTCACTCCATTCTTCCTCATGTATGGCAAGCATCCACTCACAACTTTGAGCTTGATGAAGATCCGTCCAATGGCTACCAAGGTTGACGTAGTCAACAACTTTATTTCTAGAATCCAACAAGGTGTGAAGAGAGCGAAGCACAAGTTGCAGCTTGCCCAAAATCAACAAAAGTAGTAAGCCAATGCACAAAATAAGCACATGGAATTCAATGTTGGGGATCAGGTTTGGTTGTCAACAACCAACCTCACATTATTTGGCCCTCGTAAGCTTTAACCTCATTTTTTTGGGCCTTTTTCCATTCTTTGTCAAGTTGATGTTGTGGCCCATCACCTTGAGCTACCACCACACATGAAGATCCATCCAATGTTTCATATTTCCTTACTACGTAAATATGCCTCCCGATTAGGTCACTATCATTCCATACAAGACATTTGACCTTGTTTGACGCTCATTGATGGCGCCGAAGAATATAGAACGTATTCTCCAAAAATGCATTTGTGGTACTCACCATCCACTAGTGGACTATCTTGTACAATGGAAAGGTTACCCACTATATGAAGCAACCTAGGAGCCAGTTGCCAACTTGACACATGTACCGGTGTTGACGCAATCTTTTGAGCAACAACTTCATAATGAGGACATTGCATCTTAAAAGGAGGGAGATTTGTAATACCAATAGCTAGATATATGATCTAGAGGTGAAATTTGGTTTGGTAACATCTGGAAGGATTTTATACATGATGGACTAAATAGATCAAATAGAGTGTCACCAAAAGATTACTTTTACTAATAGGGCAAAAATTGAAACAGACTTGAAAACCTTAGAACCAATAGCTAGACATATGATCTAGAGGTGAAATTTGGTTTGGTAATATCTGGAAGAAATTATACATGATGAACTAAAAAGATCAGAAAGAGGTATCACTAAAAGGGTACTTCTACTAATAGGGAAAAAACCAAAATAGGCATGAAATCTTAATGAGGGCCTAAATGGATGAATTAGGCCTAAAAAATATGCAGATTTCACTCTCCTCCCCCCCCCCCAAGGAAAGAAAAGGTTGGCCATCCCTCCTCCCTTTTTGTCTCATTAAGAGCTTTCCAACGGTACCTCACCCATATGATTTGAAGATTCCTACAAGAAGATTCTCTAAAGATTCCCTTTAGTCAACATTGGTTTGACCAACCAGATAGGACTAGATCCAACATGTCACCCATGCATGCATCTGATCTGAGGGTGGAGATCAATGACATATCACAAATCCATGTACTAATCCAAGGGTTATGCGTTCGTTGAGTGTCTGTGCTTTGCTATATAATAAAGCCAAGGTGCTCCTTTGGGGCATCGGAGTTTGAGTGTGAAAATTATGTTTTCTCTTTTGTGTTTCTCTACTATTCTTGGAACATTACATTTATGGTGAGAATAATGTATGAATTGAGGCTCCTACAAAGCACATTATAGTAGTTTGAAGCTCGGAAGTACGACCAATGAACAAAGAGTTCTCAAAACAAAGTGACATTTGTTACAAATGAACCCATCCCTTCTCAGGAATCCCTTGGATTTGACCTCTTAGTACACAAGAGAGTAGATTCCTTAGAGTTTCATAGTATTGCTAGTTTTGGTGACATTACTCTCTTCTCCGAATGATGTTGCCTAGGAGGTTAAACATGAAAGAATAGATTGTGATTATTGTGGTCCTAATCGTCTCATTTTAGTCAATTCCAACTCATACCCTTGACAAACTGTCAATTCTTACCTATTATACCACATACGTTGATAATAAGTCACCACAAACACTTCCTCAAAATCTATAAGAACTGGAATTTAAAGTTTTATAATACAATATTATACTTTAATCTCTATGTAATAGATCTATTCATATTTCAAAACTATATATATGATTTTGATTGATACATATAACTATCCTTAAAATATATATAATGCTTGTTTGAATAAGATATAGACTGTTTACCGTCAATCAAATGTGAGATTATTCAGAGGAATATGGAAATAAGGAGATGCATATGAAATATTATTATATTAGATATATATGATTCATATAAATAGAGCTTAAATAAAATAAAAGGAATATAATATTTTTGAGATTTATAAAAAAATTATTTATTGACTTATTCACAAAAGTTGAGATATTTATATTATCATATAATAATAATAAAGTTAAGATTGGGTAACATTATCAACGTTGAGTAACTGATAAAGATCAAGATCATATTGAATGATGAGGAATGATAAAAGGTATTCAAACTAAGAATATTACATGTTATTTTTTATTATATCATTGAAAAAACCATAATAATATAAAAAAGTCACAAAATAAGAAATACTAACAAATAATTTTATGCAAAGATTTTGCTTAAAATTTTACATAGAATTATAAAAAAAATATTTCTGATTAATCTAGCTCCTCAAATTAAAATGTAATTTGAATCACATGATTTAATCTATGGACATACATTTTGTTTCAGATTATTATTGTTGGTTAGCGTGAATTCATCAGATAAATATTGTATATATTTATATTCCAATAATCCTAGAGATGAAGTAATTTGAATATACTAAAGGAAAATATAATCTACAAATTTTAAGAATAACTAGTTGGGAAAAATATTTTGACTCTTTGAAATGAGAATGTAGGCTCAATATGTTTGTTAGACAACAAAATCCAATTTATAATCAAGAGATAACTTCACCTCATTCATAGAGTATATTTACTTTCAGGATATGGATAACCATATCCTAAAAGGAAATGTACTCTCTGAATCGAGGGCTTTATTTTAATTTAATATGTATTCTTATCTTGATTCATACACAGGTGTGTAATATTTTGAAATCATTATCTTACTGCAATATGAATTGACTATCATAAAAGGATTGGGAAGAAAAAGATACCCAGAGGATTGAATTACAATTCTTGTAACGTTAAGACAGCGTGAAAGCATAGATTCAAAATTACCAAATTCTTGCGATGTTAAGACAGCCGTCAAAGCAAAGATTGACAATTACTTCATGGCGTCATCCGATCAAAGTTGTCTTGTGTACTTTGCTGGGGCTATGAATGTATAGCTAATGATCATAACTGCATACAATCCACCCACCGTAGACCTACAGTCGTTGAAAATTGTGAACCAATTATCATGCCATGCCTTTTGGTATGAATCGATGTAGAATTGTTCAAATTGATGTACAATTTGTGCAATGAGCAAATCAACATTCATGCACAGCGAATTATAATTGAAGTGCTGGAATATAAAATAGAGTACCGTAGAGACAGACGGTCAAAGCAGCAAACATCAGCGGAAAGAGAGACGGGGAGGAGTCACAGGCGACTGGAGTCGGGTCTGAGTGACTTGACTTGTCCGTGAGATAAAGAAGAGAGAGAGAAGGATTGGGACAAGGTACAGCCTACCCTGTCCTGTCCCAAAGTGTGAGAGTAGGCAGTACTTAGTCCGGGGCAGGCCGGGCCAGTCCAACCCAGCCCGGCCACCGCTAATGGTTGCTGGAATCAGTTGGAGGCTGGGCAGGGGAGGGGAGGAGGGCTTGCGTATAGTAAGGCGGCGAAGAGTTTTAATATACAAGTGTAAGAAGCACGTACGAAGACCATCAGCTTCGGAGAAGCATCTTGGTGTCAGAAAAACGAAGTTAGTACAAAGTATAATTTAAAAAAAGCAGAAGAACGTGGCCCGTGAAGCGGATTGCGGGCGGGTGGGGCGAGGGAGAGTGTCCTTCGGACAACAAGAAATGACACCCTGGCCAGCAAAGGCGGGCACCGGTTTCACCATTGCCGAGAGATACTCCGTACGATATCTAGGGTGCTGGGCCCGGACAGTAAAAGGCACAACTGAAGAAGTAGAAGAAAAGAAGTTCGCTGTGCGGATTTCACGGGTCGGGACTCGGGGTGTAGCGCAACGGCGGCGGGGGCCCGCGCCGGGCTGATGGAGCCCGGCAGGCGGGCGTCTCCGCGGCGCTGGGGTTCGAGGGTTAGGTCTTTCGTTTGCTCCCGTCCCCTGCTTGCGTTACGACATTCCTTCTTCGCTTTGTTCGTGTTGAGTGTTGGGGGGGTGGGGGGTGAGAACGTTGTTGGTTGGTAAATCTGAGGAGAATCGGGGCGAAATCAGGGCTAGTGACTGCACTCTACTCATTGGTGCTTCGAAAGCAGGGGCTGGCGAGCAGAGCTGCCCCCTCCCACTCCTTCCTGTACTGTACGTCGATATTCTATCTTCTTTTACGATGCACAAGAGAGCTCTTCTTGCAGGATTGTAAGACATTCTCCTACTGGAGGGCATGGCGGTCGGTCTCTCCACCATCATCCATCCATTGGAGGCCCTGCTTGCGTCCATCAGTCTGGTTCTGTCTGTCCGTCCGTCCGTCCGCTCCACGCCACTTCACTCCTCCTTCCAGGTTTCTCTCGAGAGCCTCGACTGTGGTCCGTCCAAGTACGTCGTACATTCACCTTACGAGGTTAAGTGTAGTGTATCTTTGTCTCGAGACGGACTGACAGTAACAGCCTCTCATCATCGGGCACTTGGAAACGAAGGTTCAGTGAGATAGATAGATAAGTACATAATGTTCATAAACAAGTAAATAAAGGAGGAATTTCTTGTTGGTTGTCGTTTGCAAGGTGACGAACACTACGTCACTACGATCTACAATGGACGATGGAGAGGGGCGGAATTTTACTTCTTTTTGGCCGAGGAGTTGACATGACAAGCCATGACACTCCAGTCACTAGATGGTATCTCGGTTTCTTCTTCAGTGGTGTTGTGTCTGGTAATTACAACCGGGATGGACAGAGTATCTGATATCATCTTCCTTTCCGACTTTCTTACAGACCAGAAAAGCGTCACTTTGCAATTATTACTGGACTGGACAACAAGAACAGTGTGCAGTTGGAAATTTCTCGTGTACTGTTTCCTGAAAGCATGTATATATACAGAAGAAAGAATCAACCTTCTGGGGACCACCAACTCTGGTGGTGGCCTATGCCCTTCAGCTGGGCCTTGTTCCACAAAGGCACATGACGATTGCTTGCAGATGTTCGATTTCCGTTACTGATGCCTACATATGTACATATAGCTTCGTAGATCTCGAGTCAAAGCCCTAAACCCCTGCACTTGCTGAGACACCGCTGAGTGACTTTCCTCTGTAGAAAGGAGGTCTGGAGTTTACCAGTGTAAGCAGATTAGCACACGGTTGCCTGCACAGAACTGGATGACTCATGCTTTATTGAAACTCTTCCAAGAAATCATCCATCTCGTGCCTATCCAAGACTCAAATTTCAAAAAGAAACACCACACCTGACTGGACATGCTGCTGAGACTCTCGTGCTCACATACATAGATGAGTCTTGTGGGAACGTCTTGCAAATATATTCCAAAAACAGACCAAAAGTACTCGGCATCTGATCTAATTATCAGGCCCACAGAAAAGACAGACGAGAAAGTCGATGGCAAATGCAGACACAGATTGAGCTAACAGCAGACAGAAAGTCCACTTGTATTTTGGTGCACCTACTTCTAGACTTGAACTGACGTGCAGGCAATGATCACAAATATCTAAACTCAACATGGTGCAAAAAGATTTGCCTAAGTTTCAGACAAGGGGACCGAGAAAGTAGGTGGTGAAAACATACAAGAACCAGACAACTTTACTGCTAGCAATTGAAGTACCGTTGAAACATCTGCGCTCTAGTTCAAAGTGATTGAACCACTAAATCATATCAACGTTCCATTCACTTCGTCCGTAAATCTACGTTCCTAAAAGGTGCAGCCTTCAGGTTCGCAGAGAAAGCACCTTCTGCAGTCTGTTGAATTCGAGCTTCTGTTTACGTACCGTCTGAAACTTAGCTCGGAAAAAATCTACAGAGATTGGTCAGTTTAAGCTCAGAATATATCTCACGAGAGTTGGATAGGAAAAGTGGTGCACGTACATTTGCAACAGTTTATAGTTGACATCTCGACAACAGCTGGCCAATGTATTGCAGATAAGCCGTGCTCTGACACCTTGAATAAGGTCACATGAGCAGCTGCCTTCTAAATTCGCCGCGATGACAGTATGATCTGTAAGCCAAATTAGTGTAATTTCTCAGTCAACTAATTTGCATGATCATTTGATCCTTCTTAAGAAAGAACAGCTGATCATAAAAGCGTAATAGGAATATTACACATGGGGAGGTATAGATTCATCATGTTATAGATACATGATAGAGGAGACCAGAACTAACGCAAACAGCAAAGACCCAAGAAGCTTGCACTACACAGCGGAAGCAGGGAAAACACCACTAGAACTGTCAAAGTGCCACAAATCTGATGCTTGAATAACTCACGCAATTCAAGATATCTAGATAAGCAGAGGTAAAGATGAGAGAGGGCAGACGAGAAAACCAAAGACAAATTTGTGACCAACACTCAGGAAGCCTTTGGGCTGATAGAACATAGAATGCGCACAACTACTCCTTCAAACCATTGTGTTGAATCACAACTAGCTATATCCGAACAAGCTTAAGCACTAGAATAGCTAGCTCTTGGTTGCTGTAGTATTGATCCTTCAGGGAGGAACAGCTCAAACTTATAACATAAAACATGCCAGTCACCACCAAAAGCAACAAGTGCGCCAGTGTAAGAGCTGCAAATCTGCTTCCGAAACTGGGCCGAGTTACATTAAGAAGACTCGGAACTTCCAACCATGACATTAAAGGGCAAGGTGCTTTCATTCAAGCAATACCCTTACCTGTCTTACGTTCGGGAAGTGCAAAGAAGTTTTGAGCCGCATCTCTGGACCAGCAGCAGTCATATTCTCACTCTCACATACCCTACAGTTTATAAATCATCGCTGGGTACACCCTTACCAATAGATTTGAGACACCTGAGCGCTGCCTCTGCAACATCGTCTTGTACATCAAATCTTTACAGCTAGAGATCAGAAATTAGAGAGCAAAGAAATTGCAAGTATATATGCGTAGCCAGTGAGATGTTCATTTTGATAGACGGAGGAAATTAAGAGCCAACGGTAAAAACAAACTAGCAGCAACTACGTGCAACAGCGTACAGTAAAGAATCACCTCAGGGTGTGTGACGATGCGCACAGTTCTTATGAGATGATATGACTGGCACTGCTCATGCGGTGAACATGCTTAAGCAACTTAATGCGTGTCAGAAGGATCATCAGAAGAAACTATTGCCTCCGTTTACTCCGAGTTGAGGTTGCTCCGCTTATACATGTAGACAGCTCTTAGATGGTATACTCTCCTCATATAGGCAACCAATGGATGACAATGATGGAAAGTTTTTAAGTTACTCATGCACTCTCATAGAATATCCATGAAACCAAGGTTCCCATCATCAGCAATCATAATGGCAACCTTTTAAGTACAAGAGTCACTCATACCTACAGGGTTGAAACTAAGAAACGGACATTAATCTCCTTATATATCACAAGCTTGCCTTGAAATATGTGTTCATCTCGAATCCTGAGACGTACTCAGCACATTGTTTTCACACAAGCAAAGTCAAAAGCTTTGCGCAGGTGGATGAAATTTTAAATGTGATAGGATGACTTCGGTATAGACAAGCGAACATGAGATTCCAGGTAATTAGATCGTACAGTTGTTATTCGGGAGCTCAGAGTCATGAGATGATAACGAGAACAAAGTCCAGAAGGGGTGCTACGCACGTCCAGAAGGGTTCACCTGTGATCGTAAGACTCGCGCTTGTGAGCGTGATACTGCAGGTGCAACTCAATTTGAATTCAAACTCTGATAGAAATCCACGACCTGGAACCTGAGATTTATTCCTAGTTTCAGTGCCAGCTCAAAATCTCCAAATGTTAAGGTGAGAACAGCTGACCAGGAAACAGTGGTCTTGCACGCAGCAGATCAGGGAGAGTTCCACAAATTTCCACGAATTACATCCTGCTTTAAGATAAGCAGGATCTGATCCGAGCGCCTTCTCCTCTATGATATATGTGATGGAATAAGTGAGCAAGTAGGAAGTGGAAAAGCTACTCCTCGTTGACAACAACTGAGCAAGAGGATGCTTCAAAAGTAAGTTAGAGGCAAGAACAATGATCTCCAAATAACTTGTAACTAAAAAGAAAATCCAAACAGTGCTCCAATATAGATGAGATTACTAATCTACATCATTTCCATCGACGAAGATTGTGAAGCTGGAGTGATTCGAATACTTGAGGTATCGGTAGACTGGAAACCTGAGACAGGTTAACGCTGACAGAAGAACAATAATTGAGAATAAATAGGTTCCTCATAGTAGCTAACTACTGGAGAACGAAGTTGCATGGACTAACCGAGAAACAGTTGCAAGAAGTAAGTATCTTACTGTAGCTAGCAACTTAAGAACGAAGTTTTCACAGAATAATAGAAGAACAATTGCAATTGTAAGAAGTCATTACCTCACCGTAACTAGCAACAGAAAAACAAAACTCAAACAAAGTTACAAAGGACGAAGGAGGACGAAACACATACACTACTAGATCAGGTGAAGAAAACGAATGGAAGTCTTGGAGCATCAGATGAGACGACAAAATACACAGCATCAGATCTGAGTTCGAGCATTAAATGTTTAACCAACAAGAAAAGTGCATTTCAATTAGTCATCATTTGGGCTGTTTCTATCTCAAGACTAAACCTGAGATAAATAGTTTATCGTCTAGAATCTCTCTGACATAGAGAGCTGTCAATATCAAACCATATCATCCAATTGCAAGTAGATTTTCGCTCAATATAATTAACCTGTTAGGCATCATGTGACATCTAAAGGGTCTCACGTTTTTCAATAAATGCTATCTTAAACAGACTAAACTAGATCAGCTACTTATGGAAGCATGAGATCAAACCCGCTAGTTCATGTCCACTGATGACTGCTACTTGAAGTCTGCATGAACAATTTCTGCGCATTACCTCAAGCAGTAGCGTCATAGGTGGACAGTAATCTCGAGATGAGAGCTTTCAAGAACTTCAACTTCTGCACACTGGAAACTTTGGGTGATCATGAAACGCTTGCACTTTAAGGAAAACAAAAACTATGAAGAATGTGAAAGAATCTCATATTCTCTGCTGAATATAAACCGTGAAAGTTTAAACCTGTAAGAGCAATACAACTTTAGGGACTAAAGCCTGGAAGTATTAAGCACCAAGTGCTTTTCAAATGTCGAGCAGGAGTCCAGATTCACTCTCTGCTCAAAGCTTTGGGTTAGACTTGAGACAATGCCCAAGAGATGCTTAATAAGAAACAAGCACTCATGGCACCCCGTATCTGCAATCCGAGTTAACTCACTAGTGACTCACCCTGTGTCAGTCCTGCAGTATTTAGAATTGAGCAACAAGCAAAAACCGAGTAAAAACTAAAGGTGCCCATAGCAAGCTTTTGATAGATTCTTGGCCAGATAAGCTTCAAAACCTTTCATATGGTGAATAAGGTGTCACATTCACCATGTCATGAGAGTGCATTTGTTCTCATTCATGATTACTCTCAGTATACCTGCAAACCTGTGGGATGGGATTAGGCAGGACATTTGCTACCCATGGTTCGAACCTTGAGTTTTAAGCATGAAGGTAAGCATTAGTTCATGATCATCACTATGGATTATGATTTTGAGCTAGCAAATATACATTTATTACAGTACTTTCAAGAGCCCAGACCTGAGGTATGCTCAGAAGATAAATAAGATGAAAATGAGATACGCACACAAGCGTTTCTAGGTGGCTGAAACCAGAACGTTAGAACTTTCGACAATTCAGCAGATTGAAGAAGCTGCTCAAAGTATATACTCAACACATTATCCAGCACAAATGTGCTCATGACAGCTGTTGTTACAAGCTGACAGATAACAATGTTAAATCTGCGAAATATGTGCTGATAAAGACATGTCAACACACTTGCGCTCTCGCTCGGAATGGATATACTCGCCCACATGTACAGCCAATTGCTTCCGTCATTTGTATCTAGTTCTCTTAGCGGTAACAGCCAGCAATTCACAACGTATTGTCTAGAAACAAGCACGCATTGCGTCTAATTGGACTAGGGTACAGATTACGCACGAACTTTTAACATCAAGGCGATGAGCAGGCTGGAGCGACCAGACCATCTCCACCAGTATATTGGAAAGTGGATGATCTTGCTCAGAAGCATCCTCGCTCCGCAGATAGACATCATAATACCTACACGTTTCCTACAGATAGGAGACCCCGACTCTCAATCTGTGCTGAGCGCTAGACTTGCAGAGGACTATTTCACAAAATATACCCAGAGATAACTAAATGCTGGGCAATCCAGAATTATTCATAGTATCTTTTTATGACTCTGGTTCAAAAGCATGTGTTGACCATTTCCATGCTCAAGAGCTATTCCATACAAATGAACTTCCAGATCATGTTAATCAAATCACCAATTCTCAGTACCAACATTGACACCCGGCAACGTACGTAAAATTTATATCCCAGAACTAAGAGGACTAGGAGGCCAAGCAGCTAACCGTTCCAGACACCTCGAGTGACAGAAGTAGGTGGTCCCAGAGGTATATTCGTTATCGCTGTTTGACCAATCTAAATGTCTAAAATTACCAATGGACTTGTCTGATGTCATAGTTTAGAGTTCCAACACCCAGGGAGCCGATTGTGAGCCAGGAGAGGAAGAAAATCAAGTGACGGAAGACAATGGAAGAGATTATAAGCGAATTGCTGTATCGATGCCAAGTTTCACCTTGCAAATCTGCATATCCCGCGTGTGCCAAGACTGAACCTGAAGAGATATAGATGGGGAGTAACTACGCTATCTACACTTAGTGTAGTCTATCGAAATTGATTGCCAGCAGCCGTCTAGCCACATTAACTGATTCAATATCTGTCGTGCATAACAAGAGGCAATCCTTTTGCGTGATGCTTTCAATTTCTAATGCACTTGGAAAGATAACTCTTTCTATAACTCGCAGCAGGACAGCTAAGTTTCATATATTATATTAATGATTAATGATATGCGAAGAAGTTGGTTGTGTAGCAACGAAACTAGGACAAGGCAACCAAAGAAGCCTCAAACAAGGATCGTTTTGTACATGCTTTCTTGCATACAATCGTCTGCTACAAAGACCTAATAAATCCTCATGTGTGGACTGCCAGGGGGTACGACAGATCACCATACTGTTGGCTAGCATGCGAGTGTATGCGGTCAGAGATTTCGGTTCACATTTTCTGAACCTGGGTCTGAGTCCAGGTTGAGTACAATATCAGTATTGACCACATTTTCTCAACACTTGAATGATATCTGGAAGGACTATGATGAACTTTTTACGGCACAGCAAAGACTATTTCCATCTCCAGCTCTTTCCGATACTACCATGGAGTTCAAAGCCCACTTTGTTATAAGCTGCCTATAACTGGTGGCAGATGGGTTTTCATCGTACATGAGAGTTGCATGTCCGTTCTTGAGGGCCCCGTGAACTAAAACTACGTATAGCACGCTGTTTTTATAGCTTCTTGTGGTGAAATTTACGGGTGATGTGATACGGATTCCTACATGGCCTACTTGATAGTTGCTCCTTGCCACCAAGAGACTTCAGTTAGCAAGAATATCTGGTTTTAGAAATGTCAATTTTCCGAGAGAATCCCAAGCGATGACAGTGGAGCAATAAAGTTGAGTGACACCATTGTTCTTGTAGTCCATACTACTTTGTGTGATAGTTGACATTAGTCGGTTAAACTTGAAGCAAATAACTGCTATGAAGTACATCTAAGTGATTATGCTTCCACCTTAACGACTCAGAGAAATTTCTCAGCTTTCAGGGGCCTTCATGTCCTCTAATTGCACCACGGTTAAGCTCTGATGAATTTTTTTGGTGCTGCGGTTCCTTGTAAATTAAGCTTTTATTCTGAGAAGATGACGGCAAACTGTTATAGATCTCGCATTGTCCTACAGCCCTAGTGTACCAAACATAGTTACTACATATAAGAGATAAAGACATGCAAACTGGTGAACAATTCAGGTGAAGAGCTTGATGTCGAGTAGTACCGATCAGAGAGCGGAAACAAGTCATTCATTCGCAAATAATAAGAGAACCCTCATTTCAGATTTACTGCCAAAAAGTTTCGAGGTTCCGCCAACTTTTGACTGTTTCAATTTGAATGTGCCTATCCCGACGATGTACCACAGTTTGAGGAAATGCCAGCGAGCAGATCATACCTCTGAACGGGCAGCCCTCCGTACTTTATGACGAAATCGAACGTGTCAGTTCGCAGCAGAAAGGAATAACGTCAACAAGGACAGCGTACTCCACAATGATAGCTAGCTGCGACCACAGGGATTTTCGTCTCTAGATTGCATTGAAGAATAATTTAATCAATCAAACTCTGGACTTGGATTCTGAAGCGGAAGCATTACTGTTGTGGACGACAACATGAGGACCACGACTGTAATGTTCAATGCAGTCCAGTCCCAGTGCTCCTCGTGCATCTTCATCGAGCGAACACCCTCCGAATTACGAACGCTATCCAAGGAGTGAAGTATGTACGGAGGACATCAACTTGCATGGAGCGGAGCAGACATGCCGTCACAAGGTTGGAGTTGGTAGAGCATATTACTTGACTAGGCGGCGGGAATCGATCGTCGCATTTTCCGCCCAAGAAGATGAAAAGCTGGAAAGAAGTCTCCGAACAGTCTTCAAATCTGATTATCGTCCAACTGCAGCGTTCGGGAAACCTTTTCCTGGGAACCGGTAATAAGCTGGGAAGAACCTTACGATACCAGAATTCAGGTAAATCTGCTACGAGACTGACAGATTCTAGAGTTTTGACGTTGATATCTGATTTCCAAGGAATTTCGAGCAAATTCAACGATTTTCTTTTTGACGAAAACACGGTTAATCATCGATTTTATCCAAAATCGACCGGCAAATATAACTCTCTGTGTCCGTTCTTCCCGAACTTCGGTCCACCGTATGTTCAAGCCTTGACGGAATGCAGCCGAAATAAAGGTCATCAAGATTCTGTCCTTTCTCTTTGCCACGTGGAAGACGTCTGAGCGAAGGAATGTAACTTCTGCAGGCCCGTCATGAATTTGCACGAGAACCGAGTGCGTGCTCTGCTGTTGGAACATATGACTGGTCTCACAGACGACTGTCCTGCCTTAAGGTTGAGATTCTTTCAACTGTCCACCCACTCTATTCTTCAGATTTGGATTTAATGTGTTGTTCATTATCCTCCTTTCAACAGGAAATCATAGCATGTAACCGTTGGTGCAACAAATCCTGCACGATTTGCATTTGCGTTAATCGTAATGCTACATCCACAATCTTGCAATCTCATTTCTACGCGGTCGCCCTTTCATCACATCCAGAATCGTGCAATCTCATTTCATGCAAGCTCTTCATGTTTTAAAATATACTGCCGTAAAGAGATCTGCTCAAGAGTTGTGAACCCTTTCTTCCAACTCTCCATCTCCAACAACGAACCAGGTAGCGAACAAGAAGAAGATCGATGGATATTATCAGTCATGTTTTACAATTCGGAAATATTTGAATTTTATTTATTTATGGAGCGAGCTTCCGATGCTTATCAAGATGAAGTAATGCTCAACACCACTTCATCGTTACCTAGTCAGGAGTAGCGCTGATATTTGTCTGCGATGGGAAGTTTTATCCACTGTTCTTCCAACTTGATAAATGCAAGGAATTTTAGAAGCTATGACATGATGAGTGGAAAATGCTGAGGTCCAGAAGTGCGTAATGTTGAGACGTACAGACGTACTGCCTGGTATATTAAATTACAGTATTGATAGACCCACAGGTTCGTCGATAACCAAATATTTATCAACTATAATCTTTCGAGCCTGGATTCTGGGAGGAAGAAGGTAAGTTCGTGATGACCTTGGTACGGGGTGAAACCTTGAAGTTTGGACCACACTAAATCTACGTCAGCAAAGAGGAGTCCGCTATTTGACGCACTAGATGCATGCAACTGGGGTCCAAATTGGGAGGAAATGGATCACAGGTCTTCCTGAATCAAACCCTAACGTCCAATATTGGCCTACTGTAGGTGTATGCAAGTGGGAAGAGTTGATTGATGCGTCCACAATATACGTACTGCATCCGAGGTTTTGTTCGGTGGCTACCACGACGGATGCACGTGCTGCTCCTGGTGGTTCTAAGAGTAGTTTGATTGACAAGGAAGGACAATCGATGGTAGGAATTTCGTTCGATGCGCTTTCGTAAAAAGTGGCCTTCTCGTTTTATGCCCTTTCTTTGTGAAACACGCGTGAATTTGAACAACGAATAGAGCTCATCTAAATCCACCGTTCTTAACCACCACGACTTTGAATTTTCTTATCCCTACTTGTACACGTTCCATCGCTGTATGGCATGTCATTTGCTACATACATGATTGCTTGCACTCGGTCTTCTATAGACTCCTTATGTCACCCTTTATTTCTATTACAACACCTTTTAGTTCCCCGGCCTTGATCACGAGTTATGTACAATAATGATCCTCAGTGTGACACTCGCTATACTTCACAGATTCTACGTTTCAACATTCCTTTCAACAAAATGCCAATCATCATCCTGGCATCCCCTTCGTCACCTGGTGACTCAAAGATTCTGCCTCTCATCCAGCTGCATACTTAAAACCTACGGCAATCTGCGGCATGTTCTACATGTTCATGTCTCATGAACAGTAAGTTTATGCTTTTGATTTTGTTCCAACGCCTTGTTCATTTTAGATTTCTAACATCCGGCGCACATCAAGATAAGAAAGACTGATATACCTTAACTTGTTGGAGCATGTCATAACTTGTTGGAGCATGTCACCAGATGTTCATCCCATGTTACAATTTACTGCATTTTGAAAATTAAAGTAATCGTCTTGTCTGTGAGTTTTCGAAACCTGTTGGAGATGTATTGTAATTCACAGATTGTGATTCATTCATCTCCAGGATGTCTTGGAAATTGACTCTTCATCAATGCTGGAGAAGACTAGTCGCACACGTGCACGTGATGAATGGATAGCAGAAGTTGCCGAAGTTGATAAGGTGATCCACTCCCTACAACATGTAGTCTAGATCTGTACCACAGCAATTTGCATTGTAAAGGACAAAGTTAGAAGGACAGAATGAACTGAAAAGCATGACATGCGTCCTCCCCATTAGTTGCCGTTCGGCACCTTCCATTTTGCACACCTTCACCACAAGAATTCAAGAACCTTGGACACACCCACTGGCCTACGCACCACGTTCATTACCTCCTGTTCTACTGTATATTGTCACTGACGCTTGCTCTTTGTCTTTGTTCATTCCGCTCCTTCTACATCTCCGGGATCAACTTGACATGTAGTCATGAATTGGAGTAAGAGATAAAGATTGCATGGTGTGCACACCATGGTTAGGCCCGATTCTTTCCAAGTAGTTTGACAGGAGCGAAATTGCTAAGCGTAGCAGACAAAGTGAGTTTTGCTTGTTGATCGGGGATCTAATTGCGCTTTTACGGTGATTACTGTTGCAGCCGAAACAGCGTTTTTCTGCAATGCGATGCAAGGAGATCTTGGACGACTACAGGACTTCTTTATGCAAGAACACTGCAGACAACTTGGCGCAGGTACGAGTGTAAGCCTCAAAAACCATTCGAAGTTCCAATATTGTGTTTTCTTGCTCCTGCTCAAATCTACCTAGTGTCACCTTCCGTCATGTCTGTATAATACAGACGGGACGGGTCTGTATTACACAGACATGCTCCGAAGGTATTCTGGTACTTCCAGATCGGAAGTAATGCTCAACTGTTAGACAGATGAATATATGTCAAAAGTATGAAATTCATCCCGATTGCAATTTGTTGATGATACTCTGATGCTGCGGTTCTCTTCGTGAGAATGAATTTACCATACCTCTCTCCGTTCATTTAGCCGGAAATATGATCGTTGAAACGTCTGGGTGTCTATTGTAAATACCACCCGTCAGGACTGCAAGATACTCTGAGCTTACTCAACCCTGTACGTCTTCCCGGTTGATATTGCCAGTTGAAATCCTTCAACTCCATCCAATGCATCCAAATTTTGTTCAGTCAGACTATTCACCCAAGCGGGGTATTTAAATCCGAAGAAACGCAGATTGTTCTTTCAATCGTCGATTGTTTTATAAATTCCAATAAAATCGGGATGGAAATCGGATAGAGCTTGTTTGTTTGAGGCTCAGACCGGAGATCTACTGAACGTCAACTTGAAAGCTTTGTCACGTTAGGAGGCCATGCAGAAGAAGCGCAAGCACTGTCGTTGCTCTAATTGTGCCACAGCTGCTACTACCATTATTGCGTTGTCGATTTCCTGTAGCTTCTCAAATATGAACGAGGAACTCGTTGATGAATCATCTACCTACCTCTAAACCTCTTGTTTACATAAAGTGTTAACAATGCCAGATAAAATAGACTAAAACATTGGCGATGCATTTATGCATCGTCCGAGTCAGAATATACAGATATGACAGTCGAACGTGCACGCATCAGGTAAGGACCTGAATTGCGTGGACCGTGTGAAAGAGTATGTGAACGTGACACGTTATGAACTTTTCCTCGGCTACTGCTTTCACGTATGCAATACTTCCCCCAGTTTGGACCGAGATCTACGATTCTATGACAAACTGAAAATGCTGTCACGGGAACTGGTCAGCAGGGTAAAATTAAGCCTCCTCGGTATCTTTTCTTGCCACGATTCTGGATGGAACAGAATCACGTCTAGCCGTCATTATCAAAATATATATGCAGGCGAAGGTTAGAACTGATTGGAACCACCAAATTGAAGTAAGACTTGCACGTGAACTTTTAGGACAGATTTGATCTCGAAACATAGGACTTTTAGGACAAAGTGAGTATCGAAGAATAGCCTCCATGGTGAAGTCATGTCTACATCCATCATAATCAAGGATTGCTGGTGTAAGATTAATTCTCGAAACTGCGGTAACTGATAGTAAGCACTTGCACCATGCTGGTCTAGATCTACGTATAGATCTAGACATGCTGGTATCTGCTGGACAACGATCCAACACCACAAACGTGAAGTCTATGATTGTCGGAGTTCCACACCGGAGAGCGGAACTCGAAGGTAACTGAAATGACTGCCAACCGACAGATTTAATGCC
Organism: Lunularia cruciata; assembly: GCA_948567375.1. Classification (NCBI taxonomy): domain Eukaryota; kingdom Viridiplantae; phylum Streptophyta; class Marchantiopsida; order Lunulariales; family Lunulariaceae; genus Lunularia; species Lunularia cruciata. The sequence goes on from OX419756.1 coordinate 16,252,456, forward strand.
CGACCGGAAGTGCAATTTATACGGTGCAACAAACATATCCTACAGCTGGGAGCTCCAGGAATCTCAAGTATGTACAGTATCTTCTGTGATGAAACAACGAGTTACTGCGCTCGGTCGCCCAGCAGTCACTGTCCCTTGCCAATCGGCTCAATTAAGCTTTCATGAAGTTCAAAGTCTTGCTGATCAGCTCCGGTAGCTTGTAAGGACCCGTCGCTGAATTTGCAACGATCCTTCATAGGCATGTCATTTGAGGTGAAAATCCCCAGCAAGCCGATTTGATGTTGCTAAGCTTGAGTCTGCAAGAGAGGACCTTTGTCAAGTCACCAACAGCCACCTTATTACAGTTGAAGCTATGAACTTCAGTCACGAAGCTTGGACCTGTACGCGACAAGAATCTGTATAGTACGCAGAGACTAATATATATAATATCTACTGGTAGAAAGAATCCGCTTAAACTGTGCTCTTATCATTGTAGAGTAGATGTGGACTCTCTAGCTTGGAATTGGACCACAAAACCTTTGAGAAAGTGGGTATGGTGGGATGCTGGACATCCTTGATATTAATCTTTTCATGTTGGAGCTTAAACTGTCATTGTACTACTTCTAGTCTAACTCTTCGTTTGAACAGGTTTCAATTCAGCAAGACAGTGAATGAGAATCATTTCAAACCGGTACCCATCAGGCTAAGGAAAACACGATACAGAGTGAAGTTGTAGCTATCTCCGATACCAAGGAGCCATTGAACCTACCGTCAAGCGTAGTGATTACCAATCGACTGGAAAGTCTATTGTCAGATACTTCGGATAAGCAGGTGACCGTGTTATTATATGGACATCTTTGTCAGGTTCTTTTGCTCGTGTGAGTACAAGTGAACTTTTTGCGCATGAGGAGCGTGTCATGTGTTTCAAAAATATCATTCACTTGAGGCCAGGTCATGGTCGAATTTTGTTTGCCAGTCCACCAGATCATAGATAGCAAGTCCACATGAACTAGCACCATGAAAGTAGTCCCGATATATCAGAGTACTGCACTCGGATTTAGAATATTTTATTACGTAATATGACGCAGTTTATACTCTCGACTTCAAAATGGGTTAGAGTTCCCATCAAACAGCAGTTGAACTCACTAATGTCAAGTCAATCTAGATCTATCTGTCTTTGAACGAGAGAGTCCTTACAGTAGTAGAGACTCTCTGGTAGACAAAGCTTGTTGATTATCAACTGCTTAGCCGGTGCGTGTCTCGTTTGGTTCTCAGATAATCTCATCATACACCTCACAACGAAGTTCAGCCATTGCAACAAATACCACGCATACGGTTCGTCCGTATACTGCACGTGGTTACGTTTCTTTCGGAACTAGTCATTCATACCAATGAGTGAGCAGGTCTTCTCGAAAGCTAGAACCTGGAGACCTCTGCGGAAGGTATAATCTTCAGGTTTCACTAGCTTCACAAAAGGCTATGGATATTAAATGGGAGAAATAGAGAGTTCTCTCGTCCTCACAGGGAGTGCGTGTAGTACGCTTCACTTTACAGGTGATCCTTGGTATGAGTAAATGCACCGCTGATTCATCAAATGCAACACAGGTACAAGGCTTGTAGTATTTTCATTGGCAAGGCCCAGAGCATATGCATCATTGCTCCAACTGGAGCATTTGAACGGTACAGTCAGTGACAAAAATCAACATTAGCTCTTCACTTGTCTGAGATCAAGCGTCCATGGATTCCTACCAGGAAGTAGGTCTCTACATACATGCTGACTCCAGTATGAGATCTGTCAGCGTGGAAGCAGCTTACAAGGTGCTTCTTGTAGTTATGCATTGAATTCATATATTTAGCGTAGAGATTTTGGTTCTTCGGTCCACTTAGCATTTTCACAGCAGCTCAACTTTATAGCAGTTCTGATAACAGTAGTGTGCTGATTAGATTGCAGAAACTGTGTGTCCATTTGCTTCGGTATCGTATTTGAATTCTTGCACCATATGAAGAGACATTTTCTTTGATCGTGCTGTTAGGGGACGCATGCTATCAGGAAGCATGCCAATTTATGCAGTGTTGTAGTTCTCATACGTTTCCTTTACTCTTCTCTCACCGACATCAGCGTTCGATTAGACAAGGCTCTAGCATAGTCAACAAGAACCTTTGTGTCAGTTTGGCTTTAGCGAGACAATTGCCTCCGAGCACGGTGGCTCTTTCTCTCTGCAGATGTCCTCCCTACTCCGTAACGCATTAGATTGCCAGTTTTACACTTTTATCCTTAATGCAACGTCCAGTTCATGGTTCGGCTTCATATTGGGATTAATTACAGCGCTAGCTCGTGGTCGGTACTCCGTGCTGGCTGCTCCCAAGTTATATATTATTTCTGATCTGCAATGAAACTGTGTAAATGGAAGCGGCAGGATCATTTGCCTCGAGCTTTCCTTGTTAAGGCAGGTATCAGGTGTGCAGGCTTTCAGCTGTTTCTTCACCATCAGAACCTCAACTTTAGGAATGAACAGTAATAGCTCTACTGAGTCTCTGGTACATGATGTCTTTATAGCTATATGTACAATAATCGTCCTTTTATTGTTCATAACCTTTCCTCATAATCCTATATTCCAATTTGAATTTAGGGAAGTAAAAGTTACAAATTTAGGTAGTTGTTATTAAACTCTTGAAAACCTTAATGAAGAAAGTTCTTGTTTCGAAGTTTCTTCTCGTAAGGATTAAGCTCCACCTGCACATGGCTAGTGCTCGGATTACAGCAGGGGAGATTTAGCGTACATATAATCTGATTGATTGTATCAAACGTTTATTAATGTGTGGCTTGATAACGCAGATGGCCAAGATGAGCAAATGTTAGTAGCTGAACATCTGCTGCACAGACCTTTGAGGAGTTTCATTTTTTCTTTCAGCTCAAGTGCAATCGTGACAGCATGAACATTGAGTTAAATTCCAGCAAGGAAGGTGCGTACAGCAAGCTAGCTTAAATAACCGGTTGTCCGTGGCCCTCGTTTACTTTATAATCTCCTTCAGGTAAAGTATTTTGCCGATACTTCTGAAGTAGGCTGGTGTTTTATAGAGCCCAAACGGTCCCACAATCCCACCATTAATTTTCCAGTCCATACTGCTGCTTTTAAAATGGAACAATCTCGTAAGTAAACTACAATATAAACTGTTCAAGCTAAGCCAACGTTGTAATGGGAGTGGTTCTCTTTAACAGCTCTTTAAAAAAAAATTGTCCTGCTCCATGAATAATGCCATAGCCTGTTGCTACAGTAAGTTTGCGCCATTTTTCGGATCTACCTGGTATGTTAGAACATGGCATAAAAACTGCGAGCACATTCTTCACGTCGAGATTTACAGTACGTCTTTACAAACCAGGGAGACAATCATATCAAATTTGAGATGACACTTTTTTCCGTTATGACACGAGTCTGCAGTCTACCTATCTCAATCTATGCCCTAAAAGTGCAACTGCTCGGAGTCCGCCAGTACTATTACGGACCCACGTTCTACTGATCCATTCTAACTGTCATCCGACAACCACGTTTTCTTGAGGAGATTTTGGTTGTTGTCAGAGATTACTTCTCAAAATCCTGGAGGCTGAATGGTGTATCTATTCAGCACAAATATAATAGCCACTCTGCAGGCTGCTTCGGTGTGGCCCCTCAGCCCCTGTCTCTATTTGGCTAGTATGGGCACAGGCTAGAATTCTGTTAACGCTCCTTGGTTCTCGGGTCTCACCAGATATTAAATTTTCATGCTACATGCTACATGCTACATGCTTCACTCCCTGGAACAATTTCAGACTATTTTGTCTCCGTGCTTTTGGCAAATCCGGGTGCATGTTATGTTTTTACTCCTCGACCATTCTTGTGATTAATGATGCTCAATTATGCAGTAGCTGCTATGGTGTTTGGTCACGATCTGCTACCTATGCTTTACTCCGTGTCAGCTTTATGTTTTGTAGTGCTGCATTGGATAGAAAACTTGTTCTGTGTGTTCCTCTATTCAAAATATACGGTCGATGGGTCGTAAAGAAGCTTTTGGACACTTTATATTGTTAACAAGACTCTTCACCAGGAAGAAAGAATCGTGCAGTCTTTTCTACACCTGCCTTTATGCGGGAATTTCTCCGTTCCCGCATAAAGGCAGGTGTAGAAGTGCGGGAAAGGAAAAATTCCTGCCCTTAGGGAGGACCCTCAGAAGCTAGCCAAATGTGCACTCTTTACAGTAAGTGGGGTATGTGATACTCATTGAGTTCATCCGTTCTGTTGGTCGCTTACATCGAATAGTGTTAACTATAATACCCACTCAGACTTTTACACTAATGAGTTCCAACTCCTAGGGTCTAGGTAGACTTTACATGTTCTTTTGTTTCTATATGTTATCAATATGTAGTTGACTAAATTTCATAAGTGCTCCTTCATGTTGATCAAATACTAATTTTTTGCAGTTTATTCTTCAATTACTATAGATAACGCATGTGCTTAAACCATACGTTTTATTATTTTCATTCTATATCCTGCTATAACTATTGGGCTTCATGCAATTGTAGTTTGTAGACCTAAGCGAATTGAGATATATAATCAATTATATGAGTCTATTTTGGTCGTCATTTAGTGTGTCAAATAGTATGCATACTTCTTGAATTTACACACTGTTAGAAATTATTTAATTACGGAAAGTAGTGAAGGAGTTCTGAACTGCTAACATGAAATGGACGGTCCCTGCAGGAAGTCAAAGCTATGTCATTACCTTTAATCATACCCTTTTTATTCAAGTAACTATAGAATGGCATCTAGAAATCTACAGAGATCTACAAAATGGAATATATCTAGTTCGTTGAGTGCGAGTCCAGATTGTACTGGAGAATGGGAAGCATCGCTTTTCTTGGGTACTGCAGGCATGTGCCATAATTGAAAAGCAAAGGAGGATGATGATATAACTGTGTTACAAAGCTTCACTTAGTAGACGCTACCTCAAACAAAACATAGGCTTTAAGTAGAAGGGCCAGATGAATCCGAGATGATGTCGAGCTTAGGAGGACACCAATTATATGTGTGAGCCTTTAGGATTGGCATTTGTTTCTACTCAAATATATAAGTCCATATATACAGATAAGCACTTTCATAAATTGCAAGTTATATCCTGTCCGTTACTACAACGCGACGCTTCGAGTCCTTCAATGAGGCCATATAAAGGTAGTAAGTACTGTTGCTTTCCGGTCGAGTTCCTTTCTTGGACACAGACCCACAACGACTACCGTGCAGTTTAGATTAAAGAGAAGAATTTGACCCTCTTCAATGACCACTGTGACGTAGTGTGGGACATGTGGGGTCGCCTAACTGGATTACATCACACCCTTGTCATGGATGTGATGCCGAGGAAGACAAGCTCTTGTTGCGCCATGCTTGATTGGACCATCACACAGTTCTTATCATTACTTCGTCAGTCTTGAGACATCCTTCTTGAGCTTTAGTAACTCGTGTGACTTTTCACGGAGATGCGTTGATGCCGTGAAATTTTGAGCGAGCCATACGTGGGTTTGATCTAAAGAGTCACACCTATTAAAAGTACAGTACTCTATTCCTGCGTTAGAAACCTCTCCGCCCTCCTCCCTTGAGGAGGGAGGAGAGGTTATTCATTCTAGTATGTCTTGTGCCTCAATCACGTGTTTGTGTATACGAATATATTTCACTCACTGTATAGGAAATTGTACATATGTATTTCACCCACCATGTACACTATACACATGGGTTTTGATCTTTATCCTGTACTGCAGATACAAACAATCAGAAGATGATCCAATGATACAAAGTACACCAGTACTTTGTATGGGCTAGATGAACCTGAGTTACAAAGCTGTTCAAGGTCGAGGATGAGGTGGACCGATCCTCAGACCCATCCGGCGCGATTCCACAAGTCTCAAGACCAATTCGGAGGTATGGCCCAAGTTTTAACGTAACAGGGATATGCTCAGCATGGACAAGAAAAAAATCTATTCGATCTAGATGTTGTTATTAGGAGAATACTTACTAGGTGGAATTCAACGGCATAAGTGTTGCACAGGTCTAACGCCATAAACTGTATCAACTGTTTAGTCCGCATATCTTTGTTATCTCTTAAGAAAGTCAGCAATTAGCACTGTGGCCGATTATTGTTTAATTCTGAAGTCGAACCATGTTTATCATTACTAGAATTTTACAATAGTGATTACCGTTGAACTAATTAGTGTGTTTGATTATAGCTATATACGGTTGAAGAAGAATAGAATAGTGTTTCCGATTGTTAGCCAGTATTTCTTCAATTTAATGTTATCATTCAATTGTCTAAATATTTGATGAATGTCAAATATTTCGGATCAAATCATATCCAGTCAAAAAGTTTGATCCCCTTCAAAGAAGGTCAAGCCTGTGGATGTCAAAACTTGAATAGGACTCATACCTTGAATCTAAGCTCTAAGAATAGATGGTGCAAATTTCTCATACATTGAGATACACTTGGATCTTTGGTGGAATCAAGAAACTCAAAGGTAGATTTAAGGATTTTTTTTCCGTCTGTTCATATGGATTAATACATTTCTATCAAGTTATACATTACGGACAATTGCGTGGTTAGCCTACATTTATCAATGTAATAGACTTTCATTGATTTTGGAGGTGCTTTAACACAAGTAATTATGCAATAAACTATCTTCATGTCTTCGTTTGCGGAGGTGATAAGGTTACACAACACTACTGTCTGGTCAAACATGTCTTGTTTCTCCCATGATGAATCCAGAATAACTCCACATACTATGTCTAATCCATAAATTAAAATCTCTAGAAACTTGAATAAGAAATTACATCTATATTAGCATTGTCGTGCGTATATATCGTTACACAACATACATCGTTGACAACATACATCATTGTCAACATCATACACTATAGAAGCACAATTCACACATAAGTCATACATAGACTCTAAAGTGTCACAATCCCTCCCCTAGTTGGCGGTTAGGTCCCTCTAACTCCAATTAGCCATCTACTCCAAGTATATAGTATACCCTATGATGGGCAAAGATCATGAGGCCGGGTGTTATGGAGCCCCATCGTTAGTCGCCTGTCTGCAATATATACCATATAATGAATGAACTAGCTATAGGTCAAGTACATCTAGGACATAACCACTATCCTTGAGGAACCACCGTGAGGGGAGGAGTCATACATGCCATATGCCATTCTCTTGAACAACTATCAAAGACTAACATAGTAGTAGCTCCACCAGAAGAGCCACATAACATACACCTCAAGCTTACACGTACAAGTGTCAAGCTTGGGTCCATAGTACTATCAATGTTTGGGAGGTGGCATTGTGCACATGATCCTTCCAAACAACACCATCACGTCCTTCCAACACAAGAACTCCAGATGGTAAAACCTCACGCACTCTCAAGATAGTGCGGCTTGTGGAAACATCAAGTGTTGTCGGTGCTGTCTGCTGTAAATATACATAATCACTTGGATGAAATCGACAAATTGAAAGTCTATGACCTCCTCCTCGAATGGTAGCATAGCATAAAGTATCTCCATGCTGAGCAATCGCCAAGTTCTCAAAGGCCATCAGCATCACTCTTCAAAAGATCTCTGCCCGCTGAGAACATGCGCTCATCCATACATCTGGATCATCCAAGTCCAAGACTACAATAGCATCTCGACAAATGGCTATAGGTAAATTTGGATCTCATCCATAGAGTAGAAAGTACGGGGAGAAGGATGCTAAGGAGGCTTGCTGGCTGAACCGATAACCCATGGCCAACCAAGGTAATTGGAGATCCCAATCTCCCAAATGGCTTCTCTGCAAACCATACTTTTGCATTTCTCTCTTCACCGTCTGAACCACTCTCTCTATTAAGCCATCTGCCTCATGGTGATCTTGGGATGTAGTAAAATGATCAATCAAAGCCTTATCATACAAGACCTGAAAATCCCCCAAGAACTGTTACCCTGATCAGTCAAAACCTCAACTAGTGCACCAAATGACTAAGAACGAGTAAGCTATCCCTTCACTAGACTTGTCAGGAAATGCCACCAACTCAATCCACTTGGAGAAGTGCTCCACCATCACCAAAACATACCGATGATGTCTCACAATCAGCGGTAAAGGTCAAGTGAAGTCCAAACTCTAACGGTAACTCAATCCCATGTTAGGTAATGGGTGTAACTGTGGCATAGGAGCATTGGATGATACTCTAACTTGGTCACAAACCACACATCTGGCAACAAACTATTGTACCACAATATGCATACTACGCCACCAATAATGACTTTGGAGTAAGCTATATGTACGCTTTACTCCAAAATGTCCTAGCTCCTCATGAGCATGACGGACCAATTGTGGTCGCTGAGATGGAAGTGGTACTACTCGCACTCTACCATCCTTCCATACACGCAAAAAGTGTCTGCCCTCCAATCTGAACCGTCTGGCTTGCCGAAGAACATGGTCTCTCTCCTTGGCCCCAACTGTGCCACCCACAACACCAATGCAAAGATAGTCCATCAATAAGACATCATCATGAATATCTTGCTGAATTGTACCAATATCTTCACTCTTTGGATCTATGACCTCAATAACTCCTCCTGTATGTGCTGAGAGAGATACCACCAAAGCCTCTAAAAATTATACACAGAAAGGCCGATGCATGCCAAATTGGCACCATCTCCTCATCTGTCTCACCATGCCAACGTGCTCCAGTCTGATCCTACAGGCTAGGACATGGGTTTCTACTCAACCCATCTGCATCATGATTCACCACTCCAAGTCTATGAACAACCATGAAATCATACTCTTGTAAAATCAAAGCCCATCGTGCAAGCTTCTCTGAAAGCTTGTTGGAATCCATCAACCACTTCAGCGGCTGATGATCAATGATGAGAGTGAAAGGGTTACCAAATAGGTAACATCAGAAATGTGCTATTGCCCAAACTACTGCCAAGCACTCTCCTTCGTATGAACTATACTTCGCCTCCATTGAATTGTTGGAGCGACTAGCATAGACCACCACAAACTCCTTCTCCTCATCATCATGTTGGGTGAGCACCGCTCCAAGCCCCAACATACTCCAATCAATATGAACCTAAAATGGTCATCCTCTGTTTGATCTCCTCAAAATAGGAGCAGATGTCAACCTCTCCTTGAGCTCTACAAAAGGTCTCTCCTACTCATCTCCCCAACACCACTCTTGTGTAAGCTTGGTCAACTTCATCAAGGCCTTGGCAAGTGCACTAAATCCTCTAATATAGCGGTGATAGAAGTTTTTCAACCCAAGGAATGCTCGCACTCTGCTCAAATCCGTAGGCCAAGGAATACGTGCAATAGCCTCCACCTTGGTCTACTGAAGTCCTCCGGGGTAGATAGTGTGACCCAAATACTCAACTTGCTCGTGGAAGAACTTCCACTTCCCAGGATGTAATTTGAGTCCATGAGATCTCAACCTCTCAAACACCTCCAACAACTATCTCTCATGCTCCTCCACAATAGTGCTATAGACCAAAATGTCATCAATATAGCACCAAGCAAAATCCAATCCAACTAGGATCCTATCCATGACTCTTTGGAACTCAACATGAGCATTTTGTAACCCAAACGGTAAGAACCTACACTGATATAACACATCCTTACTTTGAGGAACAATAGCCCAAAATGTTGTCTTGGACTTATCTTCCTCCCTGATTGACATCTGATGATATCCTGCTCAAAGATCCAAAGTATTGAAGACCTTTGCATGCCCAATCGTATCAAAAATCTCCTCCAATGTAGGCATGGCATACCGATCAGCCCTGGTCTGTCGATTGATAGGACGGTAATCTCCACACATTGCCTATTTGTGTAGTTGCCATGCATATCTTTCTTGGTTGGCATCACTGTCGCTGATGCATGCTGTCCATGTGAAATCTCCACCAAACCAGCTTTAAAAAGGTCACTACTTCGACTCTTAATCAATGTCCTCTTCATATCACTATATCGATAAGGACGTCATAAAATTGGTGTATCAGTAGTCAGCTCAATCCGAATACCATGTTCCTTCAAGCACCCAAATCCTTCATATTGAAGGTAAAACAACTCGTGTGGCTCTTCAAGAACCTCCAAACACACTATCTTTCCTCTTCAATAAGCTTGGGTCCAAGATCTGGCTCCAAAGTATCCTCTATAACTATCATAGGAGTAGAAGACGTACTGATTGGCTGCTACACTAGGCCCTTAGGAGCAATAGTGTCATGCCCTCCACCACTAGAGGTCCCAACCTTTGTGTGAAAAACTCTGGTTGCAAGCTCCCCACCTCCTCTAGCTGCATCCCAAGTGGACCAAGGGTGTAATCCAAGTAGCCCACACTCACCTGGATGGACTCCAAGTTGACCACTCTCCCTAGTAGCTACTTCTTGTGTCCCAAGAATACCATGTCCACTTGGTCCATCGCCCCTAACATGTGCTTAAATCGTCTCGATAGGCACAGGGCTCACAAGTGTCCGAGTGGTGATGCCTATCAAGCACATCCTACATTGCTCTACCAAGCCAAGGCTCACAATCCAGGTCAAATAGTTCAGGTCTATAGCCTGACCTAACACATGACGCTTGGATGCCTCTGGAATAGCGATAATATTGGTGCAAAAACCCATTGTCCGCTCTCTCTATTCAGTGTTGGGCTCCACCAACTGCTGTAACTGTAAGTCCCAAACAAGTCCAGGTCCTCCCTCTTGAAAAGCATGAGAGCTTGGGAAACACATAAGTGTGGAAAATGCGTCTCTAGGCTGTCCAACTAGGTTCACCACTGCCATAAGTGACCTATCAGCCACTACCATTGTTTGAGATTGACGCCCAATATCCAAGATATCATCAACAAGGATGTGGTCAAGTCGTTGAATCCAATCATAAGCACATTGTAGAACCTCTCTGGGTAAGAGGTTTGTCCACCAAAGATGAAGATGATGAGCCTATGATCCCACTCTGGCTGCATCTAACAATATAGCAGGTCCCATCCTTGGATGGAACCTGATGAGTAATCACCACTACTCTGGTGCAAGAATCACCCATCAAAGAAATGTTCTCCAAAAGGTAGCTAGAGAAACAGACTGATGAACTTGGAGATATCATAGTATCCGTAACATCTCCCAAAACACACCAAAACAAGGATCTTGAAGACCCAAACCTCGGCCAGCATGTGTATGTCCTTGACATGACCATCCAGAAATCACCAAGTGAATAGGCCCATGTCTCTCCAGATCATGTGCTCCCAGTAAGGAAATATCTACTAGTAAGGCCTTCTGGTAACCTTTGACTGCTGACATTGGTAATAACTCCGGATATCGATAGGCCAAGTGTGCCACATGATGTAGAGAGACTCGCCTAGCAGTCTCATCTCTCTACATACAAGTACCTCTATACTCGTATACCCGCCTGTAATATCATAGCTAGTCTGGTGCTAATCCCACCAAACAACTCCAATAAACATATCCACTCTACTAGATACTGCCAAGCAATGAGTGTGGTATCCAAAGGTGTCAAAGCAATCGACTTTGGAAGCTCATCTTCACACTCATCTCTTGATGGTACGAAGGTTCCACTCCAAGCCTGTTGCACCAACTGATCTGCATGTTGCTGCAATGCCTTCTTTGAACTCCACAATGGAACATCCAAGGTGGATAGAACACTTGTACTCCAAATCCGTGTGATCTCCTCTTGTATAGGAGTATCCTTTGCATGGGCGTTCCCCTCCAACAAGTCACCAGGCCAAGTAACTGCACCATTGAAAGCTAAAACAGATATTGCCATGGTCTTTGACTATTAGTGAGCCAAGATTGCCACTACTAAAGCATACTAGTAGGCGACATACCCGTCCCTCACCAGATTGCCAACCTGGTCTATAAGAGGTTGTCTCCTCCCAATAGTCAGTGTTGAAATCCATGGGATATAACACTACTCCCCCAACTAGCACATCATATGACTAAGCTATTGTCATAATAGCGTGAGCTCTCACCTTTGAGCTATGAGTCGGATGACCAGGCTGAACCTAGACAACAAGCTCCCCACGTGTGATGTATTGTGTCAAACCACAACCTAAAGATGTCTAGATCTAAAATGGACACCTCTCCACATCGGTCTTTTGTAACTCCAGACCGACAACTACAGCCTTCCCCAACATAAGGGGTTGCGCACCAAAGTCTAACAAGACTCTCTGTGGTATATAGACCTTCCCTAAAGGCCCCACCAAATAGAAAATATTCCTTTGGTTATCCAATAGGATAACACCAGGTGTGAACCGTGCTCTTTCAAAGGCCGGTCTAACTGGCAACTCCTTTAGTCTAGCCGTTGTTGCCTGCCATAAGCCACTGGTCGCTAAATGGATCCCATGCTCCTCAACCAAGTCAGCTCCACTACCAACCACCTCTGCTCTAGTAGAAGGAACCGCATCATCTCTACTCTCACACAGCATGGCAGCCAATCGGAACACTGGGGTTGGGTCAACTCCCAATACAAACATGTCACTAGCCAAAAACAAAGGACATTGCATAATCAGTTGAGCCGCCCCCAACATCATAATAGACTCAATTTTTGTAATAGTAGGTGGTTGACTTGCAGGTAGTCCATCATGTACTCCATCACCACCTACCACACCTGCATTGGGACATCTAGGAACCATAGATGTTGTCTGCAATGCCTCAAATAGAAGACTGAGGAAGTCTGACCTATAACACCCATTTGTGCATGTGTGTGGTATTGTGATATTTAGCTTGGTATTACAAGTACTTGAGAGATATTATTTATATAGAGATAAAGGATGGCTGTAAATTAGTTATGATTAGCTAAATTTAGTCATAGCTAAGATAGAGTGGACCTTACTTTAGAGGAAGTGGAAAAGATGAGCACCATTATTTTGGATTCTAGTGTGTTGACTTGGTATTATTCTTAGGTGTTTGGCTTTGAGGAAAAAGTTAAGAACTCTTGGGTTCGCAAGCCTTTTTGTTTTGGATTCTTCTATAGTCCAAGGATAGCCTATGTGAAGGAATCCTTGACTTAGTGGTTGGGTCAAGATAAGATCACATGCTAGTGGAAGATGCCCATGTGAATGGACATTCTTTTCTACTTTTTGACTTTACTTGACTTTTAGTCTAGTTACTTGAGTTACTACGGTAATTAGTAACTTTGGTTTGTAACTATTTCACAAGTATATAAACAAAGGGTAAGGAGGTACTTATCATCCTTTCATTTGCAACTATCTCTCTCATAGAGTTCTCTAGTGAGCAATGTCTTGAGTCTTGGAGTGTTAGCCTTGGAAGAGTATGATGGAGTTGGGGTTCCTTGCCTTCTTAGTCCATGGTGCACTACCATAATAGCCATCAGAGGTTCATCCTAAGTGAGAGACAGGCCGGCTCACATACTTGTCTCCCAACCTCTCCTCTTTGCGTGTCCAACTCCACTGATGATCCTCTAGGCTCTAGAGCACTTGTTGCACTCCTAGTCACTACTGTAGATACATTCACTTGTGTTGCTCCGCACATGAAGTCCAAAGCATCTCTATCACCAGCATATGAGGTGGAAACCTCAGCACCCAAATCTGATCTCTTCTGAGCAATGGTCATACTCCAATTGCTCAATCCGAGTAGCCATAGCTGTATCATAAGTAAGGGCAAGTACTGCACCCCTACTAGGTGTAGATCCTCTACCACCTAGTCTTCCATGAATTGGAGCTCCTCCACTACCTGCCATAGCAGCCCTACTACTCTGTAACTCCGAGTGTAGGTCAAACACCGGTCACTAGTGTGACCAAATTTGTGGCAAAACTCACATTACCTCTATGTTGGCTATGATGCACCCAAGATATCAGGTCCACTACCCTGATTACACTCTCTCCAATGGTGAGGTCCACCACAAGTCCAACAAGCAACACCACCACCTCATTGCCTACTGCTGACCCAAAAATGAAGGTAAGGGTCTAACTTCACTAGGCCCTCCACTCGCTCCATAGGATCTAGGCTGTCCACCCTGTCCTCAAAAACCAACTAGGCATGGTGTACTTTATTGCACTCTAGAAGAAGTCACAGCCATCGATGAGGTCTCCCTACCAAATCCATATGTCACCACCTTCTACTCCACCATGTTGAGCTCAATATGCTCAACCAAACCAAAGACCACTACCAAAGTAGGTGAAGTAGCTTGTACCAACATAGCATCACGAACTCTACATCGCAACTCCCTGTCCAATATCCCATACCAAAATTGGATTGCCTGGGCCTCAATAACTCCCTAAGGGAAATTGATCAACCATCTCATGAAAGTGTATGTCTTGCGTAGGCTCTTTCTAGCCTTCCACTAGAACTCCTGCAAGCTCCTCAGCTTGTCAGTCCACACTTCCTAGTAGTTCTGCCTCAAACACTAGAAGAACTCCACCATGGGGTTTAACCCTGTACCACACCACCTCCTATAGCAGTACCTCCACCCGTGATAACACTATCTCTAGCTAGTGCACCTCCACTAGCTCCACCAACACTACTTGAGCTAGAACTTGTAGGTACAGCCAATCTACTCTTGGCCTCCAAGCTTGAAGTGATAGAAACATAGTTCGGAGACCAATATTGTCTCCATAACTCAATCTCCTCCAAATAAGCTCTCCTGAACTCATGGTAGTCATCCATTGGCAGACCCTCCAGATGTTGAAACAACCCTTTCCATGCCATGAAGGGCGTAATCAAAGTCGGGTTCCGCATTTGCTACAGATCACACTAACTATCAAACTCTTGGATGAAGTCATTCAACTCAATGGTACCCATTGCACCAGAGTAACGCCTAGGGCCTTTAGAGGCCCATAAATCTCATCCATGTCCCACAATAATGGTGTGCACATACCAAGTGCACTCTCAATTGAATCAGCTCATGTGTCGAACTCCAACTCAGAGTCAATCTCCTCCCTCACTGAGACCTGAGATACAAGCTGATATCGAGCACCACTCCGAGTAAACCCACTATGTACTACAGGGCTAACTCCTCTAGAATCCCCAACAAACTCTGTGGTGACAAAGTAACCGCAATTGCAACCGCAAGTCGTAACCGCAAGTCACAACCGCAAGTACCCCACCAAGTGCCAATATCAACTAAGCACCACCCACTAATGTAACTCTAACCGAGATAACTACACTAGTGGAAACGGCAACCTGTAACCTGCCATCACAACATGCACTCTCAGTGTCTGTAGGTCATCACTTCCTACCTCAACGGAGAGAAACAAAGATAGTCTGATTTTTCATCACTCGAGCCTCATTATTGAGAGCACACCAGAGCACCAACGCTCAAAAGTCAAGGAACCTCACACAAACATGGTGCACAAATAGGAAGTAGAGAATGGAAGGGGTCCAATCACAAGAAATCTAAATGAAAACCCTCCATCTCATAAAACAACACGGTACTAACTCTGCCACCATTTTGCATTTGACATAAGAGAAGTTCATATCTAAGTCCTAAGCTATCGGGATCACCAAGAATGGGATCAAACTGCCTATCCTAACCAAAGCTACAAGTGTATAGATAATAGTGGTATAGTCATTAGGACAACAAGTGAGGGTGTACAAGTTGGCTAGGGCACCAGTTTAGGAACAAGAGATCTAAGGGTCAAACCCTGTTGCGCACAATCTAGCAGGATGAGCAAATTTTTCCAACCAATGACCAAGATCTACTCTAAACTAGCTAGCCTCACGCTAGCAAACTAGCTTGTTGGCCCTTCTAGGCCTTCATAGCCCATAGCCTTATGCCTCAAAATGCCAAAATTCAGCCAAATGAGTCCTTTCTTCTTGCCATTTCGAACTTCCTCCAAAATTTGGTGAAACTTCTCCAAATTAGCAAAAGTCCTCCAAACTAGCAAAACTCCTCCAAATTTGGCCAAAATTTGACGTAAAATTTAATGCAAACCCTAAAGTTGACTGACAGCCAAATCCCCCGCTAACTCTTCACTCGAGAAATTGAAAACACAAGTTTCTCCAAATGACAAATTCACAAGGATAGCTTCCCAACTCCACCTTCAATTTTACTTTCTAAGCCCAACTCACAACAAATTGGTCATACCTTCACCTCTTGAGCTCAAAATCACAACCACTACTCAAAAATTGCTTCTACTTTGCTCAAAAATGGCCAACGCGTCTGCACACCGTCCGCTTTACTACCAAATCTGCATCAAGCAACAAGCTTTTGCACACCAGGGCAAAACTGAACTTCAATCGAGCTACCAACGATCCACCAAGCTTGGAGATACCACCAACACTCAAAGCTCATGCACCAAATTTCCCCTTGATTTCATTTCTTTGATGTAATCAGATTGTTTACCACTCTCAACTCAACTCAACTCAGATCAATACTTGATCTGTCACTCTATAAATTGCCAACAACTGTGCACGGATTACAGTCAAACCACACTCACTCTAGTTAAGAGAATCTACGTGATACTCACCGGCCCTTGTCCACCATAGCCAAGAACTCGAAGGCTCAACATCAGAGAAGTGAGCTCTTTGGAGCTGCACTTTGAAAGTATACCCCTTGGACTCGAGCTAGTTCTAAAACCCTAACGGTCCTGCTGATGGCACACTCAACGGTGCAAATGGTGCAAAGTGACGGTGTGCACTATCGTGAAGTCAGTACCTTGAACAAAAATTTGACCGTCGGAAAGTAGTCTCTGAAAAATTGCTGAAATAACTCTAACTACTATTAGTGGAACTCTAGTGTCCGAGCAATCTAGATGCAACACTACAAATGGTGTGACAACTGTCGTGCATATATACATAGCTACATAGCATGCATTGTTGTCAACATCATACACTATAGAAGCACAACTCACACATAAGTCATACATAGACTTTAAAGTGCCACAATAATCAAATTGTTTACCACTCTCAACTCAACTCAACTTTGATCAGTACTTGATCTATCACTCTATAAACTGCCAACAACAGGGCATTGATTATAGTCAAGTCACACCCACTCTAGCTAAGAGAATCCAAGTGACGCTCGCCGGCCTCTATCCACCATAGCCAAGAACTTGAAGGCTCAACATCAAAGAAGTGAGCTCTTTGGAGTTGCACTTCAAAAGTATACCCCTTGGACTCGAGCTAGGTCTAAAACCCTAACGGTCCTCTTGACGGAACACTCGACGGTGCAAAGTGACGATGGGCCACACCCTGAAATCAGTACACTAAACACAAAATTTGACCGTCAGAAAGTAGTCTCTGAGAAATTGCTGAAATAACTCTAACTATTATCACTAGAACTCCAGTGTCCGATCAATCTAGATGAGACACTACAAATGGCGTGAATAGATCATTTAGATTAGTTACCGAACTAGTTACTCAGCTAGTTTGGTACCTCTATACTGAATGAAGATCACCAGATTGAAATTTTGTGTTACATTCATCAATCCTATATGAAATGCGATACAACTACCGAAGTCAAGGATATGAGCTTGTCATCTTACTGAATTTTATGTCCATGCAATAACCCTTAATAGATCACAATTCATATAAATGTCATCATTGGACAGGTTTAACATCTTGTCATCTTACTGAATCTTATGTCCATGCAATAACCCTTAATAGATCGCAATTCATATAAATGTCATCATTGGACAGGTTTAACATCTTGTTGAGTCTTCTTTCTTAAACATATGATTAAAATCAACTCTTGCATATTAATATTACCGTCGTCAATTTGGCGAAGAAGATAGTTGAAGAGATTCAATTAGGTTCGTGAATATAGAAGTTATGTATTCTTCTGATGTCTTAACAACTAGTATAGGTCAAGAGAATAGCTTCACTTTTCAATCTTTCTTTTATGCTATTCCTCAACTCATAATAGATGACTATATAGATAGAGAGTTGAAACTATAGTTTTAAGTTGGATAATGAGTCTCTTGTGGATTATACTAACATTCACATCCGACTGTGTAATCAAAGTAATGGGAAGCTTTTCTTATCTAAAAGTGTTGCAAAATGTTATATACCCTTGTGTGTTTTCCCAAATTATAATATCTCGTGATATATTTAAGATCTGAGCCATGACGATTTCGGCGTGTTGCTTACTTCTACATGTTTCATGACCACTTTGACCTGCAGCGTTTGGTTTGTAGTCCTCTTCAGAAACAGGCTCTAAACTAAAGCGCATAACTTCCACTTGAGGACACCCCGTTTTGAAATAGATTAAAATTACCACTTCAATTCGTTTCACAGTTACCTTAGTAAAACACAAGATTCTTCTTTCTTTTCCGTTAACAAGGAAGTTTCATTTTCCCCGAGCTTCCTTTGTTTCTACTCCTGAACCGTGTATCTCTTTTGTGTTCGAGAGTTAACGTACAATAAGAGAGAAGGCGAAGTTGAAATGTTTATCAAATTGCTAATGATCGAACGTAGTTCTAGGGAGTTCTAGGGTTCTAACCCGTTAAAAGGTTGGACCATTCCCATACCGCAAGAAGATAGGAATAGACATGACCTCTGCAACAGGAAATGCTTACTTATCGCAGTCTTCACAATTATCATCTTGGTAAAAGTTGCACTAGTGCACTTTCGTGATGGGGAAAACTCTTAGGGAATAGCACCACGTAACTACTGCACGAGTAGGTTCATTCTGATTTCATTGTGATTTCCCTGGCAATTTATTCCTAGACGTAGCTCCAAATACTTACAAATCGTAGGAGACATGGGAAGTGTTGGCGCTTTGATAACGGCTACAAGACTGACCAGTGAACCCAATTGTGGTAAGACAACACCGGTGTGATAGATTGCACAAACTTCTACCTCAAGCTTAAGAGGACGAGCATATTATTTGATAATGAGATTCAATATTCTACCTGGAACATAAATTTTCTTCTTGATATCTTTACCTTCAAGGAATCTGTCAAAATTGCCACTATTTAACACTGCAGCTAAGACAGACTCCTCGTCCGCTGCTGCTGGCACCTCAATTGTCCCCCGCAATTTACCGTTCATTTGTACCGGCAATACGAGCACATCCTCTTTCAAATACTCTTGCTTGGCCTGTATAACAAGTAAAACCGAAAGTTCAGCCAATTGATAAGGATAATATTTTATGTTTAATCTTTGCTACAGTTCCTGTAGGATACCATAAAATTTTGTTCCAACAATTTGAACAGACGTTATTATACTCTACCTTAAAGGTATGAGTTTACTTCTCTACAAATGTGACGACGCTGATTGCCGAGAACTTTGATAGGCATTTCGAAATTGAAGAGATATTGGGCTTCCAGGAAACTACCATAGCTGCAAAGGTAGCACAGGAACCCAAATTGAAAGCTGTTTACCTCTGGCCAGGTTTCGTATGCAAGAGTCTTTGAGTGGCCCAAGCGATACCATAGCTCCTCAGCGATATGGGGTGCAAATGGTGATAATAGTAGAACAAAAGGCTCCATAATGGCCCTGGGACGATCATTCCACTGTATTCAAAGCAAGAGAAGAACTTAAAAGAAACCCCACGAAAAGGACTCTTACAAGCTCTAGTTCGATCAGTAAATTCTGCCCACAGAATCTGGAGAAAGAACACTCCTCACACGGAAAGACAACCTCCATCTTGCAGGCGACGTTTAAAACACCCAAAGTATGTCCAACCCGCTCTGAATATTTCCAAAACTCGGTTTCACACCTAAGTGACTGGACTGGACACAACACAATGGCATTTCCGCTTACCGGTGTAACCATTAGGCAGCAGACTTTTATCTGCAGTGAGGCATGAAGGCACCTAACGGAATATTATTTTCAGTTGGAGAAGCACACTGAATATCCCGATTCTGCACTCCTAACAGTTCCCAAGTTCTAGATTCTTGACTGTGAGGCGAAAGGTATAGGAAGGGTGCACATTCTCTTCTCAGTTATTGGATCGGTGGCATACCTTACTAGCCGCATTTATAAACTCCATCATGCCTGCTATTCCAGTGTTGAAGCGCATACAATCTATGTCATCAGTAACCTGCGAGTCCACAATTGTAAGCACGAAGTGCTGAGTGATAGTCTCTTGCAGCCTACAACAAGCCACTTGGCAATGGTCCCAAGGAAAGAACCAACACACATCGACTAAAAGAACTCTGGTCATCCATTAAGTTCAGAAGTGCTATTAAATTGGTCGACCAAGTAGGAGTGTACCCTATGTATACAACGATGAATGCATTTTAATTGTTCGAGAGATGGTTCTCCATCGGTGGCAAGTGTCACTTCCGGATATCGACCTTCAGTATTTGGCAAACCGAGCAACAGCCTCCACGCTCGACCCAGAAAACGATACACACCTTCAACTCCATTGGTACTCCAGACCTTAGTATCCCTGTGGGTCTAGAGAGTCAGATTTCTGTGGGATTTCTCGCTGTTGTAAATAACACCGATCTGACATGATTTGTTACGAAGCGCTATAGTGTTAAACTATACTATGTTTCCACTTACCTTAAGGGGCCCATAAACATTTCATAGAGACGCAAAGAGTCTGCTCCGAAATCCGTGACTATATCGTCGGGATTGATCACGTTACCCCTGCTTTTGCTCATTTTATGTGCCCTGGCAGTCACTCGTATGCTTTGATCATACTTCAGCACGTATCCATCACCAGATTTGAGGACCTGCCGAAAGAGATAACGAGAGACAATAAGTAGGTTAGGAATTACAGTATATTCAGTACCTCAGAAACCTTTCTTGCATATCGTCCACGGCCAGAGACTAATAATTCTCAGAAGACAGTACGACTCACAAGTCAACTTACATCACGTTCCGGAACTCTTTCAGCCTGGCAATCTTGATCAAGTGAATCAGCGGACACGTAGTTTCCATCTGTGTCTCGATACGTTGTATATTCCACCTGCGTTGTTAGTAAGAAACCTAATGAGCCCCTTTCATTGATGGTTATTCTAAAACCAGGAACAAGAAGAGAACCAGGATGCACTTAAAGGAAAGCAATTATGCAAGTATAAATTGTTAGTAATTGAGTCTTGCTGGACGGAACCGTAGATCATACGTGCAAATTGCTGAAATTGTATTGTCCACTACAGAAGGGACGTAGTCAACATGACACTCCACAGTATAGACTGCACCTTAAACTTACCTCACCAAGTATCATTCCCTGGTTAACTAAGCGTTTGAAAGGCTCCTTCGTGGAAACAACACCGATGTCATACAGCACCTGCGCAACAGCTCATAAACTAGGTTAAAAGAACCCAGAATTCTCAGAGAACTTCTAAGAAAACCCAAGGGCACTGCGCAGAAACGTTTACTAGGAAATAAAACTTGAGTGCTTGAGAATTGGCAGCACAAGTAAGATAAAACGCCAAGTTCGGCTAGTATTTCTAAGTCTCGTGCCCACTGGCACTGTCGTTCCTGCCTCAAGTGGGGTCACGGAGTAAGACAAGTCAAACCTTATGCCAGAATCGGGCGTAGAGAAGATGCAGTACAGAATGTTCTGCTCCACCTACGTACAGATCTACGGGACCCCAATATCTGTTCACCTCCGGAGTGTAAGAAAGAAAACTTCCGACATTCGTTTACAACTTTTAGACAGAAATTGAACCATATATTGCAGAGTTAAGAAAGTACTGCGGACAATCAGCATTGGCAATCAAAGTTCGATCAAAGAAAGCTTGAGAGAGAGCCAAACCTCTCCTTCTCCGCATCAACGGGAGCTTCCGCATTCTTGGGATCCATAAACCTTAAGTAGTACCTACAATTGATGTTCACAACACACAATCGGATTCAGAATTTTCAAATGCTGAGTACAGACGTCCTCTCTCGTGTCTCAAACCTAATTTATGCAGCAGAACAATTTCTCTTCTTAATTTGTGTAAGGATTACTGACTCGATTCCCTGCGTATCCAAGTAACATTGTACTGGTGAAGAAGGAAACATAATTTTGATGGTGATCTGAAGAAGGTGTAACGACATGTATGACTCATCAGTGGGATAACAACATGGTGGAGCAACTAAACAATTGTACATCCGTATGAACCTTCACGAAGACTGCCTGGCCCCGGTATAGAGGCTGTAGGTAGATACGGTTAGCTATGAAAGAAAAAGGAAGGACCAGATTCACTACAAGAAAAAAGCAAAATCATAGTATCTGATGACATAGGATTACAAACATAGAACTGCGATGCAACAAGAGCACATTCATTGTTTGAGGGAACAATCGCTGATAATGTTTCTGCAGATCAGAAAATATGCCCATGCATGTAAGATATAGTGCTGGACGACACCACGTAATCTCAGACATTCTTGAGCGGAGAACGCAAGTATCTGCTAATAGTCATAGGACATAGAGAATATTTAGTAGATGCTGACAAGCCGAGGATAGACGAAACATGTTAACTTACCGGGTATAGGGTACGTAAGAGCAATTGGCATGAAATGCATCACATAGATTGATAAGACATCACATAGATCGATAAGAGAAACCGGTGATAAATAGGAGAGGAAGAGGATGAGTACCAGCAAGATCCTGCCCATTGGGGCATTGTGTTCGTTTCTCGCCGTATGGACTTCCCTGTTTCTGGATCAGCGAAATTTACCTGCACACAGATAGGAACACTCAGGTTATCTGCTACTAAACTTTGGCCGTTGATTGTCATGACCTAAATGAACACCCAGTCAAGTGCAGTTGCTAACTCTGAAGGACAGAACCGAAAATAATTTGGCTGTCAGTGACAACAATTCAAAATAAATCTACACTAACCATTGGCTCAGCTGGTCTCGTCTTGAGACTGAAGGCTTTGCAGTCTGGCATGCCCGTCGTAAACTTAAAAGCTTAATACAAGGTTCTTTTAGGGTTGAAAACTGATGAATTACCCACGAAGTAGCTTTCGCTAATGGAGGTTCGCCGGTCCCAGTAGGTGTGAAGTCATCAATTTCTGGGAGTGTCACAGGAAGCTCCGTCTCCGCCACTGCTCGTGCTTCAAGGCTATCTTCGTAGAAAACAATGGGAAACGGTTCTCCCCAGTAACGTTGTCTTGCAAATAACCAGTCTCTCAGCTTGTAGTTTACCTGCAAACAGGAGCACTACTGTGAGCAAGAGAAAAAAGAACGCCCTGTTTGCTCGTGTAACTCCACATCAGCAATGTGAGCTTAATCCTCGGAGCAACGAGCTCAATAAATGGAAAATCGTCAAAAGCACACACAATCTTACCTTCTTTTTCCCCATGCCGCTCTTCTCAAGCCACTGAGTAATCTTTTCTGCTGCTTCGATGTTTGGAAGACCATCCAATTGGACCGCTCCAGATGCCAATGAGGAGTTTACCATTGTACCTTCACCAGCGTAAGCCTTGTTTCCACCCAACACATCTCCTTCATCAGATAAAACCACAACCCGTATAGGAAGGGAATAGGTTACAGCAAACTCGTAATCTCTTGTATCATGAGCTGGAACTGCCATAATTGCTCCTGTTCCATAGCTGCCACGGCAGATCTTTTCAATAAGTGCTCAGGAGCGAACCAATTTGCATATGTCTATCAAACCTGTCATACAAACTTACAGTTACAAATCGGGAGTCAATTTGCTGACCTACCTTGGGTCCCCGTTATTACCTTATGGTACCAGGACCCGCCTCATGTTACTAGGCAAGTTTCAGCTAACACAGTCCCCTAAGTTAATACATTGAGTATTAAGTGAGTGATGAGTGGTATTGAGTGGTAATGGACCACTCGCTTTGCAGAGCGTTCCGTGTATTCGTTTTTGCTGACGGGGACGGCATAGATTACTTGATATGGAACGAGCTCTGATCAAGGAATAAGCAACAGCTTTTCTTACCAATATGTTCAAGGACCTGCCGAACTTACAGCATAATATGGGATATGTCTCGAGTCAGTAAACTGCCCAAGAACAAACACTGCTCGGTTGGTAGTGTGAACTTAGGGGACAATTTGTTTTGGGCGTGTGTTAACACCAAGTGAGCCCTTGTGGTTACGACTTGCAGCAACACAGGTCGACAGTGCGATCACTTGCTTCCTTAACAAAGAGCTAACCCTGTCAACCCTCTGAAATGATCATGGGAGGTGATTCTGCTTCGCCATTGCTAGAGTGTCTGCAGTTGATAGGGCTCGGAAGTAGAGCTCAAACCGGCGGACGAACGACATGGGATCTCATGACCTGAGCTGTTTAAATATGAAGGTAGCATGATCTGCTTGCTATAGCTTCTGCCTGCAGCAATCTTTTGACTAAGATGCACAAAATAAAGAGATTAGTCAATTTGAGAAAACTCACGTTCCAAGGACGTAGTCAGCAACCCACACAGGGATGGCTTCACCATTTGCTGGATTCCTTGCCGTTGCTCCAGTGAAAACTCCAGTTTTGCCCTTTTGTAACTCAGTCCTCTCCAGGTCACTCTTCCGTGTTGCAGCCTCGACGTATTTCTCCACCTAAGCAGTTCCAGTTATTAGTGTAGCTCCCACCTGTACCGAGGCAACCAAGGTACACTCTAGGAACCTCTGAAGTCGATCTGAAGGGCAACAGAGGAGTTTGACGTATATCCCTGGTAAAAGGTAGTTGCAAAATTTTATCCAAAATTGGAGATCGAGCATCTATTATCCAGCAATGGTACATCAGACCTCCCACCCACTCAGCGTGCAAGAGTGAACGTATCCTAGTCCCAACATTCCTGATCAAAAAGAAAGAGAAACGGTGATTCCTCAAACCTATATGGGTTATCCTTCCACAGGATACCGCACCGTGAAGCACTCAACGTACCATATCTCTTTGTTCAGGAGTAACAATCTGCTCTACTAAGGGATGTTCAGGAGCAATGACCAAGTACCTGCAAGCATTTCAAAATCCAATGCTTCAATTTCGCAAGCAAAGAACAACTACGGTTTACCCAGATATAAAACGGCTCTCTTTCCCAAGCTTTTCCGCTAAGAGAACGCGTTTGATGACCTGTTGCAACTGACTTCTCCCAAAGAACAAGACTCTACTCGCCAGACTTTATTTCAGCGGAAAAATGGACATGATCATAAAGAAGGTAGGCATTCTACAGCAAATGGGTTCAGAACTCCTTCAGAATAAAGACCAGAACAATGAATTAGTTTTGGGCGTACGTAGCACCGCAGAGAGTGTCAGGCCTTGTCGTGAAGACCCTCAAACTTGAACCGCTTGTATCACCATCACAGTTCAGTATCTCAAAATCAACTTCAGCACCTTCAGACCGACCAATCCAATTCCTCTGCATGTCCTTGATGCTTTCCGGCCAGTCCAATTCATCCAGATCTTTGAGTAGTCGATCGGCATATGCAGTAATTTTGAGCATCCACTGCTTCATAGGCTGTTCATGCATTTAAAGTACTCAATGAAACTTCGTTCTATTGTCATTATTTGGTCCCACTAGACCTGGGCAGTAGAAGAACTAAGAGGCAATCTTAAACAACGTTGTACCTTACGGATTACTGGAAACCCACCACGCTCACTAAGGCCATCTATTACTTCTTCATTCGCCAGTACCGTTCCAAGTTCAGGACACCAATTCACTGCTACCTCCGCCTGTGAAAACCATACCAAAATAAGAAGTGAAGCCCTTGACGTGAGGAAGATATGGCAAGAAGGTAAAAAGGGCCCTATGCTAACTACTTGAAGAACTTCAATCAACTTCCAACGATTTTCTGTTATTTCGAATGTAACTCAGTCACTGAGTTCCTGTCTTCGGATGGAAGCTGATAGGACGGGCACACCAACAACTAGGAGAAAAGAACCAGCATTTAGTCAGGAAAACACAACACATGTTATCAAGTTCAATTCTTTGTTTCATTTCAGGCGATCCAGAAATGCAAAAGTTATTCAATAAACCTTGACATAGAGTATGGTTAAAGAAAATTCGTTCTCAGAAGGTAATGACAGACGTACAACTGGAACTTATGTCAAAAGGTCGCTGAGGTCAATAAGTCTGGAGTGCAAGGATAAGTAGGTGCTCTCTAAGGGCAGCTTCACTTCAGCATTTCTACCTTGTCGAATATCCTAACTGAGGAATGAAAATTTAACAAACCTGATAAGCAAGGCCCTTTTTGAAAAGTTGAAGAAAGATCCACTGTGTCCACTTGTAATAATCAGGCTCAGTCGTTGACAACTCACGCTGCCAATCGTACGAAAAGCCCAGACCCTTGAGCTGGAAAACAAGTTTAATAAGAGCTGTTTAAGTGAATCGTCCTATGTTCAACATATACTCAAATTACCTCTGCCAGAAATCTCGCATCTCTTGCCGTTGAAGGGAAATAATGCTTCAGCATCCTCTGCTGTAAAACGAAGCAACCAACTTACTGATATGTTATCGAGAAATCTTAAGACACTACCCTAGAGGCTATATACCTGACTTCGAAAGCGGTCAATGTTCTTGAGAGTTGTTTCCCTCGGATGAGTTCCTGTCTGGAAGAAGATAAAAACTAATCATGATAGGATTTTAGAGCAGATGTGCACAGAACCAGCCATACATTCCTTTACTCTCCAGAAAGCTGAGCTAGATCTACGGAGTGCTAGAGATCAGGACAAAAGAAGCCACTTCCGTCAAAAGTATGCCTTACATTTATATGTAACGAATATTTCTAAGAAATTAAGGTGAGAGGCAAACCTGAATTGCGTACTGCTCAGCTGGCAATCCAAAGGCATCCCAACCCATGGGATGCAAAACGTTGAAACCTCTCATTCGCTTGTAGCGGGCCATGATATCTGTGGCTGTATAACCCTCCGGGTGACCAACGTGTAGCCCTGCACCACTGTCAGCAGCTAGTATTTAGTCCACTTCAGCGTACACTATCGTTAAGTTCTTGATCGTAAAATGCGAAATTGACTGCGCAGAAAGAAGTAGCGAATACAAAACAAGATCCGAAGTCTACCAAAATCAGCAGTCCCGAAATCCAAAGCGAACCACACAAAGCACATGTGCGGAACATCATTCGACCATTAACTTATAACCTGATCCGCTCAATTCACCCCCAGGCATCTTCCAACTCATCATGGCCTGGTCAAGCATGCACCAACCTGGGATAGGGAAACATATCTAACACATAATATTTGGGTTTCGAGGTATCCACTGAATCTGGAGTACGAAAAGTCTGTTGTTCTTCCCATGTACGCTGCCATTTCGCCTCAATTTCTGAAAACGGATATTGTCTCACTCTGTTCGCTTCACTCGCCTCAGCTCCGCGTTCTGCCTGGAAGCAATTATACAACTCAGAACACCAGGCGTCCAAACTGCGAGCTACACAAATCACAGATTACTTTCGAAGTATACCTTAGACTGCTCCAGCTGAGCCGGAGGCATGTTGAGCGCAGCATTGTGCCTAATGCTGCTGAAACCATTGGCTGCTTGCCGATACGTTTGGATTCCACGGCTTAACCTGTTTGAATTTGAATCAAAAACCGCATTTTCGCCATAAATCCTCAGCAACTTCAAATTACTCCTGCTGCTACACCGTCCAAGTAACTTCCTCTCGCTTCTCAAGCCTCTGGATGCAGCAGGGGTTCGACCGAAAGTTCCGAGACTCCTGATAAATTGAACGTTCAAAATTTCCCCTCGAAGGCAGGCAGTGCAAGCCAAACTGTGAGAACCCATCCTCGCGGTGGAGGAGAGTTGAGTCTCTGACCGTGCCCGTGTGGAGAAATGAGCCTGCAATTTCCAGGCAGTGGTGCCCTGGTTAAGGAAGCCCACTGTAGGCGTGGCGCAAGCAAGTTCTATTCGCGCCATAGTCTGCTTTTGGACCCCAATTGGGGTGATCTATCCATCACCACGATGAAAGCTCGGTTGAGGTCTGACCCTCTACTCGACTTTAATCCGAATAGGGTGACAAAATGCACTCAAATTTGAGATTATTTAGCTCAAAATGAATCCACTTCTGTGCTGTAATTTGACTATAATCTCTGAGCCAAATGCACTCAAACGTCAAGTTAATTAGCTCCAAATCCATCCTATGCTGTAAGAAAAAGTAGTAAAATTCAACTATATCTCTGGTAAGGGGGCCAAATGGCCACACATGTCAGGTTAATTACCTCCAAATAAACCTTCGCCCTTTATGTAATTACCTAAAATCCCGGTCAGGGGGGCAAATGCACTCAAAATTTTAACTTAATTATTTCAAAATGAGCCCTCTGCTGCTGTACGATCCGAATGTCATTCCCGTTAGAAGGCCTAGTGCACTCAAATAGTAGGTCAATCAGCTAGAAACAAACCCTCTTCTGTCGGTTAATTCGACTGTAATGTCCGGTTAGTGTACAGATGCACTTAAATATCAAGATAATCGGCTGTTGTGTAATTCAATGTTACTCTTTAACTAGGGTTCAGATGATCTCAGATTGAGGTTAATTAGCTAAAAATAAAGCCTCTGCTGCCGTACAAGTCGATTACAATTTATGGTTACAATTTGAGGCCAAATGGACTCCAATTTGAAGTTCATGGACTCAGATAATGCATTTGGACCTCGAACTGAGAATAGCGTCCAAGTGAATTTTGAGGTTACAATTAAGTGAATCATAGAAGTGGTTACATTTTTTTTTTCGTAATTAAAGTGAAATTTAACTGAGTTCGTGGGCATTTTTAAACGTTCCCTTGTGAGCTAGTGGAACAGTGTCTATAACATTAGCGCACTGATTAAATATCCCCACTAATTAGAAGTGAATGTGAATGAATGTGATGAACCATGTAAATATGAATTTAGGAGTTTTAAATGAAAAATTCATACGCACACGGATGATTTCGGCAAATATAAAGATTAATATAAAATTATTGATGGCTCAAACCTAATTATAACGCTAACTAATCTAACGGAGTACACGTAGAATATATAAGAGATAATTCAAAGAATTGAACTGGAGTAAACATTGGGTTCAAATTTCTTTCATTTGGTTAGATTTTATTCTCCATTAAATAAGTTTGCGTTTACAATTAGTTTTGAGCCATCCAATTCTTTTTAATTCAACTGAAAACCAGAAGTGTATACATATGTATCTTAGTTTGGTGTTAAATACTTGGAATTGATTGTCCATGTCTCAAACTACAAGTTAGTCCTTAAGTCTCTCAAGAGAAAATCTTATTTGGCTAGAAACTCATCCATTTAGATGGGTGGTAGAATTGAACTCTCAAATGCTAAATTGCAAATTCACTTTAGCATTCAAGCCTACAAACTTAACTTCGCAGAGAACTGTATGGAGTTGAATTTCCAAATCTTAAAGTTAGCTCGGAGAACTTGTCCCTCGTACTCTATTCTACTTTCTAAGGATTTCTAAGGATTGATATACACTAGGGGTTTCAGATTTAGCTTCTTCCTAGGGCCCGTAAAAATCCATAAATGATTTGATGGTAGTCCGCGATAACTTTATAGGTGGAGCGAGGGAATACACTAGGGGGTTTCATGCATGGAATTTACAGGAGGTAGTTTATCCCCACATGTCTCCAGTAAGAAATTTTATGTGTCCATGAAACGAATCAAATTTGTTTAAGAATATACCTTTATTATTTTAGGGACTAAATTATTTAATTACCTGGATTTAATTTCAGGTGAATTATTTGGCCTTCATGGTCTACTGGGTATCCCGTACCCATCAAAGCTTGTGGGATATTTTTCATGTCCCATTAGCTTCTATAGGGTTTCAGGAGTACATCTCCTAAATTCTGTCTCGTTAACTTTGATAGGGTTAGAGGAATACCTCACGTCAAATTTAGGTATTTCTTCTCACACCCCACAATAATCTATGGATCTTCCGCAAATTTCCCAATAAATTACGGTCCGGATGCCGAAATTGCTTAGTGAAACCCTCTACTAAACTTTATGGAGCGAGTTAACAAAGCCAAAGATCTCACTAAGCAAGTAAAGTAGATCACTCAATAAACAAGTTAGCTGAAATTTGTCTCGTATTAACAAAGTAATCTATTGGTTGCATTTCATATATGATTGGCAAAAAACAATGAAGCATGTATAATAATTCAAGCCAGCTTATAAATATTTTTTATTAGATTTTTGGATTAAAATTTGTTACCAATATCTATTAAATACCAACGAACTTTTTTGAGTATCATCCCATCAACCAACCCCATTACCGAGATCTAATGATGAAGAGTGAGATCATGGAAATAATACCTAATATATTTTGTTACTATTCATTCTTGATGGAAATTTTAATTTTTTTAATTTTTAATTTTATATTAATTAGTAAATATTCTTCTTGCAAGTTGAGTATAAATAAGGTGGAAGAAGTGATCTCCTTACAAATTATCATGAACATATACTCATAATCTTTATTTGCTTTGACTAAACTAATATAGTGCATGATTGTAGAATCTTCAAGTTACTTGAACTTTGTCAAAAGAGAGATGTGGTAATTCAAGACCAACCAAATAGTAGTAAAACAATAAGAATATGTCATTTTCTTGGGATACATACCAAAATAACTAAAAGTGAAGGAAAATGTCAATATCTTGTGCTTTTATTATTATTTTATATTTAACCTTATGTGCAAAAACAATTCCCATAAGAAGATAATGTCATTCCATATGATACACTACCAAAAAAACAAAACTAAAGATCACTTTCACTATTCATAAATTCTAAGTTAACCTTGAAGATGATGGTTCATGTCACTCTAAAGTTCAATTCACTCAAAAGATTGCATACTACTTTTCCCGAAATGCACCACTCCAAAGGAGTCTTCATATTTGCTTAATTCTTATGCCTTTCACTTCAAAAATACTCTCAATGGTCTAATCAAATTTGACTCCTCAATGCATTGATTTATTCTTCCATGTCTCTCAAAAATCACACATTTTGATAAAACAAAAGTGTCTTCTTTTACACTCCATTGCCTGTGACCATGTCAATGCGCTTAACCAATCTTGTAGTTTGGGTGTGGGATGCTACAAGATGATGGAATTATGGGACAACCCTTGTGCAACTGGCTTTTCTGTGAGCTTGGGAAGGAATTGCAAGCAAGATTCCTATAGCAAACATATTTTTGATGCAACAAGGGGCTGCAGGCTCACAACTCTACCACCCTTGTGAGCCGTTTGAACTCCTTTGTTGACACTCTTTGTCAATCAACCTAGCACTCCATGAGAATTGCAATATAACCCATAGTGGAACCAAGGTATGATAGACTAGCAATATGAACCTAACACTACATGAGAATTGCAATATACCCCATAGTGGAACCAAGGTATGATGGACTAGCAATATGTACCTAGTCATACACATTGCATACTCACATATTGGAATCAATACTCATCCATATACATGTATCCAAAAGATGGGGCAAAAATGTTTATGTTTAAAAAATATGATTGTATGCTAAGACTACAACATTGTGATCACCACAAATCTTTTGTGGGAAATTCCATTCTTGCCTATCAACCTTCCTTTGCCAAGTAGAGTCCTCATCTTGACCGACTTCTAATTCTCCCCTAGATTGTAACATTGTGCCCAACAATGCCCTTGATTTGCTTGGCTAGATGGCATGTCAACACTTCATGCAAAACCAAGAACTCAAGAAAAATCCCCAAGGAATCATAAAATGTTGTCCTCTACAAGGTTCTACTTATCTGACTAATAATGATCAACCAACCAACAACCCTGACTTAGTAGGCTACGCTCTCTTATATAGGTGGAATCAAACCCTGAAATATTTTTTTATCCCCTACACATACCTCTTCATTTATGGTGGCCTACTCCTTCAATTGCCATTGCCATAAATCCAAGTTGGCTCCTAATCCTTGATTATAATATAGATTACAATTCCTAACTTAACCAATGCATTGTCTTTGGATTAATTTCCTACCTAATCTTATGACACTAATTTAATTGCATGCATTAATCTTTGTTCACTACTTTATATGCACCATACAAAGGGATTTTGCAATCAATCTTTGTCCCATATTTTAAACTTTACAATGCCCATAGTGACTCATCCCCCAATGGTAGTTGCAATCTTCAAATCCTATGGTAGTACCTTGCCTATAGATGACATAGCCAAGTGAGGCATGACTATATATATATATATATATAATCTACAGATTTTCATGGAATTTTTTACACCACCTTTTAGTGTGATACTTATATCTATACTTAATCAACTCTTTATATTAATTTACCCTAAACCACAAATACTTGTTCTCCTCTTAAATAGGTTTTTCAATATCAACTATCCTCATGTACTTATCTTTTGTATCAAGTGTTATAATATCATATTTACTAAAGATACCAAATTTCTAAAATATAAGGATTTTCCTTGTGTTACTTGAATTTGTTATTGAGTTCAATCAACATAAGCATAATGACTCATACTATAATTATCCTAAATTGATGAGATTATCCTCACATAGTGCAAACTTACTATCATGAATTCTATTCAATTGTATAATTTTCTCCAATCTCAAATAGATTATTTACAATTTTAAATATAATTATTTTCTTTCTATTATCTATCATAAGGAAACTTCTCATATCTTTGTGCAATGGAAGTCCTAAGCTCCTTTTCAAATTGCATTAACATTAATTTTTTATGAATTACCTTAATTAATCAGAATATTACAAGGATAAAGTTGGATTAAACCATAAATATAAAATTATTGTATGTATGTAGAGCTTTCATTTATTTAATAGCTAATGGTAAAGTACTGGTATTTTCTTAGTTGATTTACTCATCCACCTATTAAGCTTTTATATATAGTTAGGTTTATTTTATATAATTTAGAAGATTTATAATGAAATCTCCAAGCACTTCGCAATAGAAGCATTTTTTTAACACAATTATTCCTGATCATTGTTAAGTGCTTTATACTAGATATATCTCCATTGTAATTTTTTCATTCCTTTATGTATGATGGGCTTGTGTGAGTTGTTGATATTATAGATACATTAGTTTTAAAGAGATATGAGCGTCAAATCTCTTGGTAATTTGCATAACATCTTTTAATTGCCTAGGTTCTCTAATAAACATCTTTATCTTTGTACAAAGTTTCAATATATAAAACTTCTGATTTCTGAACATTTGGAACTTGCATAAGAAGGTTAAGTATTGGATAAGAATTAGATTATATAATTTTTCACTAAACTAATATTCTTCAACTCTACAAGATAATCTTATTAAAGTCATAAGTCAAACTTGAGATTATGACTTTATTCTTCTTGAATCTAATCAAGAATCAATTGGTGCAACCAAATTGTGATTGATTTTCTATACATATAATATTTCCACCAAAAGTTTCAAAACCTTTTGATTAATTTACAATAAATTTATTTTAATTATTAATATTTTCTAAAGTGGTGGTAAAATTATTATCAATATTGAATTATTTTTTCTCCTTACCATTAGCTTGCTATCAAATAGGTGTAGCTTAGGAAAATTAACTCAAAATGTTGCTACTACCACTTATTGTGAGTGAGCATCTAACTTTAGTATTCAAGTAAGATAATTAAATTATCATTGATCATAGAGGTATTTATCATGTTTAGAATAAAAATCACTTCAAATAAAGAGGATAGTTTATAAATAAAATATAATTAACATGTTTCCACCTTTGATACCAAAGGTTTGTATAATACAAGGATAATAGTCAAGAAAGTCATACCATAAGAGGAAATTTTACATTAATAAAAACAATACTTAATAATCATTTAAATGAAAAATCCCAATGGGTTGAAGATGATTTTTTAGAAAACCATAATATACATATATTTTATTCTTAATTTTCTATCGATGTAGAGTACACTAATCAAAGAAAGTAAGTAAGAGTGGTAACCCAATTTTGATTAAAAAGGTGGTATAGTGGCAAGAAACACATCATTCTCTCAAGGATATGGGCAAAGAATGGCTAGATTTGAAGAGAAGTGTCACTTCTTGTAGTTCATTATTATCACCAATTTAACCTCTTGGGTATAACTACTCCCAAACAAGGGTAGTGTCATCCATATGGCACATTATGACAAATGGAAAACCAAGAAATCACTTTCATCAAGAATAATTCCCAACTAGTTCTTGAAGGTGATGATCTAATTAACTCCCAAGTGGCTACTTACTTACAAGGAAATTCAACTCTTAAGGATATGTTGTACACTTCCCAAAAGGCACAAATCCAAAGCCAATTTTGCATTGGCAATAAGACCTTGCATTTTGATTCCATGGTACTTTCAACATTGTAGCTCACTTAAGACCCATCAAAGCATTGCTCTACTTCTTCAAAACTACTAGGGGTTTGGAATCCTATTCTTAAAATGAATGATCATTCCCATTCAATCACTTGAGTTCCTACTATGAAGAGTTCTCACCACTTCTCACTAAAGATATACAACAAATACCCAAATTGAAGTAAAAGTAACAATAATATTTTGGCCCTTTTGCTTTGTTTGTGTTCAAAGGACTCAATGACTTATTAACAACTAGGCCAAAGCCTTCTACACTCTTCATATTCTAAGAAAAATAAACATTCTAACAACTGAGTGAGTCCAAAGATCTTCTTGACTCATCTTCATTATACATTGAGAATCCTATCTTCTTTCCTTCTCTTGTTCTACTCACATGTAGGTTAATTAAGCATCTTACTCATCTTAGAGAAGGTATCAATTCTTCCACATTGATAATACTATCTTGTTATCTTCTCTTGTTCTACTCATATGTAGGTCAATGAGGTACCTTACACATGTTAGGGAAGGTATCAATTCTTCCACAAAGATAACTTATAGTTTTGTCTCCTTTGGATTTACTATTCCAAAGTTTACATCTACAAAGGTCCTATAACTAAGAAGAATATAACAACTATAGAGAACTTCTTCAATGAAGTGTCCTTGGCCTAAAGTACTATTGCAAAGAACTACTTTTTCCTTTATAATCCTAATAAGGAGCTTGGTCCTCTCCTCATAATTTGCTATTTCTAAGAGGTATGTGTCAAAGGTTTTGGGGAATTTTTATCTATATGTTCCCAAAGCTTAACTGCTAGCTAGTCCATCTTTTCATCCTTGTACTTCTTTCTCTATATTTTCTAAACTTATACCTTCAACTCATGTAGCTTTCTCTTTGTCATCTTACCTTGAGCTACCTCGTCCATAGTTTCTACCAACTATCCCAAACTTCTTCTTGTTGCTTAAGGATCTTTGTCATCTCTTCTGTCAAGTTATTGTTCAAGGCTTATACTTCCTTAGTCACATCCTTCAACATTTGTGGTTGATTGGCTGTCCTCTCTTCCTTTTCCTTCTTCAATTCTTTGTCCATTATTCAAGTTGTATGGCCACTCTTCATGTACTAAGACATCTACAACTCTAGAGTAATGATTTTGACTTTCCCTATTTTGAGTTCTCTTCAAATATTAACCACTTCTTTGTCATGCACCTCATACCTTTTTTGTTTTACTTGTGTTCAAGATAATGGGCTCCCTAGTCACCTTACAACCTTTGAATGTCTTCTTCTTACTGATTTTGGTTTGTAGTGAGAGAAGTGTTTTGTTGTTTTACATTGTAATTCTCTTGCACTAGTGGGTTTACCTTTCAATGCTCCTCCTTGTACAAGGTTTGGCTCTTCCCTATCTTTTTTTCCACTTGTCTTGCTCTGCCTTCTTGGTATAGATCCTTTGGACAAGAGAGGTGTAATCTACTACATCAAGGTAAACTTTTGATATTATGGTAAAATTCTCTCTTTAAGCTGCAAGGAAAAACCTACCAAATGGATAAAAAATTTGGCCCACTTGGTGACTTGCTTTCTTTGTTCTTGGATGGCCATCCCTCTCACTTGACTCTACCTCCACTTGGAGGGTCTTCTTCTTCATACTCAATATTTTTCTTCCTTTAGGTTCTTTGTTTGGTTTCTCTTCAGATTCCTCTTATTCACCTTCAGGAAACTCCACTCCTTGGGTAGGACTAAGGTGTTCTTTGGAACAAATTTGGATTTCTTCTTGTTGTTCTTTGGCTTGTCATTTTTGGTCTTCTTGGTATGCCCCTTGATCTTATAGATTTGGGATAGATTATGCATCTTTGAATTGGTCATGGCACTCAATTTGGACAATGAACCTTGTAAGATGAAAGTAGTTGTTGTTCTCTCCTTTTTATTCTACCTCTATGTCTTTTTCTTCCTCCTCCAAACATGTGCTGATTACCTATGGGTTCTTCCTTGGTCTCTTGCTAGGGTTTCAAGATCTTGATGGTGATGATCTCTTCTATTCACCATGGTAGTTTTTTCTTCATCCACCAATATTAACTTACCAATGGCCACATAATCCACATCTACATCTCTTCTGAACACTTTTAAATGAGTGCTCTCCCTTAGGGTTGCAAGGTGAAATACCTAATTATGTGATAATGCTTGGAAAATTCCTATGTTTCTTCTTGTGTGAGTATGTTCAACCCCACGTAGAAAATGAAGCAAAGGAAGCCATGTATGTTTCTTTACCATCTTCCTTGAACTACCTAAGCATGCTTGTTGCTTGCAAGTAGAACATATGTGCATAATTGACCAACTCTCCTTGATACATATACTCAAAGAAGATAGCTTTGTCATTGTTTATGTAGGTTGACCTATTTAGTCAAAATAGGGTCATCAATACTTCTAAAATAATCCTTTGAGGTGTATCCTTGTAATTGCCTACCTTCTAGCCATTGTTGGTGGACCTCTCATCTCCAAAGGACTCTATAATTTAGGTGTTCATCTCTTTGTTTGTAGGCCTTATTTTAGTGTCAAGATTCACTCTCCCAAGTTGAGATACATCCAACTTTAGAACATTTGTCCAATTATCCTATATCCAAGCAAAGTGGTTTCCTCCAAGATCCCATGTTGTTCTTTCTTTCCTTCCCTTCATCTCATAGATGATCCCAAAATCACTAAGCTTCCAATTGCAAAGCAAGGAGAGATGATTGCTCTAGACCACCTTACCTCTACAAGAGATTGCTCATTTTTTACTACTAGTGCATGGAGAATTGCCTTTGGGATCTTCTTCATGGAATTCTAAAAAGACACAACGTTTCCTATTGAGTGCAATGGACTAATTCAAAAAACTACAAAGGATTGTGAAAGACTACAAAAAGCTATGAAGGTTTAGGATTACTGTTTTCTCTTTGGTTTTAGACTAAAATTGCTAAAAATAAGTGAGATTACTCCAATTGCACTTGATTTTATAGGTTGTGTTTTTCAATCAATAGGTAAGTAGTCACTCTCCATACATACAAGCCTTTGGTGGATACCAATGGTCTTTGGTGGTAGTTTGTTATCTAGGTGATGGTGCATTCAAATTAATGTACAATCTTTAGGTTTGAAGGACTGTTGTACTTGAGTTCTTTGCATATCAGCACTCTTTGGACTTGACATCTTTGGGATTCTTCCTTTTGAGTGCATTTTCCTTTGTACTCTTGGATATATAGATACAACTCCAACAAAACTCAACTAAGTGGTTTCCTTTCCTAAACAAATAATTATTCTACCATATCCTTGTGAAATTAATAAAAATAACAAATTTTGAGAAAAAGTGGTCACCATATAGCCCTCCTCTAATATGAGTGTCTTCACAAACACAATGACTTCTACTCTATTTGGACCTTAGTTATAACACCTTAATCTTTGTACTATAACACCCATTGGTGCATGTTTTCTCTATAGGATATTAAGTTTTGCATTGTAAGTAGTAGAGAAATATTATCTATATAGATTTTAACCAAGCTTCTTCATTAGTTCATCATATCTAAGATAAAGGTGACTTTATTCTAAAGGAAGGGAAAAGAATGAGCATCATTAGTTTATCTTATGGTGTATTGACTTGGTATTATTCCCAGTTATTTAACATTGAGGAAAGAGTTGAGAACTCTTTGCCCACAAGTCTTGTTGGTGTAGATTTTTCTATAGTACAAGGATAGCCTATGTGAAGGAATCCTTGACTAAATTGGTAGGTGAAGATAAGACCATCTACTCATGGGATTATTCCCATGTGCTTGGATATTCCTTTAGACTTTATTTGACTTGTTGCCTAGTATCTTGAGTTACTCCAATAATTATTAACTTTTTCACAAGTATATAGGCTAAGGATGAGGAGATACTCATCATCCTTTCATTATCAAATATCTCTCTCTCATCATTGAGTTCTTTAGTGAGCAACATCTTGAGTCTTGGAGGTGCCTTGGAGTTCAAGCATATGGAGGAGTGTGATGGCGTTGAGGTTCTTTGCCTTCTTAGTCCATAGTGCACTACCTTAATAGCCATCAGAGGTTCATGGTGAGTGAGAGGCAAGCCAGCTCATTGACTTGGGTGGCAAATATATTCCTTTTCAAATTAGCTAATTGCAAAGACCCATTATCATAAACTTGCACCACCTTATATTTTCCTATCCAATTGAGATAGAATTTCCCAAGGAAGAGTTTATGTCAACTATCATATAATGAAATTAATTCTACCTTTGGAATCATTACTTGTTTGATCTTCTTGTTATGTTGTTCCTTCCTTTGGAGTTGATCACTCTTTGTGTGCTTGTATGATTCATTTGTTTCTCCTCAAGGAACACAAATTTTTGTATCCAAAGATCTTGATTCTCTTCTTTGAATAGTTATTCTTTAGAGAATCTTGTTTGAAGGGACTTTGATTTCCATTGGTAAAGTTGGATGTAATCCTTATGCTAAAAAGTATGGAGTCTACTTTGTGAGGTTTGTCTAAGTAGTTTGGTAGACCCATATAGTAGTTGGTAACTTAGTATCCAAATCGTGTGCATAATTGACAACCACCTTGTTGAGGATCTTGCATAGAAGACCATTAGACTTCTCTATCAGGCTATTCAACTTTTGGTTATAGTGAGTAGTCTTTTGAAGCTTAATTTAAAATTATTTTGTAAGGGCCTAAGCTAAGCTATTCAAGAAGTACACTCTTCTATCACTAACCAATTCTAATGGGAAAACATAGCAAGAGATTCAACATCATCCATTGAGTTGCTTTCACCTCAACCATCTTTGTGGCATACTTGGTATACTAGAATGAACATCTTCCAAGTGGTATTTATGGTGGGTTGAATTAGTCATACAAAACCTATTCCCCATTTTACTATTGTACTATTACCTCTCCGGCTGGACCGCTCATCAGAAATACGAAAGGTGTGCAATGTCTCAAACCTAAAAATGGCACTGACCTAAATATTGGAACTTGGGGTCCGTGACTCAAATGACATTTAAGGTAAAAATTGGTCTTAGGGGACCATTATGTTGTAAGAGTGGGTCTTCCTACTCATTGGAAAACATCACATCTCTTAATGTATGTGTATACATCTTTGTACATGGTCTACCACCAAGGATCTATCGCTAAGATTGTATTCATTGGGTTTTTCAAGGTGTAATGTACTCCCAAAGCTTTCACATGTAAGGACTTGATCACTCCTCCAATTTTGTATGATTCTAAACAACAGAAAAGAACTTCATCCTTGCTCATCCTATAGAGGATGATACCCTTCAGTCAATATAGACCCATATTGTGTAGGAATACTGCTCTTAGCTCAAGATCCATCCCTTTTTGACTCTACAAAGTGCAAAGGTACTTGTTCTCTGCTAGATAACATGTTCTCATTGCTCCCAATATCAAGAACATCTCCTTATTTGAGAAACCATCATCTAGGTCTTTAATATTTGGTCCTTAGCTAAGAAAGAAAATCTAAGTTCTCATGGTGAACTCAATTTCTTGCCTATAGAATGTAGGCGAACTTTTGCAAGAGAAATACATATTTTTCAATCTGTCCAAATAAGTCTACCTTCTTCATTAGATATTGTGATGTGTAATGATTTACATGGAAGATAAATTTTTACCCTAACAAGTAGTGGCAAAATCTGTTGCAGGCATGCACTATACCTAAGGCTTCCCTCTCCATGGTGGACAAATCTACTCAGCATTAGTAACTAACTATTGCATAATATATCAAGTAATCTATTTTGTTGTCATCTTTTTGATTGAGTAACATACTTATTGCTACAAAGGATATATTCACATACATATGGAATATTATTTCTCAATTAGGGCCTTGTGTCATGAAAGCTTCCACCAACTTGGTTTTGAGTGCTACAAAGGCTTCCTCCAACACCTTTATCTATACATATTCTTTTGACTTCTTCTTAAGCAACTTTGTGAAGGATTCTACTAGCACTACATAATTGGCAATAAATATTCTATAGTACCCTACATAGCCTAAGAAGGCACAAAGTTTTCTTAGGTTCTTTAGGGCTTCCATGACACGTCATATAATCTAAAGTCTATTCCAGCTGTTAATATTAGATGATCCTAGAGCAAAGAAAAAGCAGAACTTCTGTTCCTACTTTTGCAAAAATTCTAATCACATCCTTGGAGCATGAGTCGACTGCATGATTCACTATATCACATCATGGTCGTGATAACTGGCTAGTATATACCTTGAGTACTGCAGTGTGGTAGGGATAAAATGCATAATGATAGTTCACACTTATTAATCTGCTCTTTAATGTTCGAGATTATGAGGTTTGTTGACAAGTTGCTTTTTGCTGGTGAATATCACTAGTCTTGAGTTAGTAAAATAGTTTTGTCCAACTTTTTGCACAAAGTAATTATTGTACGGTGAAGACTTTACCGGCTCGCACAAAGTTGACGGGGCTTCCGGGAGCCTTAGCTAGCATAAAGTGAGCTCGTCTTGGCAGGCAATGTTCTTGTATTTCAAATCGTCGTGTTTGTGAAAACGCTTGCCACATAGAGCTGACAGAGCGCCCCGTCAAGGCTTGAAGGCGATCCGTTAGGCCTTTTTTCCAACTTTGCGGGGAGTGGGGTCGGCCAGGTCGAAGTGTCGGCATCGATGGTGATCATGAATTTACCAAGATTCGGCAGCCTCAAGATAGCAGTCCTCGATTTGGCATTTTGTGCAATAAAATTTCTAAATTTGCTTGAATCCTTGTGGGAACCATAATAATAACCTGTACTGTAGCAATGACTCGCAAGTCCAAAGCCAAAATGACCTTAATCTTCTCTAGATTTATCTTAGTTCCTCTTCTTGATATAGGATGTCTGGATAGGATCCCTTTGATTATTATGAAGAAACATTTCTACAAATGGAGAGATGATCTTGTAGCATGACAACATTCTAATGTTTGTCGGAAGAAAGAACGATGCTACTCTTATCGCCAAAACCACAAAAATCACCTATGAAAATTTCCATAAACTTCCAAAGGTAATCCTTAAAGGTAGCAATAATCATTCTTTGAAAAGTTGCAAGTGCATTACACAAGCCAAATGGCACTTGGTTCTAAGCACAAGTGCACCACTTGATAGTAAAAGTAGTTTTATCCTTATCTTCCTTTCAAATAGAAACCTAGTTATATCTTGAAAATACATCTAAGAAATTATAACAAACATATCTTGCAACTTGATCTAGGATTGCATCTATGAATGGCAACAGGTGATGGTCTTTCTTGATAGTTGCATTCAACTTCCAAAAAACTTTACACATTTGGATCTTTCTGATATTCTTCTTTGGCACCACCATAATTGGTGAAAATTATTCACTATTGAGCACAAGAAGTATGATACCAACCAAAAGATACTTGTCTATTTCATCCTTTACTAGCAGTTGGTATTATCTTTGCTAAACAGTTGAGTTGGTATTATCTTTGCTAAACAAGAAATGCACCTTCTTCTAGGTCAATCTGATACTCACCAAATTGTTGAGGAATACCAAGCATTTGCTCACTTGCTCAGTTGAATCCATCTTGATTCTCCCAAAAACATTACATTTTCTTTATATTTGGCTTGAGAAACATACTTGGATATTTTCAAAACTTGTTCTTTGGCTATTATCATGTATTTGCAATCACTTTGACTGACAATACACTCCACATGACTGACTTGGCTTAACTTTTAGTAGAGTTGGGTGTTCTTTTTGATCTTTGGGGTAATGAATTCCTTTATCTTCCACTTTGTAGCAATCCAAATATTTGACCACTATTGTCAAACAAAAATACCAAGTTTAAGTGCAAAAATGTCATTTACAAGATTGCATAGAATCAAAGTGTGGGATGAAAATCTATTGCGGGAACAACAAATAGTGGGACAAATTAGTTGAGAAAGATTTATTATAGGATCCTACATTATGGGCCATGTAGGATGAATTTTCTATGGGCTAACCAAGTTCAGCTGTAGAATCAATCCTCTATGAGATGTATAGCAATGCAAGATTTTTTTCCTCTACAAGAAAATAGCAAAGTAGATAAGTAGGCTATCAAGGCTAAGACAACACTCTAACTATGTTAGGGTTGTAATATAGTCGAGAAAATAAAGGAGTAGGAGCCAATTGACAGTAATGGTGGTGGCACAAGGAGACAATGGCCACAATAAGAGTATTGTTAGGAGATAGAAAAATCTCTTTAAGGTTAGGTTACTTGTATATAAGTGGAGGTGTGTCGTTCATTTTTTTTTTGTTAATCCTCCATCTCTATATTTCACATTCTAGTTATTCTAAGAGTGACACATTGAGTCAGTAGTCCATTCTTTGAGTACAACTCTATCTGAATGATTAGATTCTAGTAAGCAGTTAGATTCTATAATTGTGATCAAATTGAGTTCACAAATTGAGTTTATTACCAATCATGGTTGTAATGGCTAGTATATTTAATTATTAAATTGAAAATCCATGTTGGGTTAATCAGGCAATCCTTGCTATTAAAGAAAAACCATTCTGCTCATTTTGTCTACTAACCAAGTGCTAAGTTTTATTCCAAGGTTATGAATGTGGAATGAATGTATCATAGTGCTCCTTGCTTTGCTTGTTGCACTTCTATCCTAACCTTAGAGTGTTTCTTTAGCACTACCCATAATATTTTATTAATTTACTTAAGGGTGAAAACCAAGGAAGCCAAAGTGCTCTCAAGGAGACAAACTTGCAAGACATTTCTTGGACTAAGTGTCCAAGGATGAACCTTAT
Organism: Lunularia cruciata; assembly: GCA_948567375.1. Taxonomy (NCBI): domain Eukaryota; kingdom Viridiplantae; phylum Streptophyta; class Marchantiopsida; order Lunulariales; family Lunulariaceae; genus Lunularia; species Lunularia cruciata. The sequence goes on from OX419756.1 coordinate 16,295,339, forward strand.
CCTATAGTTGAGCTAAGCTTACTATAGGAACTCTACCCACAATTCCTTCCCAAGCCAAGAGAAAGGCTGGCTGCATAAGAAATATCCCACAATCCCTCCATCTTGTAGCATCTTGTACCCTCAACTATGGATTTGGTCTAACCTTGCCAACATTTTTGGTGTTGCTACTTGCTGACACATATGTCCTCTCCACTACCTTCTATAACTTGCTTAGGCTGCACTTATTCTACACTACATTGCAAAGACACAATTTTTATCAATTTGGACAAAGCATTATCTCCAATTTCTCCAAGCCTAGTTGTTTTGAATCCAAAGGAAGCACTACTTCCATTGTTTACAAACATGGTTTTCAATCCAATAGAAGCATTACTCCCATGTTCACAAACAAGGCTTTCAGTTTGGTGGAAGCATTACCTCTCATTTCTACAAGTACTTTTGTTTTCAATCCAAATGAATCATTACCTCTTATGTTTACAAGCATTCTTGCTAATTTTCAAATTTGGACGTCACTTCCTTTCATGGCAAGCACTTCTACCCAAGGAAGCTTGTCCATCTTAACACCACCCCCTATAAATGCACAAGGTTCTTCTACAAAAACACCTATCTTAGCTCATGTAGTCCCTATTACTACCATTGAAGTGGCATCAACCTTAGGAGGAGGAAACAATTATATAACCCCCCAGAATAGTAGTGTTTATAAGGCAAGAAGATTTTGAATCATTCTTGTAAATGTTTGAGAATGTCTTTATGGCACAAAATATCATGGATGATATTTCTATACCACAACAAGTTGGCCAATATTTCATTGGAGTTGTGCAACACTAGTTTAAGGGCCTAGCCCCTACCACAAGGATAACTTATGCATTGATATAAGCTAAACAACAACAAGAATACATCTTGCAAAGCAAACACGAACAATTGAAGCACAATATACTTTTTTTTGGCAAAGGACATAATAAAATAATTCAAAAATTTATACAAAGGTTCTTATACATATTTTCAATGATCACACCAGCTTTAGATCCTACAATGGCTCTCAACTAGTTAAAGGATGTGCTACTTGAAGATATTAAAAACTTTTTCATCTACAATAAAGCTATTACTTGAGCTTAAGCATTCAAGGAAACATGATGTTGGGCTCAAGCTAACGAGTAGGACATGGCCTTATTGGACCCTCATTCTATAATACCAAAATTCAAAGGGAATGTAATGCATAACCCTATGCTACTACTCAAAGATTCCAGTAGCCAAATTACTTCTATAAAAGAACTCCCGCCATTGCACTTGCTCAATAAGTATTACCACAACCAAAAACCCGTATATGATTATATGCTTGTAACAATTCCTTCAATTACTTTTGTAGCTCTTCTAGCCCCGATAGAAATGATAGCTCCCTTAGCTACCAATGTTCCCACAACAAATAAATTGACTAGCACTTACAAGATCTACCTTTCCAAGGAGGAAGAGGAAGCAAACAAGGCAAAGGACCTTTCGGACCCAATATATGCTATCATATTTGTAATTAGAATCACTATGCAAACTAATGTCCCAACAAGCCTACATGTTGTGTATTCTACTTTGGAGCACATACCATGGCACAATGCACAAACTTCCAGAATTATATTACTTAGGTGCATGTAGTCTTTGTACAAAATGAACCATGCAATAATGGTGGTCCTAATAAGATGTGCATTTCATCATGATTGAGGAAATTTCTCATATGTGCAATACAATGTCAACCAATGAAAGTGCTTTTATGGAGGCAAATGTATTCTTCACAACCTATTCCTGCATTTATGTAGTACTTGATCCAAACAATATTTCTACTTCTAATAGTTACTCCTCTATGAGTTTGGATGAAGAAACTATGTGGGATAAAGCAATTCAACCCTCCTTGTAAATTTATAGGGCCATAGTCTCTATGTTTGACACTTTGGTAAAGTAGTCACCAACTTTTATCATACATGGCTATGCCATTATTGCTGATATGGGTAAAAAAGCCAACGTCAATATCAAACCAATATACATGAAAACCAATATCAATATCTATTTATAACCAAAGAAGAGATGAGCGGCCATGCCACATCTAAGGTAACACGTGCCAAAAAATCACATGGCCTAAATCCTACTGATCCTTATGGTCAACAAATTTTATTGGTACAAACGCTTCTACAAATGCTTACATTTCTTTGCACTTAGAGAATGGCTCTCTTAAGTCTAGTGATAGAGCTTCTACTGGACAACGTGCCCCTTGCCTTATACATGAGAACATAACCACAAAGCTATGGCTACTTCTTGCTTCTATATCAAAGATGACATCAATTTTCAGGACAAAGAGGTAGATGAGGAATCTATTCATCTTAATAGAGCTCTCCTTGATGGTAATATTATCTCTTGAGGAGAAGCAAGGAAGCCTACCATGCATGAAAAGGTATTTCTAGTTGTTACTATTGATGAGAATCACCCATCCCAACAACTCAAGCTACTTTTGGAACAAGCTCTTACCATTGTTGATAATCATGTGGAGAAGCACACAAAATGGGTTGAAAAAGAACAAGAAGCACATTACACAATACCAAAGATAGATTACAATGATACTTTCTAGAGAAACCTCTAGAGTAATCATTTTAGAATGTCTTCCTCCACTTGTAGGTCATAGGCAAGTTTCATGATCTTAAAAATAGAAAGGCACCTAAATATGTTAAGATTAGCACCAACACATCAATTGAGGATCAACTTACCTATCAAGACTTCTTTTAAGAGTTTCAAGATGTGTTTTCCTACAATAAATGGAAATCATGAATGTTGATCTCTAGGTGTGCAACAATCAAAATCTTAATCTATCTAGATAATGCTCCATTCAGATCCAAACCATACAGGTTGAATCCTACTTACTATCAAAAAATGTTAGACAAATTAGACAAACTATTGAAAGACATATTTGTTTATCGCAAAGGAGAAACAAAATGGGTCTTCCTAATCTTAGTGGTCACTAAAAAGGATATGAGTAAGGTACTCATCTATGCGGTGTTCTAGAAATTGAATGCCCAAACCATCTTGGACCCCTCTGCAATCCTATTCACAAACACACTATTGGACAAAGTGGTGGTAGCCAATGATTCTCATTCATAGATGGGCATTTTGACTACAACCAAATTTCCATTGGTCCAAAAGATCAATACAAGACTACCTTTGTCATACAATTGAGGTACCTATGCTTACCAAGTGATGCCTTTTGAGTTGCAAAATGCTCCCACAACATTCCAATGCAATATGATGAACTCCTTTGGTGTGGAACTCAAGGACATGAAACTACATCTCAATGGTATGTGTATACACAACTCTCACATTGATCATATCAGCATGCTAAGGCCTACTTTGCAAATTTGCAAGCAATTGAGGATTTCACTAAATTGTAACACAGTTGAGAAATATACTCTATGTGGAATTTAGCCAAGCTTCTACATTAGTCATGATTAGCTAGAGTTAGTCCTAGCTAAGATGAAGGTGACTCTATTCTAGAAGAAGAAAAAAGAGTGAGCATCATTATTTTGTCCTCTAGTGTTTGGACTTGGTATTATTCCTAGTTATTTGGCTTTGAGGAAAAATGTGAGAACTCTTGGGCCCACAAGCCTTGTTGGTGTAGATCTTTTTATAGTCCAAGCATAGCCCATGTGAAAGAATCCTTGATTTAGTTGGTAGGTGAGGATAAGACTACCTACTCATGGTATTATTCCCATGTATATGGATATTCCTTTAGACTCTGTATGACTTTTAGCCTAGTAATTTGAGTTATTCTGGTAATTAATAATTTTGGTGTGTAAATTTTTCACAAGTATACAAGCTAGAGACTCATCATCCTTTAATTTGCAACTATTTCTCTCTCATTGAGTTCTCTAGTGAGCAATGCTTGAGTCTTGGAGGTGCCTTGGAGGAGTGTGATGGAATTGGAGTTCCTTGCCTTTTAGTCCATGGTGCATTACATTAATAGCCATCAAAGGTTCACTGTGAGTGAGAGACAACCCGGTCCATAGATTCCACAAAAGTGTTTATTGCCATTTCTTGTGGACCCCTCGTTTATCACATGGTTACAAATTAGCATAATGATAGACCCCAAGAAGATGTAAGTCATTCAAGGGTTGTATCAAAGATAGTGAGTTAAGAAGCTATTAGGTTTATTAGGCTATTTGGGGTGTTTCAAGTGATATTTTCACATGTATGCTAGGATCACCTCTACACTAGTAGGATTATTGCACACCATAGTTGACTTTGTGTGGACTGAAAAATGCACTAAAGGATTCAAAACTTTAAGGAAAAATTTGGCCAATACTCCAATATTGATAACACCAAAGTAGGAGTTGGCTTTTCATGTTTTTGTGGATACCTCTAACATGGCCAGGGGTGCTATCCTAGCTCAATATAATGAAGAACAATGGGAACACTTGATCTAATATGCTAGTTAGTAACTTATCTCAATAGAAAGGAACTTCTTGACAACAGAATGAGAATGCCTTGGGATGATCCTTGTTGTCCAAAACTTTGCCACTACCTTATGGGAAATTGTTTCATGTTCCATGCCAATCATGAAGCCCTCAAATATCTGATCAATAAACCATGTTTAGTGAAAAGGCTAGCATGTTGGATATTACTCATATAGGAGTTTTTTTAATGATGGTCTCATGATAATGTAGAATTTTTGTCTCATATTCCCAAACATCCCATAGTTTGTTCCCTTAGGACGGATCCATAGACTTCTATCTTAGCATAACTAGTCAATCATCTTGTATAGTCCAAATCAAGCACTATCTCTCTATGTGAAATGTGCCCTTTAATTTACTAAAGGCCAATCACACAAGTTTTCATATGTAAGCACTTCTTTTCAGAATTTTGCAAGGAGACCTCTACCAAATGGGGGTGGATATAGTACCCTAGCATTGCATCAACCCAAAGGAAGTTCATATTGTGTTAAAAGCATGCCATTTGGATAATCAAGAAGGCAATTCTCTAGAGAGCTTACTACATGCAAGGTCTACCTTGCATGATATTGTTGGCTATCTAGTTTTGTGGATGCCAATCTATACAAACACATGTGTAATGGCTATCAATAATTTGGCAAACCTTGTCATGATATTGAATGTTCTTCCATCCCACATTGCTGGCTCAACCATTCCAAAATATGAACTCAAATTTGTGAGATCTGTTAATCCCACTACTCAACAAGTAGGCATTGCTACATCATTTTCACTATTCATTATGTAACAAATCAGGTGGAAGCTGAATCCTTTGTTAACAATTTTGTTGTGGTCACTATACAATTTCTACACAAAAATATAATTTCTAAGTTCCCTTATCCATTCTCATAGACAAAAAATCTCACTTTATCAACAAAGGAGTGTAAAATTTAACTACCACCCACTAAATTTATTAGAATTGGTCCACTCCATACCACCCATAAGTAAATGATAAAGTCAAACATGTCAATGGTATTCTCTTGGTACTTCCTAAGAGAATAGTAACTTAAACCCCATAGATTGGGATCTAAAGCTCTTGGATGCTCTATGAGCTTACCACACTATAATAAATCTCTCTATGGGATACACCACATTCCAACTTGTTTATATGCAAGAGGAAATCTTGTCAATCAAGTTTTTAATCCCACACTAAGATTGCTTACGGGCAATTGACATAGATGTCTCGATCTCTTGAAAGGGAGCCAATGGAGGAAAGGATTTTTGTGTTGCATAATATGACTAGAAATTATCTACATGCACTCTACATGCAATACAACACTCAAGCTAAGCAACATACCTACTTTGATTGCAACACCAAGGAGTTCTTACTTTACCAAAGGGATTTGGTGTTGAAATTTAATGATAAGGTTGGCCAATTCCTTAGCAAAGTTGTTGAAAAATGGCTAGGTCCTTATTGAGTATGGGAAGTTTTCAACAATGGATAACTCTAATTGGAAACATTAGATAGAGAAGTCTTGGAGTTTTGTACTAATGGCGCAAATTGTAGACCATAAAACCCAACCTACATTCCATTGACAGACAAGGAAGAAAAGATACCACATGAAACCTAATGCTTTTTCATCATGGAGGACAAGGAAACAATAACAACCTTGTAGGAAGGTATTCCTTTGGAATTCAAAGGACTTCCTAAAAGACTACGGGATTGACTATAGGTTCAGGTTCCTTGTTGGACCAAAGATTCAAATGCAACTATGGGAATCTTTTTTGTCCTTGAGCAATGGATGGCTATATTGTTTCACATTTAAGGTCAAAATAGCACCACATGAAGAAAAAATTTGCCTCCAATTCCCAAATGATGCAAAATACACAACAATCTCAATCCAAGTGCAAAAAGTTGCCAAATGTATGAATATGTTTCTATTCCCATAGTAGGATAGTGTGACATGCATAAGAATTTAATGCCAATCAAGAAGTACAACTTCCAAGAGGTGATCCAACCTTATAAAACCCTTGCAAAATTCCTTAAATTCTTTGGTTTGCAAATCAAAAATGAGAAGGAATTGATCATTGAGCACTCATGACAAAGAGAAGTATGTTAGCTCATCATATTAATCTTGTAAAAGAGAGAAAAAACCAAGCAAAAAGTCAAAGAATCTATACAGGATGAGCATCAATTCATAGCCAAATTGATTGTGGGAGAAATCATAGACAAGCTAGATCAAAAAATTTGAGAAAACATCATCTTGATCATTTCCAAATCTTGGCAAGAAGCAAAGAACCACCAAGTTGATATAGTTCCACCAATTCAAGAATTAGAGAAGTCTTTGACCAAATCTTTGAGGAGCTAGAAAGCCATGCAAATTCAAATCAGTTCTATGGGAGAACCAACAAAGAAGAAATGGTACCAATCTACATGTAGTTGTACCACTTGTGTGATTTCAGCAATGTGGCCTAGAAATGAGGAGGAACATGGAGATGAGTAAGATTTGGAATATTGTTGCCCACAATTTCTACCTTCCAAGCAATGAGAAGCTCACAAGAGTGTTGGAGATGGTAGAAGAAATACGAGTGATTTGAAAGGTGATCCACTTGCTAATTCCTATAACATGTCCTCACCCAAAACCAATTCCCATAACTAAGGACATGATATGGGAAGTATTCTTGTTACAAAGAAGTCAACAAAAGTTCTCTTGGCTTGGAGGGTGTTCCAATTTAGCCCGCAACATCTACAAGGGGTATTTTTGCTCTTACTAAGGAGAATCTATCCAAGTCCATGCACAAAAAATGGGTTCTTGATGGTCATATATCTGCCATTGTTCTTTGATATAAAGAAATTTCATTGGCTCATTGCAGGTCAAGGAAATGTATTGTACTTGAATGCTTCACTCATTGACACTCTAATCTAAAGTGTGATCTATGGAGAAGCATCTAATTTTGCTCTTGTACTATTCAAAAATTTGTGTGAATATTGTGTCAAAATTCAAGAAGGCACTCTCAACCAATTAAAAAAAAAGGAAAGACTTTTATTATGGGGCCCATCCTTATAGAAACCCTAGAATATTTGGCTTTAGGCACCTCCCAATTCAGGAAGAATCTCATCAAGGAGGTAGCATCAATGTCACAAATGCCAATCTCTAAGAAAAGCTACCATGAGATGATAAAGTGGATCAGGGCATAGAATGTTAGCCTCCATGTGATGGCCTAGTTGGTCTACCACTTTACCAAATGGACCAACATGGAGCAAGAGAGTCTCTTGAAATTGTGAATGCATGCAACTTTGGGAGCATAAGAAGCAAAACTACAAGAACCCTTCACATCTATGGAAGTAGAGGCTACATGCAACAAAAGGAAGAAGACAACCAGCCAAGAGAAGGTGGAACAATATCACCCACCTCAATAAAAGAGAAGAAGAAGCTAGGGGTTATGCTTAGAAAGCCCACCAATGATGCCAAGCAAGCAAAATAGGCTATGCCAAAGATGAGGTGCTCTATTGCAAAAGGGAAGAAAGTAGTAATGGAGGTTCTAAAAAACTCAACAAAGCACAAGCAACGAGAGGAGGTAGACATCATTAACTTGGAGGATGATTTGCCAAAACCTCATAGAAATATGCCTGACCTACTAGAGCAAAGGAAGGAAGTAGAAGGGTCTTCTCAAAAAGAGAGGGGTATTGTCTCTGACCTAGTTCTATTATTGTATGATGACATGGATTTTCTTGGCCTAAGGAGTACCTAATCACCAATATCACCAAGTAAAAGGATGTTCCTTATCCTTGAAACCCTACCTCCTTTTCAAGTAGTGCAAAGGAGGGGCCAAGTAGCTCTCAAGACTCCAATATAGTGACAAGAAGGTTGCGAGTAGCTAATCCTACATAGCAGAATAGGTTGGAGTTGTCCACCCAAATGATAGATGCTTGTGTTGATAACCTTGTAAGCAAGGAATACCACACTCAATGGGTAGGCAACCCCAACCAAGCATGGAAGCTTGGTTTGGTCTCTATATTGTCAGAGTTAAGATATAGCTATTTAGCCCGTAGTGAAGTAGAGTCACTATGGGAAGAACAAGAATGGCTCTTCCAAGAGAACTCTTGTAAATCACAAAAGGCAAAGCTTGCATGGGCTAAGAAGGAGACCACATGGCAATGGCAGTATGTCACTACTAGGAAAGAGTTAGGAGAGGCACTAACTCAACTTTAATCTCTTTGGACAAACAAAGCAATTGTTGGCCAGTAGTTGGCAACAAGGAAGTTGAAGACGCAATAGATAGAGGGAGAACTCCACATACTATGGGACCACATAATCTATGTAAAGGAGGACTCCATGGTAGCTAAAAGGAAGATACGGAATTATCCATAATCATAAACACTTCTATAAAAAAGTGGAAGACTTGTTGTACTCTACACTAGAAGCATAGGTCATAGCTCTAGAGAAGGAGAAAATCAGTTGGGAACAGCTTAGAGAAGCTCTAGAAGGAGACTAGATTCACATCAGCTGACAATAAGCAAGCTCACTACTGAGAAAATGTGATACAAAAAGGACCTTCTCTACTATAGGGAGAAAAGGATGGAGGAACAAGTTGAGATTAAGGCTCAAAAGAAATCCAAAAATGACCTAATATTGCAAAACCAAAAGTTGGAGCATAGAAGAAGCTAACTACTCCGGTTTCTTAATCAAAACAAGTTAAACGCTCCCATAAAGAAAGAAGATTCCAAAGTAGAAGATAAGCTTGATGAGCCTTAAAGGGTCTATAGGAGGTGGATCAAACTGAGGGGTCCTAGAGATGATAGGGCAGGGCCCATCAAGGATACATTTTAGAGGTAGTCTTGCAAGTGGTAGTTCATTTACGTCCAATTCTTCAAGGCCTATAACTCTTGGCAATAATCCTAGTGGTAAGAAGAGGTCAAGTGTAATATTGCAAGGACAAGAGAAGAGAGAGAAATACAAATTACACACTCAACATTTGGTGCCCAAAGGAGCACCTTCTCTTTATTATATAGACAACAAGGATCTCTTCCACGGAAGCTCCACCATAGGATTAGGCACACAGATAGGTGATATGACATCAAACTCCACCCTTGGATTACCTACTTGGATGGGTGACATGTTGGTCTAGGTCCTATCTGGTTGGTCAAACAAGCTTTGACCGGAGTGAATCTTTTAGGGAATCTTCTTGTAGGAGTCTCAGAATCACATAAGGTATCGTTGGAAAGCTCTCAATGAGACAAACCAGGGGGAGGGAAGGCCAGCCTTTACTTTATTATAGGGGGGGATTTGCACAATTTTGGGGCCTAATTCATTCGTTTAAGCCTCCAAAATTGCCTTTGAAGATTTCAAGCATATTTTGGTTCTACTTTATTAGTAGAAGTCCCCTTTTGGTGATACCTCTTTCTAATCTGTTTAGTCCATCATGTGGAACATCCTTCCAGATGTTACCAAACCAATTCTCACCTTTAAATCATATGTCTAGCTATTGGTTCTAAGGTTCTCAAGTCTATTTTGGTTTTTGCTCTATTAGTAGAAGTACTCTTTTGGTGATACTTCTATATGATCTATTTTGACTATCATGTATAACATCATTCTAGATGTTACCAAACCAAATTTCCCATCTAGATCATATGGCTAGCTCTTGGTATTACATCAGGTCCTAACATGCCTAACAAAGGGAGTCCAAAGTCATCAAGGATGAAAGCTAAAGGTAGTCCCATAGGAGTGGGAATTATGTGTAGAAATTTCTTGAGGGAGTAGATAGCTGAGACTACAAGCACTAGTACCTCCAGACCCAAAAATACTATGAGAAAAGGGACACCGACTCAAGGAGAATGGGAATTAACAAGTACCAAAAATATGTGAAGTATTGTGGAGGCACCCTATGTAGTAGATCTTAGAGCCAATTATAGAAGAAGAACTTTAGAGTTCTCACATAGAAGAAAAAATATTGGGCATCTTAGAAGAGAGGATGAGCCAATTAAGTCTGTATGTAGATGGAGTAGAAGCTACCATGGGACAAGCAACACAACATCCCAGACCAATGGACAATATGAGACATTCTAAAAGAAGTCCCACCAACTTGGCCTGGATGCAAGTATTTTAACTAGTCAAACAATGGGCCAAAAGTACAATTGTTATAACATTTGGCTTCACATACTTCATGAGTGCTTCTCAAGCCATGGAGTTTTGGGAGTCCATGGAAAAGGTGATGATCAATCTACAGATGCAATGAATTCAAGGTTTAGAAACCAATGCATGGGAGATGACTATAATATAATTTTTGGATAGACAACCTACTCAACACTCCAAGCAATTAGGAAGAGTCACACAAGGACCTTACAAATTCCAAGAATGGTTGAAGTTGGCCAATCCTCCAAGCCATGAGTCTAACTACAACCCAATTTTAGTGAGGACCCTTCCATTGTTCATGACCTTTGAAACACATGGGGTCACCAATGTAAACCAAGTGGAAGAAGACATTGAGACCTTATGTCTAAAAGATAAAGAATAGTTGACTTGGTACCCATTCCTTCCCCAACCAACTTTAATGCGAGATATGCAAAAGGAAGTATTTACATCTTTCTCTTAACTATAATGGGAAGTGTTGGTGTTCATATCAATAGAACTTATCTATCAGTTTGATCTTGCCTTACTCATTATAGAGATGGCAATAAATAGGCATGTAAATCTACAAACCAAGATTACTATAGAGCAATTTTACATGCTTTGGTCACATAAGATTGAATTTTGAGATGTTTGGAAGACCAAAGTTACATTAGTAGAGGCCATTCTAGAGGGGGATATTTGATTGGAAAAACCTCACAAGTTGAATTATGTAGTATTTACCTCCCATACCTTGTGGAAAGTTTGAAGTTGATCAACCAAGGGTTGGCAATAAAACCACCAGTTTTGTCTAGCAAAGGAATACATCAAGGTACCTTGGGTAGCTAACAAGGAGATCAATAGGATCCACAAGGACATAAGGTTACAAAGTGCTTGCAACGCTCCCATTAGTATCAACACGGAGGCACAAGAGGTGCACATTAGCCAAGTCATGAAGGAGCTTAAGGTGTCTTTGGATCATTTGGAGGAGAGAACACCATTCAACCATTCTACTGAGAAGTCCTTGGAAATGCTAAAAATCAAGTCAAGTTGTTCAAGAATAATATCTTTTAAGTACCCTTTGACATACAAGGCCTTGAGTGTATGCATGATTAATTGCTATTACAAGGGATACAACTTGGACATCAACTAGGATGATGTAGACTACAAGGACTCTCATGGAGATATGGCTATTTTCTATGTGCTTGAGAGAAAGAGTCTCACAATGAAGGAGTTTCTTGTCTCATATTGACCAGATTGGGAAATCTGGGTAAGGGATCTTCAAGTTCCTGCAATTATACATGATAATTTCAATTCTGTACTTAGACACAAAAAAATCCCCATGTAAGTTCCATTTCTAGGCCCATGCAAGAATAATGGTGCTCACAAATACTTTATTGTGTTTGTTATTGTTGAGCATCCAAGGTCTTATATTTACCATTGCTATGGCAACAAATATAGAGAGGATAGGAATTCTCACACCTTTGCTCCATTCCTAAGTGGCTGAAGAGAGGCTTAAGGAGAGGTTGGATCTATGAGTACTATGGTAAGAGCCAATCTACTATTTGGCCTATGGAATCCCATTCTTAGTCCCACATAAAAAGATGCTTGGTAGGAGTTCAAGAGACCATGCAAATGTTAGAAGATTGTTGGCAATGATGGTATGTGATGGTAAACCCAAGATCATGTAATTTTCCAAACATGGGTCTACTATAAGGTCATAGCTCAAGTATATCACTAGGTGGCCAATGGTGGTGTCAAAGAGGAGAGTATACTCACACTTTTCATTAAGAGATTAAATATACAATGTAACAATATATAGTTTAGCTATGAAGTTAGTCAAGGCTAACAAATAGTGAATAGGCCAAATTAGTCTAGAATATTCTAGAATTATCTAGGAAGTTTCTTGGAAAGCTTCCCAACTAGCTTAACTTACACTCAAAGTAGGAAGTTTCTAGAAAGAAGTTTCTAGAAGCTTCCAACTAGCTTAACTTGCATGCCAAGTAAGTAACTTCTAAAAGGAAGCTTCTTGAGAAGCTTCCCAATTAACTTGGCTTGCACTCCAAGAAAGTGGCCCAAGGAAGCTTCTTGAGAAGCTTCTCAAGAGCCTTGTAAATATATACCAGAGCCTTTAAATATAAATATCCTTATAAATACTAGAGCCAAAGCTCATGATAGGCATTAGAGGTTTGCCATACTCAAGTGTCTCAATGTGATCTTCCATTCTCCTATTTCTCTCCTTGGTCTTGGTCTTTTACATTGGTATCAGAGTAGGAATGGGATGGATGGAATCTATGGACCACTAAATCCATTTCCGCCAAACCATTGGGATCTTTGTGTCCGAGTACTACCTAAGTATCATTTCACACAATTCATCACCTCACGCATTGGGTTAGATTTTTTGAATACAATCACCTTGTCCAAAGAACCCTTTGTACTTTTAATTGTAACCTATGGAGAATGATGGACATGTTGCATCTATATATTAATAAATTAGATAGATTGGTGGTGGTGTGATAGAGTAGTAACAATGGCAGCAATACATGAGGTTATCATTGTTATGCAACAACAAATCAAGCACCTTACTTGATTGTTAGATGAACAAGATCATCAACGACGAGCACACATAGAAAGAGTATTAGTTCAAGAAGGAATCCAATTTCCAAAACCCAAGGTTTTTGAAGGCAAGTATCTCTCAAGTGTAGTGGAGAATCTTGTGTTTGACTACAAATGCTATTTTGAAGCTACCAATCTTCAAGATGAATGTAAATGGATTCTCTAGGCTTCCAACCAATTGGATGGAGTAGCAAAGCTATGGTGGCAATTTTGCGTAGAGCAAGTTGAATGGAATTTTGTTGCACTAATCTTGACATGGGCAGAATTCAAGAGTGGAATAATTGGTCAATTGTAAGCTATAAATGCCACACAAGCTGCATGAGATAGGTTAGCAAAGTTAAAGCAGGTTGTCTCTATAAGAAGTTACATCATCCAATTCCAAAACACCATCATGCAAATTCCAAATATACTAGAAGGCAAAGCTCTAGATTGATTTGTGAGGGGCTTGAAGTCACAAACCAGATTAGAGGTAATTATGCAAGAGCCACAACACTTGGAGGAAACTATGCATTTGGTGGAATGCTTTGATTCCTTGGTTGCAATAACTTGGTCTCAACCTCAACTTCCATAGAACCTATCAATACACTACACATAAGTGGAAGAACAAGTACCAATGGAGACTAATGCCATTCAATAAAGATCACTTGGCATTGCAGATAGAGAAAAATTGTGACAAAATGATGGTTGTTTTTATTGTCACCAAATTGGACATCGCATCTTGCTGAATGTCCACTTAAGAATGTGTGAACTTGACAAGTCACACAAATTGAGATTGTGGAGCAGAATGATCAAGGAAACAAGGAATCCAAGTAGGAGAATTTGAGGCGCCTATTGGGAACTTGATTAGTTCCAATGGGATCAAAGGCTTGACCTAGGCAAGTTTGCTTCACTTGCAAGGTATGATACCTGATTGTGGTTGTAGAATTTTGGTTGATTTGAGAAATTCAAAAAATTTCTTGTCCATGTAATTAGCAAATAAATTGTGTATTACTATCAAGCTAATAATTGGGAGTAGATTTATGATGACAGAAGGTAGAAAGGGTTTTGCATTTCATACCTTGCATCTTATTACCTTCAAGATTGGGAAAGAGATTTGGAGTGTATGAGGTATGTAGTAGCACCGTTATATAATGATATCATTCTAGGTCTACCTTGGCTTGAACACCATAAGGTTTAATTTGATTGGAATTGATGAAAAAGTCAAGTATAACACCAAGGTAGGAATTTCCAATTAGGTTGTCTGGCACCTCTGAGTAAGACACCTAAGAATAGTTAGTCCTAAGATGGGAAGTTGGTTGGGAAGGTAGCCATAGAGCAAACTTTGAAAGGAGATGAGTCCCAAGATGGAAAGTTTGTCAAGAAAGCAACCATGGAGTAAGCTTTGAAGGGAGAGGAGTTACTAGATAGGAGTTTTGTTAGTGAAACAGCCATAGAGCAAGCTTTGGAGGAAGATAAGTTTGTTTTCGTGGTTAGGCCATTTCACAAGGAGAATTCAAGGAGAGTCAGGAATCTCATCAAGCAATGGTTGATCAAATAGTTCAAAAGTTTGTGGATGTGTTTCCGGATGATCTACCAAGGGGATTACTCTTAGATCATGGTATGCCCTTCAAGATTGAGTTATTGCCAAGGAGTACTCCAATGAGTAGACTTATCTAACGGCTCTCACTAAAGGAGTTGGAGGAATTGCAAATAACACTTACAAAGTTCTTGGAGAAGGATTTCATACAATATAATACATCTCCATGAGAGCATTAGTACTAATTATTTCAAAGAAGGATGGAGGACTTTGTTTCTATATTGATTATTGTGAGCTCAATAAACAAATAGTGAAGAATGCATATTCCTTGTCTTAAATTGATGACTTGCTTGATCAATTGAGTGGAGCACAATACTTCTCCAAGTTGGATCTTTGCAGCAGCTATTGGAAAATTCCCTTTGATAAGGAGGATGTGCAAAAGACTACCTTGCATACAAGGTATAGGCATTTTGAGTGGAGAGTTCTACCTTTTGGGCTCACTAATGCTCCAATAGTCTCATGGATAAGATGCATTGGATGTTGGATAGACTATTGGATCAATATGTGATAGTGTTATTGGATGATATCTTAATCTATAGCAAGATAGAGGTAGAAAAAGTTATTCATGAATGGTTCAATTTCTCAATGATCCAGTGGATCAAGTGGAAATTTTACTATAAGAAGTCAAAGTGTACCTTTTGGCAGAAGGAAGCTACCTTCTTGGATCACAAGATCTCATTGGAGGGGATCAAGATGGAAGAGAAGAAAATCAAGGCCATGACTAATTAGCCTACTCCAAAAGATACTACAAAAGTACAAAAATTCAATGGATTGGCCAGTTTTTACCAGTGGTTCATCCACTATTATGCCCATGTGGCCGCACCATTTATTGATCTCTTGGGGAAGAACACAAGCTTTTAGTGGACCACCAAACACAAATAAGCATTCCAAAAGTAAAACATCTAGTGTCTTCAAGACCCATTCTTCAATTTTATGATCCTCAACTACCTTGTGTGGTTGATTTTGATGCTTCTAACTTTGCTATTGGAGCCGTGTTGAAGTAGGATTTCCCAAAAGGATTACATTCCATTGGCTTTGTGTCTCGTCAACTAAATACAATTGAAAGGAATTACTCTACTCAAGATTAGGAAAACTAGCAATGGTATATGCCACCAAGGTATGGAGGCATTATCTCTTGAGGAAACAAGTGATCATGCAAACTGATCAAAAACCATTGTTGCAGACATTACACTTGGAATACATGAAGAGTTGACATCATCAATGAAAGGGACAACTATA
The DNA here is from genome assembly GCA_948567375.1 of Lunularia cruciata. Classification (NCBI taxonomy): domain Eukaryota; kingdom Viridiplantae; phylum Streptophyta; class Marchantiopsida; order Lunulariales; family Lunulariaceae; genus Lunularia; species Lunularia cruciata. The sequence continues at coordinate 16,311,328 of OX419756.1, forward strand.
ATTTTTTGACATCATACTTGAGTACAAATCCCAGTTTGTTTCATTTCATCTCTAATGCACTATCACAACAATCTGATTTGAAGTCTCTTCCTCTCATTACAACGGCAATTACAATGGTATTAGTTGACTCCAAAGTCCAAATCAAGTTTAGGACAGCTCTACAACAAGAATCTTTCTTTTAGATAAGACAAGGTCATCTTATAGCATGCAATAAGGAATACAACACCTTCTCCTACAAGGAATGCCTTCTATTCTATGAGAATTAGATTTATGTTCCAACCAAGAATGATCTCCAACTTGTGCGCCTCTAGGAAGCACACTTACCAATCATTGGTCACATGGGTGTAGACAAGACCTTGGGTACCCTCCAATGCCAATGGTGGTGGCCCAACATGACACAAGATGTCTGAAATTTTGTCTAATTGTGTGAAAGCTGCCAATGCAACAAGGCCATCAACCAAAAACCAAGTGGACTCCTTCAACTACTTCTTATTCCCATTTGCTCAATGGGAACACATGAGCTTGGATCTCATCACATCCTTGCCCAAGACAAAGAAAGGTCACATAATGATCATGGTGTTTGTGGATAAGCTTAGTAAGCAAATCTATTTTGCACCAACCTTTGATACCATGGATGCTCCAACATTAACGTAAATCTTCTTTGACAATATCTTTAAGCATCATGGGATGTTTCATGTCCTCATCTCCAACCTTGATCCTTGATTCATCAAAAAGTTTTGGCAAACACTCTTCCAAATACTTGGCACCAAGCTTACTTGTCCACATCTAGCATCCTCAAACTGATGGACAAATTGAAAGTGCAAATTGTACCTTGGAAGATATGCTTTGTGCCTTTGTCAATGTTCACCATACCAATTGGGATGAATATCTTACAACTATGGAATTTGTATACAATAATTCCAAACAAAAAAGCACCAGATTCTCTCCTTTCTTCCTCAATTTAGCCAAGATCCACTTGTTCTAAATTCCTTTCTTGCTCTTCCTCCATATCATATCCCTCATACTTCAACCTTCTTGACCACCATATCTCAATCCCTCCAACAAGCCAAATCTCACAACCTTGTTACCTAAAATTATCAAAAACAATATGCAGACCACCAACATCATGATCTCACCTTTCAAGTTGGTGATAAGGTCATGCTCTAGTAACCTACCCCTCCCACTTGATACCCAAGTCTATAAACTTACTCTTAATTAGATAGGACCCTTTGATGTCACACAAATAATTTTTCCTATTGCTTCTTGACTTGCCTTGCCTTGTCATATACGCTTCCACCTTGTCTTTCATATTTCCAAGTTGAAACCCTTTGTTACTAATTGATCTTCTTTTTCCTCTTGTGTCCAACTTCCTCCTCCTCCCATCCCTATCAACAATCAAGAGGAATACAAAGTTGTTCATATCCTTGCACGTCTGCCATATTCAATGAGACTGCCAACAACATACAAAGTACAAGGTTCTTTAGAAAGGGTATCCTTGTCATGATGCCACTTGGGAACCTCTTTCTCATCTCTAGAATGCACAAATGACCCGCCAAGAGTTTGAAGCTTCAATGGCGATGAGGACGTCACCAACTAGCAATGGGGGAGTATGTAACAATATGGATTTTAGCAATGAAGTTAGTCAGGGCTAATGAAATAGCAAATAAGCCAAATTAGTCCAGAATATTCTAGAAGTATCTAGGAAGCTTCTTGGAAACTTCCCAACTAGCTTAGCTTGCACTCCAAGTAGAAAGTTTTTAGAAGCTTCCAACTAGCTTAGCTTGCATGCAAAGCAAACACCTTCTAGAAGGAAGCTTCTTGAGAAGCTTCCTAGTTAACTTGGCTTGCATTCCAAGAAAGCAGCTCGAGGAAGCGTCTTGAGAAGCTTCTCAAGCACCTTGTATATTCCATATAAATACCTGAGCCAAAGCTCATGTTAGGCATTTGGAGTTTCCCACACTCAAGTGTCCCAATGTGATCTTCCATTCTCCTATTTCTCTCATCATCTGATCTTGGTCTTTTACATAAAACCTTCATGTACCTCCTACAACAAGCCAAGATATGAGATTGCCACATAAGAAAGACCTTGGAGTTAGCTCACATAGACAATTTCATAGAAGTCTAGGACTCCATCTTCAGATTACTAGGAAAGAGATAAGATAGGACCATACTATACAATCCAATAAAATTATTTTCATTTGCAATTAAGGGTAAAAAGAAGAGATAGCAATGGGAGGCTTGCCCAGAGTGCAAGGACAAGAGAAAGCTATGTCATTGGGCAAAAATGATAAGTTTAAGCACAATAAATGCCATCTATGAGATTATATAGAATTGAAGTGCAGAAGATCTATTATAGGAATAACAAAAAGTGAGACATACAAGAGAAAGATCTATTGAGGGATCTTACATTGCATGATGTGCAGGATGAATCATCTATAGGCTGACAAAGTTCAAATGTGTGATGAATCCTCTATGGGATGTATAACAATGTGGGATTAAATCCTCTTGAGGAAAGAAAAAAAAGATAAGTAGACAATTAAGGCTAAGGCAACACTTTTACTATGACAAGGTTGTAATCTAGTAGAGAAAATGAAGCATTAAGAGCCAATTGCAATGGTGCAAGAAGGAGATAAGAATTTATAGAAGTATTGTTAGGAGATAGAAAACAATATTTTGGGTTAGGTTACTTGTATATAAGTGAGCTTATGCCACTAAGTAGGATGGGGTCCATAAATTGAGTTTATTGCTAGTTGTAAGTGTAAGGGCTAGTCTATTTAATTTGAGTTGACAATTCTATGTTTTGTAACACCCGTTTATGCATGTGTGTGGTATTGTGATATTTAGCTTGGTATTACATGTACTTGAAAGATATTATTTATATAGAGATAAAGGATGGTTCTACATTGGTCATGATCAACTAAAGTTAGTCAAAGCTAAGATAGATGGGACTTTACTTTAAAGGAAGTGGAAAAGATGAGCACCACTATTTTGGATTCTAGTGTGTTGACTTGATATATTCCTAGGTGTTTGGCTTTGAGGAAAGAGTTGAGAACTCTTGAGCCCACAAGCCCTTTTGTTTTGGATTCTTCTTTAGTCCAAGGATAGCCCATGTGAAGGAATTCTTGACTTAGTGGTTGGGTCAAGATAAGATCATATGCTTAGTGGAATATGCCCATGTGGATGGATATTCATTTATACTTTTTGACTTTACTTGACTTTTAGCCTAGTAACTTGAGTTACTTCAGTAATTAGTAACTTTGGTGCGTAACTATTTCACAAGTATATAAAAAAGGGATGAAGAGGTACTCATCATCCTTTCATTTGCAACTATCTCTTTTTCATTGAGTTCTCTAGTGAACAATGTCTTGAGTCTTGGAGTGTTAGCCTTGGAGGAGTATAATGGAGTTGAGGTTCCTTGCTTTCTTAGTCCATGGTGCGCTACCATAATAGCCATCAGAGGTTCATCTTGAGTGAGAGACAAACTGGCTCACATTTTTGGTTCCATTGCCAAGACCTCTCTAGAAGGCAAGATAATGTTCCGCGTACAATTCTATATTAGACAAAAGGAGGCTATGAGCGCTCACTTGGAAAGAACTTTAGGAGAGGAGAGGACTGAACTTATGTTAGATAATTTGGACCCATTTTTATACCCTATATTTCATTATGATGTCTTTGAGATGATTTTGTACATCTTGTACACTTGAGAGGATTTGGAGAGATTGTGTGAGGTGGATTGCAGATTTTGGGGATTAAGGTGATTTTAAGCAAAATCTCAAGTTTGGGATCTGGACTTGAAATTTTGGGAGAGGGCCTAGGATTTATGGAAGTTATCCATATATAAGAGGCCAACCAACCAAAAATTTTAATGAGTGAATTTTTTTTGGTTGTGGAGGAAGAGGTCACATCCAAAGGAATTGCCTAAATTCTACTTACCAGGGAGGAAGGGGTTATGAAGGAGCCAATAGAGGGAAACAAGGAGGTAGTGAAACCCAAGAGATCCTAATCCAAACAAAGGTAAGGGGATAGCATCTATAGATGTGGTTGAGAGCAATTATGATAAGGGAGAGTGCTCAAACTCTAAGAATCTTAATTTGGAGCTTTTGGCACAAGAGAAGAAGAGAGCTCGTTTTGTAGAGGATGTGTACTCTTCTCAAGGATTTAATCCTAGCCAAGATACTCCTATGCCTACTAGGAGCACTTGCACAAGCACTTCAGCACCATCAACAACAAAGACTCCAAGGAAGAAGTTGGGGATGGAGGACTTCTTGATCTCAAAGCAACAATGGAACTACAATGTCTTGGAAGATGTTGGTAGTCACAAGTCTAACATCACAAGAGGTCAACTGATTGCTTTGAATCCTACTATGAGAAAGAGGCTTAGAGGTGGTTTGTGTTCTACAAGGAGCAAGAGAAAGAAGAAGGCAAAAGCTTCAATATCAATGGGGGTGGTGGATGCCAAGCCAACACCATGGAAGGCTTGTGAATATGCACTCTAAGATTGATGTGAGAGTGAATGGTCACAACATCAAGGATGCATTGGTTGATGGAGGATAAGTAGTGAATGCCATGTCAAAAAGGTTGATGAAGAAGTTGGGTATGATACCCTCAAGACCTTCAACATTTATGGTGAGCAAGGCAAACAAACAACAAGTTCAACCAATAGGGGTGATGGACAAGGTGGTAGTTTCAGTTATGGGAGTTCAAAATCTCATGACTTTCCAAGTCTTGAAGGATTCAAGCTATGATTTACTTTTTGGGAGGCCATGGTTGAGAGAAACATGCACAACTGATCAATGTCACAAAGAGTAATTGAGGATTGGGCCATCAAACCATAGAGTCATAGTTTTTATGACTAACACCATCAACACTTCACATTCAGATACACCATCTTATGATTATTGGGAATCAGATTCTAAAGAAGGAGCTTCAAGTGTAGACACAAGCATGAAGAGGAGACTTCCATAGAGGAGGATGAATCAGATATGTATCCCTTGTGTGCTTTGGATATTGCACCTAAGCTAGATGTGACAACCCGACAAATATCACTTTTGCAATAATCAGGTAAGTAAAGTTCATTCCCATAGAGATACAATTCAAAATTGGTCAAATACAAAGTAAAGTAACAATTTCAGTCCTTCTTGGTTTTGTCTTTAATCTCTCAGGTAGAAACCACACCCAAAAGAGAGTAACAAGCACTGATTTGCAATCTTGTCACAAATTCACACTCCTTAATCACAACGCCTTCAATTCTTTCCAAACAATCTTGATTGTGATGATTCAGGCTCTCCCAAAAATGGCACTTCACTGCAAAACAACTTCACCTCAAAATTGTGTTCCACCCTTCCATTGAAGGCACAACTTCCTCGATTGAAATTGCTTCACATCAACTTTGCGCAACACTCACAAATGAAGAATACTACCAACACTACAATTCCTCTCAAATCTGTCAAGGCATTGCTCCAATTGCACTTCACTCAAGATCAAACACACAGAGTAAAGATCAAGGCTGTGGAATCCAACATCCAACAAGCACATTGATTTGTACTTTGAATTTCTCCACACACTCACAAACACAAACACAAAGTTGATACTCGGAATCAAGCTCAAGCGACGAGCACTACTTCACAGCACTTTACTTTATCTATTCTCAAAAATAATGAGCACTGAACAAAAATTTCATGCGCATGCCACTCTTAAATAATGAAGTAAAAAATAGTTCTAACAAAAATACCATTTCCTAACAACTCTACAAACCTGCAGATCCAAAATGACAATTCAACTCTTCATATCTGCCTCTGCGAATCTCAAATTTGTTACTAATCTGATCCGATGTCTACTTCTTCTTTGGCTTTCAAACCCAATCCCAAAGTAACTTCACTTACTACTTTGTCCTCAAGTTTCACAACTCCTAATTCCTCTACCAAATCTAACAATTCTCTTTCCTGATCTACAATTCCACTAGTGGGTAATCTATCTAACTCTTTATCTCCCGACCTACTCTTCTCTAATGTCTCCAATGGTAACTCTGAAGACATTTTTACTCCTATGTTATCTACTTTGAGTCTAGATCCTATCAATTTCTTTACTAATTCTACTATGTCATCATCAAGAATTGTAATTGAAAACATGGATACATTATCTACACCTTCAATTTGCAACCCACTTTCCCCTAATCACTCATGTAATTGACCCAAAAACACTTACAGTCTGATCTTGCACTTCAGGTTTATTCACAACTACTATTTCTCTTCTAATTCTATCATATCTTCAATCAAAACTGAAATTGAAGTCATGGGTATCTTAAATATCTTCTTTCCTTACTCTAACTTCCTCTAACACCTCTGGCAAGATTCTTGAAGTCACTTTCACTGCACTTCGAGTTTTGACTACCTTGGGTTGAATCATATTTTTCTTGAGGCAAAGTATTTAGACCCGAAGTCATGTAAACCCAAAGTCCAAAATCCGAGGACACCAAACTACTTTGTACATCTACTCCCAAAACTTCAAATACTTGTAACTTCTTTTATAGACCTTCAAACTCTACAATTTTGGTAGCAATTGAAAGCCCTAAACAAAATGCTTCTAATGGGATATAGCACGTATGATTTGGACTTCTTGTCACTGAGATATGGCACCCACAAGAATCCTGACTTGCAACTTTCCTTCCTCCTTCGGGTTTGCACTCTTTTGACGTTTGATCTGAGTTTTTTCCTCCTCTGACACAAATTTTTCTTCTTTGTGTCTGATCCAATCCGAGTCCTTCTTCCTTTAACACAAAGTTGACTTCCTTGAGCTTGATCAAAACACAAGTTTCCACTCATTTCTTATCCATTTGGTTTCAATTTGGTTTCAGCAAGGCACTTCTTCTTCTTCTAAACTCATCCAAAATGAAAAATGTGGGTACCACACTAGAGGTTTTGAAGGACCAAAATAAATCACCATTGACACTTGAGGAGGTAGAGTGAAGGTTAACTACTCTCAAATATGGCTCAAATGTTACCAAGGAGGAGAAGGTGAGATTTGAGTAGATTTTTGCAAGTTCATCCAGGTGTTTGCTTTCAATTACAAGGATTTGAAGGAAGTCACCTTGGAGGAGCACAAGATAGAGGTGGAGTCACATGCAAGACCAATCCACCAAAAGCAACATTGCATTAACACACCAATATCTTTGGTTGTGAAGGAGGAAATTGATAAGCTCAAGGAGACCAGATTTATCTTTGAGGTGGAGAAATTAGAATAGGTGTCTCCAATTGTCATTGTGAAGAAAAAGAATGGCAAGCTTTGGGCATGTATATATTACAAGAAGCTCAATGTTGTTACCAAGAAGGACTACTACCCATTGCCATTCATTGATGAGATCTTGGAGGAGGTTGCAGGTCATGAGAGGTATAGTTTTGAAGATGGTTATAATGGATATAACCAAATCAAGATTGCACCAAAGCATCAACAACTCACCACATTCATCACACCTTGGGGAACTTATGCTTTCAAAGTCATGCCTTTTGGGCTTGCAATGCTCCAACCACATTCCAACGGTTCATGAACAAGGTATTTGAACCTTTCATTGGGAAATTTGTGAGAGACTTCATTGATGACTTTTGTGTCTATGGGAGCAAGGAGGAGCACTTTGAGCACCTAATCAAGGTCTTGCAACGCTTGGATGAGGCAAATGCATCACTCAACCTAGAGAAGTGCATTTTTGGATGTGAAGAAGGTCTATTTTTTGGGCACATCATCTTCAAGGAGGAATAGTAGTTGATCTTGAGAAGGTGAGGAAAATCTCAGACCTTCCATTCCCTTCAAGCTTGAAAAATTTATGCCAATTCTTGGGGTTGGTTGGATACTATAGGAGGTTCATCTTCTCATTCTCCAACAAGGCTTATGCATTGATTATCTACATGAAGAAGGGTGTAGATTACATGGTGATTTTAGAAGACAAGAAGGCTTTCAAAGCTTTTGAAGAGCTCAAGCAATCCCTTGTTGTAGCTCCAATTCTTGCTAAACTTGATTGGAGTAAACCTTTCATCCTCTACACTGATGCTTCTAATGTAGCTATAAGATGCAGTCTTAGTTAATTAGACTAAGATGTGCATGGTCATACAATAGCTTATGCTAATAGGCAGATGGTTTCATCAAAGAGGAGCTACTCTGTCACATAGAGAGAAGGGTTGCTAGTGATCTTTGGTCTCAAGAAGTTTATACACTACTTGATTGGAGGGAAAGCTACCATTGTCACAAATCACAAGGCTTTGAAGTACATCTTCAACAAGCCTAATGTGGAAGAGAGACTAGCAAGATAGATGATACTCTTGTTTGAGTATGACTACACTATTGAGGATAGACTAGGGAAGAAACATGCAAATGTAGATTTGTTATCTAAGGTCTATAATCATGATGGAGATGAACCAATGGATGATTCCTTCCTGGATGAGGAGCTCATGACAATCTCAATCACTCAAGAGGTTCCAATGGAGTACAAGGAGATTGTGGATTTTTTGACAAGAAGTAACTATCCAGAAGGGATGCATGCTAGGGAGAAGAAGGCCCTTGCAATAAGATCTAGACCTTACACAATGGTGGAGGATATTCTTTTTCACCAATGGGTATACTAGCTTGAGTCTAGGGGTGTAATTTTGAAGTGCAGCTCCAAAGAGCTCTCTTCTTTGATGTTGAGCCTTCAAGTTCTTGGCTATAGTGGATAAAGGCTGGTGATCATCACTTGGATTCTTTTAGCTAGAGTGGGTATGGCTTGACTGTAATTGTGCCCACTTGTTGGCAATTTATAGAATGACAGATCAAGTACTAATCTAAGTTGAGTGTATTTGAGAGTTGTAAACAATCTGATTACATCAAAGAAGTGAAATCAAGGGAAATTGGGTGTAAGAACTTTGAGTGTTGGTGGTATCTCTAAGCTTGATGGATTGTCCGTAGCTCAATTGAAGTTTAATTTTTCCTTGGTGTGCAAAAGTTCATTGCTTGATGCAAACTTGGCAGTAAGGCAGACGGTGTGCGGAAGTGCTGGCCAATTTTTGAGCATAAAAGAAGTAATTTTTGAATAGTGGTTGTGATTTTGAGTTCAAGAGGTGAATTCAAGACCAATTTGTTGCGAGTTGGGCTCAAAAAGTAAAATTGAAGGTGGAGTTGTGAAGCTATTCTTGTGAATTTATAATTTGGAGAAACTCGTGTTTTAAATTTAGCTCGAGTGAAGAGTTAGCGTGGGATTTGACGGTCAGTCAAATTTAGGGTTTATGTTAGATTTTTCTGGAGTTTATGTCAGATGTTGGCCAGATTTGGAGTAGTTTTCCTGGTTGGCCAAATTTGGGGGATTTTTGCCAATTTGGAGGACTTTGGCAAGTTTGGAGGAGTTTTGCCAAATTTTGGAGGAGGTTCAAAGTGGCAAGATGAAAGATCTCATTTCGGTGTTTAGAGGCTTTGAGGCATAGGGCTGTGGGCTATGAGAGGCTATGAAGGGCTAGCTTGATGGCATGAAGTTAGCTAGTTTAGAGTAGATCTTGGTCATTGGTTGGCAAAATCTGCCCATACTGCTAGATTGTGCACAATAGGGTTTGACACTTAGATCTCTTGTTCCTAGAGTGGTACCCTAGCCAACTGGTCCACCCTCACTTGTTGTCCTAGTGACTATGCCACTGTTATCTATACACTTGTAGCTTTGGCTAGGAGAGGCAATTTGATCTCATTCTTGGTGATCCTGGTAGTTTAGGACTTAGATACAAACTTCTCTTATGTCAAATGCCAAATGGTGGCAAAGTTAGTACCATGTTGTTTTATGAGATGGAAGGTTTTTTTTTAGATTTCTTGTGATTAGACCCCTTCCATTCTCTGCTTCTTGTTTGTGTACCATGTTTGTATGAGGTGCCCTGACTTTTGAGCACTGGTGCTCTGGTGTGCTCTTGGTAGTGAGGTTGGAGTGATGACCAGTCAGACCATCTTTGTTTCTCTCCGGTGAGGCAAGAAGTGATGACCTGCAGATTGTGAGAGTGCGTGTTGTGATGGTAGGTTATAGGTTGCTCTTTCCCCTAGTGTAATTATCTTTGTTAGAGTTACATTAGTGGGTGGTGTTCCATGGGAATTGGCACTTGGTGGTGCTTAGTTGGTGTTGGCACTTGGTGGGGTACTTGCAGTTGCAGTTTGTGGTTTTAGTTTGCAGTTGCAATTGCGGTTACTTTGTCACAATGGAGTTTGTTGGGGATTCCAAAGGAGTTAGCCCTATAGTACGAAATGGGTTTACTCATAGTGGCACTTAGTATCAACCTATATCTTAGGTCCCAATGAGGGAAGAGATTGACTCCGAGTTGGAGTTTGATACAGAAGCTGATTCAGTTAAGAGTGCACTTGGTGTGTCCGCACGGTTGTTATGAGACATGCACAAGATTTATGGGGCCTCCAAAAGCCCTAGGTGTTACTCAGGTATAGTGGGTACCATTGAGTTGGATGATTTCATCAAGGAGTTTGATAGTTGGTGTGATCTGCAGTAGATGTAGAACCTAACTTTGTTTACACCCTTCATGGCATGGAAGGGGTTGTTTTAGCATTTGGAGGATCCGCCGATGGATGACTACCATGAGTTCAGGAGAGCTCATTTGGAGGAGATTGAGTTATGGAGATAATATTGGTCTTTGAACTATGTCTCTATCACTTCATGTTTGGTTGCCAGGAGTAGATTGGTTGTACCTATGAGTTCTAGCTCAAGTAGTGTTGGTGGAGCTAGTGGAGGTGCACTAGCTAGAGATGGTGCTACGAGTGGAGGTACCGCTACAGGAGGTGGTGTGTTACTGAGGTTTAACTCCATGGTGGAGTTTTTCTAGTGTTTGAGGTAGAACTACCAGGGAGTGCAGACTGACAAGCTGAGGAGCTTGCAAGAGTTCCAATAGAAGGCTGGAAAGAGCCTACGTAAGGCATACACTCACATGAGGCGGCTGATCAGTTTCATTGAAGGAGTTACTTAGGCCCAAGCAGTCCAATTTTAGTATGGGATATTGGACAAGGAGTTGTGACGTAGAGTTTGTGATGCTACGTTGTTACAAGCTCCTTCACCTACTTTGGCAGTGGTCTTTGGTTTGGCTGAGCGTATTGAGCTCAACATGGTGGAGGAGAGAGTGGTGACATGTGGATTTGGTAGGGAGACCTCATCTATGGCTATGACTTCTTCTAGAGTGCAGCAGAGTGCACCATGCCCAATTGGTTTTCAAGGACAAGGTGGACAGCCCAAATCCTATGGAGCGAGTGGAAGGCCTAGTGGAGTTAGACCCTTACCTTCATTTTTGGGTCAGTAGTAGCCAATGAGTAGTGGTGTTGCTTGTTGGACTTGTGGTGGACCTCACTATTGGAGAGAGTGTACTCAAGGCAGTGGACCTGATACCTTAGGTGCATCACAACCAACACAAAAGCAGTGTGAGCATTGCCATAGATTTGGTCACACTAGTGACCGGTGCTTTGACCTACACCTGGAGTTACGGAGTGGTAGGGCTGCTATGGCAGGTAGTAGAGGAGCTCCAATTCATGGAGGACAAGGTGGTAGAGGTGGTGATAGAGGATCTACACCTAGTAGAGGTGCAGTATTGTAACACCCATTTATGCATGTGTGTGGTATTGTGATATTTAGCTTGGTATTCCAAGTACTTAAGAGATATTATTTATATAGAGATAAAGGATTGTTCTATATCAGTCATGGTTAGCTAAAGTTAGTCAAAGCTAAGATAGAGTAGACCTTACTTTAGAGAAAGTAGAAAAGATGAGCACCACTATTTTGGATTTTAGTGTGTTGACTTGATATTATTCTTAGGTGTTTGGCTTTGAGGAAAGAGTTGAGAACTCTTGGGCCCGCAAGCCTTTTTGTTTTGGGATTCTTCTTTAGTCCAAGGATAGCCCATGTGAAGGAATCCTTGACTTAGTGGTTGGGTCAAGATAAGACCACATGCTTAGGGGAATATGCCCATGTGAATGGATATTCCTTTCTACTTTTTGACTTTACTTGACTTTTAGTCTAGTAACTTGAGTTACTACGGTAATTAGTAACTTTGGTACGTAACTATTTCACAAGTATATAAACAAGGGGTGAGGAGGTACTCATCATCCTTTCATTTGCAACTATCTCTCTCTCATTGAGTTCTCTAGTGAGCAATGTCTTGAGCCTTGGAGTGTTAGCCTTGGAGGAGTATGATGGAGCTCGGGTTCCTTGCCTTCTTAGTCCATGGTGCGCTACGATAATAGCCATCAGAGGTTCATCCTAAGTGAGAGACAGGCCAGCTCACATTTTTGGTTCCGTTACCGGGACCTCTCTAGAAGGCAAGATAATGTTCCACGTTCAATTCTACATTAGGTAGAAGCAGGCTATGAGACCTCACTTGGAGATAACATTAGGAGAGGAGAGGGCTGAACTTATGTTAGAGAACCAAGATCCATTTGTATACCCTGTAGTTCATTATGATGTCTTTGAGGTAATTTTGTACATCTTGTACACATGAGAGGAATTGGAGAGATTGTGTGAGGTGGATTGCAAATTTTGGGGATGAAGGTGATTTTGGGCAAAATCTCAAGTTTGAGATTTGGACTTGAAATTTCTACACATGATAGCTTGGGTTATGTTTCAGTTAGCACACTTGAAATTATTGTGAGAGCTACTATGCGCACTGGGCTAGAATTTTTGAAAGTTGATAGGGTAAAGTGCTCCTACAACTGCATGCTCTCTGGAAAATTGTATAGAGTATGCCATTTCTTCAGTTTTCATTGAATTATCCTGAAAATTTCCAAGAAAATTCAGTGCATTGTATCTACTTGCTGCCACAAAAATTAGAGAGAGATTGTTCTTGCGCAGGGAGTAATGAGTTTTTGAAGTGAGGGGGGTGGTTTTCAGACCAAATCTGAAATATGTGTGTTGAATAGAAATGTGTCTAGGCCAAATGGCTTGATGAAAAGATCTGACATTTTGCAAGGAGGGACGCCCTAGAGTTGTGATCAAATGTGCAAAATTTCAGAGGACTGTGACATACTGGTTGGGAGATTTGAGTGACATTGTGAGGAAGGGTCAATTCTGTAGAGTAGAGATCTCATGAATGAGGAGTTTGAGATCAACAAAAAGCATGTTTGAGTGTTTAGTTTCATCTTGGGAACATGGAGGGTCATCAAGAGTGGAAATTGAGATTATGCAAGGTTCCCCAAGGGTTTGAGGTGATTGTAAGGGTGGATTTGAGGAAAAGAGAGTTTATAATAGAATTTGAAGAGAGTGTTGAGAGGATCCAAAAACCTACACCACTTGGAGGAAAGAGTGAGTCTAAGTGCTTTCTATGTGGAGAGAAGGGACATAAGGCAAGTTCATGTCCATTGACCTTTGAGAGCAAGAGATTGAGGGAAAGGAGAGGCTTACTTGACTTGGGTTTGCATGTTGGACCTTCTTCACCAAGATTAGGAGGGAGAAGATCTAAGACCAAGGAGTTGTGTGAGGTTTGTGGAGTGGAAGGACTTCCAAAAAGACATGAGTGTAGTGGAGTAAAAGCACTTTTGGAGACTTGGTGAAGGATCTTGGAGAGAGTCTTAGTACAACTACAGAAATACTACCACCTTCATCAGCTAGTTCTCAAGATTAGTGATGGAGATAATCTTTCAACTTATGGATAAACTATCCATGAGAGTTAGATTAATATGTACTGTAGGATTTGATGTTGCTATAGAAATCTTGGAGCAACCTGAACCTTTTGTGTTCCCTAGAGTGGATTATTCTTAGATGGTGTTAGTCATGTATATACTCTATTAGTAATAGAGTGAGAGAAAAGAAAAGAGAAAAAAATTGAGAGAAAGAAAGATAGTGAGAGGTTAAGATGGGGAAACTTCCGGTTTTCTTTGGCAAGGATGGAGAAGATGTGGAGGCCTTTGTGAGAGACTTCAAGAGAGCTTGCATAGGAAACAATGAGAGGAGGAAGAATGAGTGGGCCTCATTATTACCAGATTTCTTTGAGGATGCAACACTTACATGGTATGAGTCAAAATACCAAAAGAGAGAGGAGAGATGGGGAAGAGGAGTCTTGGGAGAATTTGACTTCAACACTCATTGAGAATTTTCTTCCTGATGAGAGTTATGAGAGATTGATGAGTGAGGTTACATTTCTCAAGCAAGGAGATGGAGAGAAAGTGAGGGTCTATGTGGAAAGAGTGGAAAAGTTAGAGTCCAAATTTTGCATAGTGTTGAGGAAGGGTGGGGATGATGTGGAGACTACAATGATTGGCATAGGGGCCATGCTCACCAAGAATTTTGTGGGAGGGTTGAGACCACAAATTAGAAGCAAGGTGAGATATGAGAAACCTTCTTCCAAGGTTGAAGCTATCAAGATCGCAATTTGTATAGAGGAGAGTTTGGAAGGGGATGAGAGTGATTTGGTGGTGAAGGAGGTTGTGCATCCTCCTCAAGGCTACAAGTATGGTGGAACTTCTGATACTTTGGTGGAAAGGGTTGCACCACAAGTAGTGGTTGCTCAAGTTCTTGCACCTCTACCAAAAGATCCACTTCAAACCATCACAGAACAACTTGCGGATCTCAAGATCAATGTGGTGCAACTATGGGAGAAGAGAGAGGTGGATCAGAATGTAGGGAGAGGGCCTAGGAGTTATGGAAATTATCCATATAGAGGAGGCCAACCAGCCAATTATTTCAATGATAGAAATTGTTTTGGTTGTGGAGGAAGAGGCCATATCCAAAGGAATTGCCCAAATTCTACTTACCATGGAGGAAAGGGTTATGAGAGAGCCAATAGAGAGAAAGAGGGAGGTAGTGAAACCCAAGTGGCTCCTAATCCCAGCAAAGGTAAGGGGATAGTATCCATAGATGTGGTTGAGAGCAAGTATGAGAAGGGAGAGTGCTCAAACTCCAAGGGTTTTAATTTAGAGCTTTTGGCACAAGAGAAGAAGAGAGCTTGTTTTGCAGAGGATGTTCACTCTTCTCAAGGATTCACTCCAAGCAAGGATACTCCTATGTCTACTAGGAGCACTCGCACCTCAACACCATCAACAACAAAGACTCCAAGGAAGAAGTTGGGGATGGAAGACTTCTTGATCTCAAAGCAACAATGGAACTACAATGTGTTAGAGGATGTTGGTAGTCACAAGGCTAACATCACAGTGGGCCAATTAATTGCTTTGAACCTTACCTTGAGAAAGGAGCTTAGAGGTGGTTTGAGTTCTACAAGGAGCAAGAGGAGGAAGAAGGCAAAAGTTCCAATATCAATGGGGGTGGTGGATGCCAAGCCAACACTATGGGAGGCTTGTGAATATGCCTCCAAGATTGATGTGAGAGTGAATCATCACAACATCAAGGATGCATTGGTTGATGGAGGATCAGCAGTAAATGCCATGTCAGAAAGGTTGATGAAGAAGTTGGGTATGATACCCTCAAGACCTTCAACATTTGTGGTGAGCATGGCAAACAAGCAACAAGTTTGACCAGTAGGGGTGATGGATAAAGTGGTAGTTTTAGTTATGGGAGTTCAAAATCTCATGATTTTCCAAGTCTTGAAGGATTCAAGCTATGACTTACTTCTTGGGAGGCCATGGTTGAGAGTAGCACGCACAACTGATTGATGACACAAAGGGTACTTGAGGATTGGGCCATCAAACCATAGAGTTACAGTTCCTGTGACTAACACCACCAACACTTCACATTCAGATACACCATCTTATGATTATTGGGAATCAAATTCTGAAGAAGGAGCTTCAGGTGTGGACACAAGCATGGAAGAGGAGACTTCCACGTAGGAGGATGAATCTGAATCTGATTCCGATGTGTATCCTTTGTGTGCTATGGATTTTGCACCTAAGCCAGAGGTTTTGAAGGATCCAGACAAATCACCATTGACACTTGAGGAGGTAGAGAGAAGGTTATCTACCCTCAAGTATGGCCCAAATATTACCAAGGAGGAGAAGGTGAGATTTGAGGAGATTTTCCACAAGTTCATCCATGTGTTTGCTTTTAGTTACAAGGATTTGAAGGAAGTCACCTTGGAGGAGCACAAGATAGAGGTGGAGTCACATGCAAGACCAATCCACCAAAAACAATGTCGCATTAGCCCACCAATATCTTTGGTTGTGAAGGAGAAGATTGATAAGCTCAAGGAAGCTGGATTTATCTTTGAAGTAGAGAATTCAAAATGGGTGTCTCCAATTGTCATTGTGAAGAAAAAGAATGGCAAGCTTTGGGTATGTGTGGATTACAAGAAGCTCAATGCTATTACCAAGAAGGACTACTACCCATTGTCATTCATTAATGAGATCTTGGAGGAGGTTGCAGGTCATGAGAGGTATAGTTTTGGAGATGGTTATAGTGGATATAACCAAATCAAGATTGCGCCAGAGCATCAACAACTCACCACATTCACCACACCTTGGGGAACTTACGCTTTCAAGGTCATGCCTTTTGGGCTTTGCAATGCTCCAGCCACATTCTAATGGTTCATGAACAAGGTATTTGAACCTTTCATTGGGAAATTTGTGAGAGACTTCATTGATGACTTTTGTGTCTATGAAAGCAAGGAGGAGCACTTTGAGCACCTAATCAAAGTCTTGCAACGCTTGGATGAGGCAAATGCATCACTCAACCCAAAGAAGTGCATTTTTGAATGTGAAGAAGGTCTACTTTTGGGGCACATCATCTCCAAGGATGGAATAGCAATTGATCCTGAGAAGGTGAGGAATTGGAATAGCAATTGACCTTCCATTCCCTTCAAGCTTGACAAAGTTATACTAATTCTTGGGGATGGTTGGATACTATAGGAGGTTCATCTTCTCATTTTCCAACAAGGCTTATGCATTGACCATCTACATGAAGAAGGGTGTAGATTACATGGTGATTTTGGAGGACAAGGAGGCTCTCAAAGCTTTTGAGGAGCTCAAGAAATCCCTTGTTGTAGCTCCAATTCTTGCTAAACCTGATTGGAGTAAGCCTTTCGTCCTCTACATTGATGCTTCTAATGCAGCTATAGGATGCAGTCTTAGTCAATTAGACCAAGATGGGCATGATCATCCAATAGCTTATGCTAGTAGGCAGATGGTTTCAGCAGAGAAGAACTATTTTGTCACGGAGAGAGAAGGGTTGGCAGTGATCTTTGGTCTCAAGAAGTTTAGACACTACTTGATTGGAGGGAAAGCCACCATTGTCACGGATCACAAGGCTTTGAAGTACATATTCAACAAGCCTAATGTTGAAGGGAGACTAGCAAGGTGGATGATACTCTTGTCTGAGTATGACTACACCATTGAGGATAGGCCAAGAAAGAAACATGCAAATGCTGATTTGTTATCTAGAGCCTATGATCATGATGGAGATGAGCCAGTGGATGATTCCTTCCCGGATGGGGAGCTCATGACAATCTCAGTCACTCAAGAGGTTCCAATGGAGTACAAGGAGATTGTGGATTTTGTGACAAGAGGTAACTATCCAGAAGGGATGGATGCTAGGGAGAAGAAGACCCTTGCAGCAAGATCTAGACCTTACACAATGATGGAGGATATTCTTTTTCACCAAGGAGCAGATGGTCTACTTCAAAGAGGAGTGGGTAAGGAAGAGTCTATCCTACTCATAAAGGAGTTTCATAAAGGTTTAGTATGTGGAGGACACTTTGCAGTAAAGGTGACTGCTTTCAAGATTCTTTATGTAGGTTACCATTGGAGAGGGATTTTCAAGGATTGTCTTGATTATTGCAAAACTTGTCATGTTTGTCAAGCTTTTCCTAGAAAGTCTACATCCACTCCACCACTTAGATCAATTCCATTGCTAGGACCTTTTGAGAAGTGGGGAATTGATTTTGTAGGTCCTCTCAATAGAACCCCAAGGAACAATCGGTACATTGTGGTAGTTACTGATTACCTTACCAAGTGGGTTGAGGCTAGACCATTGAGGGACAAGAATGAAGATGAAGTGGGTAGATTTCTTTATGAACGCATTATCACTAGGTTTGGATGCCCTTTGGAGTTGATTTCTGATAGAGGAGGAGAGTTTACAGGACGCATTACTATAGCCATGCTACGACATTTCTCTATCACACATAGAGTAACCACATCCTATAAGCCAAATTCCAATGGCTTGGCAGAGAGAACCAATCAGACCTTGTGCATGATGTTGGCCAAAGATGCAGAAATGGAGGGGGCTAAACATCATTGGGACAAGAGGATTCATGCAATTTTGTGGGAGTATAGGACAACCATGAAGACTTCCACCGAATATTCTCCATTTCAATTGGTGTATGGTATTGAGTCTACCTTACCTATTCACTTTGATCTTCCTACCTTCCAAAGCATTCATAGGAGATTGAAGAAAGCACAAGGAGGTGATGTAGAGAAGTCAAGGAAGGATCAACTCATGGAGTTGGAAGAGGCAAGGGCAGTTGCTATGGTTTGAGTGGAGCAAGCCCAAAGGAAACAAAAGGAGAGCTATGACAAGAGGCAAGGCAAGAAGAAGGTGGAGACTTTCAAAGAAGGTGATTGGGTAATTTTGTTTGATTCTATTCGATTCAAGAGAGTACAAAAGAAGTTTTTGCCTAAGTACTTTGGACCCTTCATAGTAGAGAAGGTGTGGGGCAATTACACCTATGATCTCAAGGAGTTGGGAGGAAGACACTTTGATAGGATTAACCATGATAAGTTGAAGATGTACCATAGAAGGTAGAGAGGCCTTCACTTTGAGGACAAAGTGAAAACTTAGTCCGGGGGTAAATGTAACACCCATTTGTGCATGTGTGGGGTATTGTGATATTTAGCTTGGTATTACAAGTACTTAAGAGATATTATTTATATAGAGATAAAGGATTGTTCTATATCAGTCATGGTTAGCTAAAGTTAGTCAAAGCTAAGATAGAGTAGACCTTACTTTAGAGAAAGTAGAAAAGATGAGCACCACTATTTTGGATTTTAGTGTGTTGACTTGATATTATTCTTAGGTGTTTGGCTTTGAGGAAAGAGTTGAGAACTCTTGGGCCCGCAAGCCTTTTTGTTTTGGGATTCTTCTTTAGTCCAAGGATAGCCCATGTGAAGGAATCCTTGACTTAGTGGTTGGGTCAAGATAAGACCACATGCTTAGGGGAATATGCCCATGTGAATGGATATTCCCTTTTACTTTTTGACTTTACTTGACTTTTAGTCTAGTAACTTGAGTTACTACGGTAATTAGTAACTTTGGTACGTAACTATTTCACAAGTATATAAACAAGGGGTGAGGAGGTACTCATCATCCTTTCATTTGCAACTATCTCTCTCTCATTGAGTTCTCTAGTGAGCAATGTCTTGAGCCTTGGAGTGTTAGCCTTGGAGGAGTATGATGGAGTTCGGGTTCCTTGCCTTCTTAGTCCATGGTGCGCTACGATAACAGCCATCAGAGGTTCATCCTGAGTGAGAGACAGGCCGGCTCATAGTACCTACCCTTACTTTTGATACAAATATGGCTACTCAGATTGAGTAGTTGGAGCAAAGATTGGCTAGTATGGCTATTGCTCAGAGGAGATCAGATTTGGGTGCTGAGGCTACTACCTCATATGTTGGTGATAGAGATGCTTTGGACTTCATGTGCGGAGCAGCTCAGGTGGATGCATCTGCAGTAGTGACTAGGAGTGCAATACGTGCTCCAGAGCCTAGAGGAGCATCAGTGGAGTTGGACTCACAGAGAGGAGAGGTTGGGAGACAAGTCAAACTTCCCTAGTCTTTCACGCTATTTGAGGCATTGCAAACAACATCCATAGCTCCTAGATGTCCCAGTGAAGGTGTGGTAGGTGGTGATGGAGTGCATGATCAACTACTTGCTAGTCAGCTACTTGCTACTACACAGAGTGAGTCTAGCATGATGTTTGGGTCAGCTCAGCTGATTATGCAGTGCCCTTTGTTTTTAGCCAATGACATGTTTACATTGGGAGTTGACCCAACCCTAGTGTTTTGGTTGGCTGCTACACTTTATGAGAGTAGGGATGATGCGGTTCCTACTACTAGAGCTGAGGTGGTTGGTAGTGGAGCTAACTTGGTTGAGGAGCATGGGATCCGTTCACCGACCAATGGTTTATGGTGGTGAGTAGCGGCTAAATTGGAAGAGTTGCCAACTAGACCAGCCTTTGAGAGAGCATAGTTGATACATGGTGTTGTCCTATTGGATAACCAAGGGGGGATTTACCGCTTGGTGGGACCTTTAAGGAAGGTCTATACACCACAGAGAGTCTTGTAAGACTTTGGTGCACAACCTCTTATGTTGGGGAAGGCTGTAGTAGTCGGTCTGGAGTTTTAGAAGACCAATGTGGAGAGATGTCCATTTCAGATCCAGATATCTCTAAGTGGTGGTTTGACACAATACATCACACATGGGGAGCTTGTTGTCCAGGTTCAGCCTGGTCATATGACTGATAGCTTGGTGGTGAGAGCTCAGGCTATTGCGACAATAACTAAGTCATATAATGTGCTAGTTGGGGGAGTAGTGTTATAGTCCATGGGTTTCAACATTGACTATTGGGAGGAGACAACCTCCTATAGACCAGGTTGGCATTCTGGTGAGGGATAGTTATGTTGCCTACCAATACGCTTCAATAGTGGCAGTCTTGGCTCACTACAGTCCGGGACCATGGCAACATCAATTTTAGCTTTTAGTGGTGCAGTTACTTGGCCTGGTGACTTGTTCAGGGGAACACCCATGTAGAGGATACTCCAGTACCAGAGAAGATCACTTGGATTTGGAGTACAAGTGAGATTGTTCCATCTACCTTGGATGTTCCATTGTGAAGTTCAGAGGAGACATTGCAACAACATGCAGATCAGTTGGTGCAATCAGCTTGGAGTGGAGCCTTTGTACCATCAAGAGATGAGTGTGAGGATGAGCCTCCAGAGTTGATTACTTTGACACCTTTGGATACCACATTCATTGCTTGGCAATATCCAATAGAGGAGATATATCTATTGGAGTTGTTCGATGGGATTAGCACCGGACTAGCTACGGTATTATAGGCGGGTATACAAGTACAGAGGTACTTGTATGTAGAGAGAGATGAGACAACTAGGTGAGTCTCTCTACATCATGTGGCTCACTTGGCCTATCGATACCCGGAGTTATTACCGATGTCAGCAATCAGAGGTTACCAGAAGGCCCTACCAGTAGACATTTCCTTAGAACCAATAGCTAGACATATGATTTAAAGGTGAGAATTGGTTTGGTAACATCTAGAAGAATGTTACACATGATGGACTAAATAGATCAGAAAGAGGTATCACCAAAAGGGGACTTCTACTAATAGAGTAGGAACCAAAATATGCTTGAAATCTTTGAAGGCAATTTTGGAGGCCTAAACGGATGGATTAGACCTCAAAAATGTATATAATTTCCCCCAACAGAAGAGAGGTTGGCCTTCCCTCCTCCTTGGTTTGTCTCATCAAGAGCTTTCTAACGGTACCTTACGTGATTCTTAGACTCCTATAGGAAGATTCCCTAAAAGATTCCCTCTAGTCAAAGCTTGTTTGACCAGCTAGATAGGATCTAGACCGACATGTCACCCATCCAAATAAGTAATCCAATGGTGGAGCTTGCTGACATGTCACCTATCTGTATGCCTAATCCTATGGTGGAGCTTCCTTGGAGGAGATCCTCTTGGTCTATATAATAAAGAGAAGGTGCTCCTTTGGAGCATCAAATGTTTTGAGTGTGAAGTCTGTGTTTTCTCTTTTCTCCTATCCTTGGAGTATTACAATGGTATCAGAGCGAATGTCTTAGTCCAAGAGAGTGGATCACCCCTCTTGGAAGAGCATGAACTATTGAAACTGAGTAATTTGAGGTGGAGAACATAGAGTAAATGCGAGACCTAGGAAGGACTTTAGAGAGCAGATGGGATGGATGCACCGAGAGGACAATTTCCCGCACCTAGCTTTCCATTCCCAAATCCATTCCACATCAAGGTTATGTACATCTAGTGCGAGCAAATGAGGGGATTGTTAGTTTATCACTTTGGTGCAGAATTCATGGACAGGGTAATGAACTCACCAAATCCGGTGATTCCACCTGTGGTGATATATGACAAAGAGTGGGATTTGACAATCAACATTCTATTATGATGATAAGGATATGAATGTCCCAAATCCTCTCCCTTTCAACACTCAAGTAGAAATCCGTTATGTAGTGAGACCAAAAGTGATGTTTAGAGATTTCGTGGTTAGGAATTTTGGCAAGTAGTATTATCAACGAGTGATAGCTTCTGAGGTCCCAATGGTAGTTTCGATAGTTTGTGCATTTTCTAGAGTGATCATATTGACTATGTATTGAAGTAGACATTAGCAATTGAGTGTTGCAAGAACCATGGATTCACAATTGCAAGAGCTGGTGCAAGGAATGCAAGGGATGTTGAATGAATTTTGAGAAATTAAGATGACCATGGAGGCATTACAAAGTCAAGTGCAGATCCTCAAGAACGATCAAGGTATACAAAAAGAAGAGCCGTCTCAAAACCTAGTACCTATGACTAAAGTACTTGGAGAGGCACCTATGCCTACAAACCCTATCAATGATGAAGCCACATTGCTACTCCGGATGAAGAAGACCTGCAACATTGAGCCTTACAAGGGGTAGCGTATGATGAGAGTAGTGGAAAATTGGATCTCAAGAATGAATTGATATTTCCAATTATTCTCAAAAAAGATCATGAAGCATGCTGCAGGCGTGTTTGCATGTGGGTACTTGACCGATAAAGCCCTCACATGGTATGGTGCTTGAGAACAATCCATGTTGGCCAAGAAAAGAGAGGTCACATGGACGGCAATGCAAGAAGGATTGTTGAAGAATTTCCAATTGGTGGATTTTGTGCAGATGGCTCAAACCTGATTATGGGGATTGAGATAGAAGAACAGCATACAAGAGTATGTGTATGCATTTCTGGATCTACAAGTCATGATAACCGATATGAGTCCAACAAAGGCTCTCAATAATTTCAAATGAGGGTTAAAGGAGCGGATTCGCCAAGAAGTCATGGTGCAAAATCCTTGCACAATATTTGAAGCCATTGCTTGTGCACATAGAATAGCAGGAGCATTAGGTGGAAGTGAAGAAGTAGTTCCACCTCAACATTATTGGGCAGAAATGCCACACATGGGTGGACCAATACCAATGGAATTGGGCAACCTTCGATTTCGAGATCAAGGAGCACAACCGCTTCAAGGGGAGCGTGGACGGGTAGAAGAACAAAGAGATGGAGTTCCACGAGGAGAATAACGCCATTGCTACAATTGTGGCCGTATTGGGCACATATCTACCAATTGTTGCACTTGTTTCCCTAAAGGACCTCGGCCTTTGTACAGGCGATCTTTGAACAACATGGAGAGGCACATTGAAGAGGAGGAGGTGGAAATAACTTTGGAAAGCAAAGATTGCCAATAAATGTACCTTGCAGCCTTATTGGCTAAATAAGGAAGCAAAGAAGCAAGGGAAGGAAGAAGACTAATGCACAAAGATCCCAAAAGGTAACCTCACAATTGATTTTCGTGAATGGAGTTCTAGAAAGCAATCAAGTGAAAGTATTAATCAATCCGGGAGCAACTGAGAATTTCTTATCTTGCTCTATTGCAATTAGATTGTGAATGTATCTAGAGAGAGATGAGAATGAAGAAGTAGAGTTGCATAACGGGCAAACAGAGAAGATTGAATCATTACCACTATGGGTCACACTCTTTGTAAGAGAATATCAGGAAGCAATTGAGTGGCAAGTGATATAATTAGCTCGTTATGATGCAATCCTAGGCATGCCATGGATAGAGCATTACAACCCTATGGTAGATTGGAGGAAGCAAGTAGTGAGAACCCACAATGGTCAATCATTGGGGTTAAAGAAAAATCACACAAGCATGAACTGCCTCTATATGTCAAATGGACGACAATTGTCTATAAGACCAATAGATGTTTCATGGGTCTAATAAGAGAAGTCAAGAGTGCACAACTTGATGGACAAATTCTTGAGAAATTGAAGGCTATGGTGGATGAATTTCAAGATGTCTTTCCCGATGATCTACCCTCAGGATTACCACCAAAAAAGAGAGTAGATCATAAAATTGAGACACTCTTGGAAAAGGCATCTCCTTGTAAGGCCCCATATCACCTATCATCTCATGAGTTGAAGGAGTGTAAGACTCAAATTGAGGAGATGCTGTAGAAAGGGTTCATCCAACCTAGAGTATCACCATATAGGGCTCCTATCTTGTTTGTGAAAAAGAAGGATGGTACAATGTGCATGTGCATTGACTATCAAGGTCTCAATCAACAAACAGTGAAGAACAAATACCCCTTACCTCACATGGATGACTTGTTTGATCAACTCCATGGAGCAAGATACTTCACCAAATTGGACTTGTGGAGTGGTTACAATCAAATCCAAATTGTAGAGGAGGATGTGTACAAAACTGCCTTTTGAACCAGGTATGGCCACTTTGAGTATCCTGTGATGCCTTTTGGCCTCACCAATGCACCTGCAACTTTCATGAGTCTAATGAATGACATATTTTGTCCATACTTGGATAAGTCTATTATTGTCTTCTTGGATGATATCTTAGTATATAGTAGCATGATGATAGAACACAAACAACATCTATGAGAGGTCCTCTAGATTCTAAGATAGAATTGATTGTATGCCAAAATCTCAAAGTGCAAGTTTGGCAAGTCTGAAGTAGACTACTTGGGACATAGAGTAACTACAGAGGGCATTCAAGTATTGACCAATAAAATAAAGGTCATTCAAAAATGGAGTGCCCCAAAAGATTCGACTCAACTCAAGAGCTTCTTGGGGTTGACGGAATTCTATCATAGATTTGTCAAGGACTTCTCCAAGGTTGCACAGCCATTAACAACACTCCTTGGCAAGGGGAAGAAGTGGACATGGGGAACCGCACAAGATTTGGCCTTTCAAGAATCGAAAGTTGCCTTGCTACATGCACCAATCTTGAAGTAGAATGACACAAAATGTCCAATCAAGTTGGCTATAGATGCATCAAACATAGCAATAGGAGCAATCCTACAACAAGAGTGGCATGACGGATGACATCCAATTGCATATTTCTCTCAAAAGTTGTTACCGGCAAAGTGCAACTACCACACCATAGAACGAGAAGAGCTGACCATTATTCTGGCAACCAAGCATTGGAAGCACTATCTGGGTGAGAAGGCATTTATAGTAGAGATAGACCACAAACCTCTAGTCTACCTTGAGATGCAAAAGGATCTATCTCGTCGCCAGATTTGGTGGGCAGAGTGGCGACAACACTTCAACATGACAATCACTTATGTGGAAGGTAAGAAGCAACTTGCAGATGCATTCACTTGCATGCCAATGGCAAACAATTTGGTGGCAGAGGTTAAGATTAACTTTGAATTCTAGCCAGAGATTCTAATTGCTACAAAAACTGATCCACAGATTGTAGAAGTGCAATCATCAAAAGGTATCACCAACACCCAAGGAATCACCTTTTGTGATGGTAGATTATGGATCCCAAATGTCCCAAAATTACGCACCACCATTCTAGCAAAATGTCATGATTTGGCTATTGCAGGTCATGTCGGAGTGGACAAGACCTTGGATGCAGTCCAGCGCCATTACTATTGGCCCAAGATGAGCAACGACGTGATGGAATATGTGCATAGCTGCCTAATTTTTCAATAGAACAAAGCTTCTAATCAAGCTCTTGCAGTGCTCCTTCAACCTCTCCCCATACCTACCCAACATTGGGCAACAACAACAAGTGAGTATGGATCTTGTTTGTGAATTACCAAGACCACCTCAGGGTTTGATTCCATCGTGGTCTTTGTGAACCGGCTCAACAAAATGATTCATGTACGCCCTACCACCAAGGAGGTGACCGCCCCATAACTAGCTCAATTATACTTAGATGCAGTCTTCTCTCACCATGGCTTGTCTAGAGTACTTATCACCGATAGAGGCACTCAATTCACCCATTTGTTTTGGCAAACACTCTTTGGTTTCTTCAAAACCAATTTGGCCATGTCCATAGCTTACCACCTACAAACAGATGGCCAAACAGAGCGGGCTAATCACACAATTGAAGACATGTTACGCGGCTTCACCTTAGAAGAGCAAGAGAGGTGGTACACCCTACTCCCATTGGTGGAATTTGCTTACAACAATTCAGTGAATGCATCTACCCAAGTCACTCCATTCTTCCTCATGTATGGTGAGCATCCTTTCACACCATCTAACTTGATGAACATCCATCCAGTGGCTACCAAGGTTGATGCAGTCAACACTTTTGTTTCTAGAATCCAACAAGGTGTAGAGAGCACCAAGCACAGATTATAGATTGCACAAAATCGACAGAAGTCGTATGTTGATGCACACCGTAGGCACATGGAGTTCAATGTTGGGTATCAAGTGTGGCTATCAACAACCAACCTCACATTATTTGGACCTCGTAAGCTCAGACCTTGTTTTATTGGGCCTTTCTCGATTCTTTGTCACGTCGGCGCTGTGGCCTATCAAATTGAGCTACCACCACACATGAAGACCCATCCAATGTTCTATGTTTCTCTACTATGCAGATATGCTTCCCGATCAGGCCATTCCACACAAGACATTTGACCTTGTCCAACACTCATTGATGGCACAAAAGAAATGAAGTGGAGCGTATTCTCCAAAAATGCATGCGTGGTACTTGCCATCCACGGGTAGACTATCTAGTATAGTGGAAAGGTTACCCCCTCTATGAAGCAACCTGGGAGCCCGTTGCCAATTTGACCCATGCACCGGTGTTGGTGCAAGCATTTGAGCAACAATTGCACAACAAGGACGGTGCGTCTTAAAAGGAGGGAGGTTTGTAATACCAAGAGCTAGCTATATGATCTAGATGCAAAATTTGGTTTGGTAGTATATAGAATGATGTTATACATGATAGTCAAAATAGATCAGATAGAAGTATCACCAAAAGATTACTTGTACTTATAGGGTAAAAATCAAAATAGACTTGAGAACCTTAGAACCAATAGCTAGACATATGATTTAAACGTGAGAATTGGTTTGGTAACATTTGGAAGAATGTTACACATGATGGACTAAATAGATCAAAAAGAGGTATCACCAAAAGGGGACTTTTACTAATAGAGTAGGAACCAAAATATGCTTGAAATCCTTAAAGGCAATTTTGGAGACCTAAACGGATGAATTAGGCCTCAAAAATGTGCACATTCTCTCCCAATGGAGGAAAGATTAGCCTTCCCTCCCCCCTGTTTTTTCTCGTCAAGAGCTTTCCAATGGTACCTTACTCACGTGATTCTGAGACTCCTATAAGAAGATTCCCTAAAAGATTCCCTCTGGTCAAAGCTTGTTTGACCAGCTAGATAGGACCTAGACCCACATGTCACCATCCAAATAAGTAATCCAAGGGTGGAGCTTGCTGATATGTCACCTATCTGTGTGCCTAATCCTATGGTAGAGCTTCCTTGGAGGAGATCCTCTTGGTCTATATAATAAAGAGAAGGTGCTCCTTTGGGGCATCAAATGTTTTGAGTGTGAAGTCTGTGTTTTCTCTCTTCTACTATCCTTGGAGTACTACGTTATCCTAGTTAGATTGGATTTGCTTGGTGCTATATTGATGACATTTTGGTCTATAACACTACTGTGGAGGAGCATGAGAGACAATTGTTGGAGGTGTTTGAGAGGTTGAGATCTCATGGACTCAAATTACATCATGGGAAGTGTAGGTTCTTCCACGAGCAAGTTGAGTATTTGGGTCACACTATCTACCCCGGAGGACTTGGTGTTTAGCAAACCAAGGTGGAGGCTATTGCGTGTATTCCTTAGCCTATGGATGTGAGCAAAGTGCAAGCATTTCTTGGGTTGGCAAACTTCTATTGCCGCTATGTTAGAGGATTTAGTGCCATTACCAAGGCCTTGACAAAGCTGACCAAGCTTACATAGGAGTCGTGTTGGGGAGATGAGCAAGAGAGAGCTTTTGTAGAGCTCAAGGAGAGGTTGACATCTACTCCTATTTTGAGGAGACCAATCAGAGAATGACCATTTCAGGTTCATACTGATTGGAGTATGTTGGGGCTTGGACCGGTGCTCACCCAACATGATGATGAGGGGAAGGAGTTTGTGGTGGCCTATGCTAGTTGCTCCAACAATTCAATGGAGGCAAAGTATAGTTCATATGAGGGAGAGTGCTTGGCAGCAGTTTGGGCAGTAGCACATTTCCAATGTTACCAATTTGGTAACCCTTTCACTCTCATCATTGATCATCAACTGCTAAAGTGGTTGATGCAGTCTGACAAGCTTTCAAGGAAGCTTGCACGATGGGCTCTGATTTTACAGGAGTATGATTTCATAGTTGTTCACAAACCTGGAGTGGTGAACTATGATGCAAATGGGTTGAGTAGAAACCCATGTCCCAACCAATAAGATCAGACCGGAGCATGTTGGCATGGTGAGACAAATGAGGAGATGGTGCTAGGTTGGCATGCATCTGCCTTTCTGTGTATATCAAAGGCTTTGGTGGTATCTCTCTCAGCACATACAAGAGGATTTATTGAGATCATAGATCCAAAGAGTGAAAGATATTGGTACGGTTTAGTGAGACATTCATGATGATGTTTTAGTGATGGACTATCTTCACATTGGTGTTGTGGATGGCACAATTGGGACCAAGGAGAGAGATTTTGTTTGTTAGTGAGCCAAACGGTTTAGATTGGAGGGCAGACACCTTTTGCGTGATGGTAGAGTGCGAGTAGTACTACTTCCATCTCAAAGACCATAGTTGGTCCATCATGCTCATGAGGACCTAGGGCATTTTGGAGTAAAGCGTACATACAACTTACTCCAAAGTCATTATTGGTAGCATGGTATGCAGACCGAGGTACATCAGTTTGTTGCTAGATGTGTGGTTTGTGACCAAGTTAGAGCATCATTCAATGCTCCTACACCATAGTTACACCCATTACCTATCATGGGATTGGGTTACCATTGGAGTTTGGACTTTGTTGGACCTTTACCGCTGACTGTGAGACATCATTGGTATGTCTTGGTGATGGTGGAGCACTTCTCCAAGTGGATTGAGTTGGTGGCACTTACTAACAAGTCTAGTGAAGGGATAGCTTACTTGTTCATGGATCGAGTTGTAAGTTATTTTGGTGCACCAGTTGAGGTTTTGACTGATCAGGGTATAGAGTTCTTGGGGGAGTTCCAAGTCTTGTGTGACAAGGCTTTGATAATCATCATACTACATCTTGAGATCACCCTGAGGTAGATGGCTTAGCAAAGAGAGTGGTTCAGATAGTGAAGAGAGGATTGTAAAAGTATGGTTTCCAGAGAGGCCACTTGGGAGATTAGGATCTCCAATTACATTGGTTGGCCATGGGCTATCGGTTCAGCCGGCAAGCCTCCTTAGCATCCTTCTCTCCATACTTTTTACTCTATGGACAAGATCCAAATTTACCTGCAGCCATTTGTCAAGATGTTATTGTAGTCTTGGACTTGGATGACCTAGATGTATGGATGAGCGCATGTTCTCAGCAGGTAAAGATCTTTCATAGAGTGATGCCAATGGCCTTTGAGAACTTGGCAATTGCTCAATATAGAGATACTTTATGCCATGCTTCCATTCAAGGAGGAGGTTATAGACCTTGGATCCCTCAATTTCATCTAGGAGACTATGTATATCTACAACAAATAGCACCAATAACACTTGATGTTTTGACAAGCCGTACTATCTTGAGAGTGCATGAGGTTTTGTCATCTGGAGTCCTTGTGTTAGAAGGACATGGTGGTGTTGTTTGGAAGGATCATGTGCGCAATTGTGCGCCATGCCACCTCCTAAACATTGATGGTACTATGGATCCAAGCTTGGCACTTGTACGTGCAGGCTTGAGGTGTATGCAATGTGGCTCTTCTAGTGGAGCTGCTACTATGTTGGTGTGTGATAGTTGTTCATGAGGATGGCATCTGGCATGTATGACTCCTCTCCTCACGGTGGTTCCTCAGGGATAGTAGTTATGTCCTAGATGTACTTGACCTATAGCTAGTTCATTCTTTGTATGGTATAGATTGCAGATAGGCGACTAACAATGGGGCTCCATAGCACCCGGCCTCCTGATCTTTGCCCATCACAGAGTATACCATATACTTGGAATAGATGGCTATCTAGAGTTAGAGGGGCCTAACTGCCAGTTAGGGGGGCAATTGTGACACTTTAGAGTCTATGTATGACTTATATGTGAGTTGTGCTTCTATAGTGTATGATGTTGACAGTGATGTATGTTATGTAGCAATATATATATGCACAACAACTATCATGCCATTTGTAGTGTCGCATCTAGATTGCTCGGACACTAGAGTTCCAATGATAGTAGTTAGAGTTATTTCACTAATTTCTCAAAGACTATTATTTGACGGTCAGATTGCATGTTCTGGGTATTGACTTCACAATGGGGCCCACATCACTTTGCACCATTTGCACCGTCAAGTGTGCCATCAACAAGACTGTTAGGGTTTCAGACCTAGCTTGAGTCCAGGGATATACTTTTGAAGTGCAGCTCCAGAGAGCTCACTTCTTTGATGTTGAGCCTTTGAGTTCCGGGCTATGATAGACAGAGGCGGGCGAGCATCACCTAGAAACTCGTAGCTAGAGTGGGTGTGGCTGACTGTAATTAGTACCCAATTGTTGGCGGTTTATAGAGTGACAAATCAATACTGATCTGAGTTGAGTGTATTTGAGAGTTGTAAACAATCTGATATTGTAGCACTTTAGAGTCTATGTATGACTTATGTGTGAGTTGTCCTTCTATAGTGTATGATGTTGACATTGATGTATGTTGTGTAGCGATGTATATACACACGATAGCTTGTTTTGCAAAAGATGTACACTCTTCTCAAGGATTTACTCATAGCAAGGATACTCTTATGACTACTAAGAGTACTTGCACTAGCACCTCAACACCATCAACAACAAAGAATTCAAGGAAGGAGTTGGGGATGGAGGACTTCTTGATCTCAAAGCAACAATGGAACAGAACGTGTTAAAGGATGTGGTAGTCACAAGGCTAACATCACAAGGGGTCACCTGATTGCTTTGAATCCTACCTTGAGAAAGGAGCTTAGAGGTGGTTTGAGTTTAACAAGGAGCAAGAGGAAGAAGAAGTAAGCTCCAATATCAATGGGGGTGATGGATGTCAAACTAACACCATGAAAGGCTTGTGAATATACCTCCAAGGTCAATGTGAGAGTAAATGGTCACAACATCAAGGATGCACTTGTTGATGGAGGATTTATAGTGAATGCCATATTAGAGAGGTTGATGAAGAAGTTGTGTATGATACCCTTGAGACCTTCAATATTTGTAATGAGCATGGCAAACAAGCAACAAGTTTGACCAATAGGGGTGATAGATAAGGTGGTAGTTTCAATTATGGGAATTCAAAATCTCATGACTTTCCAAGTTTTGAAGGATTCAAGCTATGATTTACATCTTGGGAGGCCATGGTTGAAAGCAACACACACAACTAATCAATGGCACAAAGGAGACTTGAGGATTGGGCTCTCAAACCATAGAGTTATAGTTCATGTCACTAACACCACCAACACTTCACATTTACATACACTATCTTCTGATTATTGGGAATCATATTCAAAAAAAGGAGCTTCAGGTGTGGACATAAGCGTGGAAGAAGAGACTTCCATGGAGGAGGATGAGTCTGAATCTGAATTTGAACCTGATTCAAATGTGTATCACTTGTGTGCTATGGATTTTGCACCTAAGCCAAAGGTTTTGAAGGACCCAAATAAATCACCATTGACACTTGAGGAGATAGAGAGGAGTTTATATACCCTCAAATATAGTCCAAATGTTACGAAGGAGGAGAAGGTAAGATTCAAGGAGATTTTCTGCAAATTCATCCATTTGTTTGCTTTTAGTTCCAAGGATCTAAAGGAAGTCACCTTGGAGGAGCATAAGATTGAGGTGGAGTCACATGCAAGACCAGTCTGCCAAAAGGAACATTGCATTAGTCCACCAATATCTTTGGTTGTGAAGGAGGAGATTGATAAGCTCAGGGAGGCCGGATTTATCTTTGAGGTAGAGAATTCAAAATGGATGTCTCCAATTGTGATTCTGAAAAAAAAGAATGGCAAGTTTTGGCTATGTGTGGATTACAAGGAGTTGAATGTTGTTACTAAGAAAGACTATTACCCTTTGCCATTCATTGATGAGATCTTGGAGGAAGTTGCATGTCATGAGAGGTATAGTTTTGGAGATGGTTATAATGGGTATAACCAAATCAAGATTGCACCAAAGCATCAACAACTCATCACATTCACCACACCTTGGGGAACTTATGCTTTCAAGGTCATGCCTTTTGGGCTTTGTGATGCTCCAACCACATTCCAATAGTTCATGCACAAGGTATTTGAACCTTTCATTGGGAAATTTGTGAAAGACTTCATTGATGACTTTTGTGTTTATGGGAGCAAGGATAAGCACTTTGAGCACCTTTACAAGGTCTTGCAATGATTGGATGAAGCAAATGCATCACTCAACCCAAAGAAGTGCATTTTTGGATGTGAAGAAGGTCTACTTTTGGGGCATATTATCTCCAAGGATGGAATAGCAGTTGATCTTGAGAAGGTGAGGAAAATCTCAGACCTTCCATTCCCTTCAAGCTTGACAAAGTTATGCCAATTCTTGGGGATGGTTGGGTACTATATGAGGTTTATCTTCTTATTCCAACAAGGCTTGTGCATTGACCATCTACATGAAGAAAGGTATAGAATACATGGTAATGTTGGAGGACAAGGAGGCTTTGAAAGCTTTAAGGAGCTCAAGCAATCCTTTGTTATAGCTCCAATTCTTGCTAAACCTAATTGGATTAAGCCTTTCATCCTCTACATTGATGCTTCCAATGTAGCTATAGGATGCAGTCTTAGTCAATTAGACCAAGATGTGCATGATCATCCAATAGCCTACTAGCTTATGCTATTAGGCGGATGGTTTTAGTAGAAAAGACTACTTTGTCACGGAGAGAGACGAGTTGGTAGTGATCTTTGGTCTCAAGAAGTTAGACACTACTTGCTTGGAGGGAAAGCCACCATTGTCACGGATCACAAGGCTGTGAAGTACATCTTCAACAAGTCTTATGTGGAAGGGAAGCTAGTAAGGTGGATGATACTCTTGTTTTAGTATGACTAAACCATTGAGGATAGGCTAGAAAAGAAACATGAAAATGCTGATTTTTATCTAGGGCCTATGATCATGATGGAGATGAACCATTGGATAATTCCTTCTCAAATGAGAAGCTCATGACAATATCAATCACTAAAGAGGTTCCAATGGAGTACAAGGAGATAGTGGACTTTGTTATAAGAGGTAACTATCCAAAAAGGATGCATGCTAGAGAAAGGAAGGCACTTACAGCAAGATCTAGACCTTACACAATGGTGGAAGATATTCTTTTTCCCCAAGGAGCAAATGGTCTACTTTGAAGAGCAACAGGTAAGGAAGAGTCGTTCTTACTCATAAAGGAGTTTCATGAAGGTATAGTGTGTGAGGGACACTTTTTAGGAAAGGTGACTACTTTCAAGATTCTAGATGATTTTAGATGAGAGTGATTTTCAAGGATTGTCTTGATTATTGCAAAACTTGTCCTGTTTGTCAAGCTTTTGCTAGAAAGTCTACTTCCACTCCTCCTCTTAGATCAATTCTATTACTAAGACCTTTTGAGAAGTGTGGATTGATTTTGTAGGTCCTCTCAATAGAAACCTAAGAAAAAATTAGTACATTGTGGTAGTACTGATTATCTTACCAAGTGGGTTGAGGTTAGACCATTGAGGGACAAGAATGAAGAGATGAAGTTTGGAGATTTCTTTATAAATGCATTATCACTAGGTTTGGATGCCCTTTGGACTTGGTTTAAGATAGAGGAGGTGAGTTTACAGGGGAGCATCAGTACATCCATGCTACAACATTTCTCTATCACACATAGAGTAACTACATTCTATAAGCCAAATTCCAATGGCTTGGTAGAGAGAACCAATCAGACATTGTGCATGATGTTAGCCAAAGATGAAAAAATAGATGGGGCTAAACAACATTGAGACAAGAGAATTCATGCAATTTTGTGGGAGTATAGAACAACCATGAAGACTTCCATCAGATATTTTCCATTTCATTTGGGATATGGTAGTGAGTCTACCTTACCTATTCACTTTGATCTTCCTACCATCCAAAGCATTCATAAGAGATTGAAGAAGGCACAAGGAGGTGATGTAGAGAAGTCAAGGAAGGATCGACTCACGGAATTGGAGGAGGCAAGAGTAGTTGATATGGTCCAAGTGGAGCAAGCCCAAAGGAAACAAAAAGAGAGCTATGACAAGAGGTAAGGCAAGAAGAAGGTGGAGCTCTTCAAAGAAGGTGACTAAGTAATGTTGTTTGATTCCATTCAATTCAAGAGAGTGCAAAAGAAGTTTTTGCTTAAGTACTTTGGACCTTTCATAGTGGAGAAGGTGTGGAGAAATTATACTTATGATCTCAAGGAGTTGGGAGGAAGACAATTTGATAGGATTAACCATGATAAGTTGAAAATGTATTATAGAAGGCAGAGAGACCTTCACTTTGAGGACAAAGTGAAATATTAGTCTAGAGGTAAATGTAACACCCATTTGTGTGTGTATGTGCTATTGTAATATTTAGTTTGGTATTAAAAATACTTAAGAGATATTATTAAGAGATACTATAGAGATAAATGATGGTTCTACATTAGTCATAGCTAAAATAGAGTGGATCTTCCTTTAGAGGAAGTGGAAAAGATGAGCACCATTATTTTGGATTCTAGTGTATTGACTTGGTATTATACCTAGGTGTTTGACTTTGAGAAAAGAGTTGAGAACTCTTGGACCTACAAGCCTTTTTGTTTCAAATTCTTCTATAGTCCAAGTGTAAAAGACCAAAACCAAGGAGAGAAATAGGAGAATGGAAACTCACATTGGGACACTTGAATGAGGGAAAACTCTGAATGCCTAGCATGAGCTTTGGCTTTGGTATTTATAGGTAGCATACAAGGCCCTTGAGAAGCTTCTCAAGAAGCTTCCTCAAGCCGCTTTCTTAGAGTGCAAGCCAAGTTAACTAAGAAGCTTCTCAAGAAGCTTTCTTCTAGAAGCCGCCTACTTGGCGTGCAAGCTAAGCTAGTTGGAAGCTTCTAGAAGCTACTTACTTAAGGTGCAAGCTAAGCTAACCAGGAAGCTTCCCAAGAAGCTTCTTAGATACTTCCGGAATATTTTAGGCTAATTTGTCTTATGTGCTACTTTGTGAGCTTGACTGACTTTGTCGCTAAACTCCATATTGTTACATATTCCCCCGCCGCTAGTTGGTGACGTCTTCGTTGCTAGTGAAGCTTCGAATTCTTGGATGGCCGTTTGTGCATTGTGGAGGTGAGAAAGAGGTTCCCAGGTGGCATCATGAAGGGGATACCCTTTCCAAAGAACCTTGTACTCCGTATGTTGGCAACGGCCTTGTTGAATGTGGCGACGCGCAAGGATATGATCAACTTTTTACTCCTCATGATCATTGATAGGGATAGGAAGAGGGGGAGGTTGGACTAGAGAGGAAAAGGAAGAGGGGTTAGGAACAAAGGGTTTCAACTTGGAAACATGAAAGACAGGATGGATACGCATGTGACAATGCAAGGCAAGACGATAAGCAACAAGAAAGACAATTTGGGTGATATCAAAGGGTCATGTCCAATTAGTGGCAAGTTTATGAACTTGGGTATCAAGTAGGAGAGTGAGGTTACTAGAGGATAGCATGACTTTATCACCAACTTCAAAGGTGAGATCTTGACGATGGTGGTCCGCATATTGTTTTTGGCAATTCTGAGCAACAAGGAGGTGAGACTTGGCTTGTTGGAGAGATTGGGATATAGTGGTCAAGAATGTGGAAGTATGAGGAACTTGAGATGGAGGGGGAGAAAGAAGAGAATCTGGAACAAGCGGATCTTGGCCAAAATTGAGAAAGAAAGGAGAGAATCCGGTGCTTGCCTATTTGGAATTGTTGTAGGCAAATTCGGCAGCGGCAAGACATTCATCCCAATTGGTATGGTGGACATTGATAAAGGCATGCAACATATCCTCCAATGTACAATTTGCACGTTTGGTTTGTCCATCAGTTTGAGGATGATAGGCCGTGGACAAAGCAAGCTTGGTGCCGAGTATCTGAAAGAGTGCTTGCCAAAACTTCCTAGTAAAGCGAGGATCACGGTTGAAGATGAGTACACGTGGCATTCCATGATGCTTGAAGACATTGTCGAAGTAGATTTGGGCTAAGGTTGGAGCATCCACAGTATCACAGGTTGGTGCCAAGTGGATTTGCTTACTAAGCTTATCCACAAACACCACGATAGCGGTGTGTCCTTGTTTTGTCTTTGGCAAGGATGTGATGAGATCCAAGCTCACATGCTCCCAACAAGCTGATGGAACGGCAAGCGGTTGAAAGAGTCCACCTGGCTTCTGGTTGTTGGCCTTGTTACGTTGGCAGCTCTCACACAATCGGACAAATTCTCAAACATCTTGTGTCATGTTGGGCCACCACCATTGACGTTGGAGGGTACCCAAGGTCTTGTCCACACCCATGTGACCAGCGATGGATAAATCATGGGCTTCTTGAAGGCACACAAGTCAAAGATCACCTTTGGCTAGAACATAGATCCGGTCCGCATGGAATAGAAGGCCTCCTTGAAGGAGAAGGTATTGTACTCCTTGTCACCTGTTGTTAGCTGACCATGTACCATTTGGAAGAAGGGATCTTGTCGTAGAGCTAACCGAGACTCGTTGTGAATCTTGGGATCAATTGACACCGTCATAATTGCTGCCGCAATGAGAGGAAGAGACTTCAAATCAGGTCGTTGTGATAGAGCATCAGGGATGACATGGAACCGACCTGGTTTGTACTCAAGTTTGATGTCAAACAATTGGAGTTGCTCTTCCCATTGATGATGTTGACTCTTCATGTGCTCTAGGTGTAAGGTCTACAACAATGGCTTGTGATCAGTTCACATGATCACTTGTTTCCCCAAGAGATAATGCCTCCATACCTTGGTGGCATATACCATTGCAATTTGTTCCCAATCTCAAGCAGAGTAATTTCTTTCAGTTGTATTTAGTCAGCGAGACACAAAGGCAATAGGATGTAGTCCATCTAGAAATTCTTGTTGCAACACAGCTCCAATCGCAAAGTTAGAAGCATCAAAATCAACCACACAAGGTAGTTGAGGATCATATGGTTGAAGAATGGGTCTTGAAGACACCATATGCTTTAACTTCTGGAATGCTTCTTCATGCTTGGTGGTCCATTGGAAGCTCGAGTTCTTTCCCAAGAGGTCAGTCAATGGTGCAGCCATGTGAGCATAATAGTGGATGAACCACGGTAAAAACTGGCCAATCCATTGAATGCTCGTACTTCGGTAGCATCCTTTGGGGTAGGCCAATTAGTAATGGCCTTGATCTTCTCTTCTTCCATCTTGATCCCCTCTGATGAGATCTTATGATCCAAGAAGGTAACCTCCTTTTGCCAAAAAGCACACTTTGACTTCTTGCAGTAAAATTTCCACTGTCATAGTCGTCTTAGGACTTCTCGCACATGATTCTTGTGTTCTGCCTCTGTCCTACTATAGATTAAGATATCATCTAAGAACACTACAACGGACTGATCCAATAGTCCCTCCAACACCCAATGCATCTGATCCATGAAGACTGTTGGAGCATTAGTGAGTCCAAAAGGTAGAACTCTCCACTCAAAATGTCCATACCTTGTGCAAAAGGCAGTCTTTTGCACATCCTCTCCTTCAATAGGAATTTGCCAATAGCCACTACGAAGATCTAGCTTGGAAAAGTAGCGTGCTCCACTTAATTGATCAAGCAAGTCATTGATCCGAGGCAAGGGATATGCATTCTTCACGGTTTGCTTATTGAGCCCACGGTAATCAATACAGAAACGAAGTCCTCCATCCTTCTTTGGAACAAATAGTACCGGTGCTCCCCACGGAGAGGTACTATGTTGTATGAAATCCTTCTCCAACAACTCTGTAAGTGTTGTTCGCAACTCCTCCAACTCCTTTGGTGAGAGCCAATAGATTGGTCTACTCATTGGAGTACTCCTTGGCAATAACTCGATCTTGAAGGGCATACCTCGATCAGAGGGTAATCTCTTTGGCAGATCATCCGGAAACACATCTGCAAACTCCTAAACTATCCGATCAATCATTGCTTGATGTGGCACCTGGCCCTCCTCAAATTGTTCTTGTGCAATCGGCTTGATCCACATCGTGAATACAGACTTATCTTCCTCCAAAGCTTGCTCTATGGCTGTTTCATTAACAAACTTCCCTTCTAGGGACTCATCTCTCTTCCAAGCTTGCTCCATGATTGCCTTCTTGGCAAACTTCCCATCTTGGGACTCATCTTCCTTCCAGATTTGCTCTATGGCTACCTTCTCAATAAACTTCCCATCTTGGGACTGACTATTCTTAGGTGTCTTACTCAGAGGTGCCAGACAACCTAATCGGAAATTCTTACCTTGGTGTTGTACTTGAATTTGACGTCGGGTCCAATCGAATTGAACCTTATGATGTTCAAGCCAAGGTAGACCCAGAATGATATCATAGTGTAGAGGTGCCACTACAAACCTCATACACTCCAAATACTCCTTCCTAATTTTGAAGGTAATAGGATGCAAGGTGCGGAATGCAGAACCTTTTCTACCATCCGCTATCATCAAACTACTTTCAATCACTGGCTTGATAGGAATACCCAATTCCTTTGCTACTTGCATAGATATGCAATTCTCTGAACTTCCAGACTCAACCAAAATCCTACAACCCCGATTAGATATCGTACCTTGCAAGTGAAGCAAACTTGCATAGGTCGAGCCTTCAATCCCATTGGAACTAATCAAGCTCCCAATAGGCGGCTCAAAATCTCCTACTGGGATTCTTTGTTTCCTTGATCATTCTGTTTCACAAACTCCATTTGGGCAACTTGTCAAGGTCACCCATTCCTAAGTGGACATTCAGCAATGCTATGTCCAACTTAACGACAATAAAAGCAACCTCCATTTTGTTGTAATCTTTCTCTATCTGCTGTGCCAAGTGGTCTTTGTTGGATGGCATCAATCTCCATTGGTACCGGTTCTTCCACTTGTGGTACTGGTAAGCTAACCGGGAAGCTTCCCAAAAAGCTTCCTAGATACTTCCGGAATATTCTAGGCTAATTTGTCTTATGTGCTACTTTGTGAGCCTGACTGACTTTGTCGCTAAAATCCATATTGTTACACCAAGGATAGTCCATGTGAAAGAATCCTTGACTTAGTGGTTGGGTCAAGATAAGTCTACATGATTAAGGGAATATTCCCATGAAGATGGATATTCCTTTACCTTTTTGATTTTATTTGACTTTTAGCCTAATAACTTGAGTTACTCTAGTAATTAGTAACTTTGGTGTGTACACACAAGTATATAAAATATATAAACTAGGGGTGAGGAGGTATTTATCATCTTTTCATTTGTAACTAACTCTCTCACTGAATTCTCTAGTGAGCAATGACTTGAGTCTTGGAGTGTTAGCCTTGGAGGAGTATGATAGAGTCAGGGTTCCTTGCCTTCTTAGTCTATGGTGTACTGCTATAATAGCCATCAGAGGTTCATCTTGAGTGAGAGACAAGCTGGCTAATAATACCAACTCACTTGTATACTAGATTGCACTTTTGTTTATTATTGTAGCATGGAGAATTGCCTCATGGGCTTCTCAACAAACATCATGTTTCCCATTGAGTGAAAATGACTAATTTCAACAACTAGGGATGACTACGAAAGACTACAAAGAATTGTGAAAGACTAGGATTATTGCACGCTCTTTGGTTTGAGACTAAAATTTGCAAGCAAAAAGTGAAATTACTCCAAGTGTACTCAATTTTAGAGCTATGGTTCTATAGTGAAAGAGTAAGCAATCACTTTCCACACGTGCAAGCCCTTTGGTGGATATTCTTTATCTAGGTGGCAGCCCATTCAAATTATTGTACAACCTTTGGGTTTGCATGGCTTTTGTCCTTGACTTCTTTGCATCCAACTACTCTTTGGACTTGATATCATCGGGATCTTCCTTTGGAGTGCATTTGGCTTTGTTCTTCTTTCCTTTGTTCCTTGCATATATAGATGTAACTTTGAATAAAACTCAACTAAGAGGTTTTATGAACAAGCAATTATTCTACCATATTCTTGTGGAAAAGAGAGAAAATTTGTAAAAAAAAATTGCAAAAATGTGAGCACCACAATAAGGAATATAGAAGAAATTAAATAAAATAATAAATCATTGAATGTATGCGCTTCAAATTCCAAGAATGCAAATACAAAATCATGAAGCAATAACAAAACCACAAGAAAAAGAATGGATGGGTTAGTTAGAAAAGAACTAATGATTAAGTTTGTAAGGAAATTGTC
The DNA here is from genome assembly GCA_948567375.1 of Lunularia cruciata. Lineage (NCBI taxonomy): Eukaryota > Viridiplantae > Streptophyta > Marchantiopsida > Lunulariales > Lunulariaceae > Lunularia > Lunularia cruciata. Next base: position 16,351,805 of record OX419756.1, read on the forward strand.
ATACCTTGAGTTGAGACTTTATAGTTGTTGAAATTAATTTTATTTTCTGAAGTGTTGTTGTCTAAAATAAAGTATATGATTTTGTAAATTTTTTGCTTTGTATATTTTATTAACTCTTCCCTTTGGATTATAGATGTTGTCAAAGAATTCTATAGAAAGTTAGTATTCATTGGCTATGGGTTTATATCTTGTTTTAATTGCTTTAGCAATCCTTGTTGATTAATCTTTTGTACTCCTATCACTTTTTTGTCAATTGTTTTCTAGCCTAACTTGTCTTCACCATTAATAATAAACTAATCTTTGTAGTTTGACTACCTGAACCCGACCCTCAAAGCCAATCCTTTTCTCAAAGTTACAGATATGTTTTGCAAACTTCTCTTACCTACATTGTTCTATTGACTAGAGGTTGTTCACGTCATGTGATTATGAGTATGGCTGAGAGTGATGAGTATCCGCTCCTCCAGATTTTCAAGGGCCATAGGGTGCACCGGACACCGCAAGACTTGTGAGGCTTTACCAACCACTAGATCCTATCTCCACATAATGTGATTTTAGGGTGGGTAGGTCGTTAAGAAGAAAAAAAAACTCTTCACAAGACTCCCACCGACATCTCTAGATTCAACCACATTACCATCCCACCCTCATGACTTGGTTTAGAAATATTGATCCAATCCTTTTTTGTTGCATGGTGTGCATTGCGCCCCTTGACATTGGACTTCCCTATCTCTTAGGTTCAACTAACCCATGTCCGATTGCTATTCACATGGAACCTTTCTCCACTTCAGTCTTCAAAGTTCTCATTTGAATATTTGCTACTATCACAAAGATCTGTACCGTAGACCATTTCACCCTGGCTCACACCAAAGGCTGCACCACGACCCCTGTACCCTCCCACTCATCAAGGCCTTGCACTCACCCAATCAGGCTGGGTGTAGGTTGCGCGCTTCAATGCCATCCATTTTTGGGGCTAATCAATTTGGAAAGTGAGTTGTTACACACTCCTTAGCAGATTTGGACTTCATGACCACCGTCTTGCTGTCTTAATCCATCAATACCCTTTATGGGATCTAGGTTAGCACATAGTTTGGCACCATAACCCGGCTTTTGGTTCACCCCACATTGCAAATTTTGCTTACCAAAAATGGCACACTTAGAGCATTCAAATTGTATGCCACGGGTTCATTCAAGCAACCCCAACACCTCACCTATTTAAAGTTTGAGAATAGGTTGAGGATGTTTCATCCCCTATGCCTCTAATCATTTGCTTTACCTGACAAAACTTCTTGTGCTCCAGCTATCCTGAGGGAAACTTTAGAGTGAACCAACTACTTGATGGTTCAATTAGTCTTTTGCCCCTATACCCAAGTTTGACAAATGATTTGCATGTCAGTACTGCTAAGAGCCTCCACCAGAGTTTCCTCTAGCTTTGCCATGCTCAAGCATAGTTCACCACCTTTTGGGTCCCAAAAAGCATGCTCTTACTCAAACCTTTCATAGAAGATCATGGTCTATTGTGATTTATCCAGAAAAACTTAGAAAAGGCTTTGGATTATATAATTTTTATAGTATATGCTAGTGTGATATAAAGTAAACCAGGTTATGGAGTTAAGAATCTTAGACAATCTATAGCCTTGATGATATGCACTTCTTTTAGGCTTGCTAAGCCTTTGACAACCTTGCAAATAAATTCTCATCAATGTTTAGCAACGTTTATTGAATCACTCTATCACAAATCTATTTTACCTTGAATGCATGATTTCTCAAAATAAGATCATCTCTAAATCAAGTTGATGCTTTGTCTTTTATTTGTGAACAGAAAACATTAACATTTGTCAATAATTTTGCTATGATTTTATAGTTATATGGTCCTTTTTTCAATAGATGTTAATAATAAATTCTAGCAATTTTCATACCAATTTGCATTTTTTGTAGATGTATACTTCTTAGAGAGCTAAAAAATGGTGGTTTCTTAGTGTATTCAAAAACAATTGTTATTAAATCTTCATTTATAATATTTTTTTCATTTTGTTCCCACTAGATCTTACAAGATGTATGGAATTATGAGTCTATATGCAAAATTTTGTCATGAATGTTTGATTGAGTGATAATCATGTATGTTTTATAATTAGTGGTCAACAAGTCTACTAGCTATTTGATTTTTATTGCACTATATTTACTATCAACCCTATAAAGTGTCAATTATCATATGCATGAGTAGCTCTACTTATTAATTTATTAGAGATTTTAATAGTATTTGTCTCTTTGAAACCATCAAATCTATCCAAACGATATTTCTTACCATTTATTTGATATTAGAAAAGTCTATAACATTTTAATTAGATCATAATAATAGTTTTTTCAACATTAGCTGACTTTCTTGTCATAGCTTTGAACTAGTGTGAATGACATAAAAAGAGTGGATAGCTCCTCTTGTTTTTCCAAGCACCTCCTTCAACATCTTTTTGGTAAACAATCAAATAATTTAAGAAAAATTTTTTTTATCACTAATAGTGATCACATTTCGTTTTTATAGTTGAAAAATAAACATGTATCAACATTATATTGCAAGCTTCAAAGACTTAATCCTAGACTACAATTATAATAAAAACGTTCATAATTGTAACAAGTGACTAGTATTCTACTGTTAGGAGGTGTATTATAAGGATTATAGATTAGTCTATCAATATTTAAATAGCACATCAAGTGAAGAAATTTCAAATATGTAAGGATTTTAGGTATACTTGATCTATTGAATATATACAAGTTTTTTGTAGAGATAGTTGAAATTTAGTACTGATAAATTTAATGATAATAACATTATTTTAATTTGATTCCAAATTTTCACATATTTAATGAAAATCTATCAACCACTTTTTCCACAGATCTTTACATTCCAAGCGTAACTAACTTTATCGGAAGTTTCACATTTTGTAATTTTCAATATTCTAAGTCCTGCTCATTTGTATTTACACTTTATGTGATATTATATGTCAATTTACCATTTCTTTCTATCGTGTGAATTTCGTAGTAGAGGATTGTAATATCAAGCATTTTGTTGAGAACATAAAATTGTACAGTGTATAGTTATTGTAAGTTGCACATAGGTTTGTTTAAGGTAACAAAACAATTAAGTCATATTTTTACATATATAAGTTAGCCAATAGCTCCACATATGCAGATTCCACTAACATACCAAAGTGAGTATGTTGACTGTTTTTGATTTTATTAACTTCAACTTTGAATAGAATAGAATATAATAAATTTAAATTTTGTATGAAAATTTAATATGTCTCTTGCAAAAGCTTACATAGTTAAGGTACATTACTAAAATTAGTCTAAATAGTCCTTAGGTTATAAATTTGAAAATCACTCGCCTTTAAAATATTGACTGTAAAGTCTATTAACTTAAACTCATTATTAAATAACACTCTTACTAACTACATAAATTTTTATTTTTCTAACACGTGTTAGCAAGGTCATTGAGTACTGCTTGTTACTTAAAAATCAACCGACCTCAACCAAACCATAAATCAAGATGAATATATACATTAATAAATATTTAATGAGTTAAATAACTTAATTTTATCTACCAGTCTAAATCAATCCAAAATAATTCTGAATTATATTTGAGATATCTTATTTTAATAGCAAAATACTAGAAGAAGAGAACATAATATATTTTTTTATGCAAAGTCAATATCCAATTTGTAGAAGATTATTGCTAAATATATTTTTCACTTTTAATGCTCTAAACACAATGATTTAAATTTGTGTGTATTTAGGGGCCTTGTTAGCTAGAGTAGTAAGCTAGGTCATTTACTGTATACCAAAATTCAAGATTTTATCTTGAATATTAATACACAATGGGTAAATGTCTTTCACGGATTCAAAATTTGTAGCTTCCAATAGGTTTGTTGGGGGTACTTAAGTATTTGTAAGTATCTTGAACAAAGCTACCTAAGGCTAAATTAACTTCAATAAGACTCTTTAAAATTTAATGACCATATTGAGGTAAACTAAAGCAAATTTAAGTGAAATTTTAATCAGTTAATTATATGCATAGCAAGTGCTTTATATTTTCACAAGAATTCGTCTAAAGAAACTGATAAGGATTGGTAATCATAGAAATCTATACTAATATGTCTCCATAGCATTGCTTAATTACCTATAGCAATCCAAATGCACCTCTTGATAATAAATCTTTAATTGGATCTCCTTACTCCGAGCTGAGTTTCCAAAAAGATGTCTTGCTAATAAAGACTTAAGAACTTAAGATTCTCCAAATAGACTACTCCATTTTCTATCTTCTTGCTTCTCTCTTATTATTCTTATCTCTAACGAGTGCAATAAACGCATGGAAACCAAACTTATATAACGAGTGGACTAAATCATACTCCAGTTTTATGTGTCGCATAGGAATTTGTAAGTTGCTAAAAACTAATATTACATTCCAAGTAATTAAGTTTGTTTTCCAGTAATTTCATTTGTGATACTGAGATGGATATTTTACGACTTCTTTGGCAATTTTATTCAATTATGATGCATGAAATTTAAGGAAGTTGGAATTTAATTTACAAAGTACCACGCTATAAATTAGGTACTCTGCTAAATATATGAAAAGTCCATCTTAAGCTATAACTTTAACATGTTTCTGGTAGTTGGTAGTCGGTGGTCTATGCACTGTCGCAATAAATCAAAATGTCATGTAATGTAAATTGGTTTATATTTTTCGTTGAAGTAGCTGAAGTGGCAAATTTTGAATATGCCTATGTAGAAAAACTCCATCACCACGTTTATTCAAGGGGCCGAGAATCAGTCTTGGAACTTTCAATTATTGCTTTACTTTTTGCGACAAAATCTTCCTTCAACGGACATTGTGTAAGCAAATACACCATATAAAAGTTTGAATTTAGGTGGATTCTTGTCCTTTCAATCATTCATACAGACGCGCACAAACTTTGCATCGTTTGTAAGTTGTAACATAAGGATTACAGGATAAGAATCTTCTTTAAGGGATCAGGTGCTTCCAAAAAAATGATTATATTTTAAACTCATTATTTTAAGAAGATAAACCATAGTTAGAAGAAAGTTCCAGTAAAACTCCATAATAATCCAACAACCTAAACAAAGCCTCCTACTAATTTCCAAATCCCACCGCGTTAGATAAATGCATGTACTCTATCCATGTGCATCAATCCGTCACGGACGAGTTCAAAGTCCGTCAATTTCCGTCCCAGTCCGTCACAGAATGCTTTTCATCCGTTACTGTTACAAACAGTTGTAGGAGAGATTGATTGTGTACGGATAAGGCTCTCCGGCATTAATTTATCAACTTGCGACGGCTTTCCGCGGTGGACAGATAACCTGGTCAAACAGTCGGCGCAGTGTCACCAGATTGGCCAGCAAGTGACAGAGTGCACTGCAGCGTACCGGGAGTGCTGTATTGACCGGAGAGTTCCCTTCTCGTCTCGTCGGGTAATAGAGAAATGATTGTTTACGGGAGAACGAAGCGCTCTGTCACCAGATATAGGTATACTGTCAGGAGAATCTTCGCACTTATAGTAAGACCCCGAGGATGCGATGGTTTTGCTGGCTGGTTGGTTATTGACGGCTCCAGAATTTGCCTGGTCATGAGCGGGCGGGCAGGGCTTGGCTTTTTGTGGCTTGCTGACCGAGAGGTAGAGAGACACAAATTCTCTGACTGACCGCCTGCCCACCAGGTGAAACGGGACGAGGCAGAGCCACTAGACTTCAAGGGTGGTGAATCCGAAATTGCCGTTAGGTGGAGCCGACGTGCCACGTCGATCTTATCTATTGCTTACTCATGTCCTCGTCGGACTGGGGTTACTGTTCTCGCGTCGGAGCATCATATATCTCATTGATTGTGTCCTCTCCCACGTCTCATCATTCTTTTCTATCTGTGCCCTAGACCGGCTTCTGTTTCACAGACTTACTTATTCGGAGCATACTTGCTTATTCGGGACTCAACTTACTCCAACCATGTATCTTATTAGTACGGTCAAGTAGCCAACCACAGTTGCTGCCATACCGTGGACTGATTGGTACATCAAGTAAGGCCCCAGCACAGTTGCGACTTGATTCGTCGTGCTGAATTGCCAGCGAGAATTTACTCGTGATGTTCATAGTTTTTCCTCTTGCTTTTTGAGGAGAGTATAGAAGGCAGTGCATGAGGCTTTTGGTACACTGTCAGAGCCGTTTGCATCGAGAAAGGTGACTGCGTACGATAACAAGAAAGATGGAATGATCCCATTACACAAGAGGTAAAATGGGGTTAAGCCCCGATAGTATCGGTTCGAGAAATCTGTCTTACCGCATCTCAGACATCTGCAATGAGTAAATCGGGTGTTGACGGTTAGCTTTCTATTCTGCTGGATTATTTTTCTTCCAGAACGGAAGGCCAGATAGGATTCCTTCAGTTTGCTTTTGTTGGATCCAGGCAAGTGGAGGTTTTTTCCTCACGTGTAGACAAACAAGTATTCGGTGGCTTGAAGGGTTTGGATTGGTCATACGTAGTTGATGCCGTAGCTGCCCTACTTATATGACCACTGCCTCGCAACACACAAATATTTCTAAGCTTTCTTTCCTTTTTGGTTGTTTCACTTTTCTTGTCTTGTCACCCCGCACTTTCCACTACAACTGCACTTACAAGCACACGGTAGGCACAGGAAAAGCATATGTGGGCACATATGCAGTTGAAAGTGGAATTGTTTGTACCTGATCTGGTGTAGATTATCTTCCCCGTGATAAAGTTAAGTCTTGTTACACTAGAGGAAAAGGCATAGTGATGAGTCCCCCTCGCATAACAGAGATATGAATGTGGAAGAGTTGCCCTCGATTCACTGTAGACAAACTTGTCAATCTTATTTTCCGTAGAAGTTTAGTGAGAATTCTCGGTTTAAATTCAGTGGGAGTTATTTTGACGTCAGATGTACGGAATTTTGCCGGCATTAGAAATCGCCATGAAAAATTTTGAATTTTAATGTCACATCCTGTTTGACAATTAATTATCTCATTTTAGTCGAGGAGAGGGAGAGGGTCTTGCCTTGACACAGCCTACATTTCCTTCACGTATTTCTGCAACGTATGTGCTTTGAAGTTCATCCGACTGTGTTCGAGGCTACCATAGGGAATGCATGATGCACTAAGGTTCCCATAGAGTCGAGAATTCTTTATCCTTGAGTCTTGAATTCTTTGCCGGTTGAAAGATTGTTGTCTAGCAACAGATTCAAGCTTTCGAATCTGCTCTTGCGTGTGGTTAGCAGATAAGAAGGTGCTTTCGTTGATCTATGCATTTAAATTCATTGCCACAGCATTCATATATGAATCTTGTATCCTGCCATTTGGCGCACTGCTGGAAACTCAAGGTGGGGACTCTTTTCCACATCACATGAGTGGTGAGTTGCGAGGACGTTCTTACGAAAGCTCAAGCTGATGATCAAGAGGAACCATGTTGCAAGAATTTACATCAGTAGATAAACCTTATTTCCTAGATCAAATCTTGGTTCTGCGAATCTGAAAAATCAGGCCTGGTGTCAGAAATGAGCAAAAAGTACATATTTAACTTCGAAAATATCAAGGTAAAGCGTCCCGTCAAAAGTGGAAGCGGTCAAATGTACAGTAGCTGTAACAGGCGTTCAAGTATTCCTGAAACTGAACTCTGTGAAAGTAGTGGTAAGTTGAAGCACTATCTGGTAAATGCATGCACCTGAAACTAATCGCCAAAGTTTTATTGACCGATCTACACTTACTATGCCTTCAAGAAGGAGGTGAACCCCTCCTCAGTTTCTCTCTTGAGAAAATCTGCCATGAATGGCACAACTGAACTGTCTGAACCCCATATTCTCATTTCGTTGGGCAGATTACAGTAAATGGGCTGAAGTTTTGTAACAAGTGAAGAAAAAGAAGGTATATTGATATGTATACAAGGAAATGATTCAGATTTTGAGGAAGTGGGGACAGTCGAAATTCAAAGTTGAAGATCAAGTACGAATTTCAATGAAAGATCATTCTTCACAACGTGAGATGCATCTTAGCAAATGCCACCAAAGAACACTTAACAAACATGTGTCCTGGCCCGATAATTATCAGCTAAAATCTGCGGGGTGTTGAGTCCCAATACCCCGCAGAAAATGCTTGCCTGATCCTTTGACGTTTTTTGTATCATAGGAAGGTCCTGCAAATACTCGGTCGTATAAAACACATGCACTCCAGGAAAACGAGGCAAGTCCAGAAACATTGGACATGTTTTTTGTCATATGTCGCGAGTTAAAGTTTATGAACTGCTGACTCCATGACGACGGAGTGGGGACCTCAGGAGACAGTTGGTGAGTCACAAGATTGGACGATCAGCAAGATTATATTTTCTGTAAGACCGCTTTTCATATGTTATGGTCAGAAATGAGCATCCATACCTGGGGAAGGGAGCATTCTGCCATCACACCCTCGAAACATGTACTGTACCGCGACGCTTTTGTGAAGTCGCGAGAGTTTGGAAGACGGTGGGAACCACGTAGGGCCCGCTGATGGGTCCTGATTAGCATTAAGTCCATTGAGTAAATCTCATTTTGTGGATAAGAGGGAGGAAGAACATGCAACGCGCCGCGACCTGCTTGGAGCTGTGAGTGGAGTGACGTGAGACTTTTGTAGCATGAGTCCAAAAGAGCATTGTAGTGGCTTGTCTGTTCTGATGATGGAGAGACTCATAAGCAGCAGTACCCGGCGGTCGTCTGTAAAGAGATCGAAGTACTCCATTGCAGATCCAGAAAGGAGTAAGGAAGCTAAGCGAGCAAATAAGGAAGCGTTGGAAGAGCTGGTCTAGGCAAAAGCAGCTTAGAGAGATAGAGTTTGATTAGTTGGGAAGGAGTGAGCCGGTTGAAGAATCGAGCCAGGGTGATTGTGGGGAGGAAGCGAGCGAACGAACACCGGGTGTTTGCTGCCGTGCTACTGCATTTTAGGTGACTAAGAACTGTTTGGAGACGAGGAATTTATTTCTTCGATCAGGCTAGAGAAAGAAGACGACATTAATTTGACGAGGATTCAACCTGTTTGCTGTTCCTCTTCTGGTTTTTGGGGACGTGCCGGGTGTTTCTTCGTTTTGATCCCACGAGAAAGAGAGCAAACATGGCCCATTTAATTCTCGGATGTGGAGCGCAGTTAGCTGGCAGCCCTCCGACTTCCGGCTTTGGCTTGTCTCCTTCAGGACGGAATACTTTCTCAAATGATCCTCTTCGGCGTTCGTTAAGAGTAAAGAAGAGCTCAAAGGGGGTTGATCCAGACAAGCCCTCGGTAGAAGTTCGTGCGTCCAAGAATTTGACTGAATCACCTACATCTCCATCACTAGATCCCTTCTCAACCCTCGGTGTGGACGAGAATTCTTCCAAAAGTGAAGTCAAGCACGTTTACCGACGCCTCGCCCTTCAGGTAGATTTTATTGCCGTCTCTTTCTCGCTATCATTGGCACACAGCAGTCCAAATTATTTCCAAGTTCAGGAACGTTTTTACAGGTTGAGTCCTCCATGGAATTGTCTAAGTTTGACATACGTGAGTTATGGAAGTTCTGAGAAACTGGATTCTCTGTTCTGTATGTATGCAGTATCATCCTGATGTATGCCGAGGCGACCACTGCGCGTTGATGTTCACGCAGATCAACATTGCGTACGAGGTAGGTCTCCTTTTCTTTTTTCTTGCATCTCTTCGTTGCTGTTGCGTGTAATTTCCTGGTTAGTACACTTTATGCTGATGATGTGTGTTTGGATTCTATGTTTGCAGAAAGTGATGAGTTATATAAACATGCCGGCGGAAGTGGAAACTGTGGACGATAGTGCAGACGGACTTTACGGTGTGGGGGACGACTCCTGGGACGAATGGGAAGAGTGGATGGGCTGGGAAGGTGCGGGAGTGAGCGATTATTCGTCACATATCAACATGAGCATATAATTCAACACCTCTGAACTTCATCTGTAAATATTCGTGTCGATTTGAGCAAATATCTTGATGGAAAAGCGGCGGCATATATTTGGTAGGGCAGCAGCAGCAGAAACAGCAGTTCATATGTAAGAAATACTTTGAGTACCTGAGGAAATTTCCCGATAACATCTTCCAGGCCGTCGATGTCCTGTAAGTGTAGATAGATCGCAATGGGATGCCTAAATGAAGATGAGAGAGGGAGTAAAAGATAGCAATATCGAAAAGTGTACCAGATTCATTCGAATGAGATGCTTCTCTGCAACCCGTCCCATTTGTACAGTTTCTCCTCTTAGTGCTGGCAAATTACCTTGAGCAGCAAGGTTTGCCTTATTACGAGGAGGACATTTTGAAACAAGAGTGACATGTACACAGTTTGTAAGATGATGGTGCATAAGTTTCCTTTGCCTTATATGGTACCTGTTTTCTCTTCTGTTCCGTCTTTCATGGCATTCCTTTTCTGCGATTCCGTTGCGACCGAAGGAGACATGCTTACTACCTGAACACGGTCCCACCGAGTCTGGAGTTGTTCAAACTGTAACCCCGCCGCCCCGTATGCCTGAAAGCTGTAATCTTTTCAGAGGCCTTTAGCTATAAAATATAGTCACAACTAACCCTGAACTGAACTACCTTAAAACTACCCGTGTCTTTTTCTTACGAGAGCCGTGAAGCAACAGGGCCAACGAGGGACTTTGTAGAAGTGTTGTAGACATTAAGCCATATTTTTCCGGACTGACTACTTCTTTATCCAGAAATCGCATAAATTTGAGAATCCTAGAACCACAAGCAACTCGTGCTAATGCATTTCTGAAGGCGACACCATCATGGAGACTCCCGCGATACAAAACTTCTCATGGTTTGGTGTTCCTTTACACACATTTGCCGCAATAATGTACCGCAGTACCGTATCTTCATCATCCCTCCCCGCAATGCAAGGCGCTTTGTTTAAAGCTGAGAGCCACAAGTTCACCTGTGGTCCCTCAAGAGCCATGGGGGCCCGGCAAGCAGATTCACAGTCACAGAACCTGCAGAGTGCAATAAGGCCAACAAACGGGCTGTCACCTTTGCAAGAACAGTGGATCCTAAGACTCAGGATGTAGAGTAGGTCCTCACGCAAAACGGGTGGGTGAGGCCGAAGTTCCAGGGGCCACGGAGGATGACTGACGGGAACCAGGAATTTGCCGGTGCAGGGGAAGATCACGGTAAAGTTTAGGTCCGAGCCCGGGAAGTTATAGCTCTTTCACCTTGCCTTTATTCTTGTCATCGGTATATCTCGGTCTTATGTGCTTGAACTCAGACGATGAAAGTTTCCACCGTGAGCTTTTAGTCTATTTCCTGGGAGCGCACGAGACTGGGTTGAACGTGCTGCTGCCAAACTAAAACGACAGAAATTTACCGAACTTTTTGAATTAGCTGCGAGTGACCAACTGAAATGAATTCATCTTCCATATGACCTTCGAGCAAGTACACTCAAAGCTTTATCCTTCGCGCAAAAGTTGTCTAGGAAGGACGTAACGTTCGGCCATAGGGCTCGGTGGGGTCCAAACTCCAAAGACAAACAACCGACCAGATGTCTAAAGATGAAAACACAAAGAGATTTGGAGCTGTATTCGCTGGTGCGGGGTAGGAATCTGCGCGGTCTGAAACACGTGTTTGATTTAGTCTTCGACTCTATTGGGATATATCCCTATGCAATTGTCGATTCGGGAGAGGAATAGCATCATGGCTACTTCGTGGAGCCATGGCAACTTCGTTTTCTCCATCTGAACCACGTGCTTTTGTATTTCTTTTTACTCAGGGGTATACTATTTGGCCTTCTGGCCGTTTTATGTCAGGTGTGACCACTCCAGATAGATAAAGTTCTCGTTTCATCGAAACTCGTTATACCTTCTGATCACAAATGTCTGAAACCAGGATTTGTTTTTATCTAGAACGTGTGTGCTGCACGTTATAAATAAAAACATCCCCTTCGCAGATGCTTGTAACTGGCCAAATAGTATTGTATTCCCTGAAGGAAAAAGACAAAGAAAAAGTGATACTAACTAGGCAGATTTATACGCACAGAAGGGGAAAAGAAACAAAGAAAAAGTGCTAAAAGTAGATGTGGAACTACAACCCTTGCCAAAAGGGGAAAGAAATAAAATAATCTATTGCTTAACTGTGTGGTATAGATCCTCTAATAGTATGCATAGGGCGAATGATCTGCCAAAAGGGTAAATAAATGAAGTAATCTATTGTTTCATTGTGTGATAAAGTTATTCCAATCCAATGTTATAGCTGGTAAATGTGGAAGGAGTGTCCTAGATGTGACAGGAATTCCTTTTGCCCAATGCCCATCTATGAAGGTTTAGTACACAAGAGTGTTGTAAAGTGATAGAGACTCTTTGTCTAAATTATAAGGTGAGGATGGAGAGAGATTGCATTGATGCCTCAGCCTTTACAAGGAACCTTGTACTGCTTCTCCAAGGCAATCGTCAAACTGGTGATGAAGAAACCTAAAAATCTCTATTACTAAAGGTTTTAGCCAAAATGACGGCTCATGCTAATGACTCTACTCGTAGGGGTTTGCAAACCACCATATCAAACAAGGTACATCTACCATCCATGCTTATAATGATATTATTCTCACACACCAAGGAAGTGGTCAAGGTAGATCCAACCACCGCTCAATCTATACCTAGGACCATATAGATCAATGGATTTTTGCCATTGTGTCTCAAATGACATCGTGAACTTTAGTGTACTCTATTCTTATGGCACACAATAAAATATATATGCCTATGTGTTATATAGAGATACATAAGTGTACTAGTTTGGTAGTTCTAGAAGTGCTTAATATGGTAAACCTAGAAACAAGAAAAATGCCTTAAAAACTATTTGATATGAAGCAAAAGTCTTCAATCAAAGGAGAGGCATGAAGCCAAGCTCTAAAGCTTTTCCCTCTATAAGAGAAAATCTAAGTTCTATCAAGTAAAGGTGTATCAATGAGTATGTTGGTAAGGGTATGAGTATGCATACGCTCATTGAGATCCACTTGAATCTTCCTAGGGTCTAGTGATACAAAATCAATAAACACATGGAATGATCAATATGCAAGGCTTTGTAATAAGTCATGAGCCAATCAAAGATATGATTGGAAATCATAATTGCATGAATCCAAGATTGTGGTAGGTCCCAAAAAGAAAGTGCAACCATGGTATAAGAACCTATATGTTGTAAAGAGTCCACTAGAGAACATGTTCCTAAATAGTTGTAGATGCAATAGACTCCTACAATATGGGATTACATCCTCCCATTGCTATGGGAAGAGCTATCTTAGCATGCACCATTTATTGATAGTTGTTGGAGTATATGTGAAAAGCCAATGTCAATGTAATAATAGTATAATTGGTAAGAACAAGTTTTTCCCATGAGGATATGGTTTGAAATGGCTAGAATTGACAAGAAAGTGTCACAATGTCATAATTTTCTAATGTTATGTGTTTAACCTCTCAAGCAAGAAACTATTCCCAGATGTGTGTATTGTCACCCATAGTAGCACACAAAAAAAAACAAAAAATCAAATCTTTTCCATGAAAGATTGGTTCCTATTGGTGCTCTTAAAGATGGTGGTTCAATTTGTTTTTATGGTCAAATGGCCCAAAGGTCTCTCTCTTGTACCTATGCTTTGCATTTACAATGCTAGTTAGAATGTTTTACCTTCCACAGAAGGCATTACCATTTCTATATTGCAGGTTTGTGACATACTAGAACTTTTTGTTATTTATGGTACTTTACAATGCTCATAATCCTTGTGACAGTTCAACACATTGCTTTGAGCCTTCAAAACCACAAGGATCTAATAGTCTAGTCAGGCCTAAATACTCTCCTACATTCCAACACTTGCATTCCTACTTTAAGTTCCTCACCACTACTTGATCCAACTATCACATTAAAAACACAAAGATGTACCAAAACTATCTTTATACATATATTTTCACTATACAAGAAATGCTTATTAGGTTGAATTATTGTTATCCCTAGAGAGGAATGCACTTTCTTTATTCATTCTTGCTCGCCTTCATTGTACACTTTCTTTTCTCTCTCTCTCATGGTCCATTATGAATGGTCTTGGAGTGTTGGTCCAATCCTTGTGTTATTGAGCACTTGTTTTTAATAAGACCTTCTATGATGTATAGATCTTCCTTGAAGGTTCAAAAACTAAATATACCACTTTGGTTGTCCAATAGGCCAACCCCAAGGGTAAACCTAGCTTGCTCAAATGTAGGTCTAGCAAGTAACTCATCCAATCTATCAACTATTGCTCACCATAAACCATTGATAGCAAAATGGATCCCATGTTCCTCAACCAAACTAGCTCTACCATCAACCACTTCTGCATTAAAAGCAAGAACCACACCATTCCTACTCTCACAAAGGGTGGTAACCAATTAGAACATTGGAGTAGGATCAACTCCCAATGTAAACATGTTATTGAGTTGAGAACAAAGGTGAGCATATAATCAACTGAACCCCAACATTGTACTAGAAAATTCCTTGGTAGAAGTAGGTGGTTAACTAATATCTAGTCCATCTTGCATTCCACCACCATACCACACCTACACTAAGACATCTAGGAGCTATAAATGTCATTTATAGTGCATTGGAAAGGGTGAAAGACTAGGGAAATCCAACTGGTCTACCAGCCTTCCTTCTTTGTGAGTCCAATTCCATTGATGCTCCATTAGGCTTAGGAGCATATGTTGCACTACTAGTCACTATAATAGATGCATCTACTTGTGTTTATCCACATATTAAAAAAAATCTCTATCACTAGCATAAGAGGTGGGAGTCTTAGCACTTGAATGTAATCTCCTCTAAGCTATAACCATGCTAGCTAATCTTTGTTCCAACTACTCAATTTGAGTAGCCAAAGTTGTATCAAAAGTAAATGCAAGTAGTGTGTCCCTACCAAGTAGGTGTCTTCTATCTCCACCTCTACCACCTCATCTTCCATGACCTCCAACTCCACTACCTTCTACCACAGTAGCAGTACTATACCATAACTTTGAGTGTAGGCAAAGCATTGATCACTAATACGCCCAAATCTATGGCAATGGTCACACTACCTTTTTTTGATTGAGGTGCTTTAGAGGTGTCATGCCCATTGCCTTGGGTACACTTCCTCTTGTGATATGATCTACCATAAGTCCAACAAGCAACACCACAACTAGTTTGTTAATATTGACTAAAAAATGAGGCAAGGTTCTAGGTGCACTTGACTTTCCACACACTTCATAATCAAGGGTATCTACTCTACCCTCAAAATCCAACACAATGTAGTGCACTCTACTAGACTCTAGAAGAAGTAACTATTATGGATGAGGTCTCCCTACCAAATATAGAGGTCACCACTCTCTCCTCCACCATCTTGAGTTCAATATGCTATGCCAAACCAAAGAGCATTGCCAAGGTTGGTGAGGTAGCCTATAATAACATAATATAATATACTTATGTTATAGCTCTAATATCATATACTAGAATTAGACAACTTGTGCTTCAATAACTCTCTCAATAAGACTAATCAACTAATCAACTCTTGCATGTAAGTATATGCCTTGCATAAGCTTTCTCCAGCCTTCCACTGTAACTCTTGCAAGCTCTTTGATGTGTTGATCTAAAATCCTTGGTAGTTTAACCTCAAGCACTAGAAGAACTCCACCATGGGGTTAAACCTCAATATTACATCTCTTCTTGCAACAATAACTCCACTCATAGTAGCACCATCTCCAACTAGTGCACTTCCACTAGATACACTAATGCTACTAGAGTTAAAACTAATGGGTACTATTGGTCTACCTTTGGAAACCCAGCTTGAAGTGATAGAGATGCAATTCAAATATCAATATTGCATCCACAAGTCAATATCATCCATATGTGCTTGCTTGAACTAATGGTAATCTTCCATAGGTGGACACTCCAAGTGCTCAAGCAACCTCTTCCATGCAATGAAGGATGTGAAAGTTAGGTTTCATATCTATTATAGATCACATCAACTATCAAACTCTTGGATGAAATCATCTAACTCGGTGTTACTCACTATACCATAGTGATATGTGGGTTGGATATCCCATAAATCTTTTTCATGTCTACAACAACAATGTGGACAAACAATATGAACTCTCAACTAGGTCAACTTTTGTAAAAAAATTGGCACTAGAATCAATCTCCTTCCTTGTTGGGACTTGAGATACTTGTTGATACCATGTACCACTATATGTAAACCCACTATATACTATA
The DNA here is from genome assembly GCA_948567375.1 of Lunularia cruciata. Taxonomy (NCBI): domain Eukaryota; kingdom Viridiplantae; phylum Streptophyta; class Marchantiopsida; order Lunulariales; family Lunulariaceae; genus Lunularia; species Lunularia cruciata. The sequence continues at coordinate 16,368,068 of OX419756.1, forward strand.
AAAGATCCATTCTAGAAATTTTTGAGAACTTTGTCATGACAATGCACAACCTAAAAATTGCAACCATAATCACCAAGTACCACCAAAAAACAAACACCACCCACTAATGTTGCTTAAGTACCTCTAACCATGACAACTATATTAGGAAAAAGAGCAACTAATAACCTGCTATCAAAGCACAAACTCCCACCATCTCTAGGTCATCACTTGTTCCCACACTAGAGAGAATCATAAATAATTTGATTGGTCATCATTTGAGCCTCACTACCAAGAGCACACTAGAACACCAACACTCCAAATATCAAGGTACCTTAAACAGACATGGTGCAAAAACAAGAAAGAGAGAATGGAGTGGATCCGATCACAATCCATCCAAATACTATCTCTCCATCTTACAAATCCAATTGGACTTACTCAACCATCATTTTGCACTTGATATAATAAGAGAGTTTGACTACTCATACAATACCAAGATCACCAAGGATGATGTTAATTATCTTTCCCAAACCAAAGCTACATAGATATAGATATGAGTCCAGAGCCTCTCAAACAACAAGTGAGGATGGACCAATTGGCTAAGGCATCAATCTAAGGACCAAAGGTCCAAGGTTTAAAAAGTATTGAGCACACTACTAAGGAGTAGGTTTGATTTTCCCAAAATAGTATTAGAAATCCTCTAAACTAGCTAGCCTTATGCAAGCAAGTTAGCACTTTGTAGCCTCTTTAGCCACAACCCTATTGCCACTTTAAGATCTTTAGAACCTTCTCACTTCAAGACCTCTAGAAGCATCTCCAACTCAAGTCAAACTCCAAAACTGTCCTTGATTGAAGTGGAAGTGTTCCTATATCCAACTCAATTTTTCACTTTGGTCCAATTTGCAACACACAACTTCCAGTTTCACCTTTTTGCACTTAAATTGACTATTGTATCAATGCAATTGAATTCCCACTTTCAGAATTCTAGAGAATTTTGGTAGTACTTCAGCACAATGCCCAATAAATTGTCAACTCACAATATAGACTTGGTAGTGCTTATATGCATGATTGCTTGGACTATCAATGAATCTACAAAATCAAGTAACACTCAATCAAAAGTACCATTGATCATACCAAGCCTAGAGCAAAGCCTACTATCTTGCACCTAATTTCCCCCTTCACTTCTTTTGTGTCATCAAATGATTAGGAATTAAAACTCAGATCTCAATACACCCTACAAATGAGCAACTATGACACTCATCAAGCCACACCCACTCTAGCATAGAGAATCTAGGTTTGCACTTTTTGGCCTCTATCTATCATAGCCAAGGCTCAAAGGCTCAACATAGAAGAAGTGAGCTCTTTGGAGTTACACTTTAAAGTATACCTCCTTTGAAATGGCCCATATAATGGTGCAAATGGTAGTTCAATAGTGAAATCAATCAACCTAATACAATATCTAACTATCATTAAGTAGTCCTTGAGCAACTATTGATAACAAGATGACAGCCAAAACTATCATTCCAACATCTTAACAAACTAGCTTTGATGTTGCAAATTTCATGAAAATTGCATGTGAAAATGATTGTATGCTCAATTGGAATCAAAGAGAGGATTTGATCTCTTATTGCGCAAAAAGCACAAAACAAATTTGGATGAGAAATGCTACCAAAGGTATTTGAGACATCAATTTGGAAAACTATCCAATTGGGATTAGTGTCCAAGGAAGCTTTGTCACAACATTTGTGGCACCATAGCTAGTTTGCTAGGATGCTAGAATGATAGTCTTGGAAATCATTGTTATATTTATAATTACTCAGTACTACTTAGAGGAGCTTGAATATTACATTAGGATTCTTGATTACACCGTTAGACCACCATTTGCATCATCGTAATATTATCAAACTATTAAGGATGAGATTAGGGTTGGACTTCTTGGCTGCCCCAACAGGTATACTTGGAAATGCAACTCTAAAGAGCTCATTTCTTTTGTGTTGAGCCTTCAAGATCTTGGTTATGGTAGATTGAAGTTGTTGAGTGCAACCTAGATTCTTTGAGCTAGAGTGGATATGGCTTGACAATGTAATCAATGCTTTTTGGTAGAGTGTATTGAGATGGACTTTTGATTTCTTATCATCTTATGTGTTACTCCTTCTATGAGTTGTAATTCTATGGTGTTTGATGTTTATAATGATATATATTATGTAGCAATGTATACATGCATGATAGCTTGGATATTAGCAATAATTATCTTACAATCACCCAGATTAGACACAAAAAAATTATGTGGAGACAAAAACAGAAGATGAAAATGAGTGTAGAAGTTATAAGTAAATAGTATGTAAGACTACACATAGAAAACATCCACTACAGCAATCGATTGAGTACCATAATGTTCTTTTGATAAAGCAAGGAGATGAGATGTGCCAAACACAGAACTCCAAAGGCAATGTGCTAAAAAAAACAAAGAGAAAGTGGAAGCTAGAATGCATGTGTTTTGGAGAGAGACAATCATGTTGATACTCAAAAACCAATCTCAATGGCCTATTTTTTGAGAAATAGCTCCTCATCTGATTGATAGTCGTTGAGGAAAGAAGGAAAATCATAAGTAGAAGGTGGATGGAGATTTTGCAAGGCAAATAAAATATAAATATAGAAGAGCTTTGAATTGGATAGTAATAGTGTTTGGGTTGCACATCTATACTCATCTACCTCACCTAACATCAAAGAATAACAAGACTTTGATGATATGGAGGAAGAGTATTGGATTGTGGGGAATCAATCCTATGCCTAGTTGCTACCAAAAATTATATAATATAGTTGAATTATAGACAGAATAATACTATTGAACCTTCAAGCATAATTCTTGGTAATTTAACAATTGATATTCCCTCTAATCCAAGTGTCTTTATTTAGATAGACACTCCAAGAGAAATCATTCTAACGTGTTAAGAGTGCCTTGTAAAATGAATAGAATAACTTCATAACTTATAGAGTTATACTATAAAAATACATTTACATAATAAGAATTTACAGGAAATAATTTCCAAGACTAGAACTTCACAATAATATATTATTCATGCAAAAAATTAAATGATAGTTTCTATTTTGACTTCACAATGTTTTAGTTTTATTCTTTATAGTCAAATATTTTTTATCAATAAATTTATTATTACATACAATATAAAATTGACCAATAATTTTTTTTGGTTTCAAGCACACAATTCAACACACTAAAGAATACTCTATATACTCTATTTGGTTTAGTATGTTCATAGTCTATCTCCTTTTTTCCTATATCTTTTCTAAATAAAGTAATAAACCATATATATCACATATTTTATTCTCTCTTTATAACTAATTTTTTTCTAATGAATGAATTTTCTCTACATACATTATTATCCAATAAATATTATTTATTTAATTTAATACATTATTTTCTTGCTTTAGTTGTTCTAATATACTTATGTTCTATCTCTTTCTTGACTAAATAATAAATTTTATAAAATAATAAATAATTTACATCTTATGAATGCAATCATAAATATACCTCTATGGTATGAAAGACTTCTTTATTGTAAAAGGGATTCTTTCTTAAAAACTACATCCTCTTCTCACATATCTCAGATTTATGAGAGCACTTCCCTTTTATGTCTTGAAATTTCAGATTTATTCTCTTAAAACTAGAGCTTTTACAAACCTAGTCAAATCAAACTCTCTTATTGATCACACTTTAGATCTATCATATTAATTTTTCATTCAAGTAATCTTTGAGCTATCTTTGGGAACCCAACAAACGTACTATATAACTTCTTCTTTTTATTTGTTGAGTTCAAGGGCTAAAATCATTGAAGGATTATTCATGTTCAAATCAATTGAATATTTATCTTGTATTAAGGAAATCAATGTTGTTGCATAATGTTAGAGGTAAACTTTGAATCCAAAGTAAAGATACAAAAATACTTGAGTTTTTTCTTTTATTCAAATTAAGTAAACATGATAGAATCTCCCATACCTACAACAATATTAGATAGTTTATGATGCTAATTTTAAATTTTGAGGCTTTACTAGCATTTGGAAGGCTATAAAAATTATTAATGTCAACCACTTTAGCTCTTCTACCTTGGATAAAAGTAAGTATTTCTCTAAGATTGCATCTTAGAGAAATAGATTCTTTAATCATCTCTAGATGAGTATAGCTTGTGCTATCTAGATGAAACGACTCTAAGCATTGTGGTCCTAAAGTTTTGTTGGATTTTAGGAGCTCAATGATCTAAATTTATTAAATAGAATCATTACCTATATTTGATAAAAAGTGTCATCTAATCTTGAAATTACAATATAAATGTGTCAAATTAAGATATTGTTATCTAAGCTTCAGCATTAGATGTAATTAAAATACCCAAGTTTGAGTAAAGCCTCTAGATATGAAACTTTGGATAATAAAGGATGAAATTTGACAAAATTATCTATATTGAATTAAAATGAAAATGTAATTTCTTTTTATTATTTTTTCTACCAATTAACTTGTAAGCATCAAGAATCCTATTAAGCTCTAACCAATAAAAAGCACAACTATCATCCATGCTAAAAAATTAGGATGCCTCAAAGGAAGCAAAAATCTATTTAATATTCAAAAAAAATTTGGAAACTTAAGTTTACCTATCTATCTTCCAATTCTCTCCATATCTACCAAAGCTTTTGATTTAATATCTAAACTTGAAGCTAGCAAGCAAACTTGAAGTACAACCCAATGATCCTTAGTTCATCTTGTGCAAAATTAAAAATCTCTCATACAATCTGTATGGTAGTGCTTAAAAAATGTATAACTATAATCTCATTATTGGGGTTAATGTATTTAATAAATTAATTCATAATTAGCCCCTCCATAACTTGAAATCATTACTAATAGTTAACTAAGGCAACTAATATTATGAGTAGATAATAAATAAGAAAAACTATTCAAGTTGTAGCTTGAATATGAAACTATAGATTACAAAACTAAAACAAGGCATATATGATTACAAGTCCTATATAAGTCAAATATTGTACTTAAAAAATGAGAGATGTGAAAACCAAGGTGTATTCTATTTATGATGAGGAGAGAAGGCTAATAAAAATATTTTATGATGTAAATAACATTATAAATTATTTTCTTATAATAAATTCCTTTGTAATTGCTTCTCTTCTACAAAACAATGATACAGTGCAATTTATAATGTTATTAGCAATTTGTTAAGATGAAGAGACAAAGCTAATTTTAGAGGTAGAAATTGGCTTGGTAATATTTTAGGGATGTTATATAAAATGGTCTAAGTAGATCAGAAGAAATTTCATCAAAAGAGTACTTCCACTAATACAGTAGAGGCCAAAAACACCCAAAAAAATTTATAGCTAATTTTGGAGTCCTAAACATATGAAATTAGGCCTTGAGAAATAATTGATTCTTCCTTTCTTTGGGAGAAAATGACTTCTCCCCTCTTTTTTGTCTTGTCAAGATCTTTCCAATGGTACTTTAGCATATTATTTTGAGCTTCTTATAGGAAGATTCCCTTTGGTTAAATTTGTTTGACCAACCAAATAGAACAAGGATTGACATATCACCAATCCAAACAACTAATCTAAGTGTGGAGCTTGCTGACATATCACCAATCCATATATTTAATCCATGGATGTACCTTCCTTTGAGTTGAGTACCTATCCTTTTTGCTCTATAATAAAGACAAGGTGTTCCTTTTGGGGCATCGGAGTATAGAGAAATAAAACACAATGTTTCTTCTCTTGTATTTCTATTGGGGGTTTCTCATGTCTTATGAATTTTACAATGGTATTAGAGTAGGGTTTATTGTTAAAGTAATCAAAGTAATCAATGTTTTATATGTTTTAATCATTTAAAGTAATCAAATTAATCAATTTTTTAATCAAAGTAAGTGGATCACCCCTCTTGGAGGAACATAAGCTATTGAGATTAAGTAATTTTGAGCAGAGAAATAGTAGCATCCATCCCATCCAAGTGAAAGTATATCTTGTTTACTTTTTTCGAGCAGAGTTCATGTACATAGTAATGAATTTGCCAAAATTTGTGATTCTACCTATGGTGGTATATTATAAAGAGTGGGATTTGACAATTTACATTTGTTATGATACAATGGATCTGAATATACTAGATCCTCTCCTTTTAAACACTCAAGTAGAAATCCATTATATAGTTAGACCAAAAGTGATGTTTAGGGATTTTCTAATCCACAATTTTGGTGAAGAATATTATCAATGAGTGATAGCCTTTGAGGTTCCAATGGTAATCCCAATGTTTGTGCTCCTTCCCAATTGATCATATTAACACTCTATTGAAGTAGGAAGTATTGATTGAGCATCTATTGTGTATACAAATCATGGAGTTGTAGTTGTAGGATGTAATGCAAAGAATGCAAGAGATGTTGAACAAGTTTTGGGAGATCAAGATGAAAATGGAGGCATTACAAAGTCAAGTACATACCTTCAAGAAAAATTATATGATGCATCTCAAAACCCAATAATAATGGCCAAATTACTTAAAAAATCACTCATGTTGTGTGTATATATATTGCTACACAACATACATCGCTGTTACTACATACATCGTACACTATAGAAGCACAAATCACACATAAATCATACATAAACTCTAAAGTGCCACAATCTTCAGTTCATTTGCACAACTCAACTCACCCTCAATCAGATCAATACTTGATCTATTGCTCTATAATTTGCCAACAACTGGGCACTTATCACAATCAAGCCACACCCACTCTTGCTAAGAGAATCTAGGTGACACTCACTGGCCTTTGTCCACCATAACTAGGAACTCAAAGGCTCAACATCAAAGAAGTGAGCTCTCTAGAGCTGCACTTCAAAAGCATACCTCTTGGACTCAAGCTAGGTCTCAAACCCTAATGGTCCCGCTGATGGCACACCCAACAATGCAAATGATGCAAATGATGCAAAGTGATGGTGGGCCCCACCATGAAGTCATTACCCTAAACACAAAATCTGATCGTCGGAAAGTAGTCTACAAGTAATTACTAAAATACCTCTAACCACTATCATTGCAACTCCAATGTCCAAGCAATCTAGATATGATACTACAAATGGCATGACACTAACCCTTATCCACAATGAAGCCTCATTGTTATTATGGATGAAGAAGACATGCAACATTGAGCCTTACAAGGGACAACATTCTATGGGAGTGGTGGAAAACTTGATCTCAAGAATGAATTTATACTTTCAACTTCTTACAATCAAGATCACCAATCATTCTACATGCATGTTTGCATGTAGATACTTGACCAATAAAGCCCTTGTATGGTATGATGCTTGGGAATGATCAATGTTGTGGAAGGAAAAGAGATAACTTGGATGGCAATGCAAGAAAGTCTATTAAAGAATTCCTAATCCGTGAATTTTGTGTAGATGACTCAAACGCAACTATGGGAGTTGAAGTAGAAGAACAATACACAAGAATAAATGGAGGCATTTCTTAATCTACAAGTTGCAATAACAAATATGAGCCTAGAAAAAGCTCTTATTAATTTCAAATGGGGGTTAAAAGAGAAAATTTACCAAGAGGTAATAATAAAAAATCCTTGCATCATTTTGAAGCTATTTTGTGTGTTCAAAGAATAGCAAGAGCACTCAAAAGAGGTGAAGGGGTAGTCTCAACCCAATATTATCAAGCTAAAACAATGTACTTTGGTGGACCATTTCCTACAAAATTGGGCAAATTTTTTTTCTAAGACCAAGGAGCATGATTGCTCCAAAGAAAACAAGGACAAGTTAGAGAAAGGGAAGATATAGTCCCACAAGGATAAGGAGCTTGAGCAAAACAATGATGTTGTTACAATTTTAGCCAAGCAAGGCATATAGCATCAATTTTTGTGCCCACCTTCCTAGGGCTCCTCAACCTCTATGTAGGTGACCTTTGAATAACTTGGAAAGACAAATTGCAACAAAGGATGTTGAAATCATGTTGGAAAACAAAGTTCACCAATGAATGTATCTTGTTGCCTTATTGGCTCAATGGAGAGGAGGAAAATCAAGGGGAGGAAGAGGATAAGTGCACAAAGGTTGAGGAAGATAAACGTTCAATTGATTGTTGTCAATGGAATCCTAAAAGGCAATCAAGTGAGAGTATTGATAGATCCTAGAGCAAAAAAGAATTTCTTGTTTTGTTTTGTTGCAATAAGGATGGGGATGGAACTACAGAAGGATGATAATGAAGAAGTAGAGTTACCTAATAGTCAAATAGAGAGGATTGAGTCATTGCTTAGAAATATAACAATTTCTCTAGGAGAGTATCAAGAAGAAATTTAGTGGCAAGTGATACGGTTAGCTCATTACAATGTGATCTTAGGCATGCGATGGATGGAGCACTATAACACCACGGTAGATTGGAGAAGAAAAATAGTTAGAACTGGCCAATGGAAGATAATTGGAGATAACAAAAAATCCCAAAGGTAAGAATTGCCTCTTTATGTCATAAGGACAACAACTATTGGTAAGATAGATAGATATTTCATAGGTCTGATAAAAGAAATCTAGAGTGCACAATTTATTGAAAAAATTGTTGAGAATTTGAAAGATGTGATCAATGAGTTTCAAGATGTCTTTCTTGATGATTTACCATTAGTATTACCACCACAAAGAAGAGTAGATCATAAAATCAAGATACTTCTAGGAAGACATCTCCTTATAAGTGATAATCTCCATATTGATTATCACTTCATGAGTTGGAGGAGTGCAAGGCTCAAATCAAAGATATCATACAGAAAGGGTTTATCCAAGTTAGCATATCACCATATGGAGCTCTTGTCTTGTTTATGAAGAAGAAGGATAGAACCATGAAAATATGCATTGACTATTGGGGTCTAAATCAACAAAAAATGAGGAACAAATACCTATTACCTTGCATAGATGACTTGTTTCATAAACTCAGTGGGGAAAAACACTTCACTTAACTTGATCTATGGAGCAATTATAACCAAATCAAGATTGTAGAGCAAGATATATGAAATTGCCTTTTAAACAAGGTATGATCAATTTGAGTACCTAGTGATATCATTTGGCCTTAGCAATGCACCAACCACTCTCATGAGTTTGATGAATAACATATTTCATCCATACTTGGATAAGTCTATTATCATTTTTCTTGATGAAATCTTAGTCTACAATAGGACAATGAAAGAGCACAAGCAACATCTACAAGAAGTCCTTCAAATTCCATGGTAGAATTAGTTATATGCCAAAGTCTCAAGGTGCAAGTTTGGCAAGTCTAAAGAAGATCACTTGGTGCATAAAGTAAGTGCAAAAGGTATCCAAATTTTGACATAAAATAGATATCATTCAAAAATTGGTGCTCTAGAAGATCAAACTCAACTGAAGAGTCTCTTGGGGTTGACTAAGTTCTATCATCAATTTGTTAAGGATTTCTCCAAGGTTATACAACCTTAATAACATTACTTGGCAAGGGAAAGAATTGGATGTGAGAAACCGCACAAGAATTGGCCTTTTAGGAATTGAAAGATGCATGACTACATGCACCAATCTTGAAATAGTATAACCTAATATGTCCAATCAAGTTTGCTATAGATGCATCATGTGTTGCAATAAGAGCAATCCTACAATAGGAATGGAGTGACGGATGGCACTCAATTGCACATTTCTCTTGAAATTATTGGTAGAGTGCAACTATCACACCACCAAACAAGAAGAGTTGGCTATTATCCTTCCAACCAAGCATTAGAAGCACTATAACCAAGCATTAGAAGCACTATCTTGGCAAGAAGGCATTTGTAGTGGAGGCAGACCACAAACCACTAGTCTACCTCAAGACACAAAAAGATTGTCTTGTCAATAGGTTCATTAGGCAGAGTGGAGATAATAATTCAACTTGATGATCACATATATGGAAGGCAAGAAGAAACTTGTAGATGCATTCACCCAAATGCCTATGGTGAACAATCTGGTTGTAGAGGTCAAGATGAACCTAGATTTCTGGCCAAGGATTCTTATTGCTAGAAAGATTGACCCATAGATTGCAAGAGCTCAATGATTCAAAGGTGTAACTCATTCCCAAGGACTCATATTTTATGATGGCAAGTTATGGATCTTGGATGCTCCAAACCTAACTACCATCCTAGTAGAATGTCATGATTCTACCATTCTAGGCCATGTTAGAGTAGACAAGACATTAGATGCAATCAAATGCCATCACTATTGGCCCAAGATGAGCAATGATATGATGGAGTACATTCAAAGTTGCTTACTTTGTTAAAAAATAAAGCCTCTAATCAAGCTCTCATAGGATTCCTTCAACTCCTTCCTACTCCTACAAAATATTGGGAGCAAGTCAGCATGGATCTGGTATGTGAATTGCTAAAGACCACCTCAAGTTTTGACTCCATTGTAGTCTTTGTAGACTGACTAAGCAAAATAATTCATGTGTGTCCTACGACCAAGGATGTAATTGCTCCATAATTAGCTCAATTGTACTTAGTTGAGATCTTTCTCACCATGGACTATCTTGAATGCTCGTCATTAATTGAAGCACTAAATTCACTAGTTTTTTTTGGAGAAAACTCTTTGGCATCTTAAGAACTCAACTTGCCATGCCCATGGCATACTATATACTAATCAATAGACAAACAAAACAAGCCAATTGCAATATCAGCAACATGCTTTGGAGCTTCACCTTAAAGGAGCAAGAAAGGTGAGACACCTTACTTCCACTAATGAAATTTACCTACAATAATTTAGTGAATGCATCTACACAATTCACACCATTCTTCCTCATGTATGTAGAACATCCTATCACATCTTTGAGCTTGGTAAGGATCTGCCCAATGGCTACAAAATTTGATGATGTTAACACTTTTTGTCTCTAGAATCCAATAGGGTGTTGCCAAGCATAAGTTACAGATAGCCCAAAATCAACAAAAACAATATGTGGATGCTTATGATAGACACATTGAGTTTAGCATCAAGAATCAAGTGAGGCTATCCACAACCAATCTCACATTAGTGGGCCCTTGTAAGCTAAGATTTCATTTTATTAGCCCTTTTCTCATCATCTATCAACTTGGCATAGTGGCCAATTACCTTGAGCTATCATTACACATGAAGATCCATCTAGTGTTCTATATTTCTTTGCCATGCAAATATGCATCCTAACTCCCACTTTCCTTCCATACAAGAAGCTCAACATTTGTCCAACACTCATTGGTGGCACAGAGGAATACAAAGTCAAACACATCCATGGTACTTGCCATCTACATGTGAAATATCTTGTACATTGTACCTATTTTATGAGAAAAGATAGGAGCCTACATCTAACTAGACCAATACATTGGTGTTAGTGCAATCTGTTGCAAGCAATGGTGCAAGCAAAAGGTTTGGAATGGGATGTTGCATCTTGAATAGGGGGAGGTTTGTAATACCATTAGATAGATAGATTATCTAGAGTTGGAAATTGGCTTGGTAATATCTTTTGGTATATTATATATGATGATCTTATTAGATTAAATAGAGGTGTCACCAAAAGATTACTTCCACTAATAGGGTAGAGGCCAAAAACACCTTGAAAACTTTAGAGTCAAATTTGGAGGCCTCAAAAAGTAGGTGTATATTTTCCTCCCTTTGGGAAAAATGCCTTCCTCCTCCCCTTGGTTTTGTCTCATAAAGATCTTTCTAATGGTACCTTACCCATGTTATTTTGAGCTTCCTATAGGAAGATTTCCCAAATATTCCCTTTGGTTAAATTTATTTGATCAACAAAATACGACAAGGATCAACATGTCATCAATCCAAAAAAATTCATCTAAAAATGGAGCTTGCTGACATGTCACCAATCCATGTATTTGATCCAAGGATGTAGCCCTCTTTGAGTAGATTCTCTTTGCTATATAATTAGCTAGACATATTATCTAGAGGTGGAAATTGGCTGGGTAATATTTGGAATGATATTATATATGATGGTCTAAGTAGATCAGATAGATGTGTCACCAAAAGATTATTTCTACAAATAGTGCAAAGGCCAAAACACCTTGAAAACTTTAGAGCAAAGTTTGGAGTCCTAAAAAATGAATTAGGCCTTAAAAATGAAGGATGTTTTGCACTTTGGAGTAACTAGCATTTTATTTTCTCCCCTCTTGCTTGTCTTATCAAGAGATTTCCAATGGTACCTCATCCATGCTATTTTGAGCTTCCTCTAAGATTCCCTATAGTAAAACTTGTTTGACCAACCAGATACAATAAGGATTGACATTTCACTAATCTAAGAAATCAATGAAATGTCACCAATCTATATATCTGATCCAAGGATGGAGCTCCCTTTGAATGGATCCTCTTTGCTATATAATAAAGATAAGGTGTTCCTTTGGAAATCAAAGTATTGAGGGATGAAGCCATGTGTTTCTCTTGGGGGTTCTCTTGTCCTTTGAACAATACAATAATAAAGATAATGTGTTCCTCTGGTGGATTGGAGTATGGAGGAATGAAACCTTGTGTCTCTTTTCTTCTGTGTCTCTTGGGGTTTCTCATGTCCTTGGAATATTACAAAGGTGGAGTCTAATTAATTATGAGAATACTCTGCTAGACAAATATCTTACACAATTAGAAAATTCATTTGTCCTATAGGATGTAGAAGAGTTAGTATGGGACAGATTTTCTATGGGAATATGAAGAGTCAATACAAGGCAGATCTTCTATGAGAGTGTAGAAGTGTAAGTATGAGATAGATTTGAAAATCACAAAATTCTATTCATGGGAGAAAATAGAAAGACAATTCATGTTGGGACCCATATCTTTGAGAATATTGATGCAAATGAGGCATGCCTTATTTTTTTTTGGAAGTGCTTACTCAAGGGCTTTCCATAGGAACCATGATTATTGAAAACGAAGTTCTAGAAAAGAAAGTTATGCTTACCTAAAGTTTAGGACAAATGTGTCTTAAGGAAGCTATGGGATTTCCATTACAAGAGCTGGGTGTAGGTTGCTAGAGCTACGGGTTGCCAGGTGCAAACATGGCTTTGAGACCTATGGGAAAGCTATTGGCATGGCCTCCACTTGTGGAATTGAGTGTGGTAATGTGTATTAATTGGTACCAAATAACCTAAATTTTTGGTACGAGATCAATCTACACTACATGTATCAAGAACTCAATAAAGATCTCCAAGTGCAAATGTATAGATATGTGTAGATTTGGAAGTCAGAAGAGATGTTGATAGTGCTTGTTTTATAGTTATTGATTGATAGTTCAAGAGAAAAATAAAAGCTTGTGTAGTTGTGGACATAGGTAGACAGTGGCTAAACCACATGAAATTTGGCATAATTTATATGCATGTTTTTCTTGTCCAAATTGATTAATGAGTTTTTGCTCCATCTCATAGCCAAATTTGGATTCCCGTTACTCTCTCAAATTCCTAATTGCAAATTTCCCCCAACAAGTGGTACCAAAGCATTGGTCTTTGGAGAGAGAAAAAAATGACTGTAGAAGATGGGAAGGTCAAAATTGACATGTTCAATATAGAAAGATTTTGGATTTTGGAAAATGCACATTGAGGATTATCTACATTAGAAGAAGCTACATTTACCTCTTAAGGAAGAAAATCTAAATAAGGTGGAAGAAGTTGAGTGGGAGCATCTTGATCAACAAGCCTTGGGTGTGGTCAGATTGACATTTGCAAGAAATGTTGCATATAACATTGTCCATGAGAAGACCACTCATGGGTTGATTAAGGTATTGTCAAATATGTATGTGAAACCTTCAGCCTTGAACAAGGTATTATTGATTCACCAATTAGTGAATGCAAGGATGAAAGAAGGAGCATCAGTTCAAGACAACATGCATGATTTCAACTCAAGCATTTCAAGACTGGAATCTATGAAGATCAACTTTGATGATGAAATTCAAGCACTATTGCTATTATCTTCATTACCTGATAGTTGAAAAGAAACAATCAAAACAATGATTCCTCAAGATCAAGTGCTCTCAAGTTTGAGAGTATACAAGATTTGATTCTCAATGAAGACATTCGTAGAAAAAATTCTTTAAAATCATCAAGTGCAGTGATATTTGTTGAGAGTAAAGGCAGAAGATTGGAATGAGGTCAAATTCAAAGAAATGGTAGATCAAAGTCAAGAAAGACACATGAGTCAATAGGCCACAAGGAATAATGCTAAGAAATTCTGTGTTTGAATTGCAACAGGCCTGGTCACTTCAAGAATTAGTGTAGAAGTCCAAAGATGGAGTAGAACTCAACAAACATAACAACAAAACAAGCAGATACTCTTTTTTGCTATGTGGAGTGTCCCTTAGAATCTTGGATGACAGATTCTGGTGCATAATTTCACTCTACCTCATGTTAAGAGTTGATGCACAAATTTGTTGCAAGAAACCTTGGAAAGTTTCACCTTGCTAATGATAAACCCTTGTTTGTCAAAGGAAAAGGCAATGTGAACTTGAAGACCTCTCAAGGGTTAACATGGACAATGGGAAATGTCAAGTATGTCCTTAGACTGAAGAGGAATTTGATTTCCATAGGTCAAATGGATGAGGAATGATATTGACCATCCATTGAAAGCAAATAGTGCAAGGTCACTCAAGGAAACTTGATTTTGGCACAAGGACAAAAAGTTGGATCTGTGTATGTTACAAGAAACTCCAACTATCTAATGACAGTTGTAGATACAAGCTATCCTTTGATCTTATAGCACCAAAGACTTAATCACATGATTGAGAAGGGTATGAACAAGTTAGTTGCCAATGGCAAGATCTCAGAGTTGAAGACTATTCATCTTGGCTTTTGTGAACCATGTATAAGTGGATTACTTTCACTGAAACCACAAGAGCAAGAAAGCTAGAATTGATACACACAAATGTATATGGTCCTACTTTAGTTTGAGTCTCTTGGAGGATCTCGCTACTATTTCACCTTCACAAATAATGCTACCAAGAAGGTATGTGTTTATTTGATGAAAATTAAAATCAGATGCGTTTAATGCTTTCAAGCAATGGAAATTTGAGGTTGAAAACCAATCAGGTTTGAAGATCAAGTGCTTGAAATCAGATCATGGTGGAGAGTATAGTAAAAATGAGTTCAAAGAGTATTGTGCATGGAATAGGATTAGAATGATCAAAACTATTCCCAAGACACCACAACAAAAAGGTGTGGTTGAATAGAATAGAAGTCTCAATGAGAGAGCTAGATGCATAAGACTACAAGTAGGTTTGTTAAAGACCTTTTGGGCAGTTGTAGTCAGCATAACAACATACATCATAAATTGAGGACTCTTAGTTCCCTTGGGATTCAACATCCCTAAAAGGAATGGTCAGGAAAGAAGGTGAACTTCTTGCACTTGAGAGCTTTTAGTTGTGTCTCATATGCAAAGATTCAAGAGAGTGATAGGAACAAGCTTGATTCCAAATCAAGAAATTATTTCATCATTGGATATGGAGCAAATAATATGGGTTATCATCTTTGAGATGAAGAAAATAGAAAAGTGTTGAGAAATAGAGATGTCATGAGAGTGATATGTACAAAGATAAGCTTGGATTAGGTTTTGAGGTAACAAAAGAGCAAGCAGAACATCAAGAAGAAGTAGTGTTTGGGGACATCTCCAAGAATGATGTTGTAGGAAGTAGGAGTTTGGTAGAAACCAAAGAGGTCATACCAAATCTAGTCATACCTCCAACTAATTTGAGGAGATCTACTAGATTAAAAGAACCAAAAGAGAGGTTATTCCCTATCCATGTATTACTTACTCTTGAAAAATGGTTAACTTGAGTACTACTAAAAGGTAATGCAAAATGAGGAATCATTACAATGGGAGCTTGCAATGAAGGAAGTTAATGCCATCCTTAGAAAGGAATGACACTTGATCATTAACCAAGCTACTAGAGGGAAAGAAGCCATTTTAAAACAAATAGGTGTACAAAATCAAGGAAGAACAAGATGGAAGCAAGCTGTACAAGGCCAGACTTGTAGCAAAGTGTTTTCAACATACAAAAGGTTTAGACTACAATAAGATTTTCTCTCCTGTAGTTAAGATGACTACCCTCAGATTTGTCTTGGGTCTTGTGACTACACATGATTTGCATCTAGAGCAACTAGATCTAAAAACAAAATTTCTACATGGAGACATTGAAGAGGATGTATATATAACACAACTTGAGTGTTTTCCAATCACAGACAAAGGGTACTTAGTTTTCAAGTTGAAGAAGAGTGTTTATGGTTTGAAACAAGCTCCTCAACAATGGTACTTGAATTTTGGTACTTTATGACCAACAATAGTTACACCAAATGGAAAATGGACCATTGTTGCTACATTAAGTCATTTTTTTATTCATACATCATCTTTTTGCTTTATGTTGATGATATGTTGGTTATTGGACCAACATGAGGGAAATCAACAAGTTAAAGTGCCAATTGTCTAATGTATTTGAAATGAAAGATCTAGATCCTTAACAACAAGTACTTGGAATGAGGATTACAAGAGACATTTTTGCAAATACTTAGAAGCTATCTCAAGAGAATTATATCAAGAAATTGATGAAGAGATTTGATCTTCACGATGCTACAATTCCTTTGGGAAGTCACTTCAAACTCTCCAAGGAGCAATCACCAAGAATTGATGTAGATAGAAGAGTACATGAGAATAGTTGGTAGTTTGATGTATGTTATGGTATGCTATAGGCTAGAGATTGCTCATGCAATGGGAATTGTAAGCAGATTCATGTCAAACCTAGAAAGAGAGCATGGGAAGCGGTGAAATGGTTGTTATGCTACTTGAAAAGTACCTTTGATAAGGCACTTTGTTTCAAGCAAACTGATGCTATTTTAGAAGGCTTCACTAATGTAGGTTTGAGAGGAGACTTCACTATTAAAAGAGAACCATAGGGTTTGTGGTACCACAATTAGGTGGATGTCTTGTTTTCAAAAGAGTGTTGCTCTTTCTACCATGAAAGTTGAATACATGGCCATCTCAAAGGCTAGCAAGTAGATGATCTAGTTGAAAAACTTTATGGTAGTGCAAGGCAAGAAACAACATGACACTATACTCAATAATGATAGCCAAAGTGCTATCAATCTTGCAAAGTATCATGTGTTTCATGTTATGACAAAGCATATCCAATTGAGGTATCATTTTTTTATAAATTAATAAAAGAGCAGTATTGACTTTAGTAAAGATTATGGGAGTAAGCAATCCCACATATATGTTTACCAAGGTAGTCACAATTGGGAAACTCAAGCCTTGCATAGTTGCAATTGGATTTCAAAGTTAATTGATTGTCTTGTATGTTTAGAGTGACAAGTAACATTAGACTCTAAGTGGAAGATTGATAAGTATGGAGTCTAATTAATTATAGTAATTGGAGAGTTAGTACAAGGCAGATCTTCTATGGGAGTGTAGAACTGTAAGTATGAGATAGATCTTCAAATTGTGGGATTCTATTTATGGGAGTGAACAAAAAGACAATTCATGTTAGGACTCATATCTTTGAGAAAGCAGATGAAAATTATACATGCCTTTTTTCCTTCTCAAGTGCTTTTCACGAACACCAAGATTGTAGAAAATAGAGCTCTGCAAAAGAAGTTATACTCACTTGAAGTTTAGGACAAATGTGTCTTACAAGAGCTACGGGATTTCCATTATTGGAGCTGTGGGCATGGCTCTAGGACCTGCAAGTATGGGACCTATAGGCATAGCTACAATACCAATGGACATGGCTCCGGGACCTATTGGGAAGCTACTTGCATAGCACTCACTTGAGGAATTTAGTGAGGTGACGTGTATCAATTGGTACCAAAAATATCTAGGGTTTAGATATAGGATCAATCTGCTCTACATATTTCTATAATTAGATAAGATCTCCAAGTGCAAGTGTATAAATATGTGTAGTGCTGGCAGTCAGAAGAGACTTTGAAGATTCTTGTTGTATAGTTGTTGGATGATAGTTCACAAGAAAAATAAAAATATTGTGAAGTTGTGGACATAAGCAAATATTGGCCAAACCACATGAAATTTGGCATAATATCTATGCATGTTTTTCTTGTCCAAATTGATGAATGAATTTTTGCTCCATCTCATAGCCTGATTTGGATTCTCATTGCTTTCCTAGTAGCAAATTTCTCCGAACATCTTATACTTAATATACTTATAAATTCCAAGTATAGGATTAATCTATATATTATGAGTTTCCCTCAATTGAGAGTTCTCATTTTGATCTTCCATTCTCTTATTTCTCTCCTTGGTCTATTATATTTGTATTAGGGCAAGAATGTGATGGAAGAAATCTATAGATCACTAAATAATTTTTTACCAAACCATTGTGATTTTCGTATATATGTACTACCAAAACATCATTTCTAACAAGTCAACATGGTAAGCTTTGGTATGTATAATTACTTTGTTTGATGAACCATTGATCCTAACATTTTGATATACAAAGAGTGGTAGGATTGTTGCATCTATGTATTAACTTAGACATTGTTGTGAGCGTGTATTTTGGTAGAGTAGTAGTCATGGTAGCAAATGCAAGAATGCCGAATTTATCATTATTATGCAATGGAAAATTGAGCACCTTACTCAATTATTAGAAGAGAGAAAGATCATAATTCTCAACAACTTGAGCAAAAAAAAGAGCAAGATTTTGAGAAGTGGAATGTGATGACTCAATATCAACCAAATGCTAGTAAAATCAGTAAAAAAAATTTGTTTCTTGGAGGATACGTGTCAAAAATGACCAGAAGTGAAAGGAAATATCACTAAGTTGTAGTTTGTTTACTATTTTCTTTTTAACCTTTGGGAAGGAGCTGCTCCCATTAGAGAGAAGTGCCATTCTTTTTGGTGCACAATAGAGAAGGAGAAATTAAAGATCACATTCACTACAAGTAGGTTCTAATTTATTTTTGAAGGTGATGGCTCACTTCACTCCAAATACTTTGACTTTGAAGGTGCATACTACACTTCTCCAAAAGCACAACTCCAAATGTATCTTTGCATTGGCCAAATGCCTTTTCCTTTGATTTTGTGGTACTCCTAATGCTTTGAGTCAAGCTTGATTCCTCAATGCATCAATTTGCTCCTTCAAATCCCTCAATAATCACACATTTTGATCAAGTAAAAATGTCTCTCCCACATTCAAGAACTTGTGATCCTACTTTAAAAATCCTCACCACTACTCTACACAAGCATTTACCAACACTTAGAATGACAGATTACAATCATAAGAACTTAGAGTCTTTTTATTGATTTTTTATTGCATAAAATAAACCTAAATGACTTTGGGCAAAAGCTTTAAATTCATTTTTATTTACCCTAAGAATTTAGAGACTAACTAGATTATCTGGAAATCTTCTATACTTACCTCCATCACTCACTTAAGATTCTTATCTTATCTTATCCTTATAACATAAAAGTTAATTAAGGCACCTTACACATGTTAGGGAAGTGTCCGGTCTCCCATAAAGATACTTTGAACTTACTCATCTTTGGACGTACAACTCCAAAGGTATGTACAACTAAAAATTTCTATACAACTCAAAGTTTTCCCTCTTGAAGTATCCACAACTACAAAGGTCTTCAAATAACTTTGTACTCCGAATTCCTACAACTACAAAGAAAATCTTTGAGTGAAGTGTTTTTGACCTAGATAAGTATCACAAGTCTCTATGAAGTTCTTATCCAAATGCTCTCTAAGCAAAACAACTAGTTGGCCTTCTCTTTCTCATAAGTCTTCCTCTTTAATTTTTGGACATAAAACTTGAGCTCATGGATCTTTGCCTTTGCTGCTCTTAATTGCTTTTCTTCTTCTAATATACCTACAAAGTGATCCGTAGCTTCCTCCAACTACCAAATCTCCTTCCTCTTCTCTTCCACCAAATGTTGGGTCTTGGTCTTCAGTTCTTATTACATCTCCTCAAGCATTTGGACTTGATCTAACTTCTTCTCCTCCTTCGCTCTCTTCAACTCTTTGGACAAGTGCTCCAATTAGGTGGCCAACACTTTGAAATACTTGGCTGTCTACAATTCCAAGATCACAATCCAAACTTTGGAATTTTTCAGCTCACCATAAATGCTTACCACTTCTTTGTCCATAGCTTGTAGTTAATTTTTGTACCCAAGTTACTTTTGCTTCTACTTGAGTTAGAGTGTCCTCAACTCCCCTTGCAGCTTCTTGATTTCCTCTTCTCCTAGACTAAGATCTGCAACAAACGAGGCATTTTGCTTCTTAACCCCAAAGGTCTCCTACACCAAGGCATTCATCTTCTTTGCTTCCTCCTTGTATAGGTTTCTACCTTGGTCATCTCTTCCTCCAGTTGGTCCTCCTTCAACTTCCAAGTGTAAATCTCTTCATGCATGTTGCACCAAGGTGGTGTAGTCCACTATCTCAAGATACTCCTCTTGGTATTGGAGTAGCAAGAGCTCCATAAATTGAAGTGTTGCACCCACCCAAGTGTTTGATGAAGTGTGTTTCTTCCTTTATTGGCACTTGGGTCACTTGAGCGAATCCTTCTCCAACTTAAGCCTATTCTTTTAGTAGAGGATCATTGGCTTCCTCCTCTACTTGCACTTTTGCTTTGGCTTTATTCCTTCTTTTGGCCAAAGGCCTTTGGCTTCTTGTTGAACTTTGGGTCAAATTTGTTCTTCTTCTTGGTCCTTGGTATTCATTTGCTCCTCTTTTTTAACACCCACTTCTTTATTCAGGTTGGAAGGTTCTTTGGCCTAGTTTGAGGTTTGTTATTGCACCCTTGCTTCTTCTCCTTGCTCTGCATGTTGGTCAAGATTTGGAGTAGATTGAGCATCCTCATATTGCTCCTCTTCTTCTATTAGAGGTATACCTATACAAGGTGAAATAACCTTGCTCTTCTTCTTCCTCTTGATACTCTTGTTTGGAGTGTTGGTCTTCTAAAGCTTCCTAATCCTCTACCTCTAAAGTTACATTGATAATTTAAGGATTTCATCTTGGTCTCTTTATTGGAGGTGTTCTCTTCTTCTTCACCTTTGTGGTAGCTACTTCTTCTTCCACTAACACAAATTCTCCTATTGCTACATACTTTGAATCTGCTTCTTTATACTTTTGCAAGGCAAAGCACCCACTAGATGGAAATGGCTTGGGAACTTCTTAAGCTCTTCCCTTTATAACAAGTTTAGCACTATGTAGAGATGTATTGTGAAGGGAGCCAAGTAAGTTTCTCCACCATCTTCCTCAAACTCTTTATGCAAAATTCTTACTTGGAAGTAAAACATGTTGCTCAATTAACAAGCTTCCCCTATTAAATGTACTCAAAGAAATTTTCTTAACTATTGGTGAGATAGATTTTTCTCTTTGACTTCATAATAACCTCCACTATTACTCTTTAGGTTGGATCCTTGTAACTCCCCACCCTCCATCCATTGTTCTTTTTCCACTTCTATGCAAAGGTTACTTTGATCTCTTTGGTCAGTGCCTTTTCTACAAACTTCATCTCCAAAGTCATGGCCCTTTCCAATCTTGCATTTGGTCCTAACACATTTTCTTAATTCACTTTGATCTAGTAATAAGAGTTGCCTCTCAAGTCCCTTGTCAAATAACACCTTGGATGATTAGTCCTCTTCCACATAAGCAAAAGTCTTCCTTGAATGCAAATTGTAACACCCATTGGTGCATGTATGCTCTATTATGATATTTAGTTTGGTACTGCAAGTAGTTGAGAGATATTATTTATATAGAGTTAAAGAAAATTTTTACATTAGCCATGATTAGCTAGAGATAGTGATTGCCAAAGATAAAGGTCAATCTACTTTAGAGGACTGTAAAATAGTGAGCATCACTACATTGGATTCTAGTGTATTGACTTGGTATTATTCTTAGGTGTTTGGCTTTGAGGAAAGAGGTGAGAATTCTTGGATCCACAAGCCTTTTTGGTTGGATTCTTCTATAGTCCAAAGATATCCCATGTGAAAGAATCCTTGGTATTTGGATCAAGATAAAGATCACATGCTTAAGGGATTATTCTTATGAGATTGGATATTCCTTCAGATTTTATGACTTTTGCCTAGTAACTTGGGTTCCTAATGTAATTTGTAACTTTGGTGTGTAACTATTTTACAAATATATAAACTAGAGATTAGGAGGTATTCATCATCCTTCCATTTGAAACTATCTCTCTTTCATTGAGTTCTCTAGTGAGCAATGGCTTGAGTCTTGGAGGTGCCTTGGAGTTCTAGCATTGAAAGATTGTGATGGAGTTGGGATTTCTTTCCTTCTTTGTCTATGGTGTGCTACCTTAATAGCCATGAGAGGTTCATCTTGAATGAGAGAAATGTTGGCTCACAAAATGGTCTTTGGCAATAATTCTTTAACCAAGTGGCAATGCATTTAGATTTATGTACATCCTTTAGGTGCAATGATGTTTTGGCCAAAGGTTTTCAAAGGTGAATGTATTTGGGCCAAGGTACTTGAACTTGCATTCTTTATCCTTGACTATATTTCAATCTTGTTCAATTTGCCCTTCTTCCTTCCAAGTGCCTTTGACTTTGTACTTGTTCTTTTTGTACTAAAACATGTGCAAATGCAATTGCAAAGGTAACTCAATTAATAAATGCTCCTTCACAAAGAAAAAATTACTCAACCATATTTTTACAAAAAAAAGAGAAATTAATAATAAATAAATAAATTCTATGAAAATGAGGGCACCACAAAGAAGATCAAGTTTAATTCACAAAATGGAAGCTAATTGACGGCAAGTATCAATATGTAATAATAAGGAGTTAGTAAAATTAACTACATACAGAATAAATAGGGTAGGACTAGCATAAATTGAAGGTTAAGAATGTTCTATAAGTAATTAGGAAGCCTCATCATAGAATATCCTAGAAGTATCTAGAAAGCTTTGTGGTGAGAGGCTTCTAGGAACCTTCTAAGTATTGAGTAACTTTTTCATCAAATTCATGGCTATCTTAGCTTACACAAACAAGTAAACAACTAGCTTAGCTTGGACTCCAACAAATGCAAATTTGAGAAGGAACCATCCTTGGAAGCTTCTTGAGAACCTTGTACCTAAGTGACCTATAAATACCAAGGCCATAGCTCATGCTAGGCATTTGGAGCTTCAATTTCCGTCAATTTCCCTAAATTGAGAGCTTCAAGGTGACTTTCCATTTTGATATTCCATTCTCCTATTTCTCTCCTCAATATTTTCTACTATAGAGTGTTATAGAGAATTTTATGTTCAATTGAAATGTTATTTCAAAGATAAAAATCTTCTAGATTGTAAAAGACCAAGGAGAGAAATAGGGAAATGGAAGATCAAAGTGAAAGATCTTATTGGAACTCTTGAATGAGAAAAACTTCAAAAGCCTAGCATGAGCTTAAGCTTTGGTATTTATAGGGTATCATACAAGGCTCTAGAGAAGCTTCTCAAGAAGTTTCCTAAAAGCCACCTTCTTAAAGTCCAGTCCAAGATAACCAAGAAGCCTTCCCAAGAAGCTTCCTTCTAGAAGCCACTTACTTGACCTGCAAGCTAAGCTAATCAGGAAGTTTCTCAAGAAGTTTCCTTCTAGAAGCCACCTACTTGGTGTGCAAGCTAGCTAGGAAATTTCCTAAAAATTTTCCTCCTAGAAGCCGCCTACTTGGTGTGCAAGCTAGCTAGGAAATTTCCTAAAAAGTTTCCTCCTAGAAGTCACCACTTTGCATGTTTATTTCCAAATACTTAGAAGGTACCAAGTAGTTTCTTAGATGCTTCTAGAACATTCTTATAATTCTTGGTTAATTTGGCCTAGTTGCTATTTTATTAATCTCAACTAATTTGTTAATAAACTCTATATTATTACAAATTCCCCCACCACTAGTTGGTAATGTCCTTGTCATCATGGAAGCTTCAAACTCCTAGATGGCCATTTGTGCATTCTAGGGATGAAAAAGAGGCTCTTAAGTAGCATCATGAAGGAGATACACTTTCCAAAGGACTTTGTACTCCATATGTTGTTGTTGACCACATTGAATGTGGCAACATGCAAAGATAAAAGTAACTTCATACTCCTCATGATCATTGATAGGATGGGAGGAGGAGGGAGTTGGACACAAGAGGAAAAGGAAGATGAATTAGAAACAAAGGGTTTTAACTTGAAAATATAAAATATAGGATGGATTCATGTATGATAGTGCAAGGCAAGTTGATAAGCAATATGAAAAATGATTTGGGTGACATTAAATAGATGTATCCAATAGGAGCAAGTTTATGAACTTGGGTATCAAGTGGGAAGGGTAGGTAACTAGAAGAAAGCATGACCTTATCATTGAGTTGAAAGTGTAGATCATGATTGTAATACCAATAGCTAGACACATGATCTAGAGATGAAATTTGGTTTGGTAACATATGGGAGGATATTATACATGAAAGGTTAAGTAGATCAGACCAAGGTATCACCAAAAGAGTACTTCTACAAATAGGCCAGAAATCAAAACATGCTTGAAGACTTTAGAATCAATAGCTAGACACATGGTCTGGAGATGAAATTTGATTTGGTAACATCTAGGATGATGCTATACATGATGGACTAAGTAGATTAGAAAAAGGTATCACCAAAAGAGTACTTCTACTAATAGGTCAGAAACCAAAATAGGCCTGAAAACTTCAGAGGCAATTTTAGAGGCCTAAATGGATGAATTAGGCCTAATAAATGTGTAGATTCCCCCCTCCCAAGAATGGAAATTTTGGCCTTCCCTCCTCCCTGGTTTTTCTTGCCGAGAGCTTTCCAATGGTACCTCACCCACGTGATTCTGAGATTCCTACAAGAAGATCCCCTAAAAGGTTCCCTCCGGTCAAAGCCTATTTGACCAACCAGATGGGACCAGGACCAACATGTCACCCATCCAAGCAAGTAATCTAAGGGTGGATTTTGCTGATAGGTCACCTATCTATGTACCTTATCCTATGGTGGATCTTCCTTGAAGGAGATCTTCCTTGGCTATATAATAAAGAGAAGGTACTCCTTTGGGGCATCAAAGGATTGAGTGTGAAATTTGTGTTTTCTCTCTTGAAGAGTTCTCTTGTCCTCAAAGTATTACAATGGTATTAGAGCAAGTGTTTTAATTCAAGAGAGTGGATCATCCCTCTTGGAAGAGCATGAGCTACTAAAACTGAGTAATTTGAGGTGGAGAATATAGTACAATTGCTAGACTTGGGAAGGGCTTTAGAGAGCGGATGAGATGTATGCACCAAGAGAACAATTTCCTGCACCTAGCTTCCCATTCTTGAGTCCATTCCACATCAAGATTATGTACATCTAGTGTGAGAAAATGAGAGTATCTCTAGTTTATCACTTTGGAGCAAAATTCATAGACAGAGTGATGAATTCACCAAACATGGTGATTCTACCTGTAGTGGTATACAACAAAGAGTGGGATTTGACAATCTACATTTTATAATGATGTTATGGATCTAAATATACCAAATCCTCACCCTTTCAACACACAAGTAGGAATCAGTTATGTAGTTAGACCAAAAGTGATGTTTAGGGATTTTTTAGTCCACAATTTTGGTGAGGAATATTATCGGCAAGTGATGGCCTTTGAGGTTCCAATGGTAGTCCCTATAGCTTGTGTATACTCTCAAGTGATCATTCTAACCCTTTATTGAAGTAGGAAGTAGCAAGTGAACATCAATTGTGTGTAGGAATCATGGATCCGCTATTGCAGGAGTTGATGCAAGGAATGCAAAAGATGTTGAACAAGTTTCTAGAAATCAAGATGACCATGGAGGCATTACAAAATCAAGTACAAACCCTCAAGAATGATCAAACAATGCAAGAAGGGAAAACATCTCAAAGCCTAGTAACCACGATTGAAGTACTTGGAAAGGGACCCGTGCCTATGACATTGAACCTGGCTAATGATGAAGCCACATTGTTAGTACGGATGAAGAAGACCTGCAATGTCGAGCCTTACAAAAGGCAACGTGCTACGGGTTTAGTGGAGAATTGGATCTCAAGAATGAATCAATACTTCCGATTGCTCTTGACGGAGATCACTGAGCATGCAACATGCATTTTTGCATATGGGTACATGACCAATAAAGCACTCACACAGCATGATGCTTGGGAATGATCAATGTTGGTAGAAAGAAGGGAGGTCACATGGACAACAATGCAAGAAGGACTTTTGAAGAATTTCTAATCTGTGGATTCCGTGTAGATGGCCCAAATCCGACTATGGGGATTGAGACAAAAGAATAACATACAAGAGTACATGGAAGTGTGCTGGATCTACAAGTTGCAATAACCGACATGATTCTAGCATAGGCTCTAGACAAATTCAAATGAGGGTTAAAGGACCAGATTTGCCAAGAAGCCATTGTACAAAATCCTTGCATTGTATTTGAAGACTTTGCTTGTGCTCATAGAATAGCATGGACACTTGGAGGAGGTGAAGAAGTAGTTCCATCTCAACACTATTGGGCGGAAATGCCACATGTGGGCAGACAAACACCTATGGAATTAGGCAACCTTTGGTTTTGAGATAGAGGAGCACAACCGCTTCAAGGAGAGCAGGGGCGGGTGGAAGAACGGAGAGATGGAGTCCCACAAGGAGAAGGAACTTGAGGAGAACAACATTGTTACTACAATTGTGGCCGTATTAGGCACTTCTTTATTAACTATTATGCTTGTCTCCCTAGAGGCCCTTGGCCTCTATATAGGCAATCTTTGAACAACATGGAGCAACACATGGAGGAACAAGAGGTAGAAATCACCTTGGAAAATGAAGATAACCAGTAAAGGTATCTTGCGGCCTTACTAGCTCAGTAGGGAAGTAGAAAAGCAAAGAGAGGAAGAATATAAGTGTGCAAAGATCTAGAAAGGCAAACTCACAATTGATTATTGTGAATGGTGTCCTACAAGGCAATCAAGTGAGAGTATTGATAGATCTTGGAGCAATAGAGAATTTCTTTATCTTGCTTGGTTGCAATAAAATTGAGGATGGATCTAGAGAAAGATGAGAGCAAAGAAGTAGAGTTACTTAATGGGTAAACAAAGAAGATTGAGTAGTCATCCAGAAGAGTAACACTCTTTGTAGGAGAATGTCAAGAAGCAATTGAGTGGTGGGTGATACAATTAGCTCATTATGATGCAATCTTAGGCATGCCTTGGATGGAGCAATACAACCCTATGATAGATTGGAGAAAGAAAGCAATGAGCACCCGCCAATAGATGATCATTAGGGTCAGAGAAAAAGCACATAGGCAGAAATTGCCTCACTATGTCATAGAAATTGCCTCTCTATATCTAGAACAATAGCTATATGTAAGACAAATAGATGTTTCATGGGTTTAATAAGAGAAGTCTAGAGTGCACAACTCAATGGACAAATTCTTGAGAAATTCAAGGATGTGGTTAATGAGTTTCAAGATGTCTTCCCAAATGATCTACCCTCAGGATTACCACCAAAAAGGGAAGTAGATCATAAAATTGAGATACTTTTGGGTAAGACACCTCCTTGTAAGGCCCTATATCGTCTATCACCTCAAGAGTTGGAGGAGTGTAAGGCTCAAATTGAGGATATGCTATAAAAGGGGTTTATCCAACTTAATGTATCACCATATGGGGCTCTTGTCTTGTTTTTGAAGAAGAAGGATGGGACAATATGCATGTGCATTGACTATTGGGCCCTCAATCAGCAAACAATGAAAAACAAGTATCCTTTACTCCACATGGACAACCTATTTGATTCACATAACTTAATAGAGCAAGACCCTTCACCAAATTGGACTGGTGGTGCGGCCACAATCAAATCTGGATTGCAGAGGAAGATGTATATAAAACTGCCTTTTAAACCAAGTATGGCCACTTCAAGTACCTTTTGATGCCATTTGGCCTCACCAATGCACCTGCCACTTTCATGAGTCTGATAACTGACATATTTTGGCCATATTTGGATAAGTCTGTTATTGTTTTCCTAGATGACATCTTAATATATAGTAGGACAATGACTAAACACAAACAACATCTACAAGAAGTCCTCCAAATTCTAAGACATAATCACTTGTATGCCAAAATCTCAAAGAGCAAGTTTGGCAAGTCTGAAGTAGACTACTTGGGGCATAGAGTAATTGTTGAGGGTATTAAAGTATTAACAAATAAAATAGATGTCATTCAAAAATGGAGCACTATAGAAGATAAGACTCAACTCAAGAGCTTCTTGGGGTTGATAGGGTTCTATCATTGGTTTGTCAAGGATTTCTCCAAGGTGGCACAACCTTTAACAACACTACTTGGCAAGGAGAAGAAGTGAACATGGGGAATCAGACAAGAGTTAGCCATTCAAGAATTGAAAGATGCCTTGCTACATGCACCAATCTTGAAATGGTATGATCCAAATGTCCAATCAAATTGGCTACTGATGCATCAGGCATAGCAGTAGTCTTAAAATAGGAGTGACATGATGGGTGGAATCCAATTGCATACTTCTCTCAAAAGCTATCACCGGCAAAATACAATTATCATACCATAGAGAAAGAAGAGCTGACCATTTTCCTTGCAACCAAGCATTGGAAGCACTATCTTGGCAAGAAGGCATTTGTAGTGGAGATAGACCATAAACCTCTAGTCTACCTTGAGACACAAAAAGATCTATCTCATTGCCAAATTTGGTGGGCAAAGTGGCAACAAAAATTCAACATGACAATCACCTACATGGAAGGCAAGAAGCAACTTGTAGATGCATTCACCAGAATGCAGATTGCAAACAATTTGGTAGCACAGGTCAAGATGAACCTTGAATTTTGGCCAAAGATTCTAACTGCTACAAAAATAGATCCCCAGATTGTAGGAACTCAATCATCCAAAGATATCACCAACAACAAAGGACTCACTCTTCATGATGGTAAATTATGGATCCCAAATGCTCCAAAATTATGCCCCACCATCTTAGTAAAATGTCATGATTCTGCCATTGTAGGTCATGTTGGAGTGGATAAGACCTTGGATGCAGTCTAGCACCATTAATATTGGCCCAAGATGAGCAACGATGTGATGGAATATGTTTGGAGCTACCTACTTTGTCAACAGAACAAAACCTCTAATCAAGTTTCTACAGGACTCCTACAACCCCTCCCTTCTCCTATGCAACATTGGGAATAGGTGAGTTTGGATCTAGTCTATGAATTGCCCAAGACCACCTTAGGGTTTGACTCCATTGTAGTATTTGTTGATCGACTCAACAAAATGATTCATGTTTGCCCTACCACCAAGGAGGCGACGGCTCCACAACTAGCTCAGTTGTACTTAGATGCAGTCTTCTCTCACCATGGATTGTCTTGAGTGCTCATCATCAATAGAGGCTCTCAATTTACTAGTTTGTTTTGACAAACACTCTTTGGTGTCTTCAAAACCAAATTGGCTATGTCCACGGCTTACCATCCACAAACCAATGGAAAAATAAAGTGGGCTAATTGCACTATTGAAGATATACTTTGGAGCTTCACCTTAGATGAGCAAGAGAGGTGAGACACTTTACTTCCATTGGTGGAATTTGCCTACAACAATTCAATAAAATTCTCCACCCAAGTCACACCATTCTTCCTAATGTATAGCAAGCATCCTTTCACACCTTTGAGCTTGATGAAGTTCCATCCAGTGACTACCAAGGTTGATGATGCCAACTCTTTTGTTTCAGGAATCCAACAAGGCGTGGAGAATGCCAAAAATAAGTTGTAGATTGCCAAAAATTGACAATAGTAGTATGTTGATGCACACCATAAGCACATGGAGTTCCAAGTGGGAGATCAAGTTTGGTTGTCAACAACCAACTCACATTAGTTGGCACTCACAAGCTCATACCTTGCTTTATTGGGCCTTGTCCCATTCTTTGTCAAATCGGTGTTGTGGCCTATCACCTCAAGCTACCACTACACATGAAGATCCATCCAATGTTCCATGTCTCCTTCCTATACAAATATGCACCCCAATCAGACCATTTTCCCTCCATACAAGACATTCAACCTTATTAACACTCATTGATGGCATGGAGGACTACGAAGTTGAACGCATTCTCCAAAAATGCATCCATGTGACTTGTCACCCGCATGTGGAATATCTCATACAATGGAAAGGTAACCGACTATATGAGGCAACATGGGAGCCAGCATCCAACTTGACCCACACACCAATGTTAGTAAAATCTTTTGAGCAATAGCTTCGCAACGAGGATGTTGCGTCTTAAAAGGGAGGTTTGTAATACCAATAGCTAGACGTATGATCTAGAGATGAAATTTGGTTTGGTAACATCTGGGATGATATTGTACATGACAGACTTAGTAGATCAGACAGAGGTATCACCAAAAGAGTAGTTCTACTAATAGGCCAAAAATCAAAACATGCTTGAAGATTTTAGAATCAATAACTGGACACATGATCTAAGGATGAAATTTGGTTTGGTAACATCTGGGAGGATGTTATATATGATGGACTAAGTAGATCAGATAGAGGTATCACCAAAATAGCACTTCTACTAATAGGGCAGAAACCAAAATAGATCAAAATTTCAAAGGCAATTCTGAAGGCCTAATTCAATGTGCAGATTTCCCCCCTCCCAAACACAAGAAAGTTTGGCCTTCCCTCCCCCTTGGGTTTTCTTGCTGAGAGCTTTCCAATGGTACCTCACCCTTGTGATTTTGAGATTCCTACAAGAAGATTTCCTAAAAGATTCCCTCCAATCAAAGCATATTTGACCAACCAGATGGACCAGGACCAACATGTCACCCATCCAAGCAAGTAATCTAAGGAGCTTTCTGACAGGTCACCTATCCATGTACCTAATGGTGGAGCTTCCTTGAAAGAGATCTTCCTTGGCTATATGATAAAGAGAAGGTGCTCCTTTGGGGCATCAAAGGATTGAGTGTGAAACCCGTGCTTCCTCTCTTGAAGAGCTCTCTTGTCCTCAAAGTATTACAATGGCGATGTTGGTCTGCATATTACTTTTGATGTTTTGAGCAACAAAGAGATGAGATTTGGCTTGTTGTAGAGATTGGGATATTGTGGTCAAGAAGGTGGAAGTGTGAGAGACATGAGATGGGAGTAGCAAGGAGGGCATCAAGAACAAGAGGGCCTTGGCTCAAATTAAGGAATAAGAGAGAGAATCTAGTGCTTGCTTGTTTGGAATTATTTTAGGCAAATTCAACAACTATAAGATATTTATCCCAATTGGTATGGTGAACATTGACAAAAGCACAAAATATATCCTCCAAGATGCAATTTGCATGTTTGGTTTGTTCATTATTTTGAGGATGATAGGTTGTGGACAAAGCAAGCTTGGTGCCAAGTAGTTGGAAGGCTTGCTAAAATTTTCTAATGAATTGTGGATCATGATCAAAGATGAGTATACAAGTCATACCATGATGCTTGAGACATTATCAAAGTAGATCTAGACCAATGTTAGAGTATCCACCATATAAAAGTTGGTGTCAAATGGATTTTCATACTAATCATATTAACAAACACCATGATTGATGTGTGCTCTTTCTTTTCCTTGGGCAAGAATGTGATGAGATCTTAGCTCATGTGTTCACATTGAGTTGATGGGATAGGAAGTGGTTGAAGAAGTGCCTTTGGTTTATGGTTGCTAGCCTTGTTGCATTGGCAACTCTCACAAGATTTGACAAACTCTCAAACATCTCCTGCCATGTTGGACCACCACCATTGGCATTGTATGGTGCCCAAGGTCTTGTCCATACCCATGTGACCAATGACTAGTAAGTCATGGGCATCTTGAAGGCGCACAAGATAAAGATCACCCTTGGCTAGAACATAGATCCAATTCTCATAGAATAAAAGACCTTCCTTGAAGGAGAAGTTGTTGTATTCTTTATCATGTGTTGCAAGATACAATTATACTACTATTTGAAAGAAGGAGTCTTGTCATAAAGCTATCTTAAACTCAATTTGGACATTTGAGTTGATTGACATTGTCATAATTGTTGCCGTGATGAGAGGAAGAGACTTCAAATCAAGTCGCCATGATAGGCATCAAGGATGACATGAAGCCTAGAAGGTTTGTACTCAAGTTTGAGGTCAAAAAACTATAGTTGTTCCTCCCTATTGATGATGTTGTGCTCCAAATGTAATATTTGCAACAAGGGTTTGTGACTAGTTTTCATGATCACTTGTTTCTCCAATAGATAAAATCTCCATATCTTGGTGGCATATACAATTTCTAGTTGTTCTTGATCTCAAGTAGAGTAATTAATTTCTATTGTGTTTAGTCAGCAAGATAAAAAGGCAATGGGATCCAAATTTTTTTATTGTAACACAACTCCAAGGGTAGAGTTAGAAGCATCAAAATCAACCACTCAAGGTAATTGAGGATCATATAGTTGAAGAATAGGTCTTGAAGACACCATATTTTGCAAATTTTGAAATACTTCTTTGTGATTGGTGGTCCATTGAAAGCTTGAGGTCTTCTCCAAGAGGTCAATCAATGGTGCGGTGACATGAGTAAAATAGTGGATGAATTGTTGGTAAAAACTTGCCAATTCATTAAAATGCATGCATTTTTGGAGCATCTTGTGGAGTAGGCCAATCCATAAGGGCCTTGATTTTTCCCTCTTCCATATTGATCCTCTCTGATGAGATCTTATGACCCAAGAAGGTAACTTTCTTCTACCAAAAGGTACACTTTGACTTCTTACGGTAAAACTTACATTGATATTGGTGTCTTAGGACTTCTCATATATGATTTGCATCTTTTGCCTCCATCTTTCTATAGATTAAAAATAT
Source organism: Lunularia cruciata (assembly GCA_948567375.1). Classification (NCBI taxonomy): domain Eukaryota; kingdom Viridiplantae; phylum Streptophyta; class Marchantiopsida; order Lunulariales; family Lunulariaceae; genus Lunularia; species Lunularia cruciata. The sequence continues at coordinate 16,400,834 of OX419756.1, forward strand.
CATCCAAGAATACCACAATGTATTAATCCCATAGCACATCCAACATCCAACACATTTGATCCATGAAGATTATTGGAGCATTAGTGAGCCAGAAAGGTAAAACTCTACATTCAAAAATGCACATACCTTGTCCAGAAGGTAGTCTTTTGCACATCCTCTTTGTCAATGGGAATTTGAAAAATAGCTACTTCAAAGATTTAACTTGGAGCGTGTCATGCTCCACTCAACTGATGGAGCAAGTCATCAATTTGAAGCAAGGGATATGCATTCTTCATTGTTTGTTATTGAGGCCATGGTAATGAATACAAAACCAAAGTCCTACTTCCTTCTTTGGAACAAATAGTACCAATGCTTCCAAGGAGATATACTATGTTGTATGAAATCCTTCTCCAAAAACTCTATTAGTGTTGTGCAAATTTTGTCCAACTCTTTTGGTGAGAGCCAATAGATTGGTCTACTCACTAGAATACTTCTTGGCAATAACTCAATCTTGAAGTGCATACCACAATCGGATCAGCAGATCATCTGGAAATATATCTACAAACTCTTGAATTATTTGATCAACCATTGCTTGATGACACTTCTTACACTCATCAAATCCTCCATGCATAATGAGCTTGATCTACACCACAAAAATAGGCTTATCTTCCTCCAAAACTTGCTCTATGGTTACTTTATTGATCAATATCTCATCTTGGGATTTACTATTCTTAAGTGTTTTACTCAAAAGTGCCAAATAACATAATCAATAATTCCTATCTTGGTATTACACTTCAATTTGTTATCAAATCCAATCAAATTGAACCTTATGATGTTCAAGCCAAGGCAAACCTAGAATGATGTCATAGTGTAGAGTGCCATTACAAACCTCATACACTCCAAATACTCCTTCCCAATCTTGAATGTAACAAGATGTGAGGTATGGAATGTAGAACTTTTCTACCATTCTCAATCATCAATCTATTTCTTATTATTGGCTTGATAGAAATACCTAATTCTTTTGCTAATTATATGAACATGCAATTCTTTTTAACTTTTAGAATCAACCAAAATCTTACAACCATGATCAAATATCATACCTTGCAAGTGAAGTAAACTTTCATAGGTTGAGCTTTCAATCCCATTGGAACTAATCAAGTTCTCAATAGTTGGCTCAAATTCTCCTATTGGGATTCTTTGTTTCCTTGATCATCATGCTTCACAAACTCTATTTTGGCAATTTGTTGGGGTTATCTATTCTTGACATTTAGCAATGCAATGTCTAATTTGGCAAAAATAAAATCAACCACCATTTTGTTTCAATCTTTCCCTATCTATTATGCCCAATGATCTCTATTGGATGGCAATCAATCTCCATTGGTGTTGGCTCCTCCACTCGTGTATAATGTGTTGGCATGTTCTATGAAGCTCAAGGTCAAAATCAAGTTGTCACAACCAAGGAATCAAAGCACTCAACCAACTACATGGCTTCCTCCAAGTGTTTGGGCTCCCTCATGGTCACATCTTATTTGGTGCATGACTTTAAACCCTTCACAAATTGATCTAGAACTTTGCTTTCTAGTATATTTAGAATTTGCATTATGGTGTTCTAAAATTGAGTGATATAATTTCCTACAAAACCAATCTACTTCAATTTTGTTAAGCTATCTCGTGCGGCTTGTGTGGCATTTATAGCTTAAAATTGACCAATTATTGCACTCTTGAATTTTTCCCATGTCAACATTGGCATAAAAAAGTGTTGTTCCACTTGGAATCACCACCATAGTTTCACCACTACATCCAATTGGCTTGAGGCCAAGAGAATTTAACTTTGTTCATCTTGAAGATTGTAGCTTCATAATAACATTCACAATAAAAAAAAAATTTCTCCATTGTGCATATGAGATTCTTCCTTTCCAATACCTTAGGGTTTGGAAATTTGATTTTCTCTTCTCCTTCTTGAAATGATGCTCTCTCTACATGCTCTTGTCATTGATGGTCTCATTCTTCCAATAATCAAGTAAGTTGCTTGATTTATTACGGCATCACAATGATGATTTTGGGCATTGCCACCATGGCTACTACTTTATCAAACTACCTACAATTTATCTAATTTATCATGTAGATGCAATACACCTACCATTCTACATAAGTTACAATTAGAAGCACCAAGAGGTCATTGGATAAGGTGATTGCATTTGAAATTTTTTTGATGAATTGAGTGAAATGATGAATTGTGTGAAATGATGCTTATGTAGTATATGGACACAAAATCCCCAATGGTTTGGTAGAAATGGATTTGGTGGTCCATAAATTCCATTTATCCCACTCTTGCTCAAATACCAATATAAAAGACCAAGGAAAGAAATAAGAGAGTGGAAGATCAAAGTGAAAGATCACATTGAGACTCTTGAAAATGAAAAACTCCAAATGCCTAGCATGAGCTTAGGATTTGGCATTTATAGAGCAGCATAAAAGGCTCTTGAGAAAATTCTCAAGAAGCTTCCTAAAAGCCATCTTCTTAGAGTGCAAACCATGCTAACCAAGAAGTTTCCTTTTATAAGCTACCTACTTTGCATGTAAGCTAAGCTAGTTGGGAAGCTTCCCAAGAAGCTTTCTTCTTAAAACCACTTACTTGGTGTGCAAGACATCCAAGATGCTTCCCAAGAATCTTCTTCTTAGAAGTCACCACTTGGCATGCACATTACCCAATACTTAGAAGGTACAAAGAAGCTTCCTAGATACTTCTAGAATAATTTTATAATTCTTGGTTAATTTGACCTATTTTGTATTTTGTTAGTCTTGACTAAATCATTGAAAAACTTGTTATTTGTTACATAGATCTAAGATGGATCTAAGATGGATCCCCTTGGCTTTGAGACAATTAACTAGTGATAAGACTATGATAATTTTGGGTAAAATAAGGTAATTTTTGGCTTAAATATCAACATTGGAAGACTTCAAGGGTATAATAATTAGAAGATTCCACAAAATCTATACATTGATCTCACCATAAATCTTCTTATGCTTCTAGGATATTCTACATAAGATTAATTGAAATTTTTTAAGGAAGATTGGTTTTATGAGGAGCTATATTACTCAATTTCAATATAGAGTGATGCAAATTCTAGAAGTTGTAAGAAGTTTGAAATTATGCACCAAATTAAAAGTAACCATACACAAACCCAAATATCTAGAAGAAACCATACATTTGTCCAAGCATTTTGATTCCTTGATTGTCACAACTTGGTCTTGACCTAGACCTCCACATCACCTACAAACACATAAACTATAGATGGATGAGCCATGAGTATAGATTGATATCATATAATGAAGACCACTCAACATTGAAGATTATGAGTGATTATAGACAAATGGTAGTTGCTTCTATTGTTGCCAAATTAGATTGCTTCTATTGTTGCCAAATTAGACATAACATTGCTAAATGTCAAATCAAGATTAGGTGATATCAACCAATTTCCCAAATAGATTTCTTAGAATGTAATGATCAAGGAAACAAAGATTCCTATTAAGAGATATTGAGCTTCTTACTAGAAATCTAACTCGTTCCAAGGGGATTGAAGGCTCATTCTATACAAGTTTGATCCACTTGTATGATATAAAATCATGGTTGTAAGATTTTGGTTGATTGTGGATGTTTTAAGAATTGTATGTATATATAATTAACAAAGGAGTTATATATTTATATCAAGCCAATATTAGATTAAAAAAATTGATGATGGTGGATGGTAGAAAGGGTTTTGCATCAAATAACTCACGTGTTATTGAATTCAAGCCTTGGAAAAATTATTTAGAGTGCATGAGATTTGTATTAAGTTCCTTGTACTATGATATCCTTTTAGGTCTTTCTTGGCTTGAACATCATAACATTCAATTTGATTTAGTCAAATGATAAATTCAAGTACAACACCAAGGCAAGAATAATTGATAAGGTTTTTTGGCACCTTTGAAGATGAAATTGGAAAGCAATCAATTCCAAGATAGAACCATAGAACAAACTTGGAAGAAGATATTCCTATTTTTGTTGTGTAGATCAAACTAATAATGCAAGGAGAATCTAATGAGGATAATAAGTGTAAAAAAGAAGTGATTATTCAAATAGTATAAGAGTTTATTGGTGTATTTCTTGACAATTTTCCAAGAGGGTTACCTTTTGATTGAGGTATGCCTTCAAGACCAATCTATTGCAATGTAGTACTCCAAAAAGTATACCAACTCATTGGTTCCTACCAAAGGAGTTAGACAATTTTTGAACAAAAATAACCAAGTTGTTCGAAAAGTATTTCATATAGCACATCTCCTTTCATTGGTATTATTTGTACCAAAGAAGGATGGAAAGCTCTGATTTTGTTTTGATTATTGTAATCTCAATAAAAAGATCGTGAAGAATGCATATCTTTACCTAAGATTGATTACTTATTTGATTACCTTGGATAGATCAATTCAGTGGAGTTTGAGATTTCTCTAAGTTAGATCTTTGAAGTGGTTATTGCTAGATTCCAATTGATGTGAGAGATGTGTAGAAGATTACCTTTTGTACAAGTATCAACATTTTGAATGGAGAGTTTTACCTTTTACACTCACTAATGCTCCAAAAAATTTCATAAATCAAATACATTGGGTGTTAAAAGCGTTATTGGATTGATACATGATAGTTTTATTAGATAAGATTTTAATTTAAAGTAAAAAAAAATAAAAACACCAGAACCACAAACAAGTTTTGAGAGAAGTTGAGATTACTATGAGATTACTATAAGTTTGAGATTACTTTAGCAATGGAAATTCTATTAGGAGAAATCAAGTGTTTCTTTTGGAAAAGTAAAATTACCTTCTTAGGTCATAAGGTTTCAATAGAGAAAACCAAGATATAAGAGTAGAAAATCAAAGCTATTTCCAATTAGCCTACTCCTAAGGATGTTGTAAATTCCAAGAATTTAGTATATTTGTAAGCTTTTATTGATGGTTCATCTATTATGCTTATTTGATTGCATTGTTAATGAACTCTTAAGAAAGAAAACAAGTTTCAAAGGACCACCAGGTAAGAAGAAGCATCCAAGAAACTTAAAGATATGGTATCCTTATGTCCTATCCTCCAACCATATGATCATCAATTACCTTGTGTGGTTTATTTTGATGCTTTTAACCTTGCAAACTGAGTTGTGTTGCAACATGAATTCCCATACAAATTGCATTCTATTGATTTTGTATCTTGATAATTGAATGTAGTAGAAAGGAATTATTCTACTTAAGATCAACAACAACTTGTAACAAAGGTGTGGATATATTATCTCTTATCAAAACAAGTGATAATGCATATTGATCACAAACTCTTGTTGCAGACCTTACATTTGTAGCACATGAAGAGTTTGTATCATCAATGGGAGGAGTAACTACAATTAATTGAAATCAATCTTGAGTAAAAACAAAGAAAGTTCCATATTATTTTTGATGCCTCATTATGGTGACTTAATTTGAAGATTCTTCTTGACTCTTTCATAGCAACGGCAATTATCATAGTGTTGATTGACTCAAGCATCCCAATAGAGTTCAAAATTGCTTTACAACAAGATCTTTCATTTAATTTTAGGTCACCTTGTAGCACACAACATGGAATACAACACCTTTTCTTTCAAGTGTGACCTTCTATTTTGTAGGAATCAAATCTATTTTCTAACTTTGAGGAAACTACAACTTCTATGATTGTAGAAGACACATAACCTACCAATTTCTAGTCACATGGATGTGGACAAGACATTGTGTATCCTTCAATGTTGATGGTGGTAGCCAAACATGGCACAGGAGATTGAGAGTCTGTCTAACCTTGTAAGAGATACCAACACAACAAAATAAGCAACCAAAAATTGGGTAGATCACTTCAACCAGGAACTAATTCCATCTACCAATGGGAACATGTGAACTTAGAACTCATCACATCCTTGACAAAGATGGACCAAGGCCATAGAAAAACCATGGTATTTGCTGATAAGCTCAACAAGCAAATCCACTTGATGCACATCATGGATAGAGTAAATGCTCCAACATTGGCCAACATATACTTTGATATTGTCTTCAAACATCATGGGATTCCAAAGGTTCTCTTCTTTGATCATGATCCTTGATTCATAAGTAAATTTTGGTAGGTGCTTTTCAAGATACTTGGCACCAAGATTGCATTTTCTATAACTTATTGTCCTCAAATTGATGGGAAAGCAAAACAAGCAAATTGCACATTGGAAGATATGCTACTTACCTTTGTTTCATCACAAAAATTGGGATATACTTATTTTATGGTTGCCAAATTTTCCTATAATGATTTTAAATATGCAATATCAAAATTCTCTTCCTTCTCTTTTAATTATGAGCAAGCTACACTTATCTCAGATTCTCTTCTTACTCCACCACCATCTTATGTTCCTCATACTTGCACCTTTTTATCCATGTCATCTATGTGTATACAACAAACCAAATCTCATGTTCTTGTTGCTCAAAATCAGCAAAAGCAATATGCAGATATACATCATTCCTATATCACCTTTTTAAGTAGGTGATAAGATTATGTTTCATTTAGTAACCTTCTCTCTCTCTCTTGGCACCCAAGTTTATAAACGTGCTCCAAATTGGATAGGTCTACTTGATATTACTCAAATCATTTCTCTTGTTGTCTACAAAGTTTCACTTCTTAGTCACATGAACATCCATCCTATCTTCCATGTATTGAAGTTAAACCCATCAACCTATCTTCTTTTTTCTACTCATATATAACCTCCTCTTTCTACAATCTTTATTAATGACCATGAAAAATGAAATTTTGATTGTATTCTTGCATGAAGAAACATCTAACATAGCTGACAAATTGAATGTAAGGTCCTTTGGAAAGGATATCTCCTTCACTACAACACATGGGAGTATCTGTCCCATCTCCAAAATGCTCAAGTAGTCATATAAGAGTTCAAAGATTCTATGGCAATGAGGATGTCATTAACTAGAAATGGAATTAATATATATCAAGTAAGTAGAAGCTAAGTGTAGCTAAAACAAAGTAGAATTAACATACATCTAAGAATTTAAAGAATTTTCTAGAAGGATTCAATAAGCTTTGTGGTGAGAACCTTCTAGAAATGATAAGGAATTGATTAGCTTGCATGCCAAGTAAACGGCTAGCTTAGCTTGCACTCCAAGAAAGAAAACTTCTAAAAGGAAACTTATTGGAAGCTTCTCTTGGGGATCTTGTACTTAATTTACCTATAAATACCAAAGCCCGTGCTCAATCCAACAATTCCAAGTTTCTCTCAATTGATAGTTCTTAGTTTGATCTTCTACTCTCCAATTTCTCTTCTTTATGTACTACATCTTTGGTCCAACATGCATTCACCTATTGAGGAAAATTTTGTGTAGAAGTAGATGAATGAACCATGTTTATCCTATTTGATGAGGTATAGTTACCACAATTGATTTATAATTTATAATTTATAATAGACAATCTTACATAACTACATAAGATTGGTTCAAACATGCTTCAAATAATATATTTGTAAATTTTTTTATGTTTATTTGTTCATTGCTTGCATAATACTTTATGTTACACTTATTCAAAAGTGGTTTGTTTTACTACTTAAAAAGAATGTATCTCTTTATGTACATTTTTTTTGCCACACTCCTTCCTATAATAGTGACTTTTTGTAGAAGAATCATTGCTTACATGTTACTTTATGTTACACCTATTAACAAATGGTTAATTTTACTAGTTAGAAGGAATCTATCACTTTATGTACAATTTTTTGCTACACGTCTTAATGTTATAGGTGACTTTTTTGTAGAAGAATCATTGCTTACATGTTACTTTATGTTACACCTATTAACAAATGGCTTTTTCAGTTCTTAGAAAGAATCTATCTCCTTATATATGACTTTTTGCTACACTTCTTACTCTTGTAGGGGACTTTTTGTAGAAGATAATATACATATAATTCTTGTCAAAGATATTATTACATTTTGTTTCTTTCGGTTACTTCATTAGTACATTTGGTTACTTTGGGTTACTTTACATTGACAAACAATATTCTTGTAAAAGTCATTGATAGATTTGGGAAGGTTAGGATTTTTATAGTATAGTGTGCTAGATTTGGGGATTTTGGGCTGGGTTTGAACTAAGGAAGTCTTATGAAGTCAAGGATTTTTGGCCTAGATCAAGGGAGTCAAACAAGGATAAGATTATTGAAGTTAGTTTGAGATGTAGACTTTGGGTTTGGGTTTTAGTAGCTTAGTAGAGTCTTAAATTTTGGTTTGGGATTAAGATGTTTGAATTTGAGTATGTAGTTTATATTTTTCATCATCTTATCAAGATAGTAATTTTTTTCTCTTTGAATTCACAATTACCAAAGAAAGAACTAAAGAAAATCAATAATACCACTATATATACCAAAATGGAAAGACATATTTTCTCTCTTAAACCTTGTTTACTACATCAAATTTTTTTGTAACTATTTATTGAACATAGCATATGAATATTTTCAGCAATTAGAAAAGCTTAAATATATAACTTAATCTAATGACCTATTATTCACTTTGTCAAAATGTAATACTTTCTAGTGGTCAATTTGATTTAGAAATCAAATTTTTAAGTCTTAAGTTTAATAAAGCATAAAAAATGTAATAATAAGTAGTATGAAGATGGTGACAAATGACATAGCTAAATCTGTAGATGGGTCCAAAAGTTTTAACAGAAACACAACTTTACATAAATAGAAAAGATTAAAGATACATATAAGTATGGATAGGAGAAAAGATATTAATTTATCCTTAAAATATTATCTAATCATATATATATATATATATATATATATATATATATATATATATATATATATATATACATATATATGTAAATCTATTTTTTTCCAATTAAATTATTTGATGATATATTTTCCATTTCAAAAAAGTTTCATCAAAAACTTTATCAATCATCTTGCTAAACTAATTGTTAAGCATATTCACTATCTTTAGTAATAAATGAATACATTTATATCAAAATAATTCTAATTCATCCCATTTATACTACTCCATATCTAGAGAACCTTAATTACATGCCACAAATAGAAAATTGTTTTAGATAATCAATACAATAGAACAAGCTTATCAATTGTTGGGCTATCAATTGTCCGCAAAAAGGAGGGAAGAAAACCAAATTTGAATTAAGTTTGTAGCTTTTCTAGAAGATATAGTCAACTATTGAAGGGAGAGGACATTGTGTTTTAAATATGGTAGGGATAAGAGTAAAAGTTAATATACTAGTTTGTCATATTCTTGAATTTATCCAATTTTCTTAATTTCCTTGTATTGTACCATTAGCTCTTACATTGCAGGATTAGCTTTCATTAACCTTGCAGAATTATACATTTTTTTCTAAGTTTTGTGTAATTATGATTTAAATAAGATTCAAATAGTGCCAAATTTGTAATGTTATACAAGATAGATTCCATCCAAATGGACAACCCAATGTCATTTTCTCAAACTAAAAAGTGATAAAAGATAAAAGATATCAAAAATTAAACAATTTTGAGATATATAAAACTTACAATCCTAGGTTTGAAAGATAATTATTTTAATATATTAAAAATAATTTTAGAGTAAGACCTTTTATGTTTAAATATTAATAAATAATTATAAAAAGTAGTTCAAATCAGATTTTTACTTTGGATTAAGTTTAACAAACTTAAATTACTTATTACAACATTTTTTTTCACCTCCTTCTTTGTTTGCATGTATCTTTGAAATGGTACACTCTCTTCCTTTCTCTTCTTATCAGTTTTAAAGAAAAGAGGAAGAAGATTGGAGCTCAATGTGCAATTTTGCTACAGTTGGTGACACGTAAGAAAAGAAAGCATTCATCCAAACAAGATCTTGCCTTTGATGTCTCATTCTGTAGGTCAATTTTGTAAGGACAAGGAACCTTTCCTCACAGAACATTCTCTTCCCAGGTTGTGGTTGTACTTCAAGTTGAGTTGGGGTTGAGGTTCAAGAATGAGAGAGAGGAGAAGCAACGAGAGAGAGATGATAGATAATGAGTGAAAAAATATTATAGAGTTTTAGAACACTCACATGCATATATCATATGAGTGCATAGTTGATTCTATTTGTTTTTCAATTTTGGTTCTATTGGTACCTAGATTGAAGGCTATGGAGAATTGAGTAGAAAGCTATGAGGACTTTTAAATTTTTTAAGGTTTAGAGTGATTACTTCACATTGAGAGGGATGGGATGGGTTGGTAATTTTCATTTTTAATATATTGGTATTGATACTTGAGTTCCATGGGAACTTAGTTTGAAATTTTTTGAGATGAAATTTAGAAGTTATGAGAGTTTATAGTTTTTAGGGTTTATAGTTTAGAGAGATAGAATTTACTCATGTGAGTTGGGATGTCATTTTTGCAAGTATGGGGAGATATGGAGAGGAGCATAGTGTGTTATGATCATTATTCTTGTGTTAACCATGATTATACTTCCTCATCTGGGGCCGCCCATAGCTCATGTGGCATCGATTGTTTACCTCACAAAAGGTAAAGACCCATGTGGGAAGGATACACAAGGATTATGTTTGGACCACTTGGGATGCTCATGAGAGGTAAGTGATCACATTGACAAAAGTTACAATTGGGATTATGCACGTTTCATCTATCCCTTTATTGATTGTTCTAGAGATATCTATCAAGTCGTGGAAGTGGTTAGCATCTCAGGCGGGTTGTATCTTTGAGTTATTTGAGACTAGTTTTCCATATCCACGTCTATTCCATAGGCTATCACATACACTCCATGATGAGGCTAGATAGACTTTTTGCCTACCATCTGATAGTTTGGCACGTGATCCCTTGGATGAGCTAGCATGGTTTTTTATTCCTCTTACTCCTTCAATGGTGCCTTTGTTATGCTAGAGAGGGACATGCAGAGCAAAGAGAGCTGGTTGTTATGTTTCATTAATTTCAAGTGCAAGATTGGGCTACCCTACATGAGGAGTTGGTTAGGGATGCACGTTTTGTAACACCTATTTGTGCATGTGTGTGGTATTGTGATATTTAGCTTAGTATTACAAATAATTGAGAGATATCATTTATTTAGAGATGAAGGATGGTTCTACATTAGTCATGATTAGCTAAAGTTAATCATAGCTAAGATAGTGGGGTCCTTACTTTAATGGAAGTGGAAAAGATGAGCTCCACTATTTTGGATTCTAGTGTGTTGACTTTGTATTCTTCTTAGGTGTTTGGCTTTGAGGAAAGAGTTGAGAACTCTTGGGCCTGCAAGCCTTTTTGTTTTGGATTCTTCTATAGTCCAAGGATAGCCCATGTGAAGGAATCCTTGACTTAATGGTTGGGTCAAAATAAGATCACATGCTTAGTGGATTATGCCTATGTGGATGGATATTCCTTTATACTTTTTGACTTTACTTAACTTTTAGCCTAGTAACTTGAGTTATTATGTTAAATAATAACTTTAGTGCACAACTATTTCACAAGTATATAAATAAGAGGTGAGGAGGTTCTCATCATCCTTTCATTTGCAACTATCTCTTTGTCATTGAGTTCTCTAATGAGCAATGTCTTGAGTCTTGGAGTGTTAGCCTTGGAAGAGTATGATGGAGTTAGGGTTCCTTGCCTTCTTAATCCATGGTACGTTACCATAATAGCCATCAGAGGTTCAACTTGAGTGAGAGACAGGCCGGCTTACAATTCTAGGAAACAAGTTCTACCACAAGATACCATAGAGTCCACTCAATTACAATGGTGTAGGGCATTAGGTCAAGTGGGAGAGTTTAGTAGAGCAGCACAAGTGCTACACCCTTTGTTTATGGCTAGTCCCACTAATGAGACTATCTCTTCCTTATGCTCACTACATCTTATGGTAGGAGAGAGAGTTCCATTAGAGGTCTTAGATTATTGGTCTGAGTAGCTTTTGTCTTGATCTATCACTTTTTCACAACTATTGTGCACTACCTCTTGCCTCTCCTCAAGAGGCTTGTCAAAGATGGTATATGAGTATCTTAGAGATTACTTTCAAGTAGATGATCCTTCTAGTGTATTTATCAAGCTATTTTAGATGGTTGTAGCAATAGCAAGGGAAGATATTCCTACATCACTTAGTAAGGTATTAGGAGCTAGTCAACTTCTCATGATGGAGAAGGACACATAGAGCATCAGATCAATTGCTATTGGAGAGATCTTTTTGCACTTGATTAGCTATACCATTGTCCTCCAAAATTGAGATCACTTTTCAGAGCACCTTAGTCCACATCAGTTTGGAGAAGCTATACATAGAGGTTGTGAGGCTTTTTCTCTATGCATCATGGCACTCCTAGATATCCATCTAGAGTGGGTTGTTCTATAGGTGGATGTTTAAAATGCTTTAATAGTGTCTCTCAAGCATCCATCTTTAGATAGCTTAGGGAGGCCGATAGATCCTTGGCAAGTCTTATTCCTTATATGTGGTTGTTCTATGGCTCTCTTGCCTCCCTTTACTACCAACATGGGTGGTCATATGAGGGATTCACCGTCTTGGAGTCAATTGTGAGTACACAACAAGCAAATCCTTTAGGGACCTTTGTTTTCCATGGATCACTTTAAAATTGTCCTATCTATTACTTTGACCATGCCAAGTTGTGTATTTTCCTCCTTAGTAGTTGATACATACATTATGGGCCCTGTAAATCAGATTAGGCAAACCTTTGATTGCTTGACTACCAAGCTACATCTTGTAGGCTTGAGAGTCAAGGTATCAAAGTGCAAGTATGGTCCCCTTTAGGTATCCCTCTCCACCTTGAGCTTCTAGAGGGGAGTGTCAAATCTATAGATGGACTACATATTCTTGGAGTGCCAATAGGATCCAAGGATTTTGTCACATGCTTCTTAGATGCTACCTTTGTAGAAGATATTCTCCATGTGGATGACCTTCCTCTACTAGGAGATCTGTAGGTGGTATTTTTTATACTCTCCTCTAGTATTGCTTGTTGATTGACCTACCTTCTTTGCATGTTATTCCTTCCTTGAATTTCTTATCAAGTTTGAGAGGTTTTGATAGGAGGATTTTGGGAGTCTTTGGTGATATCATTGGACTAGGGAGATTTGAGTGTGTGAAGGAGGATTTGGCACATATACGTATATCTCCACCAATCTTGTGTGAAGGGTAGGTCTATTATCTATGGAGGAGATGTCAGTTATAGCATTTTGGGGTAGTTGGGCTCTCTTGGCATCCGTACTTTCCTCCTATTTGTGGTTGCAGATAGGCCAATTTTGGAGAGACATGGGACCAAGGCGGAAGAGGGATTGTCTTTTCTCCAAGTGTTATTATGGCATATGAGAGATGGTCTATCCCCACAACCATGGGCAGACCTTCCATCCTTTGCTTCACTACCATCAGATTGGACTAGAGGTTTGCAATCTTCCTTGATGGAGCGACAATGTCATCATATGTTACATTCTTTGTTAGTTGATTCATCCATTCCTTGTGCCACTAGTGCTCTTGCTTTGGCAAGGGTGCAAGCTCTTCAATCATAGCTCAACTATGCATTAGTGCATTTGACTTGCACCAATCAGGAAAGATTAGGGCAGATTTCTCATATAGACTCTATTGGGCCTAGCCCCATTTTACCATTTTCATCTCTCCCTTGTATGGCTTGATGGCTTCCCATCCTTCTTCCTATCCTTCGTGTTCTCTATGCGGTAGCCTTTTTTTTCACTGATTACTGATATCTGAAGTTAGGATTTGTTTCCATCTGTAGCATGTTTGCTGCAGATGCTTGTAACGGGGAATAATATCTAAGATAATACAATTGAACCTTCAAGCATGATTTTTTGTAATGCAAAATAATTGATATTTTCTCGGTCCCAAGTGTCCTGATCCAAATGAATACCCTAAAAGAAATCACTCTATCATGTTAAAGAGATTTGTGGACATTAATAGTCTCAGGAATAACTTTATACAATCAAGAGTTATACATTTATGCCTAATATGAATTTGCAACAAATGTTGCAAAGACTATTTTCATAATAATATGCTACTCACACCAAAAATTTGATGGAATATCTTTATTTTGATTTCAATGCTCTAGATTTAATATTTATATTGAATTCTTCATTTTTTTAATAAAAATTATTTTCATTATGCCATAAAAAATTTAAATATATTCTTTGTTTGTTTCCTACATGTTTACATAGAATACAACATAGGAATTACTTTGTGTTCAGGTATTCTTTTACTGTTAGTGGTCAATTTTTATCACCAACTGAAGTAATAAACCATATACTACATTAGTTTTGTTTTTTCCATGTTGGATTGCTCATTTTCTTTGATTGAATACTTTATTTCCTTTATACATCATAAATCTAAAGTGTATTCTTAGTCTAGTTGTTGTAATTGTCTAATTTTCTCAAGGTCCATCTCTTTCTTTATCTTTTGCAATAAAAATATTAAACCAATTACATTCCAAATATAACTATACAATATGGAAAGCTTCTTTGTCGAAAGTATAGTGAACAAGATATTATTTCTACACCACTTCATTATATTGTTGTATATCATGTAATTCCTACTAAGTGGCTTGAATTTTCTTATCTCTTTTACCAAACTAGAGCTTCCATTAACCTATTCAAATCAAACTATCTCATATGGCACACATTTTTATATATCATTTTTCTCTCTCAAGGTACCCTTGAACTAGCTTTGAGAACATACCAAAGATATTATCCAACTTATATTTAAAACTAGTATTTGTTTCTTGAAGTACTTGTAGAATTTTATGTAGACATTTCATTTAAAAATCTCAAAATTATAGATATTTTGTGTATTACCTTTGTATTCTAAATTAAGCAATAAAAACACTTCAGGAATTCATTGCATTTAAATCAAGTGAAAACTTATTTAATTTCACATACCTCCAAGAATATTAGATAGATATTTTTAAATGTCATTTTTGAATTCCAAGCTTTGATAATAATGCAGATAGTTATTAAAAAATATATAAAAATCACTGGTAATTCTTGAGCCCCACCTTACGAGCAACTAATAATCTCATGTATTGCATCCTAAAGGAATTGATTATGCAAACATCTCTAGGTTGAGTATAGCTTATGCTATTTAGAAATAGTGCTCAAGCATATTTATTCTCAAGTTGTGTTGGATGTTACAAACTTGATGATCTAAAAATTATTCAAGAGTACCTATTCAAAATTAACATTTCCTAGTTTTTCCAAGGACTCTAATCTTCTATTGAAAGTCAAATATAAACTTGTCAAAATAAGATATTGCTATCCAGGATTCAACATTAAATATAATTAAAATACCCAAATTTGAGGAAAGCATATGGATATGAAACTTTGGATAATAAAAGAGGCAATTTGACTAACATTTCCATGTTTGAGCATAATTTTAATGTCATTCTATTACCTATTAGCAGATGAGTAGAAAGAATCTTATTGGGAACCAATAATAAGCCCATTATTCATCAATATAATTCAAGTAGTTAGATATATTATCTAGAGGTGGAAATTAGCTTGGTAATATCTGGAAGAATGTTATATATGATGGTCTTAGTAGATTAGATAGAGATGTCACCAAAAGAATACGTTCATTAATAATGCAAAGGCCAAAAACACCTTGGAAACTTTAGAGCTAATTTTGGAGGACTAAACAAATGAATTTTGGCCTCAAAAAATGAAAAAAATTGTTCCCTTTGAAGCAAAACCATCTTGTATCATCTCATCTTGTCTTGTTTGTCTTCTCAAGAGCTTTCCAACTATACCTCACCCATGTTGTTTTCAAATTCCTATAGGAAGATTCTACAAAGATTCCCTTTGGTCAAATTTTTTGACCAACCAAATAGGACAAGGATTAACATGTCACCAATCCATGCAACTAATCTAAGGGTAGAGCTCACTAACATATCACCAATCAATATATCTGATCCAAGGGTGGAGTTTCCTTTGAGTGGACCCTCTTTGTTATATAATATAGACAAAGTATTCCTTTAAGGATTATAATATCGAGGGATGAAGCTTGGTGTTTCTCTTGTGTTTCTCTTGGGTGTTCTCTTGTCCTCATAACATAACATATATTAACCATATTTCATACCTCAAAAGATGCTAGATCTATTTAATGTTCTCTAAAATAGGGAATTTTAAGATCTACAATCTACTTTACTACTCTTTCCATATCAAGAAACTGTTTGATTGTATATCTAAACTTGAATCTAACAAGCAAACCATTGAAAATTTTCAATGCTCTTTTGTTTATCTCTTAATTTCACCTCTCTTTCATCTTAGTATATAGTAGCACAATAACAAAACACAAACAACATCTACGAGAAGTCCTCTAGATTCTAAGACAAAATTGATTGTATGCCAAAATCTCAAAATGCAAGTTTGGCAAGTCTGAAGTAGACTACTTGGGGCATAGAGTAAGTGCAAAGAGCATTCAAGTATTGATGGATAAAATTGAGGTCATTAAAAAATAGAGTGCCTCAAAAGATCAGACTCAACTCAAGAGCTTCTTGGGGTTGATGGGATTCTATCGTAGATTTGTCAAGGACTTCTCCAAGGTTGCACAACCTATAATGACACTACTTGGCAAGGGGTAGAAGTGGACATGGAGAACCGCACAAGAGTTAGCCTTTCAAGAATTGAAAGCCACCTTGCTACATGCACCAATCTTGAGGTGGTAGGACCCAAAACGTCCAATCAAGTTGGCTATAGATGCATCAGGCGTAGCAATAGGAGCAATCCTATAACAAGAGTGGGATGACAGATTGCATCCAATTGCATATTTCTCTTGAAATTTGTTACCGATAGAGCGCAATTACAACACCACAGAATGAGAAGAGTTGGCCATCGTTCTTGCAACCAAGCATTGGACTATATGGGCAAGAAGGCATTTGTAATAGAGATAGACCATAAACCTCTAGTCTACCTCAAGATGCAAAAGGATCTATCTTGTCGCCAGATTTGGTGGTTAGAGTAGTGATAATGCTTCAACATGACAATCACCTACATGGAAGGTAAGAACCAACTTGTAGATGCATTCAACCGCATGCCAATGGCAAACAACTTGGTGGTAGAGGTTAAGATTAACTTTGAATTTTGGCCAAAGATTCAGGCTGCTACAAAAACTGATCTATAGATTGTAGAAATGCAATCATCTAAAGGCGTCACTAGCACCCAATGACTCACCTTTTGTGATGATAGATCATGGATCCCAAATGTCCCAGAATTACGCACCATCATTCTAGCAAAATGTCATGATTTAGCCATTGCAGGTCATATCAGAGTGGACAAGACCTTGGATGCAGTCCAATGCCATTACTATTGGCCCAAGATGAGCAACAATGTGATGGACTATGTGCACAACTGCCTTCTTTCTCAATAGAACAAAGCTTCTAATCAAGCTCATGCAGGGCTCCTTCAACCTCTCCACACTCCTATCCAACATTGGGAACAGGTGAGTATGGATCTCGTCAGTGAATTACCCAAGACCACCTTAGGATTTGACTCCATTGTGGTCTTTGTGGACCGGCTCAGCAAAATGATTCATGTACTTATGTTCATCCACCAAGGATGTGATCTCTCCACAACTAGCTCAATTATACTTAGATGCAATATTCTCTTACCATGGCTTGTCTTGAGTACTCATCATCGATAGAGGCACTCAATTCACTAGTTTTTTTTGGGCAAACACTCTTTGGTTCCTTCAAAACAAATTTGGCCATGTCCACAACTTACCACCCACAAACAGATGTACAAATAGAGCAAGGTTATTGCACTATTGAAGACATGTTACGCGGCTTCACCTTAGAAGAGCAGGAGAGGTAGGACACCTTCCCATTGGTGGAATTTGCTGACAACAATTCAGTGAATGAATGCACCCAAGTCACTCCATTCTTCCCCATGTATGGTGAGCATCCCTTCACACCTTCTAGCTTGATGAAGATCCGTCCGGTGGCTACCAAGGTCAATGCAGTCAACACATTTGTTTTGAGAATCCAACAAGGTGTGGAAAGCGCCAAGCACAGATTACAGATTGCACAAAATTGATAGAAGCAGTATGTTGATGCACACTATAGGCACATGGAGTTCAATGTTGGGGATCAAGTGTGGCTATGAACAACCAACCTCACATTAGTTGGACCTTGTAAGCTCAAACCTCGTTTATTGGGCATTTCTTGATTCTTCATTGAGTCGGCACTTTGACCTATCACCTCAAGCTACCACCACACATGAAGATCCATCTAGTGTTCCATATTTCCCTACTACATAGATATGCTCCCCAATCAGGCCAATGTCATTCCACACAAGATATTCGACCTTGTTCAACACTCATTGATGGCACGGAGGAATATGAAGTGGAGCATATTCTCCAAAAACACATACATAGTACTTGCCATATATGGGTGGACTATCTGGTCCAATGGAAAGGTTACCCCCTTTATGAAGCAACCTAGGAGCCTATTGCCAATTTGATACATGCACCAATGTTGGTGCAAGTGTTAGAGCGACAATTGCACAACGAAGACGTTGCGTCTTAAAAGGAGGGAGGTTTGTAATACCAAGAGCTAGCCATATGATCTAGATAAGAAAATTTGATTTGGTAACATCTAGAATGATGTTTTACATGATGGTCAAAATAGATCAGATAAAAGTATCACCAAAAGAGTACTTCTACTAATAGGGTAAAAACCAAAATAGACTTGAAAACCTTAGAACCAATAGCTAAACATATGATTTAAAGGTGAGAATTGGTTTGGTAATATTTGGAAGGATGTTACACATGATAGACTCAAAAGATAAAAAAGAGGTATCACCAAAAGGGGACTCCTACTAATAGAGTAGGAACCAAAATATGCTTGAAATCTTTGAAGGCTAATTTTTAAGGCCTAAACGGATGAATTAGGCCTTGAAAATGTGCAGATTCCCACTCCCCAACATAATAAAGATTGGCTTTCTCCCCCTTGCTTTGTTGTGTTGAGAGCTTTCCAATTGTACCTCACCCACATGATTTTGATATTCCTACAAGAAGATTCCCTAAAAGATTCACTTTTGTCAAAGCTTGTTTGACAAACCAGAAAGGATCAGGACCGACATGTCACCCATCCAAGTAAGTAATCCAAGGGTGGAGCTTGCTGACATGTAACCTATCTGTGTGCCTAATCCTATGGTGGAGCTTCCTTGGAAGAGATCCTCTTTGTTTATATAATAAAGAGAAGGTGCTCCTTTGGGGCATTGGATGATTGAGTGTGAAATCTATGTTTTCTCTCTTCTCTTGTACTCAAAGTATTACACTAACTTAAACCAATTGAAAATAGCTAATTTGACATTTTTAAAGCAAACATGATTTGCTCTCTCTCTAGATCAAGTCCATACAAAATATATACTTCAATGCTACTTTAGAAAAAGGACATGCACAATCAAGTTGGAGAGAAGTGTACCATATTTTGATGTTTTTCAAACTTCAAAAGTGGTTTGAGACATATTCCACTCATTTGAGCATCACACATATTTTTCTCTATTGAATCTAGGTGAAAATATGGTCCATATCATAGTAAAAATAATCTACTAGGTATAAGATAATTTTATAAAGCCTTATGTAGTTGTAAATTGATTATAGAAAAGAAATTCAAAAATAAAACAAGACAATCAAAATCAAAAACCAACCAAATCTCATATTGTAAGAAAAGAGAGAAGTGAAAAATAATGTGTGGTTTATTTAGAAAGCTCAAGTGAAATCTTTCTTGAGCAATTTTCAACTAATGATATAACATAACATTTTCAATAAGAACATTTGAAAGATGAACAGAATATCCTACATAGTAATCTGGTTTTCATCAAAGAAGTCAAATGCTTTTCTATAAGACATAAACTAGATTAAAAATAAGAACCTCTGGGTTTGAAAGCTGAACCCACAAACCATTATATATTTATTTACTACTGATATTAATGTTTCTGGAATACTAGTAGTTCCTTCTAAATGATAAATAGTATTGAGATTCATGATGTACGGACCAAGTTCTAGAAAAGTGTATAACTCATTATACAGTTAAGAATAGTACAATATGTAGATCGCATGATAGTCTCAAGCTATATGTCACCCATTTCCTTTCTTGACGTATATATTTGTTGTGTCTAGAGTTCACTATGCAGTTAAGGAGAAATGATTCATAGAAAAGAGTCGTTTGGAAATTTAACAATAATCATATGGGATCAATTTCTTTTTTCTGTGTTCTACCTAGGGAGTATTAAAATGTATTCCTTTATAGTGTTACATATTTATCTAATTTATTTTCACAGTATAGAGTATATATGCTGTTAGTGTTAAGACCGTTAGGGTTCTCAAGTTCAAATTCACATGTGTAAATAAAGTTCAAATTATTCAATGTTGGGGACATGCTGTGTCTCCAGTCTTCTGTTACTTTTTACTATTAATCCAGGATTAGTTTAAAATTTAGTTGGGTATAATTACTACAAGTGACATTGTTACGTGGTAGGCATAATCCATCGATAATAATGATATTGATAATGTATATAATTCTGTAGTTACACAGAAATTGCACATGATTTAAAAAGAGTTTCATATCTACATCACATCTATTTTCTCTAGAACTGTAAAAAATATATTTGGTTATCCATATGTGGCATTATAAGTTGGCATAAGATTGAACAATACTCGTTACAAGGCATTTTCCAAACAGCCAAAACTTGTATTGTATATATTTGTTATAAAACATAAAATTGCTCTTTTACATGGTATTTTTAGCACACCTAGGGTCATTTTCAAAGAAAAAATCTCAGTTTTTAATAAGTAAACTAAGAATATTTTTAATATTTTTGACTCTATCACACACATGAAGTACTTCAAACCATCTTGTCATTTATGAACATGATAGTCTATGGAAATTTTAGGGAGAAAAACTAATTATTACGTGGTTAAGTGATGATAGTATTCAATTAACAATGAAAAAATAATACTTCAAAACTAATACATAATTATTTTTGAGGCTAAAAAACCTCTTATACTTTGTGTATTTACCTTATAATTTTGTATGAGTTCTTCCACCTTGTATCT
This sequence comes from Lunularia cruciata, assembly GCA_948567375.1. Taxonomy (NCBI): domain Eukaryota; kingdom Viridiplantae; phylum Streptophyta; class Marchantiopsida; order Lunulariales; family Lunulariaceae; genus Lunularia; species Lunularia cruciata. The sequence goes on from OX419756.1 coordinate 16,421,930, forward strand.
TTCAATATGCACATCTAATAATCTATCAAAAATCTGAATCCTAGTCTAAAATACTAAACTAATCTGAAATATATATGTGTAACAGTTATGATGATCCCAATCCACAATTACCCAACTCTCCAGATTCTAATAGGATTCTTGGAATGGAATGCTTTAACAATATCATTATTGAGTATCAATGAAGTCATTAATTTTAAAAGTTTACTCAATATCTTGTAAAGATAAAGTACAAATGTGATTTGATCCATATCTGGACAATCAATAGAGAATAATAAACAATGAAAAAATTGACAAAATAATTTCATAAAATAATTAAGATCACTTTGTTATATACCACATACTATTTAGGTAAGCTTCCACCTAAAAAGGATTTATAAAAATTACTAGAAATAAATGAATGCCCATTTGAAAGTCCTTATTATTTGCTAAGTCTCAAGAAACCAATACATAGTGTAACAAGAAAAGGGAAGACCACATATAGCTGAACAAGGATAAAACCTAAGAGTTATATTTGATACTAAACCCTTATCACATCACATCACCCCAAGTAGTCTACTTCAAACTTGCCAAACTTGCACTTTGAGATTTTGGCATACAATCGATCCTATTTTAAAATCTAGAGGACTTCTTGTAGATGTTATTTGTGTTCCATCATCGTGCTATTGTATACTAAGATGTCATCCAAGAAGACAATAACAGACTTATCCAAGTATGGATGGAATATGTCATCCATTAGACTCATGAAAGTGGCAGGTGCATTGGTGAGGCCAAAAGGCATCACAAGATACTCGAAGTGTTAGCCGACCATGTACCATTTGGAAGAAGGGATCTTGCTGTAGAGCTAACCAAAACTCATTATGAATCTTGGGATCAATTGACACCGTCGTAATTGCTGGCGTGATGAGAGGAAGAGACTTCAAATCAGGTCGTTGTGATAGAGCATCAGGGATGACATGGAACCGACCTGGTTTGTACTCAATTTTGATGTCAAACAATTGGAGTTGCTCTTCCCATCGATGATGTCGACTCTTCATGTGCTCTAGGTGTAAGGTCTGCAACAATGGCTTGTGATCAGTTTGCATGATCACTTGTTTCCCCAAGAGATAATGCCTCCATACCTTGGTGGCATATACCATTGCAAGTTGTTCCCGATCTCGAGCAGAGTAATTTCTTTCAGCTGTATTTAGTCGGTGAGACACAAAGGCAATAGGATATAGTCCATCTGGAAATTCTTGTTGCAACACAGCTCCAATTGCAAAGTTAGAAGCATCAAAATCAACCACACAAGGTAGTTGAGGATCATATGGTTGAAGAATGGGTCTTAAAGACACCATATGCTTTAACTTCTGGAATGCTTCTTCATGCTTGGTGGTCCATTGGAAGCTCAAGTTATTTCCCAAGAGGTCAATCAATGGTGCAGCCATATGAGCATAATAGTGGATGAACCATCGGTAAAAACTGGCCAATCCATTGAATGCTTGTACTTCGGTAGCATCCTTTGGGGTAGGCCAATCAATAATGGCCTTGATCTTCTCTTCTTCCATCTTGATCCCCTCTGATGAGATCTTATGACCCAAGAAGGTAACCTCCTTTTGCCAAAAAGCACACTTTGACTTCTTACAGTAAAATTTCCATTGTCGTAGTCGTCTTAGGACTTCTCGCACATGATTCTTGTGTTCTACCTTTGTCCTACTATAGATTAAGATATCATCTAAGAACACTACCACGGACTGATCCAATAGTCTCTCCAACACCCGATGCATCTGATCTATGAAGACCTGTAACACCCATTTGTGCATGTGTGTGGTATTGTGATATTTAGCTTGGTGTTACAAGTACTTAAGAGATATTATTTATATAGAGATAAAGGATGGTTCTATATTATTCATGGTTAGCTAAAGTTAGTCATAGCTAAGATAGAGGGGACCTTACTTTAGAGGAAGTAGAAAAGATGAGCACCACTATTTTGGACTTTAGTGTGTTGACTTGGTATTATTCCTAGGTGTTTGGCTTTGAGGAAAGAGTTGAGAACTCTTGGGCCCGCAAGCCTTTTTGTTTTGGATTCTTCTTTAGTCCAAGGATAGCCCATGTGAAGGAATCCTTGACTTAGTGGTTAGGTCAAGATAAGACCACATGCTTAGGGGAATATGCCCATGTGAATGGATATTCCTTTCTACTTTTTGACTTTACTTGACTTTTAGTCTAGTAACTTGAGTTACTATGGTAATTAGTAACTTTGGTACATAACTATTTCACAAGTATATAACAAGGGGTGAGGAGGTACTCATCATCCTTTCATTTGCAACTATCTCTCTCATTGAGTTCTCTAGTGAGCAATGTCTTGAGTCTTGGAGTGTTAGCCTTGGAGGAGTATGATGGAGTTCGGGTTCCTTGCCTTCTTAGTCCATGGTGCGCTACCATAATAGCCACCAGAGGTTCATCTTGAGTGAGAGAGAGGCCGGCTCACAGACCGCTGGAGCATTAGTGAGTCCGAAAGGTAGAACTCTCCACTCAAAATGTCCATACCTTGTGCGAAAGGTAGTCTTTTGCACGTCCTCTCCTTCAATAAGAATTTGCCAATAGCCGCTATGAAGATCTAGCTTGGAAAAGTAGCGTGCTCCACTTAATTGATCAAGCAGGTCATCGATCCGAGGCAAGGGATATGCATTCTTCACGGTTTGCTTATTGAGCCCACGGTAATCAATACAGAAATGAAGTCTTCCATCCTTCTTTGGAACAAATAGTACCGGTGCTCCCCACGGATAGGTACTATGTTGTATGAAATCCTTCTCCAACAACTCTGTAAGTGTTGTTTGAAACTCCTCCAACTCCTTTGGTGAGAGCCGGTAGATTGGTCTACTCACTGGAGTACTCCTTGGCAATAACTCGATCTTGAAGGGCATACCTCAATCAGAGGGTAATCCCTTTGGCAGATCATCCGAAAACACATCTGCAAACTCTTGAACTATCCGATCAACTGTTGCTTGATGCGGCACTTGGCCCTCCTCAGATTGTTCTTGTGCAATCTGCTTGATCCACACCGCAAATACAGACTTATCTTCCTCCAAAGCTTGCTCTATGGCTGCTTCATTAACAAACTTCCCTTCTAGGGACTCATCTCTCTTCCAAGCTTGCTCCATGGTTGCCTTCCTGGCAAATTTCCCATCTTGGGACTCATCTCCCTTCCAGATTTGCTCTATGGCTACCTTCTCAACAAACTTCCCATCTTGGGACTGACTATTCTTAGGTGTCTTACTCAAAGGTGCCAAACAACCTAATCGGAAATTCCTACTTTGGTGTTGTACTTGAATTTGACGTCGGGTCCAATCGAATTGAACCTTATGACGTTCAAGCCAAGGTAGACCCAGAATGATATCATAGTGTAGAGGTGCCACTACAAACCGCATACACTCCAAGTACTCCTTCCCAATCTTGAAGGTAACAAGATGTGAGGTGCGGAATGCAAAACCTTTTCTACCATCCGCCATCATCAAACTACTTCCAATCACTGGCTTGATAGGAATACCCAATTCCTTTGCTACTTACATAGACATGCAATTCTTTGAACTTCTAAAATCAACCAAAATCCTACAACCCCGATTAGATATCGTACCTTGCAAGTGAAGCAAACTTGCATAGGTCGAGCCTTCAATCCCATTAGACCTAATCAAGCTCCCAGTAGGCGGCTTGAAATCTCCTACTGGGATTCTTTGTTTCCCTGATCATTCTTTTCCACAAACTCCATCTGGGCAACTTGTCGAGATTGCACATTCCTAAGTGGACATTCAGCAATGTGATGTCCAACTTGGCAACAATAAAAGTAACCTCCATTTTGTTGTAATCTTTCTCTATTTGCTGTGCCAAGTGGTCTTTGTTGGATAGCATCAATCTCCATTGGTACCGGTTCTTCCACTCGTGCGTAGTGTACTGGTAGGCTTTGTGCATGTTGAGGTCAAGACCAATTTGTCGCAACCAAGGAATCAAAAAGCTCAGCCAATTGCATAGCTTCTTCTACGTTTTGTGGCTCCCGCATGGTCACCTCCAATTTGGTTCGTGACTTCAATCCTCGCACAAATCAATCCAGAACTTCACCTTCTTGGATATCTGGAATTTGCATGATGATGTTTTGAAATTGTGTGATGTAGCTTCTCACTGAGCCAATCTGCCTCAACTCTGCCAATTTATCTTGTGCGGCTCAGGTGGCATTTATTGTTTGAAATCGACCAAGTATTGCATCTTTGAATTCTGCCCATGTCAAAATCGGTGTAACAATTTGTTGTTCAGCTCTTTCTACTCAAAATCGCCACCAAAGTTTTGCCACGCCATCCAATTGGCTAGAAGCTAAGAGAATTTGTTTCCGCTAATCATGAAGATTGGTGGCTTCAAAGTAATGTTCGCAATCAAACACAAAATTCTCCACTATGCCTGGAAGATTCTTGCCTTCAAACACCTTGGGTTTTGGAAATTGAATGTGATCTTCTCCATCTCAAACTGGCGCTCTGTCTATTTGTTCTCGTCGTTGCTGGTCTTGTTCATCCAACAATCAAGTAAGATGCTCAATTTGTTGTTGCATTGCAAGGATAACATCCGGTATTGCCGCCATTGCTACTACTCTATTCCACTACACTCAATTTATCTAGTTGATTAACACATAGATACAACACGTCCACCGTTCTCCATAAGTTACAACTAGAAGTATCAAAGGTTCCTCTGACACGGTGATCATATGTAGAAAATCCTACCCAAAGCACGAGGTGATGAATTGTGTGAAACGATGCTTTGGTAATATCTAGCCATGAAAGTCCCAATGGTTTGGTGGAAGTGGATTTGGTGGTCCATAAATTCCATCCATCCCATTCTTGCTTTGATACCAATGTAAAAGACCGAATCCAAGGAGAGAAATAGGAGAATGGAAACTCACATTGGGACACTTGAATGAGGGAAAACTCCGAATGCCTAGCATGAGCTTTGGCTTTGGTATTTATAGGTAGCATACAAGGCCCTTGAGAAGCTTCCTCAAGCCGCTTTCTTAGAGTGCAAGCCAAGTTAACTAGGAAGCTTCTCAAGAAGCTTCCTTCTAGAAGCCGCCCACTTGGCGTGCAAGCTAAGGTAGTTGGAAGCTTCTAGAAGCTTCCTTCTAGAAGCTACTTACTTAAGATGGAAGCTAAGCTAACCGGGAAGCTTCCCAAGAAGCTTCCTAGATACTTCCGGAATATTCTAGGCTAATTTGTCTTATGTGTTACTTCGTGAGCCCAACTGACTTCGTCGCTAAACTCCATATTGTTACATGCACGGAATCCACCGATTGGAAATTCTTCAACAATCCTTCTTGCATTGCTATCCAGGCGACCTCCCTTCTGTCTACCTATATGGATCATTCCCAAGCATCATACCATGTGAGGGCTTTATCAATGAAGTACCCACATCCAAACATGCTTGTAGCATGCTCCGTGATCTTTGTTAGGAACAATAAAAAAAGATCAATTCATTCTTGAAATCCAATTTTCCACTACTCCCATAGTACGCTGCCCCTTGTAAGGCTCGATGTTGCAGGTCATCTTCATCCGGAGTAGCAATGTGGCTTCATTGTTGACAAGGTTCGTAGGTACGGGTGCCTCTCCAAGTACTTCAGTTGCAGGTATTGGGTTTTGAGATTGCTCTTCTTCTTGCATTGCTTGATCATTCTTGAGGATCTGCGCTTGACTTTGTAATGTCTCCATGGTCATCTTAATCTCTCAAAATTCATTCAACATCTCTTGCATTCTTTGCACCAACTCTTGCAATTGCGGATCTATCAACACTCAATTGCTAATGTCTACTTCAATACAAAGTCAATATGATCACACTGGAAGACGCATGAACTATTGGAACTACCATTTGGACCTCAAAAAGCTATCACTCATTGATAATACTCCTCACCAAAATTCCTAACCAAAAAATATCTAAAGATCACTTTTGGTCTCACTATATAGCAAATTTCTATTTGAGTGTTGAAAGGGAGAGGATTTTGGACATTCACATCCATAACATCATAATAGAATGTAGATTGTCAAATCCCACTTTTTTTCGTATACAATCACAACTAGAATCACTGGGTTTGGTGAGTTCATCACCTTGTCCATGAATTTTGCTCCAAAGTGATAGACTAATAATACTCTCATTTTCTCACGTTGGATGTACATAACTTTGATGTGGAATGGATTCAAGAATGGAAAGCTAGGTGCGGGAAATTGTCCTCCCAGTGCATCCATCCCATCTGCTCTCTAAAGTCCTTCCTAAGTCTAGCAATTATTCTATGTTCTCAACCTCAAATTACTCAATTTCAATAGTTTATGTTCTTCCAAGGGGGGTGATCCACTCTCTTGGACTAACACACTTGCTCTAATACCATTATAATACTTGAGGACAAGAGAAGAGAGAAAACACATATTTCACACTCAATCATCCGATGTCCCAAAGGAGCACCTTCTCTTTATTATATAGACAAAGATGATCTCCTCCAAGGAAGCTCCACCATAGGATTATGCACACAAATAGGTGACATGTCAGCAAGCTCCACCCTTGGATTACTTACTTGGATGGATGACATGTTGGTCCTGGTCCTATTTGGTTGGTCAAACAAACTTTGACCAGAGGGAATATTTTAGGGAATTTTCCTATAGGAATCTCAGAATCACGTGGGTGAGTTACCATTGGAAAGCTCTTGACGTGACAAAGCAAGGGGGAGGAAAGCCAACCTTTCATCCACTTTTGGGGGGGGGGGGTTGCATATTTTTGAGGCTTAATTCATCCGTTTAAGCATCCGAAATTGCCTTCAAAGATTTCAAGCATATTTTGGTTCCTACTCTATTAGTAGAAGTCCCCTTTTGGTGATACCTCTTTATGATCTGTTAAGTCCGTTAGGTGTAACATCCTTCCAGATGCTACCAAACCGATTCTCACCTTTAAATCATATGTCTAGCTATTGGTTCTAAGGTTTTCAAGTCTATTTTGGTTTTTGCCCTATTAGTAGAAGTACTTTTTTGGTGATACTTCTATCTGATCTATTTTCACCATCATGTATAACATCATTCTAGATATTACTAGACCAAGTTTCACATCAAGATCATATGGCTAGCTCTTGGTATTACAAAAATAGTATGACTAGGCACAATAATAACTCATTAATAGCAATCTATCTAATACATATTATGTTGTTCTTGATTGAACATGTTGACTAACACCTAGTATTTGAATAATTGAGGTAAGAGTATCAATCCTTACTATTATTGCAAGTACATAAATAACTCTATGACACCACTAGAGTGATCATTTGAATAGGAAAAATTGCTAATATGTTTATAAACTATCCTTGACAAGCACTTTCAAGAGAGATATGAAGATGTGCATAATGTATGAGCAAAAAAAAAATCTATCAAGACATAATAACTGCTTAAGTTGACTGTCCAAGACATCTAGTGGTACTCCTTCTCCTTATAGGAGATGTAAAAGATATAAGGAGTAAATAGGCTCATCATGAGACTAGTATGGACAAACGATGTAGTACTTGTGGTATTCTACTATATTCTCTAGTCTTACTCAAAATTCTACATCATCTCCATTGGGTGGATTTCCTTATATTCTATCATTGAATTTATTTCCTAGTACATGTAGCCTAAATGTACTTCTCTTATAAATTAGCATAATCCTCAACCTGGAATCTCTGAAATTAAAGAAGAACCTCTCTTTGCACCACACTTTCCTCTAGTATTATAAAGATACCATGATAAAAGTAAAAGAATTAAGGACTTTGCTAACTTATCTAAGGAATCATATGCAAATAGATCAATAGGTAAGAAAAAAGCTTAGTTAGCCCCATCATAAGTGGAAAAAGAAGCTTATGAAATAAGTATAGTCATTGTAAGTAACATACTTTTCTATAGCTTTGGGAATAAAATGAAGATGGAGTACATTTTTCCTTGAAAACATGTGGTTTCTATTTCTCCTTTTGCTCCCAAATCTCAAAGTTTCTCACTAAAAAATCATGGATTTTTCTTGTTATAAAGACCACAAGTAAGATAATCAATGCACAATTTTTCATTTGATTTGCTCTAAATTTGAGCTAGGTACAAGAATTAGATTTAGTATGCAAAGTTTTGAGACTAGTTTTATTGCTCAAGAATGCAACATACCTAGGATGGGTAACTAACCATTCCCACAACTTGACTGATATATAAAAAATAATCAACAAATCAATCAAAATAATCAAGGAAGGGTTTGACATAACATGCATTATCTCATGTAGCAAAGATGCTAATATGATTTCACATCTCATATGGGTATCTCAAGTGATCCAATTATAGTCCTTGGTATCTCTGTCTCATATTAGTCTTTACTAGATGCTTGAGTTCTCCCCGTTAGGGTTCGTGTGCGGAAATGGTAAAGGCATTTCCGACCTCTCGGGTTTAGGGTTTAGTGCCTTTACCATTTTTTATATATCAGTCAATCTTATCTTATTTTAGATGACACTCTATCCTTGATGAGTGTCATCTTAACTGAGAATTGTGTTTATCATACCTAACTTGGATATTCCAATCCTAAATTGGGATGAATATGATCTTCTAAAAGGATTGCAATAATCGAATATTTGTATAACGGTAAACCTCTACTATTAAAAGATGCCCAAACCAAAAGTATTGTATAGAAGAGACTGAACTTGATAATAGATCTTGTATACTATATCATGGACGTCCACCCTTATACATTTTAGCTATAGTAAAGTTTTACCGATGGGTTATCTAAATGATGAGAACGAATAGGGAGGAAAGATTCAAGCAACTAAAGGCCTTTGAGAGCGATGGAGTAGAAGAATAATTTTGATATCATTAAATATGTTGCAGTTTAAAGTACCAAGTTCTTGCAAAAGACTAGACCATTCAGTGAGGCTGTTGGATCTGCCTTAACATATTTTACACGTTGTATATTTTGATGTTTGTTTTTCATATGAAAGCCGGTTTGTGTATTTCTGTAGACACAAACTTTAAAACATCTTGTAAAAACTAAAACCTGTATACATTAAATAGAAATGATAAAGGAAGGTACCTTTTGAATATAACTATAGCTTAGCGTTATGAATATCAACTCACAATTCTGTTGGGAAAATGTTGAAGTATTAAGTGTATTAGAAATATGAGATTCAGACTAGTATTTTTCTTTCCAATGATAGTATATCAAATGCATTACTATTGGTATAAAGGCTAACTGAGGTGGCCTCTCTTGGCATTTCTCTAACCTGCAAGTTAACATATTGTCTTAATTTACGTTAAGGTAGTAAAGTTTATACATCTTAAATTTTATCTACTTTCAGATTTTTAAGCTAGTGAAGTTCATGTTAGATGATTTTTAATACTGTTTTCATAGAGTGTTAACTTGATTATCAATTTCCTTGTGCTACAATTGGTATTCTGTTTTATGTTGGTTTTACCTAACTTTTGGTAATGCAATGATATACATGAAGATTGAGTTTCATTCTTCAACGAAAATACATCTACCAACATTACAGAAGTTTCATTATTTCTTTGCTCATTTAAAACTACCAAGATAGACTTAATGACAAAAAAAGGAAACTAATATTCCCATAATTCCCTTCAAATTATCACTAGTAGAACTAATATCTCACACTTTGCACATGGTGGGTGCAAAATTAATCATTTTTATCAAATATAGATATCACTTTATACAATCTCATTCCATGAAGAGATTTTGTTCACCAATGTAGAATGTCTTTTAGATTAGTGAGGGTTAAATTACATGTTGAAAAAAGCAATTTACTTAGATTCACTAAGATATATCTATAAGGGATCAAACATGGCTTTGATAATATATAAGATACCATATGAATAATATTATTACCAATAGATTATAGATTTTGTTGATTACTATTAAGAGTTAATTTCTAGATTATATTAAGTCCCATGAAAAATATTGTTGCCATTAAAAATATATAGTATTTTCTTTACTACTACAGTTGTGTTTAATATGCATGTAACCTTCATGAGAGCTTTGTTATTCTTGGGAAAAAAATTTCTCTTTTCATTTATTGACTTGCTTGTGTTATGAAGTGATGTCGATCTGAACTATATGTTTATCAGCCAAGAGTACTTAGAGTTAACCCCTCTTGTCAAGTGCTCTTGCACATGGGTCGTATGGGTCTCCTTCAAATATAACAACCACTTCTCTTTCCTTAAAGGATTCTTTGCTTTTGTGTCACCCAAATTTATTCCACCTCGACTTTCATTTGCAAATTTATGGTGAATATGAGCTCAACTTCTATCTATGGATCAACGAGAATGCTTAATTGGAAGTGAAATAAAATGATTCACCTAGTTTAAAACCTTGTAATCGTTCACAAGCTTTTATATGTTGTAATTTTTTAGTCAATGTCTTGGCCACCTTAAATTTGGAGCATTGTAACCATTTAGCTTAAATGTGTAGCATTGTTTAAATCCAAGTGGTTATTCGTAGTTAAACTTGTAACTCTATTAAATATTATAATTCCTAGTTTTGAATGTTTGTCATGCTTATAGTCTCTCATGTCTTTGTCATTGAAGAGAATTTTCCTGAATCTCACCTTTCCATCACAACTTTAGCTTGATTTCTCTACTCAGCTATGAAGGATCTTTTGATTATATTGTAAATGATAGTTTCATAGTGTAGCCATCATTTGTTTCTCCAAGGTGAACTTTGGTTTCTACTTCTCTTAAGAACTAAAAATCCTAATAAAGAAACATGTATATTTTATTTTATCACTTTCACCTTAAGTTTTCAATCAATATAATATCAAAATATACCTTCTTTTAATAAACTTGATAAAATTTTCTTCCTGGATTTATTAAGATGAAAATTAAAAGATGTACTTTAGATGTATTTATACGATAAAAAAAAGTACCAAGTTGACTTGGGCACATAGTAGTCTAGTGCTGCTTAGGCTTGAAGAGCCCAAATCTGTCTCTTCAAATTCAAACTCAAGAAGCTAAGTGCTGCAACCCCTTATGTTCATGACATTCCACCTCATGTGCTAAAGTGAATTTTGCAAGAAAGAAATTCAAATGTTTTTGTTATTTCACTAATTTTAAGGAATTGATATTTCCACATCCCATATTTTACTATTTCCACGCCCCTTGTCCCACTATGACCCATCACACCCCAATACCACTTCATCTCATTTTAGGTACTCATCCCAACTAATTAAACTACCAATTGTCTTGTCTTTTCTTCATTGCACTCATCCAAACAAACTACATTATGAAAGTTGGCTTGATAACGCCATTGTGGTTCTACCAATGGCAGTGGGTAGTAAACTATAAAAGGCCAACTTGCCAATGGTTGCTAATTGACACAAGTCAAATTCATGCAAGCACTTTTGATCTACGTGTTGTATAGCAAGTGTGTTTGGGCAAAATTCACACCAAAGGCCACCACTGAGCGGTTTAGTAGGTCACAACCACAACCACAACCACAATTGCTCACTTAGGAGTGCTAACCATTTTAAATGTAGTGCCAAGACATCTTGATTCCAATCAAGTCAACCTTCAAGCTTAATGACACCGTTCTTGAGAAATATCATGGTCCACTATGTTGTTACACAATGGATCAAATCTTGCTGATCAATCTTCTAGTTGTAGGCAGCCAAGCCAAGCATTTTCAAATGATGCGCAATGACATGGAAGCCACAATTTTTATTAGCCGACCCATTGGTGATTTGTCGCACCAATGGAAACTAGGATTGTGCTTGTGTAATGTACCAAGGACAGGAGAAACCCCAAGAGAAACATAAGGTTTCATTCTCCAATACTCCGATGCCCCAAATGAGCACATGGTATTTACGATATAGCAAAGAGGATACACTCAAAGGAAGCAACACCCTTGGACCATATATATGGATTGGTTACATGTAAGTGAGCACCACCCTTAGATTAGTTGCATGGATTATCAACATGTTGATCATTGTCTTATTTGGTTGGTCAAACAAGTTTGACCAAATGGAATCTTTGGAGAATCTTCTTGCAGGAAGCTCAAAATAGTATAGGTTAGGTACCATTGGAAAGCTTCCAATGAGACAAATAAAGGGAGAGATAGTAACACACTCTCCCTTAAAGGGAACATAATATTTCAATTTTTGAGGTCTTATTCATCTATTTAGGCCTCCAAAATTGGTTGTGAAGTTTTCAAGCTATTTTCAGCTGTTGCACTACTAGTGGAACTAATTTTTTGGTGACAAATCTATTTGATCTACTTAGACCATCATATATAGAGATCCTTAAAGATATTACTAAGACAATTTCCACCTTTAGATAGTTTGTTTAGCTAATGGTATTACAACCTATGAACCTTGCAAAGATTTGGATGGTGAAATAATCCTAGAGCTTTGTATACTGTGATTTTGCTTGTCAATTCCATTGCAAGTTTTGAAGATATGCTTATTATGCACCAAGATGCAATATGCATTGCATTGCTTCTTTTCTTTGGTTACATGTTCAATGGCAGACAACTCACATTGAACTTTAAGAAGGCTTTTTGCACCAATGAGCTGTCCCTTTGGTTTGTTTGCTTGTGGATTTGCAAGGGGCAAAATAATACCTCTTGCAAGCTTTTCCAATTTTGAATCCAAAACCAACTATTGTGATGGGGTCATCATTAAAATTTTCTCTTTGAGCACACGGAGTCTATCTTGTATCTGATGATAATTGGTGGAATATCACTTGCAGTAATAATTTTCTTTGATACTTGTACACCTACTAGATGATAGTGCCAATGTACAAGATCATTGTCAATTGAGTGATTCCCAAGAATTGCCAACTTGTATACACATGGAAGACTTAGACTCCTTCAAAAGCTTCTATTGCAAGCTTCAGACAAGGAAGTTGCAAGTCTTTCTTTATGCTCATGGAATTTTTACAATGCATATACAATCACACGTCCAACTAGAGCCAACAAAGATGATGTAGCAAGGTAATGTGGCATGTGAATGTGTTGGCTTGTTGTTGTTGCAGGAAACTTCCTTACTTGAATTGTGATCACTTGTGCAACTTACTCTTGCACAATCTTCAAATTGCCTGTTGATACTTGCAAGTACCATTTCAAAATCGAGTGTGCTCCTTCAACAATTGAAGTCCATTATAGTGAAATTCCATGCTTTTTCAACCTCTAGCAATGTGTTAGCCAAGTGGTTGATAAATATGTGATGGCTTTACTAACAACATTTTACTTCTCTTCTAGTTCTTTAAATCAAGCCTTATAAGCAAAAATGCTATTGGCTTTGCAAATTGATACCCAAGCCCCAAAAAGTCTTGAATTAACGTGTAAGAGCTTTTGATAGGAGGATTATGGGAGTCTTTGGTGATATCATTGGACTAGGGACATTTGAGTATGTGATGGGAGATTTGGCACCTATATAGACATCTCTACAAATCTTGTACGGAAGGGTTGACCTATTGTAATACTAAGAGCTAGCCATATGATCTAGATGTGAAACTTGGTTTGGTAACATCTGGAATGATGTTATACATGATTTTCAAAATAGATCAGATAGAAGTATCACCAAAAGAGCACTTCTACTAATAATGCAAAAACTGAAATAGACTTGAAAACCTTAGAACCAATAGCTAGACATATGATTTAAAGGTGAGAATTGGTTTGGTAACATTTGGAAGGATGTTACACATGATGAACTAAACAGATTGAAAAGATGTATCACCAAAAGGGGACTTCTTCTAATAGAGCAGGAACCAAAATATGCCTGAAATCTTTGGAAGGCAATTTTGGAGGCCTAAACGAATGAATTAGGCCTAAAAAATGTGCAACCCCTCCCCTCCCCTCCCCTCCCCCCCCCCCCTCCAACAAAGGAAAGGCTAGCCTTCCCACCCCCTTGCTTTGTCTCATTGAGAGCTTTCCAATGGTACCTCACCCACATGATTATGAGATTCCTACAAGAAGATTCCCTAAAATATTCTCTTTGGTCAAAGCTTGTTTGACAAACCAGATAGGACCAAGACTGACATGTCACCCATCCAAGTAAGTAATCCAAGGGTGGAGCTTGCTGACATATCACCTATCTTTGTGCCTAATCCTATGGTGGAGCTTCCTTGGAGGAGATCCTCTTTGTCTTTATAATAAAGAGAAGGTGCTCCTTTGGGGATCGGATGATTGAGTGTGAAATCTATATACCTAATCCTATGGTGGAGCTTCCTTGGAGGAGATTCTCCTTTTCTATATAATAAGAGAAGGTGCTCCTTTGGGGATCAGATGATTGAGTGTGAAATTTGTGTTTTCTCTCTTCTCTTGTCCTTGGAGTATTACACCTATTATCTATGTAGTATATGACACCTCGAGCATTTTTGGGTAGTTGAGCTCTCTCCATACTACTACTTTGCTCCCATTTTGTGGTTAAGAGGCCAATTTTGGGGTTTTATGTGACCAAAGTGGATGAGGGATCCTTACTAATCTCTCCAAGTGTTATTATTGTTATTAGTGGACAAGAGATTGCCTATCTCCACAATCACGAGAGGACCTTCCATCCTTTGCTTCACTACCATCAGATTGGACCAGAGTATTGTAGTCTTCCTTGATAAAGCAATAGTGTCAACATTAGCTACATTCTCTCTTAGTTGACTCGTCCATTCCTCAAGCCACTAAAGCACATCTTTGCTCTTGCTCCGGCAAGGGTGCTGGCTCTTGGATCCTAGCTCGACCATGCATTAGGGCATTTTGACTTGAACTAGCCACTTTCTCTATAGCAATGAGGTTTTGCCTAAGTTTGGTCCATCCATTTGCATCTTTGTTACTCACTTGTGTGTGTGGTTCTACACTAGATGCAAGATCAGCAGTCCATATGACACAATGTCCTTATGGAGGATAGAGGATAACTACCCATGATGCCATTAAGGATATAGTGTTTGCTATGGCACGAGAGAGTAGATACCTTGCTTGGAAGGAGTGTTTATATTCTTTGTAGACAACATGTGTCAGAGCAGACTTATACTTGGTCTAAGATGATCAAGTGACAATGGCGGATGTTATGGTTATAGACCTTATGTGTGATGCAGTTTTGGAGGGAGTGATCACTTATCGTCTTGGATGAGGGGCAAACGGAGCAACAACACGCAAGGTCTCCATGTATAGGAGTATGATGCAAGATCACCTCTTTGTTCCTCTAGCCTTGGAGTTATATGGAGTGATGGATATGGCGTTTGACACATGTGTTAAGGAGTGCACGATAGCTTAGCATATTAGAGGTTAGGAGGTACCACTCTCAAGCTAATACTTTGTAGCATACTTTAGACAAATGCGTCCATTGCTGTATAGAGAGCATTGGCTGGTGCAATCCATGAGAGAGCAATCACACGAGGTGATGGTTCTTCAAATGCTCTGGACTTTTGACTTGCATAAACTAAGATCTCTTAGGTGTTGTAAGGCATATTTTTCATCTCATATCGATACTATGGAGACCTAGCCATTTGACCTCTTTTGTCTCTCCCTTGTACCGCTTGATGGTGTCTTCCCATCCTTAAGACCCCATCCTTCTTGTGTTCTATGTAGTAGCCTTTCATTTTATTGTGCGAAAACAATAAAAGAAACATATCTATCCATACGATGTGTTCTTCGCTGCGTACCATGGTAGATTCGACTATGGAACCCGCAACGCAGTTAGTCGGTAGGATAAAACGGCTCCATGGAAAGGCCAGTAGCAATGGGTGTGTATTTACTGAATGCAAGCTTGTATACCAGGAAGGCACGTTGCAATTCAGTATTCAAATTGACGGCCTCGATTGACGAAATCGAGCCACAGGTGTGCAGGGTCGTCCATGTGGCATACCATGTCCCAGTCTTAGCTATTGACACGTGTGGTCCAGGTCAAAAAGTTCAGGCAGCGCGACAGAGCCCTAAGCGAAATTGAAAAGTGCTGTGATTCGTTTGGTCGTCCAGGCTCAAATAATCGCCTTCATTCCTCTCTCATTTCCACAACAGTCGTGTCCGGTCGACAATTTGAACATAGGATTGTCTGTTTTCGTGGAATGTGTGGTCACTCGATGCAGCTCCGGAAGCATGGTTAACGTCGTGGAATGATATAAGGAAGTCAGTCCATTACGCTCAGAGTTTATCGGAACGAGAATTCGGAATATGGGCTGTAGATCATAGTAGCAGGGCTGAGTGTTTGGGGAAATGCGAAATGTACAGAATTTGAAGGTGGGAGCGAATTTGGAAATTCTGTATGCAGGGTGGTGACTTGGTCTGGAATATGGAATTCTGATGATGGAGGTTTGGTTGGATTGACGCGCTGGTAGGGCAGAGAGTGTTGATTATGATAAGGAATAGCAATTCATGACACGATTGGATTCTAGAACTATAGGGTTTTCCTCCAGAGGGAGAGGAGAAAGAGGTTGTCTGGCACTGATTAAGGGTACTTGTCGTTGATGCTGAGAAGTGGACGTAGAAATTTGTTAGCTGGTTGCAATGCGACCTACCGGTAATATAACAAGGTCCGTCGCGAGGTATTTATCTACCCACCGGCCATCTCCCGTCGTCACTCAGCCTTCTATTACATGTGACAATGTTGCCAAGCTGCCACGGAGGCTGGACGAAACACTTCTTCGCCACAGCAGCAGTCTGGGATCATCTAGAGGTGGAATTGATACAGCAGCTCTGCAGAAGCTGCAGGAGTTTTGGCAAAAGGATGTTATTGTTGGTGCATCCCAGCAGAGAAGAGGCTTTCTGAGTGTTGGTGATGGCGACGAGGAAAACGACAGATCAAGGCACCACGAAGAGGATCGAGTCATCGGGTATGTAACCAACTTCTACAGGTTTATATATGCACACGGGCTTTTGGTCGTGGTCTGCTCTGTTGCAGAATCTGTGCGGTACTTGGTGAGGAGCATTTGGACCTTGCACTGCCTGTGAATTTCTTCTAAGTGATCTTGATGACAAGGGACCAATTTGACACTAGAGACAGATAATTCAAATTGCCCGGTAACAGGTATTCCCCCGAGCAGATGTACGCCGTTGTTGCGGCAGTGGATCTGTACGAGGATTTTGTTCCATGGTGCCAAAGGTCGACTATTATCTGGCATAAACCCAATGAAGCAATGGAGGCAGAACTTGAAATTGGATTCAAATTTTTCTTGGAGCGCTATATTTCCCATGTTGAACTTAAACCACCACATTTGATTAAGGTTCGTCGTAATCCCTGACTGTGAGAAGATTTTGTTGGCTGATGTTTCTGAATTGCTTGTCTTTGAATTGCATTATGTTATTAGTCTAACAAACTTTGATATGAAGGTGTTAGAAATTACTATAGGGTTAAATCAGAAGACAAGGCTGACCAATTACTCTAGCTGCAGACTTCAAATCTGGTGTCTATAAAACTGAGAATGTATTATCTGCGGAGAAAAGTAGTGTCAAATGAATAATTCGTCGCTGGGTCGACGGCCTTGCAAGGAAGAAGAAGAGCATGATCACGTCCTTGCTCTCTTTCCAAGTAGACTTCCAAAGTTCTTTTCAAGTCTGGAGGTTGGATACACGAACGAGGATAAGTTCCTGTAACTGATAGGGAACTGTTCAAGTTTGATCTCTGAGTTTGGCAGTTCCAGTATCTCACCTCTACCGTTTGGCTTGGTACCGTTTGTTTCGTGGCCTATACCGTCGTCCTACGACTTTATTTTGCAGTTGAAGCCCTTCCACTTGGCCCCGTTTTACTGGTTTTTCTCCGCAGAAATACTTAAGTTTACCTTGTCTCTTCATCTGCGTGGTGTGTTCTGGTTGTGTGTATTAGGGTGGCCGTTAATTTGATCATGATTGAAGCAAAATTCTCATCTGGTTTCATATATTTGCAGACGTCCGTGTCACAAAGCTCTCTATTTGACTACCTAATCAACATCTGGGAGTTCAAGCCTGGCCCGACACCCCACTCCTGCCATCTGCACTTCCTTGTGGACTTTCAGTTTCGCTCTCCTCTGTACGCAAAGGTACCTCTATCTTTCATCTTCTTCAAGGAGAATGAGTTCGTCAGTGGAAAACTTGGTCCATGGTATACACCAAATGAAAAGAAAAGATTCAAGGTCCAGTGTTCTTCTTACATTCACTCTGTGGACATACACCAAGTTGTCAAATTCTGATTCATGTAACTTTTGAAAGTGTATTATCAGGAGAGGTATCCAATAATTCGCGCCTGTGTTGCAGGTTGCAAATATGTTTTTCAATGAAGTAGCTCAACGCCTTGTGGTATCTTTCGAGGATCGATGTCGAACTGTTTATGGGCCAAGTCTTCAAGTCGCCGGAAAGGGCGGATGAAACATAATCCACTACATTCTTGAAGAGTGCAAAGACGTGCAGGAGGAAGGTTCGTTGGTATGAGAAACAGCTGCATCATCGATATGCCGGTGATTGTACCTCTGTTCTGTAAGACCAAGCATATTGCTTAGTTGTCCATTGTGTGGGCGACGTTTGGGACACATGGTCACTTCATGGGTCTTAGTTCGCTGCCTTCAGGAAGTACAGAATCAATATCAGTCTTTGTTTCAAATGTTAAGCACTACAATAGTAGAGTCTACTTATGTAGTGCCTATTCGGGTCTGGTTGTGATGAAGCTTCTCTCAGATCGATATATCTCTGGACTATGTGGGCTAGTCGTCCTAAGCAAGTCTGTCATCCTCCCATTCTGGACCATGTGTATTAGGGGGTTCAAGATCATCGAGAGATGGTACGTATGCTCCTTGCATCCTTAGGTCTCGAGAGACCTTTGGACCAAAATAAGTGAGTAATCCGTCTTCCAGTCCTATGCTGCTCTACATAGGCTCTTCACTTTAGATTCTCTAGGCGCGTGTTGCTAAATGGATTGTTCTTGGAGTTTGTCGTCGTTCCATCCAGACATATGCACCCTTAGCGCACATTCTGTCGATCCATCGAATCCTGTTCTGGATCCTCATCACGCAATGGAACCTGATTAATTGTCAAAATAAGTAGCTTCCATGCTACTCGATTCTCTTGACCTTTGAAGTGTCCTCCAGGTTATATCGGGGATATATTCTATCGCTCTTCGCAAGTTTGCCTCTACGAGAGACTATTTCTGGGAGACTGGACTATGTGACCGTGAGAGGAGAACGGCAGGCTTCCCAAGTTCTCTGTGAATGCTTGGGTGTAATGACATGCACAAGCAAAACTATAAGCCGACTCAGTGAGCACTAGACGTGCTTCTCGTGACGTTACATTATACTTTCTAATTTTGTGCGTGGTATTTATCATCGATAAGATCAGAAGCCAAAAGAAAAATCTCATTACATTGGTGCAAGTTTTCAAATATCGTTGAGCAAAACTTAGTGGGGGTGTCCGCGGACTTTTACAGCCCAAACAGGGTATCTTCCATCATCGAAATAATATGGTTCTGTCTACTGCATAGACTTAGTTCCAGGAATACCCATTAATACCATTAACAAGGTCTTGAAAAGCACGAGTTGGTAATTCAATGAGTTACGACAAATGCACATTACGTGTTCACAGTGTTGGGAGAGTACGTTAAGAGTCACGAATGAAACTTTGGGCAAGTCCGTCTGATTATGCGTGTTCTGTTTACAATGCTTTTTAAACGAAATCCGTCATATGACAAGATGTTGGATTGTCCAAGGGAAGAGAGGATATCCATCAAAAAACTTTACGGTTTAGTCTAAATGAAAGGTAAAGATCATACGAAAAGAAGAGCCAAACCAGGTAAATTATGTAAAGAAATAAGCTCTCTCGCAAAGGAACTTTGAAATCATAGGCCAAGAGAACAATGCGGAAGACCACATGCCAATATCGAAAGATTTATCTAAAGAAGTAGACTTGCATTGACTGGCAAAATATGTCACTAGGATTGGGATTCTGCAGGTATGGTCGAAACCTTATCAATTCAGTAGATTTATCTGAGGTTTTCCAAATACTTGCATTATAAGTTTTATCATTTGAATTCATTCTTCTGGAATTTTCATGAATCCAGAGAAACTCTCGTAGAATACCTATCAAGTCCCTACAACTTTTATGGATCCCATAGACTCCTGTTGAATTAGAGCTAAATTCTGTAAGACCCTTAAGGCACTAATGTCTAGTGTAAGTGCTGACTACCATAAGGTTCTCTACTTCCAGTCTATACCATGTAACTTATACCCGAGTCCAAACGTTCCGGCTAACAATTATACTTAAGCTATCCGGAACATGAACAAAACCCATTAATGTGAACTCTCCTGTTCAATCAATCACTACTCATGTTTACTTATCCTAGAGAAAAGATGTAGTGATACGACGAGAAATGTCCTTGGAAGTTGATAAACAGCTGACATCAATAACTATGAAGGTAAAAGAAATATTCCCCATCTTTGACATTCAGTGACGATAAGCTACGAGTTCTAGAGACAAGTCATAAGGTGATGTGAAGAAAGAAGGGGGGAGAACAAGTGGGACTAGCAAATAATGTGTTAACCATCAACACGGGCCATTTTGATCCGATTGTGAAGAATAGGAGTGCATGTTGTTAGAAGTTTAGTGGCATATGACCTTATAAGGTTGGATTCCTAGTGTGAAATCTGTCCATAAGACGGTGGACTCCTGTCGGCATTTACGTGTCCACCATCCAGTACTCTTTGTGTCTGAATAGGGGGTTTCAATAATAAAAGTGGTGGATACTACTGGCACAACAAGGACATTCGTAAGACAAATTATGGGTTTTCATAAAAGGTGAAAGACCTGAAACATTTTAGCGTGGGAAATGAGGAAAGGGCGTTCACAAATCACAAAGGGATTATAAGGGTATTAGGTGAATTAAGTTAATTAATTATCACAAAGGGGAGGGAACGAAGATGCCGGACAAAGTGCCACGTAGAGGAATATTCTCAGGAATTTGATATCGCACACATCGGAAGGTGAAGGTTTTGAACGCAGTCCGCTTGCCTCAAATGTGGAGAGTTCTTCAAATTCAACGTAGAGAGTGGAGATTACCCGCTTCCCCTCTGTTCACAGAGAGCATGTAGTGCAGAGTTCGAATTTAAACTTCGTTTCATTGATTAAGCTTTAATACATCAATTAATGTTCACGACACTATCCTACCCGCAAAAATTTACGAATCACCTCTTACAAATTGCGTCATAAGATACGGATTCCCGTCAAGTGTCCATAAATTTTCCAAATGCACCTTCGACCAGTGACTATGAAATTTTTACAGTCGAACTATTACAACTTTTTACGGATGTTTATGGGTATCTGTATTGAAACCCCCTATTGTTTAGCATTGGCTATCGCGTTGTTTGGATTCGAGGATGAAATCTGTCTTGCCCGGATCCGCGATTGCTTGCAAGTTGAAGAAAAGGACTCTGATCCCCAACATATCAAACAGTCACGGAGTATAAAATTACATTCCCAGAAAGTTTCAGAGATATCGATCCAAGGACGCAAACCTGCACGTCACCTTGGAGTATTAGCTTGACGACCCTGACGCCAAATGACGACAGAAAACAAGTCTAAATACATTCCGTAATGTACTTCAAACCATGTATTTCTCATATCGACTCTATTGGGGCTTAGCCCCATTTTACCTTTTTCATCTCTCCCTTGTACGGCGTGATGGGGTCTTCCCCTCCTTCATATTTTCTTCGCGGTCGTCCTTTCTCTCTTCGAACCATATGAAGCACCGTACGCAAGTGCTCTCTAGCCAGATCCGTCCTTCTCTACAGTGGTGATTGAAATGATTCCAAAGCTGTAGATAGCAGAGTACTGTGAACGATGCTTACCATTTGTCTCTGATGTACTACGGATGCCCATGTCATGAAGTCAACTCATGTATTTAAGTGCAAGATGCAGTAACAAGGACGAAATCTGTTTCGAGGATTTGCATCAAATATCAGACGAACATTGCTGGCGAAAGTAGGAACACTGGAGCAAGCATATACGGAGTGAGGTGCCAGTTGTCAGGGTCGCCGGTCAGCTATCATATTGCTGGCCGAGATTGATAGCTTCATTCTTCAACAGTGCGTCTGGTGGCGAGATTTTCGTCCACTCGGATATGACAATTTCTTAAGAGAATGCTGGAGGTAATTACGGATGCATGAAGTTCAGCCAACCTTTTGCGTGCAATTCGCATACTTACCATCTTGTAACCTTGCCTTGCTCAAACTTATCAGGAAACTGCCACATGATTCCGGTATGCTTACAAGTAGGCCAAGAACGATTCTTCATAAAATTTGCAGCAATTATCAGCTACTATGTGGACCGCTCCAGCTCACTGTGGGATAGAGTTAAGATAGCTACATGGCGGACCACGGAGAGACAAAATTAGACGAGAATCAATTTGGACTGATACAGTCAAGGACTCTTCCTGTGTTACGGGATCACACTTGACGAGGAAGTATGAATGACAAAATGGAAACGTCATCTGCAACCCGCTTCTCTACAGTGGTGACATAAAACCTAGAGAGTTAAGTTTCCACAGTACTTTCTAACAAGGGTCTCGGTTTCCAACTGAATGTTCGTTGTCTCCCCCGAGTAACGATATCCTTGAAGCAACGATCTCACTGTTTTCCCCGGTCCTGTCACACTGTCCCACTGTGACTGATGCCTGCCGTATTAAAACCACTTGTGTATGGAGCGGAGAGTACAGGAGTTCGATCGAGTCCAGCATACACGGCTGATGATTATTTCTAACTGATTTAATATACACTGTAGCCTTCACGATCTTGGGAAAGCAAGGAACACCCCCAAATGTGGTAACATCCTGTGTCTTGATTCTTCAGGTCTACATCGTCCCCAAAATAATTATATCGCATGTGGGCTCTGTAAAAGAACGTCGTGGCCCAAATGAAGGTCTAGAGCAACTGCTAAGATGGATTAAGTAGGACATTCAAGTGTAATATAGCAAAGATACATATGTTGTGATTGCAAATTCTCATGTTTTGCAATCACAACAACGAACTACGTATCCTGTAACAATGTTCTCTCAATTACCATTGAACCTCGAGACAAAGTTACTTAGCTTCTCTTTCGAAATTTAAACCTTTTTCACTAAAGATGCCGTAGAATCTGTTAAGAACCTTAAGAACGGATTTCATCATGTGTGTTGACAGGGTCCATTCATGTACATCCTGCGTTTTTATTTTTGAATGCGTTGTCCTCTATTGATCATCAATGATGGCGCTATAGAAAAGACTGCCCATACCTGCCCACAATTGCTGACAGGGGGTTGCGAGCGAAAGATCAAAATTGAAGCCGTCCTTTATATCCGAAATTCTCAAGTCCCCGTAAATTGTTGGTACAAAATTGTTCTACGGAAAGTAGAAAACTAGAAGAGTTGAACGAGCTACATTAGTGAGCCGATTAATTGATAGTTTGAACAGAGGGCCCTACTGCAGAAGATCCCTGTAGATATTTCAGTAGCTCCCGAGCTTTGCCTTTCGTTTCCGAGTTGGTCTCTCGAATTTGGAGGACTAGAAGCAATTTCGCTATAATGCCTTTCTCGACAGCGTCGATGTGCAATTGAGAATCGAGCTTGCTCATGAGAATAGAGTGTAGCACAGTAACGGCACTTTCGTTTGCCGAATCACCAAAGTTTACCAATGATTCCACCAATGCTGAAGGAGAGAGCGAGTTCTCACATAAGGCACTTTGACCGGCACTGTGGTCAGACATCAGAGCCAAAATTGCCAAAACTCCCTCTGCTACTTCCTTCGTAGCATGAGGAAGTATGGAAAGCAGTCTGGCCACAGAGCCTGCTTGAATTGCTAATGGTCTATTTTTCTTCGGAAGACTGATAGCGTGCAAACATATCAAGCTTGATTTAATATAGATCGGAGCCAGCTGCTGTTGAAGTAAATTGACAAGCCCCGGAACAAGGCCCTCAACAGCTCCGAGTTGTAACAGATAATCATCGTCCGCAACAATGCACTCAAGAATCCGAGAAACAGACACCTTTGCATCCAAGGAACCGTAGTTCAAAAACCAAGAAAGAGAGGTGAAATGTGGCACTCCAAGTTCGGGCAGCTTGCGCTTAACTTCCTCGTTGCTGGAGAGGGCAGCGATTGCTCCTAAAGCTTCTGTGCACTGTGCAGTATAGTGTTGACTTCTAGAGAGGACAGACCACAGAAGGGATAATGCTTCACTCTCGTAAAGCAATTTTCTATTCCTGTCATCCGCTTCTGCTGTCTCTCGTATCGTTTTCAAAGATTGTAGGCTTTCACTTTGCACGGAGATCTTCCTCAGCAGATACCTTGCATTTATATCAGTAAGAAGCCTAGGATTGTTCGTGTCATTTTTTTGATATCCTGTTCTTAGTTGCCAATCTCGTATGCAATCCTTCAGAGTGAGATTTGGAATCATCACCGTGGTTACCACTTTCTGTCTTGACTGAGGACATGTAGCTTTTCCTCCTTCAAACCAGCGCTGAATGCTACTACGTTCATAAGTATGACCTGTAGTTATAGTTACTGGATCAGTCATTAACTCCAGGGAAATCGGGCACACATACTCTGGAGGTACCACAGTCGCATCTACTGACATGATGATAGATATCCTTGAAGGCAAATTCCTCGCGTAATTGACGTCGATTTGCTTCTCTCTCAACGAGCCAAAACTTATAGTTTAGATTCGTCACTGTCCTGAGATTGACTGATATTAAGCCACATCTTCCTAATGTATGTTCTTTTTCAACTAGTTCCTCCGTAAGTTAAATGCAGACTACTGACTATGGATCTAAACGACCAACCAGAGGTGATGGAGTTCGAGTTGGACTAATGACTAGACATCCAGAAGCGATGGATGAGAGACTACTTGCTACATTGAGCTGACGAAATCGTTCACCACACATGACTAACGGTAATCACTCGACCGGTGCTATAGATTTCTGACTTCTGGACGGGGGTCTTCTGTTGCCTGGATACATTTGCGTATGTCTCGCTATCTTCTGTGCTCAAACGCTTGGTTATGCACAACACGGCTCCCAAATTCTGGTTTGGTAGGGCTTTGGGCTGCCAAGCTTTCCAACGAGGATCATACCACGATTTATTCAAAAGAGAATGCTTGCACAGTGGTGCGATCATACGATCCCGTTGTGTGGGTTCAAGTCCAGCAGGGAGGTAGAGTCTAATGTAGATTCAAGTCCAATAGGTCCGTAAACCAACGATCGCCTGTCGTAGCTCGTCTCACCAAGCCCCACGACTCCTTGATCACGACAAAATAAAACCCCCGATGATCTTTGCTATTATTGCCGTTTGTGAGTGATACATCAGTCTAAGAGGAAACACTTTGAGCAGTTTCCATTGGATTCCTTACTTCTCTTTCAGCTGCAGACCTCTATCGACAACAGGACGATAGATGGTCGCCTTTGTCAGCAGGAACATCCGATACACGTCGTCCACAATATAATCACGTCATTGTTCGAAGAAAAAATCAAACGTTGTCAAAGTCTTGAATTTCTAGATTTCTTTTGTCATATATATCGTCTTTCTCTAGGTAGTCCTCTCGTTTTACCTTCCCTCAGCCTGTCTCAAACTGGTGCATGCTTGGATACGTTCGAATTCTGTCAAGGTAAAACGTGGCAGTCCAGGATTGCTCGAAAGCATTCGTTGGGTTCTATCTACGACATGACTTTGGTAGGGCCAAGCATATTTTTCCCCAGAAACAGTAGATTGGAAGAGATAAAATGGTTTGAATAGTATAAGGAGTGGGAGAAGCCAAATCGGAAACGTTTCGGCTGTGTGCAAAAAGGTGGATTCTCAAGGCTTTCTTTATCCCGGCCGGCACAGAATTTCGATCTAGTAATGTCTTGTTCCAGGAGAGAAGCAGACAAATAAATGAAGAGAGGGCGAAAGGGCATACTGGCGCGAACAAAGGAGATCAGAAACGCTGTTTCACATACGGCTATATATTGAGTTTCTCGACTGCCGTAAGCGACGTATGAGCAACTCGAAGCGTGCACAGTGATGAAATGGAACTCCGATTCAAGTGCCAAGTCTTCTTACCAAGGCACATGAGTACAGTGTGCTAGACATTTCATTGTGCTGACATACTGTAGAATTAATCAAATCACTACAGAGATAGTGAAGGTATGACAAGTGGAGTTTTGAAAGAAGCATAGGGTGCTTGTTTGACTTCGCTGGTGTTTGTCAACTGTTGCCGCCTGTGCTCCCCTTTTGTCCGGGCGACGTCTCAAACTCGCTATTTTAGGATTTGAGTGCCCATCACTTCACAGTAGATTGCCCAATTTTGAATCTAAAGAGGAGGAACAATCAATCTGACTCCCATCGCCACGGGAAGCAGTAACCAGAACGGATGCTTTGACCAAAATAGTAAAACTGCGAGAAAACCGAGCTGATTGTGTCAAAATTTTGTACACACGAGAAATTCTTTTCACCATTTAACATCATTGCTCTTTGAAGTTGGATCGAAAGTTGGGTGGTGAGTCTGCGATCCGTTTCTCTATTGAAACGACTCCTTTTCCTCGAGTAAGAGTGCCTCGTCCACTAGAAACGTACGCACCATTCTGACTGCAACAGTCATCGCAACGTGCCACGTTGTGATAACGATGTTCTGCGAGTCAATGTAAGAATTGCTACTGAAGTTGGTTGAAGCTGATGGTAAAAGAATTCCGAACGCCACAACGGATATAAAAAGGAGTGTAGAGAAACAAGCACTATCTGTGAACAAGAAAAGCGGCTAAGGAATAATTCATCATCTTTTCTGCCCGCACCTTCGTGGCAGCAGGGCTTGCACAGCATGCTACCTTTACCACCCTTTCCGGCTCGCAGAGGGATGATTTCTCAAGACTTGTATTAAATTACTATATGCATTTAATCTGTTGAAGGGAATTTGAATCTCAAAACTGAATTGAACTTACACCGGGACGAGCAACGTGCAAGAAGACATCACTTTTCCTCAGAAAACCCATTCCAAGCAAGGCTAGGAGTTTAAGGCTCGGTGGGAAGGCCCCATCGAGCCATACAAGGATAAAACACAAGAGGTAAAATGGGTCTAAGCCCCGACAGTATTGGGATCAATATCAGTATTTAGTATCTACAATCCTTGAAATCCTTGTGGGGATTTCAGGATCCTGGATATCGCTAAACCCAAATCAGGCAGGGAAGGGTGATGCCGACATAAGTATAAACCATGCACTTGAATCCCGTTCTCTAGGTGATAACCGCTTAAGCAATTTCCGCCAGTCTATATAAAATGAATTGACGTTGCTCATCTCCAGCACATTGAAGTAACTTCTTTTTCTCACATTTCAATTGATTGATGCATCCGCTTTGTGGAAATTTGGACGTTAAGGTCCGACATGTTTCTCATCAGGCCTCGATGACCTCTATCTCGACCTTTCAAATGACTTTCTAAGGCGGCCTCAGGGGTCGCGAGTCCATCTCGTTTATGGCAGGCCGCCATTTCCACTGGACTGCTGGGGGTCGCCGCCTTCATTTGACGGTCTCAGGCAGCACACCAAGGACGGTCCCAAGCGGAGACCAGGGTCCACGGCCCATTGTGAAAAGTCGCTTCCCACTTTAAGATCTTTCACTAATTCATTCGTAATAAGATAGTGTAACACTCGAACACAGATTATGGCAAGTCACGAGCAGAAGAGTGTATGTAACTTAGATGATTTATTTGTGCCTTTACTGGTGAGGTTTAACATTGAGGATGGATTCTTTGAAGAAGGTAGGAATTGTTACAAACACCTCGCATGGAACTAACGCAGGAATCTACATGTCTGCCAAACAAAACCTTGGTCATTTTATTTAATAATGCGTGGAGATCAGCCTGGATATGTAGTCAAAGTAGAGCATGAATATATAAGAAATGAGAATGAAAGGTATGATTCCACAGCAAGTGAATTTGGTTTGTAAAATGAATGAGAATTTCCCGGTCAGCTGCAGAACAGTTTGTTTGGAGACATAACTCTTCATGTACAATTTGCTGTCACAGTAACAGTTAATCTTTCACTATTTTGAAGTGCTCAAGTTCTACTTTTTGGGCGCTCAGAAGACTGATGGTTCTCATTACGTTCGTGTTCGAGAGTGTTTGACCTCTTGTAATTTTCGTATATAATTCCCAAGACATAGTTTGGAATTTTATCACGAGGTCATCAATTCTACAAAGAAAAAAGAAGAAGGAAAGACCGCTAGAACAGTCTGGAAGTGCTGACCGTCTATCACATTGTAAATGGTTGGATTATCTGTCTTCACTCTACTTTTTTTTGTATTTGAGACAGTCATATTGATATATCTCTGCTTAGGAGAAGAGTTAACATGAATAACATTGTATCTACAACCTGATCATAAGCCTCTGCAATTCTTGCAGTTCAGGTAATATTCATGTTATTCGTGAAGCTAAAATATCCTTCTGCAATACTTTTCCTTAGAGACTATTCAGTGCATATTAGTGAATACTATAACCTGATCGTCTTTCTACCTCAGTCTAACGACATGACAAAGTTAGGGGGAAATCCACTTCTTCTCTTCTCTCAGCCCACTCTTAAATCTTTTTTTAACTCAACATTTAGCTAGTGGTATTAGCTTTCAATACACCAAAAAAGTAAGTTTATAAACCTAAGCCTTCGTTTCCAAACAAAATGTCTCCTCTTTTTTCAAAATGGGAACTTCAAACTCAATGGCAAAGAAGTCAACATTCAGTCTACAGAGCCGGCGAAACTTCTGACTAAGACTCTGGTGAATGATAGCTCGTCAATGGTTTAAACGTCTGAACGGTCATTGACACACATACATCTCCCTTTTGAGGATAAGAAGAGCATAGCTCGAATATCTTAGGTGCAATCTTAGCGCCATTTTACCTCTTATGTCTTATCCTTGTACGGGGTTTGATTGGGTTTCCATCCTTCTTGTTATCTTGATGCAGTGGAGCTGCGGGAGAGTGTGGAGACGGGAGAGGAGAGGGAGAGACGTGAGACAATTTTGATAATTTCTGAGTGCTCTCTAGCATGTAGCATTCAAGTGAATAGTCTATTCTCTTTGTTTTTCAATTTCGGTTCCATTGGTACCTAGATTGAAGACTATGTAGAATGGAGTAGAAAGTTACAAAGATTTTTAGCTTTTTTAGGGTTGAGAGTGATCATTATACATTGACAGTGATGGGTTGGGAATTTTCATTTCTAATCTATTGGTTTTCATGATTAAGTTCCATGTGAATTTAATTTGAAAATTTTGGAGATGTAAATTGAAAGTTATGAGAGTTTATAGATTTTAGGGTTTGGAGAGATTGTTTTCTTATGTGAGTTGGGATGTGAGGGGTTGTGGTTTTGCAGATATGGGGAGATATGGAGAGGAGGATCATGTGTTACTATCATTATTCTTGTGCTAGCCATGGTTACACCTTCCCATGTAGGGTCGCCTAGAGCGGGTCGGGATACACCATGCCTGGTGTGTCACCGACGCTTTACCTTGCAAGGGGTAAAGACCCATGTAGGAAGGATGCACAAGGACTATGATTGGACCACTTGGGATGCCCACATGAGACGAGCAACCACATCGACAGCAGTGACACTCGGGATTACGCACGCTTCTTCTATATTTTTGTTGATCGTTCCAGGGATACCGATCGAGTTGTGGGAGTGGTTAGCTTCTCAGGCGGGTTGCATTTTGGGGTTATTTGAGACTAGTTTTCCATGTCCACATCTATTCCATAGGCTACCCCGCACACTCCATGATGAGGCTAGACAGGCTTTTCGCTTACCACTGGATCGTTTGGCATGTGATCCCTTGGACAAGTTAGCGTGGTTCCTATTCCTCCTACTCCCTCGATGGTGTCTTCGTTATGCTAAAGGGGGACGCGTAGGGCATAGAGAGGTGGCGGCTAGATTTTGTCAATTCTGAGCGGGGAATTGTGCAGTGCTTCAGGAGGAGTCTGTTAGGGCTACACGATTTAGGAGACAAGCATCACCACAAGATACCATAGATTCCACTCGATTACGACGATGTAGGACATTGGGTCAGGCGGGAGAGTTTAGTAGAGCAGCACGAGCGCTACACCCTTTGTCTATAGTGAGTCCTACTGATGAGACCATCTCTTCCCTACGCTCATTGCATCCTATAGCAGTAGAGGGACTACCACTAGAGGTCTTAGATTATCAGCCTGAGCAACCTTTATGTCTTGATAGGTCGCTATTTGCACAAGCATTGTGCACTGCCCCTCGCCTTTCCTCAGGAGGCTTGTTAGGGATGGTTTATGAGCACCTTAGAGATTGCTTCCAGGCAGATGATCCTTCTAGTGGTTTTACCAAGTTGTTTCAAGTGGCTGCAGCTGTAACAAGAGGAGACATTCCTATGTCTATTAGTTGGGTCTTAGGTGCTAGTCGACTTCTCGCAATTGAGAAGGACACGGGAGGCATTAGACCGATTGCTATTGGAGAGATCTTTTTGCGTTTGGTCAGTCATACCATTGTCCTTTAGCATCATTCTCACTTTCAATAGCAATCTTAGTTCACATCAGTTTGGAGTAGCTACACATAGAGGATGTGAGGCTATATCTCTAGGCATTAGAGCACTCCTAGATATCCATCCGGAGTGGGTCGTCCTACAGGTGGATGTTGAGAACGCTTTTAATAGCGTTTACGTGCATCCATCTTTGGAGAGCTTAGGGATGCTGGTGGATCCTTGGCGAGGCTCATTCCTTTTGTGCGGTCTTTTTATGGCTCTCCTGCTTCCCTTTACTACCAGCATGGTGGTTCACAAGAGGGAGTCACCGTCTTGGAGTCAGCTGTTGGTACACGACAGGGAGATCCTTTGGGGCGGCCCTTATTTGCCATGGCTCACTTTAGAGCTCTCCTATCTACTACTTTGGCCATGCCAAGTTGTGTATTTCCCTCCTTGGTAGATGATACACACATTGTAGGCCCTGTAGATCAGATTAGGCAGGCCTTTGACTACTTGACTACCGCTACATCTAGTAGGCTTGAGAGTCAAGGTGTCAAAGTGTAGGGCATGGTCCCCTTTAGGTATCCCTCCCCACCTTGAGCTTCCAGAGGGGTGTATCACATCCACAGATAGACTTCGTGTTCTTGGAGTGCCAATAGGATCGGAGGATTTCATCACACGCTTCTTGGATGTTGCCCTTGCAGAGGATGTTCTCCATCTGGATGACCTTCCATTACTAGGAGATCCGCAGGTGGCATTTGGTATACTCTCTTCCAATATTGCTCGTCGACCATCCTACCTCATCCGTATAGTTCCCCCCTCACCGTCCTTCCTATCACGTCTGAGAGCATTTGATAGGAGGATTATGGGAGTCTTTGGTGATATTATTGGACCAGGGACTTTTGAGTGTGTGACAGGGGATTTGGCACGTAGACAGACGGCTCTACCGATCTCATGTGGTGGGGTTGGCTTGCTTTCTATGGAGGAGATGGCACCTATAGCGTTTTTGGGTAGTTGGGCTCTCTCGGCACCCCTACTTGCCTCTTGTTTTGTGGTTGTTGATAGGCCGGTTTTGGAGACTTATGTGACAGAGGTGGAGGGAGGATCCTTTTCTCTCCAGGTGTTATTGCGGCAGACGAGAGATAGTCTATCCCCACGAGCACGAGAGGGTTTTCCATCGTTTGCTTCACTATCATCAGATTGGACTAGAGGTCTACAATCTTCCTTGATGGAGCGACAGTGCAAGCATACACTACATTCTCTCTTAGTTGACTCGTCCATTCCTCAGGCTACTAGAGCATGTCTACGCTCTTGCTCCGGCAAGGGTGCAGGCTCGTGGATCCTAGCTCGACCATGCATTAGGGCTTTCCAACTCGCACCGGCTACTTTCTCTACAGCGATGAGGTTTTGCCAAGGTTTCGTCCACCCATCTGCATCTTCACTACTCACTTGTGAGTGTGGTTCTACACTAGATGCAGCGGCGGTCCACATGACACGGTGTCCTTTTGGAGGACAGAGGATAGCTACACATGATGCCATTAGAGACATAGTGTTTGCTATGGCACGAGAGAGTGGATACTTAGCTTGGAGGGAGCGTCCGCATGTGTTGCAGATGACCCGTGTCAGGGCAGACTTATACTTGGTCCGAGATGATTAGGTGACAGTAGCGGATGTCGTGGTCACGGATCCTACGCGGGATACAGTTTCGGAGGGAGTGATTACCCATCCTCCTTGATGGGCGGCGAGTGCAGCAGCAAGTCGCAAGGTCTCCAAGTATAGGGGCATGCAGCGAGGTCACCTCTTTGTTCCTCTAGCCTTGGAGTTATATGGAGCGATGGACACGGCATTTGACACATTTGTCAGGGAGTGCGCGAGAGCTTATCATGTTAGGCGTCAAGGGGTACCACTCTCACTCTCATACTTTGTAGCTTACTTTAGACAGCGTGTGTCCATTGCTCTACAGAGGGCAGTGGCTGGTGCAATCCATAAGAGAGCAATCACATTAGGTGATGTTTCTTCGGATGCTCCAATTGTGTGTAGACAGTACGACTTGCATAGCTCGGATATCTTAGGTGCGATAGGGCAGATTTCTCATACAGACTCTATTGGGGCTTAGCCCCATGTTACCTTTTTTGTCTCTCCCTTGTACGGCTTGATGGGGTCTTCCCATCCTTCATTTTTTCTACGCGGTCGCCTCTTTCAATATCCCCTTCTTGTTATCTTATGCGGTCTGCTTTTTCCTTTGAGCAAAAGAAGATGGTCGGTCCCTTACTCCGAAGTGCTGAGCTGATGAGATAGGACTCTCTTCCAGAATCCCCAAGTGCACGATTGAACGTTTCATTAGAAGACATATCTATGATAATTTCGATAGAGAACGATTGATCAATCAGGGCCTACATAGCTTTTCATCGAAGAGGAACCAACTAATCCACGACAGCTTCAAAGGTGTAGAATGCTTCTGAGAGCAAGGTGGATTGTATATATGTTTAGATTTCCTCGCAGTGAAAAGTGGATGATAGTCTGAAACAAGTACACATCGGGGGTACTTTACTAACTTGAAACTTGCATATGGACCGCAAATGCTGCGTACTTGATATTTACCACTTTTATTCTAACACTCCATTTTATCGCGAAAGTTGGCACTCTGCTGAGAGTACAATGCTCGGTTGACTTGCCTGTCTAAATACTTTTCACCTTGAATTCCATCCTCTTCCATGATGACAAATTCACTTTAGAAACCGAAGTCTATCCCCAGAATGTCACTGGGTACAACTCCCGCGAATGTGACAATTTCTTGAACCTTTAACGTGTGGAGTACCCATCTTGATTTAGAGTTGAGAGAATGCACCGTTTAGTAAGGTAGTAACATGCGAGATATTCTTGTGTATCTACAACATTCAATCTAGCATGCAACGAACATGCCAGATATACAAAAACACAAAATCATTGACCGCTTGTCAGAGCTCCCGCGAGATATCCTCGCCTTGGGAGGTCGGAATTTAACGCAGTTACTATGCGAGGTATGATCACCTGCAACGTTAAGAAAAAGCAATTATATTTATGAAAGGGTCAGTTGGGGAGGTGAACCGATGGATACCAGAAATGGCATTGTCAAAGTGCAATATTGAACCTTAGGGAAGGAAGCAAATTCATGAACGAGCCTAACATTTGACATCTGAACACTAAGGATGACGGATCTGTGCAAACTTATGTGGCTACCAAAATTGTACAAGGGAGAAGGGACCACCATAACATATGTTAGATTCATAGTAAAGGGGAATGGAGGAGATCATATCACAGTTGTGCTCCCAGACTTGAACTATTGGATGGATTGTGGTATTCAGTTCTCAGTCTCAACAAAAAATGAAATTTATGAACGAGCATCATATGCACCGTTAATTCGTATTTGACAACGAGCCTGTTCAATCCAGTTCTGGTTCTATCCATGCTCCGTAAAACGAAATCTACCACTTGCTTCTCCTTCGTTTGAACAGGATCATGGAAACTGCACCACTAAGTTTTTTTCCTCCTCTTCACTACCCCCGTTCCCGCTTCCTAATGACTCTCACCATATACCTGCGTATGCACGATCCTCCCCTCTGCTTGCTTGCTTGGTCCACCAGCTCAAGTGATTGGAAGTCGTCCCGGATCTATCTATTCACCTAGTAACTCCGTCATTACGATAGGACGTTGTCTGGGTTATAAAGCAAGTACAGTCGACTCTCTCTAAACTTTAGTTCTAATCGTTATTTTCTCTAAATGTTACAAATTTCAGTACCCCGTGTCGAAGAGTTAGGAAAATCGTCAAAAGATTGTGTCTTACACCGAGTTAATTCTATTCCCCAAAGGTTACATGTGAATATTTTCAAAAAACAAACTTCTAAAATGATAAAAATATTTATTTACAAGCACTAGAGTATCTTCCTCATACCTCAATTAGTGATGCTATTTTTCCTCCATTGAACCATGGCATGTACTACATAAGACTATGCATGCATAATACAAAAAATATGAATAAATGTTTCCATGGTAGAATAGTTAAGGTAATATCAACCCATGAGAATCAGCCGTCGTCCTAAACACTCATTGAGAGACAAAGTGAGATTCCCAAATGATACCCTTACTCCTTATCAATTGAGTTGTGCAAAATTGTCAACAATTTATGGTATGATTATTGACATGAGGTGAAAAATCAATTAGTAATCCTGTTTATGACTATTAGACTTGAGTAAAGTTATTTTAACATGACTATGGGATATTTTCAGGAGGGTTAAGGACATAATCACGTAATGAGAAAATTGAGTGGCACAGTGATCTTCCCATGTAATTCTACTACTTTTTACTAGTGAGTTGAGAGAAGCGATTGACTTAATAGTGTGATTATATATTGAAAACTAGATACTGAGTAGATGATTAGTAATTTTGCTTATTACTACGTGAATCGAGCAAAGTTATTTAATCATGATTATTCAAAATTACTAACTTGAGATGATACTGAGAAGGTTTGAGGGAGTAATCTCCTAATATAATAATCACATCAAAATCAATCTACACTTCAGGGATATTCAACTTCAGTTTCAAAGGAGTTTCCCATAAAGAGTAAGTAACCTTACAATAGGGGGTTTCAGACATAGTTTTGACGGATGTCTCCGGGA
This sequence comes from Lunularia cruciata, assembly GCA_948567375.1. Taxonomy (NCBI): domain Eukaryota; kingdom Viridiplantae; phylum Streptophyta; class Marchantiopsida; order Lunulariales; family Lunulariaceae; genus Lunularia; species Lunularia cruciata. The sequence continues at coordinate 16,456,992 of OX419756.1, forward strand.
TAACTCACAAACTTCATAATGGCTTTTAGTGAACTCTGTACTGGGATGAAGTGCTTAGATGGTGTACTGGATACTTAGTGCAAGTTGCCCTCATTTTTATTAAAATCCAGGCAAGATGTTTAGGTGTGTCATATCAAAATAAATGTTAGTAAGAAGAGGTAATGTAGCTTACTGATCAGGTTGTCATGTTCTTTTGGAGGGTGAATTTTTGGCAGATACCATCTGCTCCAAAACATGCTGCATTCCTTGAGCTATTCAAATTGGAATTCATGATCAATGTGTGCTAATGGTGTGTGAATGCTTTTGTCACATGTCAGTAAACTAAGCTGCGGGTTTAGTAGTTTCAAATTGGTGTGGTTGTTCTTTTTAATAAATTAGTGCAGCAAGTGAGATTTAGAGTTATGGAAAATGATCCCCACTACCCGATGGCAACCAAAAAATTGCTTGAGGGTTGAGAAATTTACTCCAAAAGGGCAACAGAAATTATGCAATGAGAGATCAAGTACTTGATTGAATTGCAGGCTCAAATTTGGATTCAAAACCAAGACCTTTGGACTCACATTTGGATTTGCAACCAGAATGGGCTTCAACAGGCACCAACCTTTCTACCAAACCCATTTCTATCCATGCTGTGCATCAACTTATCAACCAACATCTTTTCCCATCCACACTGGTCGTCAACCGGCACCAACCTATCAACTAACACCTTTTCCCATTGATACCGTGCATCACCCAACGCCTTCCAACATCCACATCGAGTGTCAACCAGCGTTGACGGATCAATGAGCGCCTTTTGACAGCCACAATGGGCATCAATGTGCATTGATGGGCAATCAACGGGCACCAATTGGTGCCAAACTTGGACTTAGAGGGTTTACAAAAATAGGTTCATGCAATACAAAATTCTTAACAAAACAAACAAGTTCATGCATAAGAACAAGACTAGTGCTTAACATTCTCCAAAAAATATTACATCATGAAGAAGAATAAAAGAAGGACTTGGTGCTTACCATATACCGAAGGATATTTTTATTACAAAGGAACATGTTATTATTCAATTTCCTCAAGATGATGAGCAAGGCGTTGGTGCATCACCCTTGACCTACTTTCCTCTCTACAAAGCTTCATTCCATTGAGAGAGATTTCTAAATCTACTTGAGTTTCCTCTATAAATGTTCCATTGTCTTCTAACCAAACATCAAACCTATTGATACAAAAGCTAAAATAATACAAACTAAAACCCACTTAAAAAATATGCATTTCTACTATTATCTTTAAGCTGCACTCTCAACTCCCAAAGAGAATGCCATGTAGCTTTCAATAATCCTATACAATGGTCATTTATCACCCTTGCCTTTGCAACATATTTGTTGAACTCTTGCTTGTCTTCCATTTGGGCTTGCTTGAAGATGTGGACTAAGTGATGCATGAGTACATAACCAAAATCACCTAAAAGATACTCTTTGGTCTCAAAACTATGACATCCCCCTCTTTGGTTCAATTCACTCTACCATGATGATTTTTTTAAACATGTCATGTTGTGACATGACCTCGGTATTCTTGCAAATAAGCAAATCAAAATTTGAAGCTGCAAAAAATCTAATCAATTGCAAACACTTTTATTAAAAAAAGGAAAAATTCCATATTGAACAATCTAAAGAATTACCTCTTGTGAAATGTATAATTTTCCTTTTATCATCACAAATCACTTGGCCGTTTATGGAATAAGAGCACTTCTTGCTGAAATATATTTCTCCATTTGCTGTAGGTCGAGTTCCAAGAGGAAACAATGTTCCCTCTACCAAACTTACACAACCAAGGAAACCTTTATGTGCAAAAATTACTGATATTCTCCTTCTCTCCTTGTGCTCAGGCCATGTGTAATATCCCAAGGATAGGAGAACCCCCAAGAGAAACATAGGAGAGAAACACAAAACTTCACACTCAATACTATGATGCCTCAAAGGAACACCATGTCATTATTATATAGCAAAGAGGATATTTAATCACAAATTTCTGGCTACAAGGGTATGTAAGTTTAGGTTCTAAGTACCTATAAGAATGTGCATACTCCCACCCACTAAGCAATAGTTATAGTATATCTTCCTCTTCCTCTTCATCTTCTAGTTCATCAAACATTGTCTCCAAATTTAATTGGATAATCCATTGTATATATTTCTTAATGTTTTTGGTGAGTTCTCCATAAGTACTACCTCTTACATGTTCTACTACTTCTTCTTATCATTCCAAATTCTCCTTGACCTTGGATCCAAGAACAAATAAACATACAAGAAAAGCTAACACTCGTGTGAAGAGAGCAAAGGAAATGAAGAATTCAAGCTATGACTGCAATAAGAAATCTAGATAGAATCAACGCACTGAAATCCTGAAATCTGCAAAAAGACACTATGAATTCACACTCTCTTCGGACTCTCTGGAGAGTGACCACTCAAAAGAGATTTTTTTTAAAATGGATCATTATGAATTCACACTCTTTGAGACGTAGCGAGACCACTCAAGCCAATAAATCCACACCAAGAGAACCAGCTCAAGCCAATAAATTTATCGCTATGAATTCACACTGGGTAGAGAGACCCTTTCAAGCAAGGAAATTGGATAGCGCTGCAACTTGATTTCCCTCCCCATCCTTCCCACCCGCAGTCAAATTTTCAATCTCTTGAAGTATCTAGAGAAGAACCATCTCCCGCTTCGATGGCTAGCACTTAAATTCAAATTAAATCAGACGCTTCATTAACCCTAAATTGTAATTAATACTTAATGGTGTGCTACTGAAAACTTCAATCCCTTATTTACTTCGATCCACCCATTATGGAGTTTGCTAATAATAAGGAACCTGGATAGAAGTTAGTACTAGGTCCCTTTCTTCTTCTCACATGAAACCTGCACTTATTTTTTGTACTTTGTAAATACTCACAAGAAAATATACATAGCTTAGTAAAACTATTTCGGAAACCCCTAATGTACTTCTAGTACCTTGACTTTGAAATGATATTATTAAAACTATCATCGAAGGCCAGGGAAGGCGACTGCATGTGATACCAAGAAGGATGGGAATACCCTTTCAAGCCGCGCAAGAAAAAGGCATAGGGGTAAATTGGGGCTAATCTCCAATAGTATCTGTAAGAGGAATCTGCCCTACCACGCCCAAGATATCTGAGCCATACTAATTAGTTTGTTACCTTCTAGAATCTGACTTACAACACCTTAGATACCTGAGCCATACTGTTTAGGTCGTTACCTTCTAGAGATTGAACTTCGTAATCGAGTCTCTCTCAATTGCGATCACTTACCTTCTCCACTCTCTGGTTCGGAAGTTCAGGGTTCGGCAGAAAGATTAACCCTAGCCTGGCAATTAAGAAGATAAACTTGTCTCAAATCCTAGCTCTTTAATTATCTTGGAAAGTAAGAGAAACAACCAAGAATGCAGAGAAATGGTTCAGAGGTGAAAGTTATACAAAGCCCATAGTTTATTCCCCATCTGTAACCTATCAAATAATTATTCTAAAAATGTTTTTCCAACTAAGCAAACATGAAGATGAATGTGATATAGAGATACACAAGATTTCCTATTTAGACACTCTAAAAGTATCGAACTTGGTATCATCTATGTACACAAGGCTTCTTAGCTAAAATACTATGGGACTCTACTGGTTATAAATTTCCATAAGCCTCGATAGTTTGGTATACAGTCCGATTCCACATTTTCAAGCCATAATGGAATACTCCTCACACAGTTTTGCTCGGGAGTGTGGATGACGTTCGCAAGAATTGCAGTTTGTTATTCTATAGTCTCTCCCTTGTACGGCTTGATGGGGTCTTCCCATCCTTCATTTTTCCTACGCGGTCGCCTTTTTTCATTCTATAGTCACATGCAGACTTCTTGTATCATTGCCACGTGCGCCGGGTAGAATGTTAACTATCTATCATTGCCAAGCGAACTGGGTAAGAACCTGGTAGAATGTTTACTCCCCTACTGCATATGTGACATGTCTGAAATTTATTCATGGGCTACAGCAGTAAAACTGGGCCAATGAGACCGACTACTTTTAGAAGAATGAGTGTTGTTGTTCCTAAGATAGTTTCATCGCTCTCCCACATAAAGTCACGAACTCTCGAGACTGGACACGACGAGCTCCTTCAGGCAGCCTAACTACTACTGGGTGCAAGGACTCTGGTGTTGTACAACCTGACTACCGAACGATAGAGACCGACAGGTTCGAAAGTGTTTCCCCCGAATTTAAGCGTAATGCAGTACACTCCCGAGTTCTTAAAAAGGACGCGGCGGCTATGTTTAATATTCAACCTTGACCGTGCCTTTAAGATGTGGAGCTTTTAAAGGTGGTACAATTTTGATGATCACCACAGATTCTATTACAAGGATAGACCACATGTTCCCGATTTGGTTGCCCAGTGAAATCGTTGGCAGTCTAGACATGGGCGGTCAAAGTCGGTGGATGCACACGCACACTCGGGAGTTGGCTGGATTCTCATGATGAGTAGTATCATGAGTAGGTGCGCTCCTTGCTCTCGTGCCTCGCTTACTTTGCCTGGAGACCAGTACAGTCGACTCTCTCCGAAAGTTACTTCTCTATTCGTTATTTTCTCTCTAATTGTTACCACAATCAGCACTACTTTGCCTGGGAGAATAATATAGTCGTCTCTCTCTAAAAGTAAATAAAGGCGACCGCGTAGGAAAAATGAAGGATGGGAAGACCCCATCAAGCCGTACAAAGGAGAGAAAAAAAAGTAACATGGGGATAAGCCCCGTCTCTCTCTAAAAGTTAGTTCTCTCATAATCATTTTCCCTCTATATATTACCGATGTTAATTTCAGATTAGGGTTGATCGTAAAAGGACTTACCTTTTTGAGATTATTTTACCCCGAGCTGCTCCTTTCCCTAAAGGTTACATGTGAATATTTTCAAAAAATAAATTTCCACAACTATAAAAGAAATCATTAACAAGCACCTCAGTAACCTAACCTTCATACTTTCTTAGTTGTGCTATCCTTTTCCTGTAGGGTGTTATCATTTTCCCGTTACTGAACAATAAATTGACCACATTGAACTATACATTCATAATTCTAAGAACATGGTTGAATGGAACACAGAGTACATAGTTAGAGTAATATCAACCAATCAAAATTCAACAATAGCACAAGAAACTCACTTAAAGGGTAAAGTGAACTTTCTAAGTAGGAACCTACTTCTTAGTAATGGAGTTGATTAAAATTAATAAAATAAACTTAATAATATGATTGTCGACTTAAGGTGAAAATACAAGTAGTAATCTTATTTATAACTAGTTGAATTGAGTAAAATTATATAATCATGACTTTGGAATAGAACTATTCACCTGGGATTTATTGAGAAGGTTTGAGAACACAATCCAATAACAAAAATTAAGGGGCAGAGTCAACTTCCCAAATAACACAAATACTCTCACTAATTAAATTGAGCTAAGTCATTTCCTTTAATGATATTAATTTTTCTTTTTCTTTTTTCATATCAAGAACACGATCAGTAATCCTTCTCATTACTAATTGAATGCAGTAAAGTTACTTAACCATGATCTAATTTTCACTCGAGATGATATTGAGAGGCTCCGAAGAGATAATCACATACTACAGTAATCACATCAAATCCAATCTACACTTCACATTTATTCAATTTCATTTCTTTCATTTCCATCAAAAAGTTTCACAATCAAGGAGTAAGAAAACAATTAAAACAATATAATATGAGTAACTTGACTATGAACTGGTAAAAATGAAGAAACCCATAGAAGTTTAAAAAAATAGAGCTTACCAGAAAATCAATATTGTGTCTATTTTCTTCATTTGTTATGTTTCCTAATTGTTACCTTTGTGTTGCTCCCGAGCAGACCACTAACAATTAAAGAGAGTCAACTGTAGCAGGGCTGTAGTCTGGATTTGGACTGGAGGGTGAGGTGGATGCTATTCAAGGAGCAGTACTGTCCTGAATCTGAAGCGGCAAGTTTGAAACGGGGCTCCCATGGGTGGATCGCCAGGATCGTCCAATTTAGTCACCCACGTTGGTTTTGGAAGGGCATGTGGGTGTAGGTCATGGTCTGAAGGGGATTGAACGGCCATCTAAGGTTTTGGGCCTGGATTTTCGGCTTTTGATTGCAAATTCCGGATTGAGGGTGAAGGTTCCGGGGGAAGACTGCTGCCGTGGAAGGCAGAATAGAAATTGGATTGGGGATTTCAAATTGCGGCTGGCTCGGTGGCGAGCGTCGTTCTTTCCAGCTCATCCTGGAAGAAGATTTTTTCGAGGAAAATTTCGCAGTGACGTAATTATTAACAGTTCCTAGTGACGTGATTATTGATAGCTCAAATCCGATCCAGGCCACAGATATCATCACGTCTTAGCTGAGGTAGCTAGGTTAGATGTACAGTAATAATCAAACACGATGCATCATCAAGAGCTAAGGTGGTCAAAGACGACCATGAACTTTACAAGGAGCAACCAGCAGATTCGGAAAGATCCCGACGGTCTTTACGGGCCTTTAATGAAAAGCTTCAAGAGAGAACATTTCTTACCGAACCTACTTTTGACCTCATTGGCGTTAAGCCATGCAAAGCCGGGATAATGGATTGGTTGCAACGTTCTCATCGTGGTAAAACCCTTGCGCAGTCCCTCCCCTCCCAACAAGAAAGTGTGCTGGTTCCAGATAACCATGTGGGTTGGACACACTACGAAGTATAGTTCGTCTCACAAAGCCATTGGTCGGCATCCAAGAGATAAACACAAGCAACGAAAAGATACACAAAGTTCTTCCACCCTCTTTGTCACAATCAGGTAAGTGCGGAAATCCATGGTCCATTTTCGGATGTATCTTAGGTGAGATAGGGCAGATTTCTCGTATAAATTCTAATGGTGCTTAGCCCCATGTTACCTTTTTTGTCTCTCCTTTGTCTGGCTTGTTGGGGTCTTCCCATCCTACATTTTTCCTACGCGGTCTCCTTTTTCCCTTTCCGGATGTAAGCCCACATCAAAAGTACAGTGGTGGTCTGATTTTGAAGCAATCTGAGAACTTGATTACTACATTAATATGCTTGAACTTGATCTGATTTTGAAGCAATATGAGAACTTGATTACTACATTAATCTGCTGGAACTTGACCTGAGGACGTGAGGGACGCGTATGATGGGGAGAGCAGAGGAGAGAAGAGAGAGTGAGGAGAAATTCCGGAATTTCAGAGAGCATATTAGTTTGTATAACATGAGTGAACAATAGTTCTTTTCGTTTTTCAATTCTAGTTGCATTGGTACCTAAATTGAAGGCTATGGAGAATCTAGTAGAAAGATATGAAGATATTTGGATTTTTTAAGGTTTGGAGTGATTGCTTAGTGATGAGGGTGATGGGTTGAGGTTTTCCAATTTTATTCTCTTGGTTTCATATTCTATTCCACTAGAACCTAGTTTGAAAATTATGGAAATAAAAATTGAAAGTTATGAGAGTTAAGTTTTTTAGGGTTTTGAGAGTTAGCATATACTTGTGTGAGGTGGGATGTGAATGGTCCAGGTATGGGGAGCTATGGAGAGCAACAATATGTGCTACTATCATTATTCTTGTGTTAGCAATGGCTTCACTTTCCCATGTAAGGCTGTCCAAAGTGGCTCGCGATACACCGTGCACATTGTGTCACTAACTCTTTACCTCACAACGGGTAAAGACTCATGTGGGAAAGATGCACAAGGATTATGATTGGACCACTAGGGATGCTCACGTGAGGCAAACAACCACATCTAGATCGTTGACACTTGAGATTACACATGCGTTGTCTATCCCTTTGTTAATTGCCTCAAGGATATTGATCGAGTTGTGAGAGTGGTTAGCATCTCAAATGGATTGTATTTTAGGGTTATTTGAGACTAGTTTTCCTGTCCATGTATATTCTATAGGCTTCTTCGTACATTCCATAATTAGGCTAGACAAGCTTTTTGCTTACCACTTGATCTATTGGCTTGTGATTCCATGGATGAGTTAGCATGGTTCTTCTACCTATTACTCTCATGATGATGTATTTGCTATACTACAGGGAGCAAAGAGTGGTAGCTATTAGATTTGCAGACTTTGGGTGGGAGATTGACCTACCCTATAGGAGAAGTCAGTACAAGTTGCACATGATAGAAGATAGGTCCAATGACAAGATATTGTAGATTCCACTTGATTACAATGGTGTAGGATGTTGGGTCAAGTAGGAGAGTATAGTAGAGTAGCACAAGCCTTACATCCTTCGTCTATGGCTAGTCCCACTGATGAGACTATCTCTTCCTTATGCTTGTTACATCATGTTGTAAGAGAGGTAGTACCACTAGAGGTCTTAGACTATCAACCTAAACAACTTTTATGTCTTGATAAATTGCTTTTGGCACAAGCATTAAGCACCACCCCATGCTTCTCCTCAAGAGTTTTGTCAAGGATGGTATATGAGCATCTTAGAGATTGGTTCCAGCTTGACGATCCCTCTAGTGGTATAGCAATAGCGAGAGTAGAGATTCTTGCATCAATTAGTCATGTGTTGGGTGCTAGTCAATTTCTTGCAATGGAGAAGGCCATGAGAAGCATTAGACTGATTTCTATTGGGGAGATCTTTGTGCATTTGGTTATTCATACTATTGTCCTTAAGCATCATTCTCACTTTTGACAATACCTCAATCCACATCAGTTTGGAGTTACTACATGTGGAGGTTGTGAGGCTATCTTTAGGCATCTAAGCACTCTTAGATATCTACCTAGAGTGGGTTGTTTTACATGTAGATGTTGCAAACACTTTTAACAATGTCTCACATGCATCTATCTTTAGAGAGCTTAGGCAGGCCGGTGGATCCTTGGCAACTCTAATTACTTTTGTGTAGTCTTTTTACGGTTCTCATTCTTCACTTTATTACCAACATGGCATCTCACAAGAGTGAGTCATTGTCTTGGAGTCGGTTGATGGCATACAATAGGGAGATCCTTTAGGAAGACCTTTATTTGCCATGGCTCATTTTAGAGGGCTCTTATCTACTACTTTGGCCATGCAAGTTGTGTTTTTTCCCTCCTTGGAGCAATGGACATGGAGTTTGACACCTTGGTCAAGGAGTGCATGAGATCATATTGTTGAAGATGTCAAGGGTATAACTATCAATCTCATATTTTAAGTGAAGTGTGTCCATCGCTCTACAGAGAGCATTCACATTAGGTGATGCTTTTTCAAATGCTTTAGTTGTTTGGAGACCATACTACCTGCATAGCTCATATATCTTAGCTGTTGTAGGGCATATTCCTACTGAGGTTTAGCCCCATTTTACCTCCTTTGTTTTTTCCTTGTAAGGCCTATTGGAGGTCTTCTTATCCTTCTTGCTATCACACGTCGTTACATTTTACAATTCTTCATACTAGTAAGTAGTGCACTTACGCTATTCCTGCACATTTACTTCTTGAGGGACTCTTTCCTACCCAAAGGATCAAAGGACACTAAAGGGAATCAATTTTTTTGAGATGAAGACAAAGATAATTCAGCAATGTTGGATTCATGTTACAAAACGGTTTCACATCATTTTGATCTATCATGGTGCTCAATCCCCATATGAGGCATGCGACCACATTGACTACAATGACACTTGGGATTATGCACACTTCTTTTATCCCTTTGTCGATCGTTCCAAGGATACTAATCATATCATGGGAATGATTAGCTTCTTAGGTGGGTTGCATTTTGGGGTTATTTGAGACTAGTTTTCCATGTCCACGTCTCTTCCATAAGCTACCCCACACACTCTATGATGAGGCTAGATAGGCTTTTTGCCTACCACTTGATCATTTTGCATGTGATCCCTTGGATGAGCTAGCATGGTTCTTATTCCTCTTACTCCCTTGATGGTATCTTTGTTATGCTAGAGGAGGACGTGCAGTGTAAAAGACCGTGACCTAGGCAAGAAATAGGAGAATGGAAGCTCACATTAGGACACTTGAATGAGGGAAAAATCTGAATGCCTAGCATGAGCTTTGGCTCTTGTATTTTTAGGGATCATACAAGGCTCTTGAGAAGCTTCTTAAGAAGCTTCCTTGAGCCACTTTCTTGGAGTGCAAGCTAGGTTTATTAGGAAGCTTCTCAAGAAGCTTCCTTCAAGAAGTCAGTTACTTGGCGTGCAAACTAAGCTAGTTGGAACCTTCTAAAAGCTTCCTTCTAGAAGCTACTTACTTGAGGTGCAAGCTAAGCTAGCCGGGAAGCTTCTTAAGAAGCTTCATAGATACTTATGGAATATTCTAAGCTAATTTGTCTTATTTGCTACTTCGTTAGCCCTACTAACTTTGTCGCTAAACTCCATATTGTTACATATTCCCCCACCACTAGTTGGTGACGTCTTCATTGCCATTGAAGCTTCAAACTCCCGGGTGGCCATTTGTGAATTCTGGAGGTGAGAAAGAGGTTCCCATGTGGCATCATGAAGAGGATACCCTTTCCAAAGGACCTTGCACTCCGTATGTTATTGGCATCCTCGTTGAATGTTACGACGTGCAAGGATACGATCAACTTTGTACTCCCCATGATCATTGATAGGTATGGGAGGAGGAAGGGTAGGTTGGACACGAGAGGAAAAAGAAGATGGGTTAGGAATAAAGGGTTTCAACTTGGAAATGTGAAAGATAGGGTGGATATGCATATGATAAGGTAAGACAAGTTGATAAGCAACAAGAGAGATGATTTGGGTGACCTCAAAGGGTCCTATCCAATTAGGAGCAAGTTTATGAACTTGGGTATCAAGTGGAAGGGGTAGGTTACTAGAGGATAACATGACTTTATCACCAACTTCAAAGGTGAGATCACGACGATGGTGGTTTGCATATTGTTTTTGATGATTCTGAGCAACAAGGAGGTGAGATTTGGCTTGTTGGAGAGATTAAGATATGGTGGTCAAGAAGGTGGAAGTATGAGGGACCTGAGATGGAAGAGGAGTAAGAAGAGAATCTGGAACAAACGGATCTTGACCAAAATTGAGAAAGAAGGGAGAAAATCCGGTGCTTGCATGTTTGGAATTATTGTAGTCAAATTTTACAACTGCAAGACATTCATCCCAATTGGTGTGGTGGACAATGACGAAGGCACATATCATATCCTCCAAGATACGATTTGCACATTTGGTTTGTCCATCATGTTGAGGATGATAGGCTGTGGAAAAAACAAGCTTGGTGCCAAGTATTTGGAAGAGTCCTTGCCAAAACTTCCTAGTGAATCGAGGATCACGATTAAGGATGAGTACATGTGGCATCCCATGATGCTTGAAGACATTGTTGAAGTATATTTCCGCTACGGTTGGAGCATCCACGTATCAAAGGTTGGTGCTAAGTGGATTTGCTTACTAAGCTTATCCACAAACACCATGATTGTTGTGTGTCCTTGCTTTGTTTGGGGTAAGGATGTGATGAGATCCAAGTTCACGTGTTCCCATTGAGTGGATGGAATGGGGAGTGGTTGAAGGAGTCGACTTGGCTTTTGGTTGTTGGCCTTGTTACATTGGTAGCTCTCACATAATCAAACAAACTCTCAAACATCTTGTGTCATGTTGGGCCACCACCATTGGTGTTAGAGGGTACTCAAGGTCTTGTCCACATCCATGTGCACAACTATTGGTAAATCATGGGCTTCTTGAAGGCATACAAGTTGGAGATCACCTTTGGCTAGAACATAGATTTGGTTCTCATGGAATAAAAGGCCTTCCTTGAAGGAGAAGGTGTTGTACTCCTTTTCACATGATGTAAGAAAACCATGTACCATTTGGAAGAAGGGATCTTGTTATAGTGCTGATTGAAACTTGTTTTGGATCTTGGAGTCAATTGACACCGTCTTAATTGTTGCCATGATGAGAAGAAGAGACTTTGAATCAGGTTGTCGTGATAGAGCATCAAGGATGACATGGAACCAACCTGGTTTGTACTCAAGTTTGATGTCAAAAAATTAGAGTTGTTCCTCCCATCAATGATGTCAACTCTTCATGTGTTCCAAGTGTAAGGTTTGCAACAATGGTTTGTGATCAATTTGCATGATCAGTTGTTTCCTCAAGAGATAATGCTTCCATACCTTGGTGGCATATACCATTGCAAGTTGTTCTTGATCTCAAGACAAGTAATTTCTTTCAGCTATATTTAGTTGGTGAGACACAAAGGCAATGGGATGTAGTCCATCTGGGAATTCTTGTTGCAACACGATTCCAATTGCAAAGTTAGAAGCATCAAAATCAATCACATAGAGTAGTTGAGGATCATATGGTCAAAGGATGGTGTTGTGTGTATATACATTGCTATCAACATCATACACTATAGAAGCACAACTCACACATAAGTTATACATAGACTCTAAAGTGCCACAATAGAATGACAGATCAAGTACTGATCTGAGTTGAGTTGAGTTGAGAGTGATAAATAATCTGATTACATCAAAGAAGGGAGCTCTCTGGAGCTACACTTCAAAAGTATACCCCTGGACTTGAGTTAGGTTTGAAACCCTAACGGTCCTGCTGATTGCACACTTGACAATGCAAACGGTGCAAAGTGACAGTGGGCCCTACCATAAAGTTAGTACCCTAAATACAAAATCTGACCATCAGAAAGTAGTCTCTGAAAAACTGCTGAAATAACTCTAACTACTATCACAAGAACTCCAATGTCCAAGCAATCTAGATGCAACACTACAAATGGCATGACAATGAGTCTTGAAGACACCATATGTTTGAACTTCTAGAATGCTTCTTCATACTTGGTGGTCATTGGAAGCTCAAGTTCTTCCCCAAGAGGTCAGTCAATGATGCAGCCACATGAGCATAATAATGAATGAACCGTCGATAAAAATTGGTCAATCCATTAATTGCTTGTATTTCTATAGCATCCTTTGGAGTAGACCAATCAATAATGGCCTTGATTTTCTCCTCTTCCATCTTGATCCCCTTTGATGAGATCTTGTGACCCAAGAAGGTAACTTCCTTTTGCCAAAAGGCACACTTTGATGTCTTGTAGTAAAATTTCCATTGTTATAGTCATCTTAAGACTTCTCGTACATGATTTACGTGTTCTACCTTTGTCTTGCTATAGATTAAGATATCATCCAAGAACACCGCCACGTACCAATCCAATAGTCCATCTAACTCTTGATGCATCTGATCCATGATGACCATTGGAGCATTGGAGCATTAGTGAGCCCAAAAGGTAGAACTTTCCACTCAAAATGCCCATACCTTGTGCAAAAGGTAGTCTTTTGCACATCCTCCTATCAATGGGGATTTGCCAATAGCCACTACAAAGATCCAATTTGGAAAAGTATCGTGCTCCACTCAATTGATCAAGCAAATCATCACTCCAAGGGAAGGGATATGCATTCTTCACTATTTGTTTATTGAGCCCACAATAATCAATACATAAATGAAGTCTTCCATCTTTCTTTGGAACAAATAGTACCAGTGCTCCCCAAGGAAAGTACTATGTTGTATGAAGTCCTTCTCCAACAACACCGTAAGTATTATTTGCAACTCCTCCAACTCCTTTGGTGAGAGCCTATAGATTGGTCTACTCATTGGAATACTCCTTGGCAATAACTCAATCTTGAAGGGCATACCACAATTGGAGGGTAATCCCTTTGGCAAATCATCCAGAAACACATCCACAAATTCTTGAACTATCTGATCAACCCTTGTTTGATGAGGGTCAAGGCTCTCCTCAGATTGTCCTTGTGCAATCAGCTTGATCCACACCGCAAAAATAGACATATCTTCCTCCAAACCTTGCTCTATGGCTGCTTCACTAACAAACTTCCCATCTAGGGACTCACTTCTATTCAAAGCTTGCTCCATGGTTGCCTTCCTGTAAAACTTCCCATATTGGAGCTCCTTTCCGTTTAAGGTATGCTCTATGGCTACCTTCTCAACAAACTTCCCTTCCTAGGATTGACTTTTCTTAAGTGTCTTACTTAGAAGTGCAAGACAATCTAATATGAAATTCCTACCTTGGTGTTGTACTTGAATTTTTCGTCGAGTCCAATCAAATTGAACCTTATGACATTCAAGCCAAGGTAGTCCTAGAATGACATCATAGTGTAGAGGTACCACTACAAACCTCATATATTCCAAATACTCCTTCCTAATCTTAAAAGTAACAAGATGTGAGGTACGGAATGCAGAACCCTTCTACCATCCGCCATCATCAATTTACTTCCAATCATTGGCTTGATAAGAATACACAATTCCTTTGCTACTTGCATAGACATTCAATTCTTTGAACTTCCCGAATCAACCAAAATCCTACAACCCTAATTAGATATTGTACCTTGCAAGTGAAGCCTTGCAAGTGAAGTTCAAGCTTTCAATCCCATTGGAACTAATCAAGCTCCCAATAGGCCGCTTGAAATCTCCTACTAGGATTCCTTGTTTCCTTGATCATTCTATTCCACCAACTCTATATGGCAACTTGTTGAGGTTGCTCATTCCTGAGTGGACATTCAACAATGCAATATCCAACTTGGTGACAATAAAAAAAACCTCCATTCTGTCACAATCTTTCTCTATCCATTGTACTAAGTGGTCTCCGTTGGATAACATCAATCTTCATTGGTACCGGTTCCTCCACCCTTGCATAGTATACTAGTAGGCTTTGCGTAGGTCAAGGTCGAGACCAAGTTGTCACAACCAAGGAATCAAAGTGCTAGCCAATTGCATGGCTTTGTTTACATTTTGTGGTTCCTACACGGTCACCTCTAATTTGGTTCGTGCTTTCAATCCCTGCACAAATTCATCTAGAACTTCACCTTCTTGTATGTCTAGAATTTGCATGATGATGTTATGAAATAATGTGATGTAGCTCTTTATAGAGCCAATCTGCTTCAACTCTGCCAATTTATCTTGTGCAGCTTGGGTTGCATATATAGTTTGAAATTGACCAAGTATTGCATCCTTGAATTTTGCCCATGTCAAAATTAGTGCAACAATCTATCGTTCGGCTTGCTCTACTCGGAATCTCCACCAAAGTTTTGCCACACCATCCAATTGGCTAGAAGCCAAGAGAATTTGTTTTTGTTCATCTTGAAGGTTGGTGGCTTCAAAGTAACATTTGCAATCAAACACAAAATTCTCCACTATTCTTGGAAGATTCTTGCCTTCAAACACCTTGAGTTTTGGAAATTGGATGTGGTCTTCTCCATCTTGAATTGATGCTCTCTCTATATGTTCTTGTCATTGCTGCCCTTGTTTCTTCCCTTGTTGCTGCCCTTGTTCATCCAACAATCAAGTAAGGTGCTTGATTTGTTGTTGCATTGCAAAGATAACGTCTCGTATTGCTGCCATAGCTACTACTCTATCCCACTACTCTCAATTTATCTAATTGATTAACACATAAATGCAACACGTCCATTGGTCCACATAAGTTACAACTAGAAGTATCAAGAGTTCCTCAAACAAGGTGATCATATGCAAAAAATCTTGCCCAAAACACGAGGTGATGAATTGGGTGAAATGATGCTTGGGTAATATCTAGACATGAAAATCCCAATGGTTTGGCGGAAGTAGATTTGGTGGTCCATAAATTCCATCCATCCCATTCCTACTCTGATACCAATGTAAAAGACCGTGACAAAGAAGAGAAATAGGAGAATGGAAGCTCACATGGAGACACTTGAATGAAGGAAAACTCCGAATGCCTAGCATGAGCTTTGACTCTTGTATTTATAGAGATCATACAAAGCTCTTGAGAAGCTTCTCAAGAAGCTTCCTTGAGCCGCTTTCTTGGAGTGCAAGCCAAGTTTATTGGGAAGCTTCTCAAGAAGCTTCCTTCTAGAAGTCGGTTACTTGGCATGCAAGCTAAGCTAGTTGGAATCTTCTAAAAGCTTCCTTCTAGAAGCTACTTACTTGAGGTGCAAGGTAAGCTAGCCGGGAAGCTTCCTAAGAAGCTTCCTAGATACTTCTAGAATATTCTAGGCTAATTTTTCTTTTTTCTACTTTGTTAGCCCTACTAACTTCATTGCTAAACTCTATATTGTTACATGCGAGGCATAGAGAGGTGACTATTAGATTTCATCAATTTCAAGCAAGAGATTGGGTGTCCCTTCAAGAGAAGTATGTTAGGGCTACATGTTTTAGGAGACAAGTTTTGCCTTAGGATACCACACAGTCTACTTGATTATGATGTTGTGGGACATTGGGTTAGGCTAGAGAGTTTAGTAAAGCAGCATGAGCACTACACCCTTTGTCTATGGCTAGTCCTACTAATGAGACTATATCTTCCCTATGCTCACTACATCCTATGGAAATAGGAGGACTACCACTAGAGGTATTAGATTATCAACTTAAGTAGCCTTTATGTCTTGATAGGTAACTTTTTGCACAAGCATTGTGCATTGCCTCTCGCCTTTCCTCAAGAGGCTTGTTAGGGATGGTTTATGAGCACTTTAGAGATTACTTTCAAGCAGATGATCCTTCTGGTGGTTTACCTAGTAGTTTTAGGTGGTTGCAACATTAGAGAGAGGAGACATTCCTATGTTAATTAGTTGGGTGTTAGGTGCCAATCAACTTCTTATGATGGAGAAGGGCACGAGGGGCATTAGACCAATCACTATTGGAGAGATTTTTTTGCATTTGGTCAGTCATACCATTGTCCTTCAACATTATTCTTGCTTTTGATAGCACCTTAGTCCACATCAATTTGGAGTGGCTATACTTGGAAGATGTGAAGCTATATCTGTAGGCATTAGGGCACTCCTAGATATCCATCTAGAGTGGGTCATCCTATAGATGGATATTGAGAATGCTTTGAATAGCATCTCACAAGCATCCATCTTAAAGAGCTTAGGGAGGTTGGTGGACACTTGGCAAGTCTTATTCCTTTTGTGCGGTCTTTTTATGGCTCTCTTGCCTCCCTCCTTTTACTACCAACATAGTTGTTCACAAGAGAGAGTCACTGTCTTGGAGTCAATGGTTGGTACATATCAAGGAGATTCTTTAAGGGGACACTTATTTGCCATGGCTCACTTTAAAGCTCTCTTGTCTACTACTTTGGCCATGCTAGGTTGTGTATTTCCCTCCTTGGTAGATGTTATACACACATTGTGGGCCATGTATATCAGATTAGGCAGGCCTTTGACCACTTGACTACCAAGCTATATCTAGTAGGCTTGAGAGTTAAGGTGTCAAAGTGAAAGGCATGGTCCCCTTTTGGTATCCCTCCCTACCTTGAGCTTTCAAAGGGGTTTATCACATCTATAGATGGACTACGTGTTCTTGGAGTGTTAGTAGGATCCAAGGATTTTGTCACACTCTTCTTAGATGCTACTCTTGTAGAGGATGTTCTCCATGTGGATGACCTTCCATTACTAGGAGATCCGCAAGTGGCATTTGGTATACTTTCCTCTAGTATTGCTTGTTGGCCTACTTACCTCATTCATAAAAATCTCACTCCTTGTCCTTCCTATCACATTTGAGAGCCTTTGATAGGAGGATTATGGGAATCTTTGGTGATATTATTGGACCACGGACATTTGAGTTTGATAGAGGGTCTTGGCATGTAGACAGATGGCTTTGCCAATCTTGTATGGAGGGGTTGGCTTGCTATCTATAGAGGAGATGGCATCTACAGCATTTTGGGTAGTTGGGTTCTCTCAACACCCCTACTTTCTTCTTGTTTTGTGGTTGTTGATAGGATGGTCTTGGAGACTTATGTGACAAAGGTGGAGGAATCTTAGGTGGGAGGATGAAAGGAGGAATCATAGGAAGGATCTTTTTCTCTCCAGATGTTATTGCGGCAGACGAGAGATAGTCTATCCCCACAAGCACAAGGAGACTTTCCATCTATTTGCTTCACTATCATCAGACTGGACTAGAGGTTTACAGTCTTCCTTGATGGAGCGATAGTATAAGCATACGCTACATTCTTTTTTAGTTTACTCATCCATTCCTCAAGCTACTAGAGCACGTCTTTGCTCTTGCTCCGGCAAGGGTGTTGGCTCTTGGATCCTAGCTTGATTGTGCATTAGTGCATTCTGACTCATACCAGCTACTTTCTCTACAGCGATGAGGTTTTGCCTAGGTTTGATTCACCCATCTACATCTTCATTACTCATGTGAGTGTGGTTCTACACTAGATGCAACAACG
This sequence comes from Lunularia cruciata, assembly GCA_948567375.1. Classification (NCBI taxonomy): domain Eukaryota; kingdom Viridiplantae; phylum Streptophyta; class Marchantiopsida; order Lunulariales; family Lunulariaceae; genus Lunularia; species Lunularia cruciata. Next base: position 16,475,150 of record OX419756.1, read on the forward strand.
GTCCATATGACACAATGTCATTTTGGAGGACAAAGGATAACTACCTATGATGCTATTAGGGACATAATGTTTGCTATGGCACGAGAGAGTGGATACTTTGCTTGGAGGTGGCGTTCATATGCTTTGTAGACGACATGTGTTAGGGCAGACTTATACTTGGTCCAAGATGATTAGGTGAGAATAGAGGATGTTGTGGTTTTTGGATCCTATGCGGGATACAATTTTAGAGGGAGTGATTACCCATCCCTTAGGTGAGCGGCAAGTGCAACAATAGGTCGTAAGGTCTCCAAGTATAAGGGCATGTAGCGAGTTCACCTCTTTGTTCCTCTAGCCATGGAGTTATATGGAGTGATGGACATGATGTTCGACATATTTGTCAAGGAGTGCATGAGAGCTTATCATGTTAGGCGCTAGGGGTACCACTCTCAGTCTCCTACTTTGTAGTATATTTTAGACAACATGTGTCCATGGTTCCACATAGGGCAGTGGCTGGTGCAATCCATAGGAGAACAATTACACTAGGTGATGCTTCTTTGTATGTTCCAGTTGTTTATAGACCAAACTACTTGCATAGCTCGGATGGGATGTCCTAGGTACGGTATGACAGATTTCTCACACCGAACCCTTTTGGTGCAATTTTACCCCCTTTTTTGTCTCCCCCTTGTATGGCCTGATGGGGTCTTCCCATCCCTCTCGTTTCTCCGCGGGTCGCCTTTTTCCATCTATATTTTGTAGATTGAAAATAGTCAAAAGTTATTTTGTTGTCAAGAAACCTGGAACATTTGGTCGAAAGAGTTTGAATAAAAAGATAAATTATCCGAGGAGCTCGACGAAAGAGTATCTACGATTTGAAATGAGGCAAAGGACAGATGTAGGATAAGATAACAATGGCAAGAATTAGAAGATTGCAGAAGATCTATCGGAGTGTACAGGTTGAAAATAATCATAAGCAGTTCGTTTCAAGACATTAGAAATCTTCGTCCGGAAGGGTCCAGAAAATATTTGTTGAATCCCAAAGCTATGACTTGACAAATTCGACTTTGCGAATGGGTGAAAGAGATAAGATCCAGTGAAAGTCGATGATGATCTTGTGAGATGAGAGGCAATCGTGCGGGTCTTCTCAACTATACTGCTCGATTCCTTGTCGTGTTAACATCACATTACTTACTGTACAGAAGACCGTTTCCCTCATAGTTGAAAAAGTCGTCAAGTTGGCGATTATTACGACAGCCGCAATTCGAGATGCAGAAGGAGAATTACCAGTGACCAGTCGTAGTGAGGAGTCTTTATCACTTATTCGTCAAACCACCCAATATCTAACTCGATCAATATTCTATTTACCATTACTGCACAGTTCATCAAAATATACTGTGGAGGCATTTATGTCAAGTATATAAGGGTTGCAGCAACAACAGCAAAGACACCGTGCTTGGCAAACACGTGCTTTGTCTCATTCAGGCGAGATCCAAGAAGAAATAAACTCCTACAGCAGCAAAGCACTAGCAGAAGTGGGAAGGAACTGAACCAGCAAGATATGATAATATGTACATTGCCTGCCAGTAATAAAGAGTCGGACTTGAGTAGCACATGAGTTCGCTAGCACAGGTGAGATTTCTGCTTCCTCGCTGCCAGTAGCAGGCAACGGCAGGGACCAGGATGAGCCGGGACTTCACCAGGACATTTTCTTCACTGACTGGAAGAACGCACATGATTAGGAGGAAGATGGGTCTCTGACGGTAGTCTTCGGGTGTTGTTTGAAACACCACGGTCGAGGATCTGAACGTGATTGAATTCATAGTGGTTCGAACATACATGTGTACAGAAGTAGCAACACCTACAGTGAGTGAAAGCAATCAGGGAGTTTTGTCGAAGACGAGGCCGATGGGTGTCTCGGTGAACACCCTGGTGGTCCCAACATACTTCCAGTGCCCTATCTCGCTGGAGTTGATGAGCGATCCAGTGACTTTAAGCACGGGGCACACGTACGACAGGAGCAGCATTCAGGGGTGGTTTCATGCAGGAAAGAGTACATGTCCTCAAACGAGACAAGAAGTGAGCACGAAGGAGCTGATTCCCAATCTCACTTTGAAAAGTTGCATCCGGACTTGGAAGAAAGCCACAGGTTTCTCGAGGAAAAGTGCCAAAGTTCCCTCAAGCCCCAGGCTTCTGACCGAGCAGAATGTTAAGGCGATGCTGGACGACATCTCTAGGGGGGTTGACGTCTTAGAAACAGTGAAAACCTTAAAGGTTTTGGCGAAATCCAGTGATAAAAACAGGACATTGTTTTACGAAGGTGGAGCTTTACCTCTGCTAGGTTCCATCCTTTCTCGTAATCATGAGTCCGATCTGGTCTGCGAAGAAGCTTTGGGGGCACTCGCTGCTCTCTCCGCCAATGTGGAAGTAGAGCGGAAACTTTACGCTGTCGGAATGTCATATCTATCATCTTTCTCGTGGTTTTTACGCAGAGGGAGCCCGGATGCCAAAGTTTATGTCGCACGGCTCCTAGAATGTCTGGTTGTTGACGATGATTCTCTGCCACAGCTTGGAGCGGTGGACGGGTTAATTCAGGGGCTGGTAGGACTGCTCCAAGAGCATCAAGTGCCGAAAGCTGTGACTTCGAGCCTGAGATGTTTGTACGCAATCTGTCTCCCAAGGGAGAATAGGCCAAGGGTGGTTGAAGCGGGAGCCGTCGCAGGAGTTCTTGAAGTTCTTCCTGGAGCTACTAGGGAGAAGGCAGAAGGAGCATTGGCAATTTTGGATCTAATGTCCAGATGCAGCGAAGGGCGGAGGGCCCTCAGTAAGCACGCGCTCTGTGTACCGGTGATGTTGAAGTGGATTGCATCCAACTCAAACTCAAACTCAGCCACCCAGCATGCTGTGAAGGTGATGCACTCCGTACTGATGAAAAGCAACAAACCCCTTCTTCTCTCGGAAGCTGTCAAGTGCGGTGCTATCTCGAAGTTACTTCTGGTCATTCAAATGCACGAAGTTCAGTCCGACACAAATCTGAAAGCCCGAGATGTCTTGAAGTTACTTCAGGCCCGTTGTGGTGCAGATCCTTGCGTTCAGACTATCATGTATTCATGATGTAGTGCTTCCTCTTTTCTATTGTATATCAAGTAGCGTAGGCAAGGAAAAATCAACAATTTAAACATAGACAGAATACACTGCGAGTCAATTCTTAAGTGAAGATTCGAGAGCCTTCACTTCATAAGAAGGTTGTTACGCTTTGTGGTCGGTAAGTTGTCTCACGCAGTCAGGAAGAGTCCTAGAGCAGTAAAGGCGAAAAGATTTTTTTTCCGATTCAGTTGCAATCTCAATTGGTTTCCCAATTGAAATTGCAACTGATTTGTGATTTTCCTTCCCTGTAGGGGAAGGTATTACCCATGTACAATTTATTTGACGAAAAGACACAAGTCCCGGCATCCTTACATTTCGCGATGAGCAACTAAGCTTGCCTGATCTCTGTTTCAAGCTGTATGCTTATCTAATTGAGTAAGTTCTTGGCTGTGATATGTGGATCTTAGGGTAAAAGGCCCACTCAACAAATCACACAGTTGCCAGGGGCCTATTGCGGCTTGATACTTGAGTTCGATGCATGTGCGGCGGCGCAGTGATAAGCGGTTGGGGTTTTCTTCGTTTTATTTCCTCCCCTTCGTGTCTGCCCAACTCGACTCGACAAGTTACATACCTGCTCCTAATCGAGTACAGGCTGCAAGCTAATAAATCCTGCAGGTTATTAGCTTGCAGCCTGTACTCGATTCGACTTGGGTGCAGTGGAGCTAGGCATGTCCGTTTTGAAGTTTTACTTTGAGATTTTGCGCTCGTTGGACACTTACCTGAGCAATTTCTTCGGTTTGATTGTTGATTTCGAGCAAACTTGGAACAGTGCAATGCTAGGAAATGATCTTCGGTTTAATTTCAGCTTGATTTCATTTCTCTACCTCGTAACTAACTCCCTCGAGAGATTTTATACATCCCTGGAGCTTCATTCAGCACGGTTGAGTATTGCGTTCAGATGGAATTACAAATTGCAAGGTCACATATACGTCCGCTTGCAATCAATTGATTTGGTCTTCCCCTACTTATACTGATGCAAGCAACTCATGGTGGGGAGACTCTAGGTGCATTTGCATGTTCTTCAAGGTCTCTCTTCTACCGGTATTGATGCGGAGAATACCTCGGATGATACACGATTCAAAAATCCATCGACCAATTATACGACACGATAATACAGCGCATCGTTCCTAACCATATTTGCATATTTGCATTACAGTTCTTACGTCATGGATTCTTTACTTGCGTGTGTTCGACACAACTTCAGAGTTGAGTCCTTGCATCAGGAGTTATTTTCGTCGTCAATTCTTAAATCGATTCGACCAGAAAAGACTCGCTGGTGAGGAACAGCATGGAGATGGTGTCCCTCTCACTGTAGTGCAAGTGGACAGACAGATCCTCCATGGGCGTTTGTTCAACGTCACCTTCCCCAGATGGCATTCCCTCTTGCAATCGACTCAACATTCCTTCGGGGCAGTTTGCAAATTCTCTCGGAAGGCAAACTCGGACAAAATTCACGTACAATAACTTTAGGAGAACCAACAGCCCATGAACTGAGATCTGATCAATTCGCATGTCCTCTCACTGCTGGCTGGCATTGGGATCAACGATTCTGGGACGTGCCCCTAAGGCTAGTGCTTCCTAGCGGCTTCATCCGAGAGATAGCTCTCGAGAGCTCTCGGGTGTTGCTGACGTGGTCACCACGCTGGCCACCTACAAGACCGGACTGTCTTTACGACTCGACCATGTCAGTTTACTGCATTCTAGATTGCAAACTTTGTCATCAACCACGCGCCACAGATCCGAGACCTCGCATGCTTGTGGCACTGTAAGTATGACAACCACGCTGTCCTGGTTTATTCCCGTGGGAAATTCGGATCCGATCCCATGCATACCTGAACGGTACAATACGGTATATGAGGACATTACCGGAATGTACAACTCAATTTGTATGGTTCCCCTTCTACACTGTAGGGTTGACCTGTTTCATTTTCTCCCGAGTCCAAGATATCCATCTGGAGAAGTTCAAATTTTTGTTATTTGATTTTCGGTCTATATTACAATTGCTATCTTTCTATACGCGGGCTTTAAACGACATTCAATAAACGGATACTTTTTCTCAGTCTTTTCGCCTAGTTTCTATGATAGTAGAGTCGGCACCAAATTTCTCATTCGAAATTCTCCACGAGTGAGATATAAGAGGGTTCATCCCAAATAGAAAATCTAACTCTGGTCTCCTAAAGACTTATTGATCTTCGGTTCAATGTGTGTAGAGCATTAATCCAAAGCTACAGTGACCAATTACACCTACTAACATTAATTATACAAATACATATTTTGTATCCATACGTATTCATATTTTTCCTTGTCAGGATCTAGTATGTTATAAAATAGAAAATTCCACCCTCCACTTGTATTATTTATCTGTAGAATGAGATATTGGGTTTGGTTGTTGACTCTTAAAACTCTCCAAAGGGGTGTCCTGCGGAAATTGTTCCGTATTGATATTGAAAGTGGATTCGGATCAATCTATTAATTCTCACTATTTTACAGCATGATGTAGTTTCCACAAATAACTATGAAGGATAAAACCATGAAACTCGTGGAGCTTCCCCATAAAACGGTACCATAGAGCAATGAACACCTTAGTCAGGAAGAAACGAGCAAAACGAATGTCCTTGATAAAGCGCGGTCAAAGTTTCAGAAAAGTAATGCTATGAGAAATGCACATGGCTATTAGACTCAATAAAGAAGCAAGTGCATTGAACAAATTTATCTCGTTTATGAGTTGAACTTGTCTCCAAAATTACACTTTGGTAAAAAATATCTTTTAGCATAAAGTAGCATCGTTTGTTGTGGCTGACTCACAGCCTAAGATAACAAGTAGATAATGGACATGGCAGTAAAAAAGACAAGGAAAATAGAAAAGGTGAAAGATATTTCCACCAATGAAGGGATATGTGAGCAGTGGTGTGCAAAAGCCATTCAAAGAATCTGGGATCCACTTATGATAAACTTTATAATCCCATTGAATAGAATTGGTTCAGGATATATCCATGCAGTTAAGACCTTTTGGAGATCCTCCTCAATAATTCTCGGATTTCGATGCTTGAAAGTTGCCCTATCGATGGCATGTACATTATGGGACAAATATCAGAAAGAATTCTATTAGAAGTAGCGGAGGATTGTTTACGTAAGTAAGTAGCATCAATCACACATAGCAATTTGATCAGCTTATTATAATGAGCCACACCATAAGCATCAATCATAAGACGTCATCTTTTTTTTTTAAAGTGCTTATACAGTCATTGGTTGCAATGGATAATGTTAATTAATGTTGTTTAATTGATCTTTAACCTACTTATTATATTCATGGAACTAGTGTTAGCCTAATTCCTAGATTCAGTTAGTGGGGATGATTAGGAACTTGTTTCATTTGGATGACCCTACGCGCTATGCAGTTTGGAAGGAGTGGTTACTCATTTACCCGGATGTGCACCGAGCGGAGCAGCAACACTCAAGGTCTCCAAGTATAGGGGTATGCAACATAGTTACCTCTCTGTTCCTCTAGCCTTGGAGTTATATGGAGCAATGGACACCGCATTCAACACATTTGTCAAAGAGTGCATAAGAGCTTATCATATAACGATGACCATGATCCCATATTGGCAATTGAAGATGTATGATTGGTGGGTGACTCACTCTCATACTTTGTAGCATGGTCCAATGGCTGGTGCAATCCACAGGTAAGCAATCACACTAGGTGATGCTTCTTTGGATGCTCCAATAGTTTTTAGACCTTACAACTTGCATAGCTTGGATATCTTAGGTATGGTAGGGCAGATTTCTCATATCAATACTACTCAAACCTAGCCCCTATTTTATCTCTCCCTTATATGGCTTGATGGAGTCTTCCCATCCTTATGTGTTCTATGCAGTCACCTTTCACATTTCATTTGCATGATTAGTGTTTTGTCATGCTAATCAAAGAAGCATCCAAAGGAGGAAAGATGACCATGATCCCATATTGGTAATTGAAGATGTATGATTGGTGGGTGACTCATTGTCATGAATGTACAACAAAGTAGACACTCTAAAATTCAACAATAGTTTTAGACTTAAACCCCATGTTGGGCATTCCGACTTGACTTACTTGATAGGGTGCATCAATTAGTCTCATGTGACAATAGGGGTTTCAATTAGGAAAAGTACAAGACAAGTACAAAATCTTAGAAAAACCATATAAATATTTTGGATTTCTGCAAGAAAAATTGGATACAAAAAGTGAAATGTCCACAAAATATTATATGGTACCCATGGACTCATCATGGGCATTTTCAACAATCTTTTACTCTTTTGCATGACAAGGGCAACTAAGGGGTTACAGGTGTGATTAGTCACACTAATAATAAAGATTAGTTATAACAATACATTTGAACAAATGATAATGTGCCATGTGTCACATCTAAACAAGAAGAGAATATGAGGAAGAGTGTTTGATATTTAAAATATTCACGCTTGCTCGCATCAAACCAAGAGGAGGGTATAGTGCACTTGTGTTGGAAAGAGTGATCAATATTTGAAATTTGCTACTAGCCAAATGGAGGGAGTCTAATTGATATGTACAAGAGAGACAAAAGAGATGCATGGGTCTATGTGTATCAAAAAACCAAATTGAATTTAGTTCTTCCAATCAAACATGTGCTCACTAAATTGAAGATGAGCATGAGAAGAATTGCTCACTAAACTGTAGATGGGCAAGAGAGGAAATTGCCCACTAAATCACAAAATTGAAATGGGCGTGAAGTGTGACTTAATGAGTCTAGTTAGATAAGTAGAATTTTGGTAGGTGATGCGCCAAACTAGGAACAAAATAGGTGCTCACTAAATCAATGTGTCTATTATGAACAAAATAAGTGCTCACTAAATTGATACGCCTACTTTGAAAGAATATGTACTCATATGCAGGAGCATATGTGCTCACTAAATTGAAGAGGGGTGTAAATAGGGGCTTAATGTGTCTAGTTAGATAAATAGATTCTATGCAGGTGTGTGCCAATTGTGATTAAAATTCAATACTTGTGTGTAGACTCTGAGGTTCCGACACTTAGTATAGAATTGAGCAAGGATGAAGATCCATCATGGCACAATTTAGCTAGACATTGTAGCAAGGGAAGAAATTGAAGTAGTAATTCCTTCATCTCTATCCTTCTTGAGATCCTCTCAAAATCTCTTACCCAATCCTCTCGGATTCCAAAACCTTCTAATTTTAGTATCACTAGGATCTTCAACATGGAGTGGTAGAAGAGACTCAATCAGTCTAATCAAGTCCAAAGTGTTGATGGGGATGAAGGAGAAGGGAGAGGACAAAGATTCAAGATACTTCCAACTCATTATGCACAACTATTGGATTATCAAGATAATCTTGAATTTTTCAAGTAGATTCACGATGGTATGACTAAGAAATCAATGCAAAAAAGTACCACTTTTAGCCACATGGCCACCTATTGGGTGAATTTTGGGAAAGGGTTCCTTGAGTCCATGAATGGTAACAAGTTATACAAAAAAATGGGCAAGATACATGATGTCCTACAAGGCAACTTGTGACTAAAAAGAGAAGTTGACTAGAGAAGGATTGATGGAGAGTGAGTTGAAGAGAAGATGAAAAAGGCAACTTGTAACTAAAAAGAGAAGTTGATTAAAGAAGGATGGATAGAGAGTGAGCTAAAGAGAGGATGGAAAACAATTGAGGATACATTAAATCACAAATGTCCATATTTTTGAATGATGGATGAAATGATGTTTGTAGGGTGGGCAAATATCTCCTGGCCTATGCTTGTAAGTTTAGGCATTGGAAAGGTAGGTAAAGAACATTTTGAGGTGTGCAAGGATGAGATGGATGTAATTGATGAGGATAAAGATCAAATGAGTGTCGATGTTACTCCCTTCTTGTTGGGGCTTTCATTTGAAGGTTTAGTTCCCAATACACAAGACCCATCTGATTTGCTTTCATTGAAAGCACCCAACTACATTCTTGACTTTATTCCAACTATAGATATGCATGAGGAAGTAAGCCAATTTGTTATAACATGCAGATCAAATTCCAATAATTTTAAACAAAATGTGAATTTAATGTCATGGTCACAATGAGACCATCTTGAGCATGTTTTTTTGGCATCTCTCTCCCACCCTAGTTGTATTGAAGAAGAGGAATTGGTGACTGAAAAAGCTCACAAAACTATAGAGGAGACAGTGGACCATGCTACACCTTCACCAATGGAAAGGGCAGACCCAAAAGGAGATAAGGACAAGAGTGCAAACATGAATTTGAAACAAGGAAAAAAAAATTGGGAATGCTCAAAAAGATGGCAACGTCTTCCATGCTTACCTTATATTAGCATGATCTCTCCAATCAATCAAAATTGAGAACTAAATCTTTGGAGGCCAAAGAAAGATACATGTTGGTAGAATTTTATGCTTAAAAAATGATGAAAATAGAAAAGCTTTGAGTAAAAGCAAAGGTGGGAAAAAATATTACTTTTGAGAAAATGAGATCTCAAATTGAGATGTTTTGCATAAGAGAAAGTTCTGCCAAATCAAGGCATTTTCATTCTGTGACCATGGAATTAGCTAGGGCTTGAAATCTGCAAATGAAATCAAAATGATAATACAGATATTTAGTGAGAGAGATGGCTCCTTGTCTTTGGATACCACCTCATATGATGTTGTTTAGGTTATAGTTACACAATGAATCCAAAATACCCTATTCCAAATGCCAAAGTCATAATCCCAAATAACACTTATAACTAAAATTTCTTGGATTCTACAAAGAAGAATTTTTTTGTAGATAGTTCATTATTTTCAAAACAACTAGCAAGCAGAGAGAGTTTTTGGTAGTATTCTCTCAAAACAACACAAAGATGGTTCATTTTACTTCAAAAAGATTGCATTTGAAAGGTTGCTTTCATTTTAGAGAGTATAGATAGATTAATGTCATTTTAAAAAGTATAGATAATAAAAATTGTATAAGTGTTTTAAAAAGAACAATGGAGATGGTTTTGTTTTCTAGATTGCTGCTATTTTTCAAAGTGTAGAGACATTTTACTAAGTGCAATATATTTTGGATAGTGTAGAAAATCTAGATATGTGTATCTCAAAGAATATATATGAATTGTGATTCTTTGATTATTGATTCATGAACCATTGATTTATCTATTTTGATTCATGAGTGTATATATAAAAAGCAAAAAGATGGCACATAGTTCAATCCAGAGTAACACATAAGAAAACTTGGTGCATTACACTAGAGTAGCAAGAGAGAATAGGAGTAATAAAATTTTATGATAACAAAAAAGGAGTAAGTTGTTCAAACTTGGCGCACTATAAAAGAGGAATAAGTTGTTCAGACAAGACATTATGCTTTAGTTGTAACCTTGTGTGAATTTTAATAAAAATTTGTGGGATGTAAAGGAATTTTAGGGTCAAGTGGGAGATCATTGGAAGCAATTGAGGGTTATGGAGGGTACTTTTGTTCCAAACTTGGGTTCAAGAGAGGAATAACTAATAGGGTGGGATTGTTCCAAATGGGGTAGGGATCATTGGTGGTGGGATCATCGTAATGTAATGATGGGATAGGGATTGTTAAGGAAGGGAGGGATTTAGATAGGGATCACCGCAATGGGATGGGGATCATTTAGGAGAGGAGGTGTCAAGATGTGGATAGCTGGTGGGAGATTTCTAAAGATTCAGTTTTAGGTTTAGTTTTACGTTTATTTCAATATTTATATACCGGGCATTTTCCAATGAAATCCAAAAAACTTCATGAATCCATGACTTCCCATGACAATCCTACAATTTATGAGATGATGTTTCAAATAAAGATTTATAGAATATTGAACTTCATTGGGAACTAGATAATTCATCATGAGAAAATGTAAAGATTCAAATCTTGAGTGGTATCTCCAAATAAAGTTAAAGTTTTGATCCTTCATATGAAGGAATTGAATGCATTGTGTTATTGGCTAAAGAGAAGAGATGCTTGCAGCAATAGACTTGCTCACAAGAGAACCATAAAACATGGAAAGAAAAGCTTGGATTTGATGATGTATAATATAGTCAAGGTGCAATCATATCCATAGGATCACAAACTTGTGGAAAATGGAGAAGCATTATATATATATATATATATATATATATCCAAGGTGGAAAGTGAATAATGAAGAAATGTGCAAATGTATATATATCCAAGGCAGAAAGTGCAAAACAAAGAAATGTGCAATGTATATATATACAAGGTCAAAAGTAGGCCGGATAGATACTCACATGGGGTAGAAGAAGGGTGAGGAGTATCCTCCATGGTGTCTTCTAACTCACTGAAAGGTGTGAGTCACTAAACTCTAATGCGCTTGAGTGCAAAGTCAAACCAAACTATAATGGGTCTAGTAATCAAACTTGACTATACCTCCACACAATCTCCCACTCTCAATCATGTAATGGAGGGTCCTGAAAGGTGGAAATCAAAGCCTCATAAGGATTGGCATTGTAATCACTAAAGTAAGTTGAAGTCCATTCCTCCATGAGGAACTCAATGGCAGATCTATAAGTGACTCCACTAAATTTATCAAGGGGTGATGAGTTTGTTGAATGATGAGGTGTTTGGTAGAGGAGATATAAAGGGGGTAAATGCTAGCAGATGTATAGCACCATGTGGATGGTTCCCACAAGATAAGAGGAATCTGCTATCACGTATCAAGATATCTTGAAGCGCAAGACCTCAAGCAATAAATACACTATAAGGTCTATGAGTGAAACCACTCCAACGAACTGTGTACCCATCCTCCCGGTCTAGTGTGGCCATGAACCAGGGTCTAATGTGTACTCCATCAGGCAATAAACCCTCCTCCCACATGGATCAAAGGAGATGCTCTACATCTACTCGGATGCTATCTGTCCAAATCATAACCTTGAAGTGTGTAACACAAAACTCCATGAACTCTCTAACTTTAGACCATGAAACATATCTGAACCTAGTATTGGCCATAAGTGGTGACCATCTATGATGCTAAACTACAACAAACCACTAAAAGAGTAGCCTATTGCTATCCTACATAATATCTACCAAGCAGCCAACATGTAGAAATAATATCTTCCTTTGCCTCTTGTGAGCATAAATAACTCATGGAATGAATACTCTAGACAAATTAGTACTCTCCTCAACGTATTGAGTCTAGAAAGCTCACAAAAGAGTGTCATTGTCCTCTCCTTGTACCACTTTGTCTCCTTTGCCACATGTCCAAAAGGGGTATGGGTGCAAGAGCATATAAGAGTCATGGTCTTCAAGGAACAATCTTTGAGTTGGAAGTGAGTACACAAGGCTCTCCTATAGGCCCTTTGTGGAGATGGATCTTGGTCTAGGTCTCTTGGGTATTGGTTCTAAGCTATACACCAAGAGGCATAGACTCTCTCATTGGAGGCTCTATCTCACTCTCTTGTACCTCTCTCTACCTCCCTTCTCTCAACCAAATGAGTACCCTCACAAGCTACACTCTCTACATAGTAATATTTGAGTACCACAAGAAACACTCTCTACATAGTCTATATGGTCAAACAAGAATATATCTCTTTACAATCAATTTGAGTCTACACTACAACTTGAATCTCCCTACCTATTTATTGCTCATAAGCTCCTTTGGCCTTCTCTAACAATCCGTGGGTAATATACAAATAAGTCCTATAAAACTCCTCATCATGCCAATATTTCTTTGCCATGATATGTCTATGGGATATCTATCAAACTCTAAAAGCTCACTCTGGGATGTCATAAACGTCATATATACTACTCTCTTTCTTTGTGGCAAGAAGCTCATGTAGTGCTAATCTCTCTCTCTCTCTAAAGAACCACATGCTCCCTCTCCATTAAGTTAGTCTGCCTTAAGAGTACCTCATCCTCCCCAAGCGCTAAGCATGCATGACTAACAAGAGCAAATGATGGACTTGTATTCTTACAAGGAGACCTAACAATGAGCAACCTAACTATCTCCTCCCTTGCACCAAGACCCCTTAAAGCATCAATGCAAGAAGTGTCATTGTTGGAAACATGATGGGTATATCATGTCTCTTCAATAGAGTTGGAGTAGCATCTAGAGAGAGAGAGAGTATTAAGAGTGTCATCTACACCATCATGATCATGAAGGTTACCTATGAAGAAATGAATGTCCAATATCAACCCCAAATCCTCACTCAACATGACTCTACTAACCACTATCTGACCAATATAGTTCAACATGGCAACATAAACTATGGAGAACTCCATGTGCACAAATTAACAACCAAGTAGCTTTATTAAGTGTTTGATAATACAACTAATTGATAGCAATACACTATGAAAGATAACAATAGAACTCTAAAGTAGTTTCACACTAGTACTCTACATCTACTCTCACTTACATTCCTCTTGGACCTCATCCTCATGTGCTACAGGGACAAAATGCTCCTCTGATGGCCTTGGAAGAATAACATAGTAAATGTCGTCCTCTTATGAATCTTCCTTCCAAAAATAGACGGGTCAATAGCTATCCAACAAATGATTACTTGAACCGTCTCCCATCTGAGTGCCGAATCTGCTTTTGCAAGAATGACAACTCTGCCTCTATTGAAATAAGAATGAGCCCTCTCCAATCATAGTCCTCTCCTGTCCTCTCACACCTTACTCTTTATATTCAAGGCTAGTTCTCCATGTACTACCTTTGGATTCCTTGTTGGTGCAAGAACACAATTCACCATATGGAAAAATAGCCTCCAATCTTTGTATATACACTTCCTAGCTAGGTACCTTCTAGTGGTGAGATCTCTCATGGGAAACCAGTCTTGTACCCATGAGTAAGCTATTTGTAATATTCCAAGGACAAGAGAACTCTTCAAGAGAGAAAACATAGATTTCACACTCAATCCTCCGATGCCCCAAAGGAGCACCTTCTCTTTATTATATAACAAAGAGGATCCCCTCAAAGGAAGCTCCACCCTTGGATCAAATACATGGATTGGTGACCTGTCAGCAAGCTCTATCCTTGGATTAGTTGTTTGGATGAGTGATATGTCATTCCTTGTCCTATCTAGTTGGTCAAATGGGTTTGATTGAAGGGAATCTTTAGAGAATCTTCTTGTAGGAATCTCAGAATCACATGAGTAAGGTATCGTTGGAAAGCTCTTGACGAGACAAACCAAGGTGGAGGAAAGGCCAACCTTTCCTCTGTTGGGGGGGGGGGGATCCGCACATTTTCAAGGCCTAATTCATCCGTTTAGGCCTCCGAAATTGCCTTCAAAGATTTCAAGCATATTTTGGTTCCTACTCTATTAGTAGAAGTCCCCTTTTGGTGATACCTCTTTCTGATCTGTTTAGTCCATCATGTGTAACATCCTTCCAGATGTTACCAAACCAATTCTCACCTTTAAATCATATGTCTAGCTATTGGTTCTAAGGTTCTCAAGTCTATTTCGGTTTCTGCCCTATTAGTAGAAGTACTCTTTTGGTGATACTTCTATCTGATCTATTTTGACCATCATGTATAACATCATTCTAGATATTACCAACCCGAATTTCACATCTAGATCATATGGCTAACCCTTGGTATTACAGACCTCCCTCCTTTTAAGACGCAACGTCCTCGTTGTGCAATTGTTGCTCAAATGCTTGCACCAACACCGGTGCATATACCAAATTGGCAGCGGGTTCCCAGGTTGCTTCATAGAGGGGGTAACCTTTCCATTGTACTAGATATTCCACCCGCAGATGGCGAGTACCACGCATGCGCTTTTGGAGAATCCGCTCCACTTCATATTCCTCTGTGCCATCAATGACTGTCGGACAAGGTTGAATGTCCTGTGTGGAAGTACTTTGGCCTGAATATGGAGCATATCTGCGTAATAGGGAGACATGGAACACTGGATGGATCTTCATGTGTGGTGGTAGCTCAAGGTGATAGGCCACAGCGCCGATGCGACGAAGAATCAAGAAAGGCCTAATAAAATGAGGTCTGAGCTTACGAGATCCAACTAATGTGAGGTTGGTTGTCGATAGCCACACTTGATCCCCAACATTGAACTCCATGTGCCTACAGTGTGCATCAACATACTGCTTTTGTTGATTTTGTGCAATCTGTAACCTGTGCTTGGCGCTCTCCACACCTTGTTGGATTCTAGAAACAAATGTGTTGACTGCATCAACCTTGGTAGTCACTGGACGGATCTTCATCAAGCTAGAAGGTGTGAAGGGATGCTCACCATACATGAGGAAGAACGGAGTGACCTGGGTGGAGGCATTCATTGAATTGTTGTAAGCGAATTCTACCAACGGTAGTAGGGTGTCCCACCTCTCTTGCTATTCTAAGGTGAAGCCGCGTAACATGTCTTCAATCGTGCAATTAGCCCACTCTATTTGGCCATCTGTTTGTGGGTGGTAAGCTGTAGACATGGCCAACTTGGTTTTGAAGAAACCAAAGAGTGTTCGCCAAAACAAACTGGTGAATTGGGTGCCTCTATCGATGATGAGTACTCTAGACAAGCCATGGTGAGCAAAGACTGCATCTAAGTATAGTTGAGCTAGTTGTGGAGCGGTCACCTCCTTGGTGGTAGGATGTACATGAATCATTTTGCTGAGCCGGTCCACAAAGACCAAAATGGAGTCAAACCCTGAGGTGGTCTTGGGTAATTCACAGACGAGATCCATACTCACTTGTTCCCAACGTTGGGTAGGAGTGGGAAGAGGTTGAAGGAGCTCTGTAGGAGCTTGATTAGAAGCTTTGTTCTGTTGACAAAGTAGGCAGCTACGCACATAGTCCATCACGTCGTTGCTCATCTTGGGCCAATAGTAATGGCACTTGACTGCCTCCAAGGTCTTGTCCACTCCGACATGAGCTACAATGGCCAAATCATGACATTCCGCTAGAATGGTGGTGCGTAATTCTGGGACATTTGGGATCCACAATCGGTCCTCCCGAAAGGTGAGTCCTTGGGTGCTGGTGACACCTTTGGACGATGGCACTTCTACAATCTGTGGATCAGTTTTTGTAGCAGCTAGAATCTCTTGGCAGAATTCAGGGTTAATCTTAACCTCTGCCGCCAAGTTGTTGGCCATTGGCATGCGGGTGAATGCATCTGCAAGTTGCTTCTTACCTTCCACGTAGGTGATTGTCATGTTGAAGCGTTGTCGCCACTCTGCCCACCAAATTTTGTGACGAGATAGATCCTTCTACGTCTCGAGGTAGACTAGAGGTTTGTGGTCTGTCTCTACTACAAATGCCTTCTCGCCCAGGTAGTGCTTCCAATGCTTGGTTGCTAGAACAATGGCCAACTCTTCTCATTCTGTGGTGTGGTAGTTGCGCTCTGCCGGTAACAACTTTCAAGAGAAATATGCAATTGGATGCCATCCGTCATGCCACTCTTGTTGTAGGACTGCTCCTATTGCTATGCCTGATGCATCCGTAGCCAACTTGATTGGACATTTTGGGTCATACCACTTCAAGATTGGCGCATGTAGCAAGGCGGCCTCTAATTCTTGAAAGGCCAACTCTTGTGCAGTTCCCCATGTCCACTTCCTCCCCTTGCCAAATAGTGCCGTTAAAGGCTGTGTAACCTTGAAGAAGTCCTTGACAAATCTACGATAGAATCCTGTCAACCCCAAGAAGCTCTTAAGTTAAGTCTGATCTTCTGGGGCACTCCATTTTTGAATGACCTCTATTTTATCTGTCAATACTTGAATGCACTCTGCACTTACTCTATGCCCTAAGTAGTCTACTTCAGACTTGCCAAACTCACACTTTGAGATTTTGGCGTACAACTAATTCTGTCTTAGAATCTGGAGGACCTCTCGTAGATGTTGTTTGTGTTATGTCATCGTGCTACTATATACTAAGATATCATCCAAGAAGACGATAATAGACTTATCCAAGTATGGACAAAATATGTCATTCATTAGGCTCATGAAAGTGGCAGGCGCATTGGTGAGGCCAAAAGGCATCACAAGATACTCAAAGTGGCCATACCTGGTTTGAAAGGCAGTTTTGTACACATCCTCCTCTGCAATTCGGATTTGATTGTAACCGCTCCGCAAGTCCAGTTTGGTGAAGTATCTTGCTCCATGGAGTTGATCAAACAGGTCATCCATGCGAGGTAAGGGGTATTTGTTCTTCATTGTTTGTTGATTGAGACCCCAATAGTCAATGCACATGCGCATTGTACCATCCTTCTTCTTCACAAACAAGACAGGGGCCCCATATGGTGATACGCTAGCTTGGATGAACCCTTTCTGTAGCATCTCCTCAATTTGAGTCTTACACTCCTCCAACTCATGAGGTGATAGGTGATATGGGGCCTTACAAGGAGGTGTCTTCCCCGGGAGTGTCTATTTTGTGATCTACTCGCCTTTTAGGTGGTAATCTTGAGGGTAGATCATTGGGAAAGACATCTTGAAACTCATCCACCACATCCTTCAATTTCTCAGGAATTTGTCCAGCGAGTTGTGCACTCTGGACTTCTCTTATTAGACCCAGAAAACATCTATCGGTCTTATAGACAATTGTCGTCCTTACGACATATAGAGGCAGTTTCTGCCTGTGTGATTTTTCTTTAACCCCGGTGGGTTCTCACTTCTTTCTTCCTCCAATCCACCATTGGGTTGTATTGCTCCATCCATGGCATACCTAAAATTGCATCATAACGGGCTAACTGTATCACTCGCCACTCAATTGCTTCCCGATATTCTCCTATAGAGAGGGTTACCCGTCTAGGTAATGATTCAATCCTCTCTGTTTGCCCATTTGGTAACTCTACTTCTTCACTTCCATCTCTCTCTAGATCCATTCCCAAGCTTATTGCAACAGAGCGAGACAAGAAATTCTTTGTTACTCCCGGATCTATTAATACTCTCACTTGATTACCTTCTAGGATTCCATTCACAACAATCAATTGTGAGGTTGCCTTTTGGGATCTTTGCGCATTATTCTTCTTCCTTCCCTCGCTTCTTTGCTTCCTTATTAAGCCAGTAAGGCCGTGAGGTACATTTACTAGCAATCTTTGTTTTCCGAAGTGGTTTCCACCTCCTCCTCTTCAATGTGCCTCTCCATGTTGTTCAAAGATTGCCTGTACAAAGGCCGAGGGCCTCTAGGGAAACGAGTGCGACAATTGGTAGATATATGCCCAATACGGCCACAATTGTAACAACGGCGTTGTTCTCCTCGAGTCCCTTCTCCTCGTGGGACTCCATCTCTTCGTTCTTCTACCTGTCCTCGCTCTCCTTGAAGCGGCCGTGCTCCTCGATCCCGGAATCAAAGGTTGCCCAATTCCATCAGTACTGGTCCACCCATGTGTGGCATTTCTGCCCGATAATGTTGAGGTGGAACTACTCCTTCACCTCCACCTAACGCTCCGGCTATTCTCTGCGCACAAGCAATAGCTTCAAATACCGTGCGAGGGTTTTGCACCATGACTTCTTGGCAAATCCGCTCTTTCAACCCTTGTTTGAAATTGTCGAGAGCCTCTGCTGGACTCATGTTAGTAATTGCGACTTGTAGATCCAGAAATGCCTCCACATACTCTTGTACACTATTCTTCTGTCTCAATCCCCATAGTCGGGTTTGAGCCATCTGCACAGAATCCACCGATTGGAAATTCTTGAGCAGTCCTTCTTGCATTGCTGTCCATGTGACCTCCCTTCTCTCTGCTAGCATGGATCGTTCCCAAGCATCATACCATGTGAGGGCTTTATCGGTCAAGTGACCACATGCAAACACGCCTGCAGCATGCTCTGTGATCTCTGTTGAGAACAATCGAAAATATTGATTCATTTTCGAGATCCAATTCTCCACTACTCCCATCGTACGCTGCCCCTTGTAAGGCTTGATGTTGCAGGTCTTCTTCATCCGGAGTAGCAATGTGGCTTCATCGTTGATAGGGTTCATAGGCACGGGTGCCTCTCCAAGTACTTCAATCGTAGGTATTGGGTTTTGAGACGGCTCTTCTTCTTGCATCGCTTGATCGTTCCTGAGGATCTGCACTTGACTTTGCAATGTCTCCATGGTCATCTTAATCTCTCGAAATTCATTCAACATCCCTTGCATTCCTTGCACTAGCTCTTGCAACTGCAGATCCATGGTTCCTGCAACACCCAATTGCTAACGTCTACTTCAATACAGAGTCAATATAATCACTTTGGAAGGTGCACAAACTATCGGAACTACCATTGGGACCTCAGAAGCTATCACTCGTTGATAATACTCCTCACCAAAATTCCTAACCACAAAATCTCTAAACATCAATTTCGGCCTCACTACATAACGGATTTCTACTTGAGTGTTGAAAGGGAGAGGATTTGGGACATTCATATCCATATTATCATAATAGAATGTAGATCGTCAAATCCCACTCTCTGTCATATATCACCACAGGTAGAATCACCGGGTTTGGTGAGTTCATCACTCTATCCATGAATTCCGCACCAAAGTGATAAACTAGCAATACTCTCATCTGCTCACGCTGGATGTACATAACCTTGATGTGGAATGGGTTTGAGAATGGAAAGCTAGGTGCGGGAAATTGTCTCCCCGGCGCATCCATCCCATCCGCTCTCTAAAGTCCTTCCTAAGTCTAGTGATTACTCTATGTTCTCCACCTCAAATTACTCAATTTCAGTAGTTCGTGCTATTCCAAGAGGGGTGATCCACTCTCTTGGACTAGAACACTTGCTCTGATACCATTGTAATACTCCGAGGACAAGAGAAGAGAGAAAACACAGATTGCACACTCAAACATTCGATGCCCCAAGGGAGCACTTTCTCTTTATTATATAGACAAAGAGGATCTCCTCCAAGGAAGCTCCACCATAGGATTAGGGACACAGATATGTGACATGTCAGCAAGCTCCACCCTTGGATTACTTACTTGGATGGGTGACCTGTCTGGTCTAGGTCCTATCTGGTTGGTCAAACGAGCTTTGACCAGAGGGAATCTTTTAGGGAATCTTCCTGTAGGAATCTCAGAATCACATGAGTAAGGTACCGTTGGAAAGCTCTCGACGAGACAAACCAGGGTGGAGGAAAGACCAACCTTTCCTCCGTTGGGGGGGGTAATCTACACATTTTTGAGGCCTAATTCATCCGTTTAGGCCTCCAAAATTGCCTTCAAAGATTTCAAGCATATTTCGGTTCCTACTCTATTAGTAAAAGTTCCCTTTTGGTGATACCTCTTTCTGATCTGTTTAGTCCATAATGTGTAACATCCTTCCAGATGTTACCAAACCAATTCTCACCTTTAAATCATATGTCTAGCTATTGGTTCTAAGGTTCTCAAGTCTATTTCGGTTTCTGCCCTATTAGTAGAAGTACTCTTTTGGTGATACTTCTATCTGATCTATTTTGACCATCATGTATAACATCATTCTAGATGTTACCAAACCAAATTTCACATCTAGATCATATGGCTAACCCTTGGTATTACATCTCCCTGCTCATACTTGCTCTCCACTACATCTATGGATGCTATCCCCTTACCTTTTTTTGGATTAGGAACCACTTGGGTTTCACTACCTCCATCTTTCCCTCTATTGGCTTCCTCATAACCTCTTCCCCCATGATAAGTGGAATTTGGGCAATTTCTTTGGATATGGCCTCTTCCTCCACAACCAAAACAATTTCTGTTATTAAATTGTTGGTTGGTTAGCCTTCTCTTTATGGATTGTTTTCATAACTCCTAGGCCCTCTCCCTACATTCTGATCCACCTCTCTCTTCTCCCATAGTTGCACCACATTGATCTTGAGATCCGCAAGTTGTTATGTGATGGTTTGAAGTGGATCATTTGGTGGAGATGCAAGAATTGGAGCAACTTCTACTTGTGGTGCAACCCTTGCCACCAAAGTATCAAAAGTTCCACCATACTTGTAACCTTGAGGATATGTGCAACCTCCTTCACCATCAAATCACTCTCATCCTTTTCCAAACTCTCCTCCATATGAATTGCGACCTTGATAGCTTCAACCTTGGAAGAATGTTTCTCATATCTCACCTTGCTTCTAATTTGTGATCTCAATCCTCCCACAAAATCGGTAAATAGTAACCTTAGTGCGTAACTATTTCACAAGTATATAATCTAGGGGTGAGAGACTTCAAGAGAGCTTGTACAATAAATAATGAGAGGAGGAAGAATGAGTGGGCCTCATTATTACCAGCTTTCTTTGAGGATGCAACACTTTCATGGTATGAGTCACAATACCAAAAGAGAGAGAGAGGAGAGATGGTTTGAAGTGGATCCTTTGGTGGAGGTGCAAGAATTGGAGCAACTACTACTTGTGGTGCAACCCTTGTCACCAAAGTATCAGAAGTTCCACCATACTTGTAGCCTTGAGGAGGATGCACAACCTCCTTCATCACCAAATCACTCTCATCTCCTTCCAAACTCTCCTCCATACGAATTGTGATCTTGATAGCTTCAACCTTGGAAGAAAGTTTCTCATATCTCACCTTGCTTCTAATTTGTGGTCTCAACCCTCCCACAAAATTCTTGGTGAGCATGGCCAGTATCCCAATCATTGTAGTCTCCACATCATCTCCACCCTTCCTCAACACTATACAAAATCTGGATTCTAACTTTTCCACTCTTTCCACATAGACACTCACTTTCTCTCCATCTCCTTGCTTGAGAAATGTAACCTCACTCATCAATCTCTCAGAAATCTCATCAGGAAGAAAGTTCTCAATGAGTGCTGAAGTCAAAGTCTCCCAAGACTCTTCTTGCCCATCTCTCTTCTCTCTTTTGGTATTCTGACTCATACCATGTAAGTGATGTATCCTCAAAGAAATCTGGTAATAATGAGGCCCACTCATTCTTCCTCCTCTCATTATTTCCTATGCAAGCTCTCTTGAAGTCCCTCACAAAGGCCTCCACATCTTCTCCATCCTTGCCAAAGAAAACCGGAAGTTTCCCCATCTTAACCTCTCACTATCTTTCTTTTCTCTCAATTTTTCTTTTTCTTTTTCTCTTTTCTTTTCTCTCACTCTATAACTAATAGAGTATATACATGACTAACACCATTTGAGAGTAATCCACCCTAGGGAACACAAAAGGTTCAGGTTGCTCCAAGATTTCTATAGCAACATCAAATTCTAGAGTGCATATTAATCAAACCCTCATGGATAGTTTATCCATAAGTTGAAAGATTATCTCCATCACTAATCTTGAGAACTAGCTGATGAAGGTGGTAGTATTTATGTAGTTGTACTAAGACTCTCTCCAAGATCCTTCACCAAAGTCTCCAAAAGTGATTTTACTCTACTACACTCATGTCCTTTTGGAAGTGCTTCAACTCCACAAAACTCACACAACTCCTTGGTCTTAGATCTTCTACCTCCCAATCTTGGTGAAGAAGGTCCAACATGCAAACCCAAGTCAAGTAAGCCTCTCCTTTCCCTCAATCTCTTGCTCTCAAAGGTCAATGGACATGAACTTGCCTTATGTCCCTTCTCTCCACACAAAAAGCACTTAGACTCACTCTTTCTCCCAAGTGGTGTAGGTTTTTGGATCCTCTCAACACTTTCTTCAAATTCTATTGTAAACCCTATTTTCCTCAAATCCACCACTACAATCACCTCAAACCCTTGGGGAACCTTGCATAATCTCAATTTCCACTCTTATTGAACCTCCATGTTCCCAAGATGAATCTAAACACTCAAACATGCTTTTTGTTGATCTCAAACTCCTCATGCATGAGATCTCCATTCTGTAGAATTGACCCTTCCTCACAATGTCACTCAAATCTCCCAACCAGTATGTCACAGTCCTCTAAAATTTTTCCCACTTGATCAAAACTCTAGGGCGTCACTCCTTGAAAAATGTCAGATCTTTTCATTGAGCCATTTGGCCTAGACATCTTTCTATTCAGCACACATATTTCAGATTTGATCTGAAAACCACCCCCCTCGCTTCAAAAACTCATAACTCTCAGCACAAGAACGATCTCTCTCTAATTTTTGTGACAGTAGGTAGGATACAATAAACTGAATTTTCTTGGAAATTTTCAAGATAATTCACTGAAAATTGAAGAAATGGCAGACTCTGTACAATTTTCCTGAGAGCATGCAGTTGCGTGAGCACTTTACCCTATCAACTTTCAAAAATTCTAGCTCAGTGTGCATAGTATCTCTCACAATAATTTCAAGTGTGCTAACTGAAAGATAACCCAAGCTATCATGTGTAGAAATTTCAAATCCAAATCTCAAACTTGATATTTTGTCCAAAATTATTTTAATCCCCAAAATCTACAATCCACCTCACACAATCTCTCCAATTCCCCTCATGTGTACAAGATGTACAAAATCACCTCAAAGACATCATAATGAACTACAGGGTATACAAATGGATCTTGGTTCTCTAACATAAGTTCAGCCCTCTCCTCTCCTAATGTTCTCTCCAAGTGAGCTCTCATAGCCTCCTTTTGCCTAATGTAGAATTGAACACGGAACATTATCTTGCCTTTTAGAGAGGTCCCGGCAACAGAACCAAAAATGTGAGCCGGCCTGTCTCTCACTCAGGATGAACCTCTGATGGTTATTATGGTAACGCACCATAGACTAAGAAGACAAGGAACCCCAACTCCATCATACTCCTCCAAGGCTAACACTCCAAGACTCAAGACATTGCTCACTAGAGAACTCAATGAGAGAGAGAAAGTTGCAAATGAAAGGATGATGAGTACCTCCTCACCCCTTGTTTATATACTTGTGAAATAGTTACGTACCAAAGTTACTAATAACCATAGTAACTCAAGTGACTAGACAAAAAGTCAAGTAAAGTCAAAAAGTAGAAAGGAATATCCATTCACATGGGCATATTCCCCTAAGCATGTGGTCTTACCTTGATCCAACCACTAAGTCAAGGATTCCTTCACATGGGCTATCCTTGGACTAAAGAAGAATCCAAAATAAAAAGGCTTGCGGGCCCAAGAGTTCTCAACTCTTTCATCAAAGCCAAACACTTAGGAATAATACCAAGTCAACACACTAAAATCCAAAATAGTGGTGCTCATCTTTTCTACTTCCTCTAAAGTAAGGTCTCCTCTATCTTAGCTATGACTAAATTTAGCTAACCATGACTAATATAGAACCATCCTTTATCTCTATATAAATAATATCTCTTAAGTACTTGTAATACCAAGCTAAATATCACAATACCACACACATGCACAAATGGATGTTACAGTACAACTTTCCATAGAGCATGTAGTTGCGGGACCAATTTACTCCATCAACTTTCAAAACTTCTCGCCCAATGTGCATAGTAGCTCTCATAATAATTTCAAGTGTGATAATTGAAGAATAACCCAAGCTCTCATGTGTAGAAATTTCAACTCTAGATCTAAAACTTGAGATTTTGCCCAAAATCACCTTTATCCCCCAAAATATGCAATCTACCTCACACAATCTTTCCAAATCCTCTTATGTGTACAAGATGTAAAAAATCACCTCAAAATATCATAATGAACTACAGGGTATTTAAATAGATCTTGTTTCTCCAACATAAGTTTAGCCCTTTCTTCTCCTAATGTTCTCTCCAAGTGAGCTCTCATAGTCTCCTTCTGCCTAATGTGAATTGAACTCGGACATTCTCTTGCCTTCTAGAGAGGTCTTGACAACAAAACCAAAAATGTGAGCCAACTTGTCTCTCACTTAGGATGATCCTTTGATGGTTATTATGGTAGTGTACCATGGACTAAGAAGGCAAGGAACTCCAACTCCATCATACTCCTCCAAGGCTAACACTCTGAGACTCAAGACCTTGCTCACTAGAGAACTCAATGAAAGAGAGATAGTTGCAAATGAAAGGATAATGAGTACCTCTTCACCCCTAGTTTATATACTTGTGAAATATTTACGCATCAAAGTTACTTATTATTGGAGTAACTCAAGTTATTAGGCTAAAAGTCAAAAAGTAAAAAGGAATATCCATCCACATAGGCATATTCTACTAACCATATAATCTTGTCTTGACCCAACCACTAAGTCAAAGATTCCTTCTTATGGGCTATCTTTGGATTATAGAAGAATCCAAAAAAAAAAGCTTGCGAGCCCAAGAGTTCTTAACTCTTTTCTCAAGGCCAAACACCTAGGAATAATACCAAGTCAACACACTAGAATCCAAAATAGTGGTGCTCATCTTTCTCATTTTCATGCAAGAGCCCAAACACTTAAAGGAAACCATGTAGTTAGTTGGCTAAGCACTTTGATTCCTTGGTTATGAAAACTTGGTCTTGACCTTGACCTTCATAAAACCTACCCATACACTACACATGGGCACAGAAGCTAGCACCAATGGAGATTGAAGCCATCTTACAAAGACCACTTAGCACTACATATAAGGAAATATTGCAATAAAATGGTGGTTGCTTTTATTGTCACCAAATTGGGCATTGCATTTCTAAATGTGTACTCAAGAATTGACAACCTCGACAAATCACCCAAATGGAGTTTGTGGAGTTTGATGATCAAGGAATCCCAATAGAAGAATTTGAGCTACCTATTGGGAACTTGATTGGTTCCAATGAGATTGAAGGTTTGACCTATGCAAGTAAGTTTGTTTCAATTGCAAGGTATGATGTGATGGTGGTTATAGGATTTTGGTTGATTCTTGAAGTTCAAAGAATTCTTTTTTCATGCAATTAAAAAAAGAATTGAATATCTCTATCCAAAAATAATTAGAAATAGATTGATGATGGCGGATGGTAAAAATAGTTCTCCATTTCATACCTCACATTTTATAACATTCAAGATTGAGAAGGAATATTTAGAATGTATGAGGTTTGTAGTGGCACCTCTACACTATGATGTCATTCTAGGTTTGCCTTGGCTTGAAAGTCATAAGGTTCAATTGATTGGATTTAACCACAAATTCAAGTACAACACCAAGGTAAGAATTACCAATTAGGTTGTTTTGCACCTTTGAGTAAGACATCCAAGAATAGTTAGTCCTAAGATGGGAAGTTTATCAATAAAGTAACCATAGAGCAAGCTTTGAAGAAAGATATTCCTATTTTTGAGGTGTGGATCAAGTAGATTGTGCATGGAGAATTTGATGAAGACCAAAAGTCTCATAAAAAAATAGTTGATCAAATAGTTCAAGAGTTTGTAGATGTGTTTCTGAATAATATACCAAAGAGATTACTTTCCTATTGTGATATGCCTTTGAAGATTGAGTTATTGCCAAGAAATTCTCATGTGAGTAGACCAATCTATCAACTCTCACAAAAGGAATGGATGAGCTTCAAATAACACTAATAGAGTTATTGCAGAAGGATTTCATATGATATATTAAAACTCTTTGAGGAGCATCGATACTATTTGTGTAACAATATGGAATTTAGTGATAAAGTTAGTTAGGGCTAATGAAATAGTAAATAGGAAAAAATTTCCTAGAATGTCCTAGAAGTATCTGGGAAGCTTTTTGGAAAGCTCCCCGACTAGCTTAGCTTGCATTCCAAGTAGGTAGCTTCAAGAAGCTTCCAACTAGCTTTGCTTGCACACCAAATAAACAACTTCTAGAAAGAAAGCTTCTTGAGAAGCTTCCCAGTTAACTTGGCTTGCACTCCAAGAAATTGGCTCAAGGAAACTTCTCAAGACCTTACATGCTCCCTATAAATACCAAAGTTGAAGCTCATGCTAGGCATTTGGAGTGTCTCTCATTCAAGTGACCCAATGTGATCTTTCATTCTCTTATTTATCTCTTTGATCTTGGATCTTTTATATTGATATCAAAGCAAGAATGAGATGGATGGAATTTATGGATACCAAATCCATTTCCACCAAACCATTGGAATTTTTGTGTTTGGGTACGACCGAAGCATCACTTCACACAATTCATCACCTCATGTTTTGGGCAGAATTTTCTAAATGCAATCACCTTGTTTGAGGAACCCTTGGTATTTCTAGTTGTAACTTATGGAGAACGGTGGACGTGTTGCATCTCTGTGTTAGTAAATTAGATAAATTGAGAGTGGTGTGATAAAAAAGCAGCAATGCCAAAGGTCATCATTGCTATGCAGCAAAAAATTGAGCACCTTACTCGATTGTTGGATGAACAAGACCAACAACAACAAGAGCACATAGAGAGAGTATCATTTTTAGAAGTAGAAGACCGAATCCAATTTCCAAAACCTAAGGTATTTGATTGTAAGAATCTCCCAAGCATAATGGAGAATTTTGTATTTGATTGTGAACGTTATTTTGAGCCTACAAATTGTGAAGATGAACGGAAACAAATTCTCTTAACTTCAACCCAATTAGACAAAGCAGCAAAGCTATGGTGGCAATTCCAAGTGGAACAAGCTGAAAGGCAGTTTGTTGCACCAATTGTGACATGGGAAGAATTCAACGTTGCAATAATTGGGTGATTTCAAGTGATAAATACTAAACAAGTTGCACAAGATAAATTAATAGAATTAAAGCAGGTTGGTTTTGTGAACTAGCTTATCTCTCACTCAGGATGAACCTTTGATGGCTATTATGGTAGTGCACTATGGACTAAGAAGACAAGGAATCCCAACTCCATCATACTCTCCAAGGCTAACACTATAAGACTCAATACATTGCTCACTAGAGAACTCAAATGAAAGAGTGATAGTTTCAAATGAAAGGATGATGAGTACCTTCACACCCCTTGTTTATATACTTGTGAAATAGTTATGCATTAAAGTTACTATTTACCAAAAAAACTCAAGTTACTAGGCTAAAAGTCAAGTAAAGTCAAAAAGTATACAGAAATATCCATCCACATAAGCATATTCCACTAAGCATGTGATCTTATCTTGACTCAACCACTAAATCAAGGATTCTTTCACATGTGCTATCCTTGGACTATAGAAGAATCCAAACCAAAAAGGCTTACAGGCCCAAGAGTTCTCAATTCTTTCCTCAAAGCCAAACACCTAAGAATAATACCAAGTCAACACACTAGAATCCAAAATAGTGGTGCTCATCTTCTCCACTTCCTCTAAAGTAAGGTCCTCACTATCTTAGCTATGACTAACTTTAGATGATCATGACTAATGTAGAACCATCTTTTATTTATATAAATAATATCTCCCAAGTACTTTTTATACTAAGCTAAATATCACAATATCACACACATGCACAAATGGATGTTATAGTTTTGTAAGAAGCTACATCACGCAATTCTAAAACACCATTATGCAAATTCTAGATAAAATGGATGGTGATGCTATAGATCAATTTGTGGGAGGCTTGAAGTCACAAACCAAATGAGAAGTAACTATGTAAGAGCCAAAATACTTGGAAGAAGTCTATAGCTAGTAGAGCACTTTGATTCCTTGGTTGCAACAACTTTGTCTTGACCTTGATCTTCACAAAACCAACTAGCAAATAACATACGTGTTGAGGAGCCGACATTGATGGAGATTGATGCCATATTATGAAGACCACTTGGTAGAGCGGATCAAAAAAGATTATGACAAAATGGTGGTTGCTTTTATTGTCACCAAATTGGACATTGCATTGTTGAATGTCCACTCAAGAATGTGCAATCTTGACAAATTGCCCAAATGGAGGTTGTGTAGCATAATGATCAGGAAAATGAGGATCCCAATACAAGATTTTGAGCTACCTAATTAGTTCCAATGGGATGGAAGACTTGACCTATGCAAGTTTGCTTCACTTGCAAGGTACAATATCTGATTGTGGTTTTAGGATTTTGGTTGATTGAGGAAGTTCAGAGAATTGCATGTTTATGCAATTAGCAAAGGAATTGAGTATTCCTATCAAGCTAGTAGTTGGAAGTAGATTGATGATGGCGGATGGTAGAAAGGGTTCTTCATTCCGTACCTCATATCTTATTACCTTCAAGATTAAGAAGGAGTATTTGGAGTCTATGAGGTTTGTAGTGGCACCTCTACACTATGATATCATTTTGGGTTTGCCTTGGCTTGAACGTCATAAAGTTCAATTTGATTGGAATCGACGGAAAATTCAAGTACAACACCAAGGTAGGAATTTATAATTAAGTTATCTGGTACCTTTGAGTAAGACACCTAAGAATAGTTAATCCCAAGATGGGAAGTTTTTCAATAAAGCAACCATAGAGCAATCTTTGAAGGAAGATAAGTCCCAAGATGAGAAGTTTGTCAAGAAAGCAACCTATAATACCAATAGCTAGATAGATGATCTAGATATGAAATTTGGTTTGGTAACATCTAGAAGGATGTTTCACATGATGGACTTAGTAGATAAGCTAGAGGTATCACCAAAAGAGTACTTCTACAAATAGGCCAAAAATAGAAACATGCTTGGAAACTTTAGAATCAATAGCTAGGCATATGATCTTGAGGTGAAACTTGGGGTGGTAACATCTGGAAGGACATAACACATGATGGAGAACATAGGTCAGATAAAGGTATCACCAAATGAGCACTTCTACTAATAGGGAAAAAGCCAAAAATAGCCTAAACTTTAAAGCTAACTTTTAAGCTATTTTTGAAGGCCTAAACAGATGAATTAGACCTCAAAAATAGAAAGTTTCTCTCCCCTTAGATTAAAAAAGGCTTTCCTTCTTCCCCCCATGATTCATCGTGTTGAGAGCTTTCCAATTGTACCTTACCCATGCAATTTTCAGCTTCCTACAAGAAGATTCTCTTTGGTCAAACCCATTTGACCAACTAGATAGGACAAGGACTAACATGTCACCTATCCAAACAACTAATCCAAGGATGGAGCTTGCTGATAGGTCACCAATCCATGTATCTGATCCAAGGGTGGAGCTTCCTTTGAGGTGATCCTCTTTGCTATATAATAAAGAGAATGTGCTCCTTTGGGGACATAAGAGGATTGAGTGTGAAATTTGTATTTTCTCTCTTGAAGAGTTCTCTTGTTTGCAAAGTACTACAAACTGAGTAAGCTTTGAAGGAAGATAAGTCCCTAGATGGAAGGTTTGTCAATGAAGCAGCTATAGAGCAAGCTTTGGAGGAAGATAAGTCTAATTTTATAGTATGGATCAAGCAGATTGCACAAGGAGAATCGGTCGAGGGTCAAGAGCCTCATCAAGCAATGGTAGATCAACTTGTTCAAGAGTTTGCGGACATGTTTTTGGATGATTTGTCAAAGGGATTACACTCCAATTGTGGTATGCACTTCAAGTTTGAGTTATTGCCAAGGAGTACTCCAATGACTAAACCAATCTATTGGCTCTCACCAAAGGAGTTGGAAGAGTTACAAACAACACTTATGGAGTTGTTAGAGAAGGATTTTATACAACATAGTACATCTTCTTGGGGAGCACCGATATTATTTGTTTCAAAGAAAGATGGAGGAATTTTTTTTGTATTGATTATCATGTGCTCAATAAACAAATGATGAAGAATGCATATTCCTTACCTCAAATTGATTACTTGCTTGATCAATTGAGTAGAGCACGATCAAGTTGGATCTTCATAGTGGCAATTAGCAAATCCTCATTGATAGGGAGGATGTGCAAAAAACTGCCTTTTGTACAAGGTATGGGCATTTTGAATGGAGAATTCTACCTTTTGGCTCACTAATGCTCCAACAATCTTCATGGATCAGATGCATCGGGTGTTGGATGGAGTATTGGACCAATACATGGTGGTGTTCTTGGATTATATCTTAATCTATAGCAAGACAATGGTAGAACACATGAATCATGTGCAAGAAGTCCTAAGACAACTACGACAATAGAAATTTTATTGCAAGAAGTCAAAGTGTGCCTTTTGTCAAAAGGAAGTCACCTTCTTAGGTCACAAGATCTCATCAAAAGGGATGAAGATGGAAGAGGAGAAAATCAAGGCCATTATAGATTGGCCTACTCCAAAGGATGCTATAAAAGTACAAGCATTTAATGGATTGGCCAGTTTTTACCAATGGTTCATCCATTATTATGCTCATGTGGCTACACCATTGATTGACCTCTGGGGGAAGAACTTGAGCTTCCAGTGGACCACCAAGCATGAAGAAGCATTCTAGAAGCTGAAACATATGGTGTCTTCAAGACCCATCCTTCAACCATATGATCCTTAGCTTCCTTGTGTGGTTGATTTTGATGCTTCTTACTTTGCAATTGGAGCAGTGTTGCAATAGGAATTCCTATATGGACTACATCTCATTACCTTTGTGTCTTGTTGACTAAATATAGTTGAAAGAAATTACTCTACTTGAGATCAGGAACAACTTGCAATGGTATATGCCACCAAGGTATGGAGGCATTATCTCTTGGGGAAACAAGTGATCATGCAAATTGATCACAAACCATTATTGTAGACCTTACACTTGGAACACATGAAGAGTTGACATCATCAATGGGAAGAGCAACTCCAATTGTTTGACATCAAACTTGAGTACAAACCAAGTAGATTCCATGTCATCCTTGATGCTCTATCACAATGACTTGATTTGAAGTCTCTTCCTCTCATCACGGTGGCAATTACAACGGTGGCAATTGACTCTAAGGCCTAAAATGATTTTTGGTCAACTCAACAAGATCCCTTCTTCCAAATGGTACATGGTCGTCTTACAACATGTGACAAGGAGTACAACACTTTCTCCTTCAAGGAAGGCTTCTATTCCATGAGAATCAGATCTATGTTCTAGCCAAAGGTGATCTCTGACTTGTGCATCTTTAAGAAGCCCATGATTTACCAATAGTTGGTCACATGGGTGTGGACAAGACCTTTGGTACCCTCCAACGCCATGGGTGGTGGCCCACCATGACAAAAGATGTTTGAGAGTTTGTTTGATCATGTAAAAACTGCCAAAGTAACAAGGCCAGCAACCAAAAGCCGAGTGGACCCCTTCAACCACTCCCCATTCCATCCACTTGATGGGAACATGTGAGTTTAGATCTCATCACATCCTTGCCCAAAACAAAGCAAGGGCACACAACAATCATGGTGTCTGTGGATAAGCTTAGAAAGCAAACCCACTTGGCACCAACTTTTGATACCATGGATGCTCCAACCTTATCACAAATCTACTTTGACAATGTCTTCAAACATCATGGGATGCCACGTATACTCATCTTTGACCGTGATCCTTGATTCACTAGGACGTTTTGGCAAGCACTCTTCTAGATACTTAGCACCAAGCTTGCTTTGTCCACGGCCTATCATCCTCAAACTAATGGACAAATTGAATGTGCAAATTGTATTTTGGAAGATATGTTGCATGCCTTTGTCAATGTCCATTCCCAATTGAGATGAATGTCTTGCAGCTGCAAAATTTACCTACAGCAATTCCAAACAAGCAAGAACCGGATTTTCTCTTTTCTTTCTCAATTTTTTTCCAAGATCCACTTGTTTTAGATTCTCTTCTTGCTCCTCTTCTATATCAGATCCCTCATACTTCAACCTTCTTGACCACCATCTCCCAATCTCTCCAACGAGCCAAATCTCACATCCTTATTGCATAGAATCGTCAGAAACAATATGTGGACCAACATTGTCGTGATCTCACTTTTGAAGTTAGAGATAAAGTCATGATATCCTCTAGTAACCTACCCCTCCCACTTGATACTCGAGTTTGTAAACTCACCTCTAATTAGATAGGACCCTTTGACGTCACCCAAATCATCTCTCTTATTGCTTATTGACTTGCCCTACCTTGTTATATGCGCATCTACCTTGTCTTTCATATTTCCAAGTTAAAACCTTTTGATCCTAACCCATCTTCCTTTTCCTCTCATGTCCAACCTTCTCTTCCTCCCATCTTTATCAATGATCATGAGGAGTACAAAGTTGATTGTATCCTTGCACGTTGCCACATTCAACAAGGACGTCAATAACATACAAAGTACAAGGTCCTTTGGAAAGGGTGTCCCCTTCATGATGTCACATGGAAACCTCTTTCTCACCTCCAGAATGCACAAACCGCCATTCAGGAGTTTGAAGCTTCAATGGCAACGAGGACGTCACCAACTAGCAGCGGGAGAATATGTAACAATATGGAGTTGAGCAATGTAGTAAGTAAGGCTAATGAAGTAGAGAATAAGCTAAATTAGCCCAAATATTCCAAAAGCATCTAGGAAACTTCTTGGGAAGCTTCTCAACTAGCTTAACTTGCATCCCAAGTAGGTAGCTTCTAAAAGCTTCCAACTAGCTTAGCTTGCATGCCAAGTAGGTGGCTTCTAGAAGGAAGCTTCTTGAGAAGCTTTCTGGTTAACTTGGCTTGCACTCTAAGGAAGTAGCTCAAGGAATCTTCTTGAGAAGCTTCTCAAGGGCCTTGTATGCTACCTATAAATACCAAAGCCAAAGCTCATGCTAGGCATTTGGAGTTTTCCCACAGTCAAGTGTCTCAATGTGAATTTCTATTCTCCTATTTCTCTCCTTGGTCTTGGTCTTTTACAATTGACCAACCTCTTGGAGAAGACCTCAAGCCTTTAGTGGACCACCAACCACAAAGAAGCATCCCAAAATTTGAAACATATGGTGTCTTCAAGATCCATTCTTCAACCATATGATCCTCAACTACCTTGTGTGGTTGATTTTGATGCTTCTAACTTTGTCATTGGAGCTATACTGCAATAGGAATTTCCTAATGGGTTACATCCCATTGCCTTTGTATCTCACCAACTAAACACCAGAGAAAAAAATTACTATACTCAAGATCAAGAATAACTAGTAATGGTATATACCACCAAGATATAGAGACATTATCTCTTGGAGAAACAAGTGATCATGCAAATTGATCATAAACCCTTGTTGTAGACATTACATTTGGAGCACATGAAGTGTGGACATCATCAATTGGAGGAACAACTACAATTGTTGGACCTCTAACTTGAATACAAATATGGTAGGTTCTATATCATCTATAATGCCTTATCACGATAAGTCTCTTCTTGTCATCAAGGCAACAATTATGATGGTGTCAATCGACTCAAAAGTCCAAATCAAGTTTAGGACTGTTTTATAACAAGACTCCTTCTTTCAAATGGTACAAGGTCATCTTATAGCACCCAAAAAGGAGTACAGCACCTTCTCCTTCAAGGAAGGCCTTCTATTTTATGAGAACCAACTCTATATTCCAACCAAGGGTGATCTACAATTTTTTTGCCTTCAAGAAGCCCATGACTTACTAATTGCTGGTCACATGGGTGTGGACAAGACCTTAGGTACCCTAAACTTCCAATGGTGGTGGCGCTACATGGCACAAGATATTCAAGAGTTTACACAATCTTGTGAGAGTTGCCAATGCAACAAGGCCAACAACTTGAAACCAAGTGGACTCCTTCGACCAGTTCCTGTCCCATTTGCTCAATAGGAGCACATGAGCTTAGATCTCATTTCATCCTTGCCCAGGATAAAGCAAGGTCATACAACAATCATGGTGTTTGACTATAAGCTTAGTAAGTAAATCTATTTGGCATGAACCTGTGATATAGTGGATGCTCCAACATTGGTCCAAATCTGCTTGGATAATGTTCTCAAGCATCATGAGATGCCTTGTGTACTCATCTCTGACCATCATCTTTGGTTCATCAAAAAAAATTGGCAAGCATTCTTCAAGCTATTTGACACCAAACTTGCTTTGTCCATGGCCTATCATCCTCAAATTGATGGACAAACCAAACATGCAAATCACACCTTGGAGGATATACTTTGTACCTTTGTCAATGTTCACCATACCAATTGGGATGAATGGCTTGCAATTGTTGAGTTTTCGTACAATAATTCTAAACAAGCAAGCATTGGATTCTCTACCTTCTTCCTTAATTTTAGCCAAGATCCACTTGTTCCAGATTCCTTCTTACTCTTCTTCCCTTTGATTCCTACATACTTCCACCTTCTTTACCACAATATCTCAATCCCTACAACAAGCCAAATCTCAAAATTTGTACAACAAGCCAAATCTCAATTTTTTTACTCAAAATTGTCAAAAACAATACATTGACCAACATTTTTGTGATCTCACCTTTCAACTTGGTGATAAGGTCAAGCTTTCTTCTAGTAACCTACCTCTCTCACTTGATACCTAAGTTTGTGAACTTGCTCCTTATTGGATAGGTCTATTTGATGGCACCAAAATCATTTCTCCTATTGCTTATTAATTGACTTCCCTTGCCTTGTCATATACAAATCCACCTTCTCTTTCATATTTCCAAGTTGAAACCCTTTGTTTCTAATCCATCTTCCTTTTCTTCTCGTATCCAACCTCCTCTTCCTCCTATCTCTATCAACAATCACGAGGAGTATGAAGTTGATTGTATCCTTGCACGTTGTCACATTCAACATGGCTGCCAACAACATATTAAGTACAAAGTCCTTTGGAAAGGGTATTTCCTTCATGATGCCATTGAGGAGCCTCTCTCTCATATCCAGAATGCACAAACGACTACCCAAGAGTTTGAAGCTTCTATGGTGACAAGGACGATACCAACTAGTGGTGTTGTGTTGTGGCTTGCATAGGCTATGGAAAAAATAAACTAGTGTGGTTTATCTCTATAGAGATGGAATAGGTTGAATGATGGATCCCATGGTTGAGCTATGGCTATTTGAGCAATCAATGTGCATTTAAGTGCTTTGCCATGTGGAGTATGATCTTATCCTTTTCAAGGGCTCTAATGTATATAGGAAATGGAGAGTTGAAAGAAAGGTGTGTTTTAGTTTGAGGTGTCTCAAACAAGAGGAGGAGGACTATAACAATATGGAATTGACTGACAAGTTAGTCAAGGTTAAAAAAGTAGCAACTAGGCCAAATTAGCCTAGAATATTCTAGAAGTATCTAAGAAGCTACTTGGTACTTTCCAAGTATTGGATAATGTGCATGCCAAGTGGTGACTTTTAGCTTAGTTTGCATCCCAAGTAGGTAATTTCTAAAAGGAAGCTTCTAGAAAGATTCCAACTAGCTTAGCTTGCACACCAAGTAAGCAACTTCTAGGAGACTTATTTCTAGCTTCCCGGTTACCTTGGCTTGCACTCCAAGAAAATGGCTTAAGGAAGCTTCTTAAGAGCCTTGTATGCTTCTTATAAATACCAAAGGCCAAGCTCATGCTAGGCATTTGGACTTTTCCTCATTCAAGAATCCCAATATGATCTTTCATTTTCCATTCTCTTATTTCTCTCCTCGGTCTTTTATATTGGTATTAGAGTAGGAATGGGATGGATAGAATTTATGGACCACCAAATCTATTTCTGCCAAACCATTGGGATTTCAATGTCCCTAAACTATCCAAACATTATTTCACATAATTCATCACCTCACACTTTGGGCAGAATTTTTTCAGTGTGATCACCTTATCTAAGGAATCCTTGGAAATTCTAGTTTTAAGTATGGAGAATGGTGGACGTGTTGCATCTATGTGTTTATAAATTAGATAAATTAGGGGTAATTTGATAGAGTAGTAGCCATGGGAGCAATACTCAAGGTTAGCATTGTTATGCAGCAACAAATTGAGCACCTTACTCAATTGTTGGATGAATGAGACCATCAATGACAAGAGCACATAGAGAGAGCACCATTTTGAGAAGGAGAAGAGCAAATCTAATTTCCAAAACCTAAGGTTTGATGACAAAAATCTCTTGACCTTAGTGTAGAATTTTGTATTTGATTGTGAATGTTATTTTAAGCTACAAAGCTTCCAGATGAACGGAAACATATTCTCTTAACTTCAAGCTAATTGGATGGAGCAACATAATTATGGTGGTAATTTCAAGTGGATCAAGCTGAATGGCAGTTTTTTGTGCCAATCTTGACATAGGAAGAATTCAAGGGTGCAATAATTGAGCAAATCCAAGCGTTAAATGCCACACAAGCCACACAAGATAAGTTGGCAAAGTTGAAGCAAATTGGTTCTATAAGAAGCTACATCATGCAATTCCAAAACACTTTTATGAAACTTCTAGATATATTGGATGGTGAAGCTCTGGATCAATTTTTAAGGGGCTTGGAATCATAAACCAAGTTGGAAGTGACTATGCAAGAGCCAAACACTTAGAAGAAATCATGCAATTGGTTGAGCACTTTGATTCCTTGGTTGCAACAACTTGGTCTCAACCTTGATCTTCACAAAACCTACCAACACAATACACACAAGTGGAGGAGCCAACACCAATGGAGATTGATGCCATCTAACGGAAAACACTTGGCATAGCAGATCAAGAAAGATTACGGCAAAATGGCGGTTGCTTTTATTGTTGCCAAATTGGACATTGCATTGCTGAATGTTCACTCAAGAATGGATGATCTTGGCAAATCATCCAAATGGAGTTTGTGGAGTGGAATGATTAAGGAAACAAGGAATCTCAATACAAAATTTTAAGCCACCTACTATAGACTTGATTAGTTCTAATGTGATTGAAGGCTCAACCCATGTAAGTTTGTTTCACTTGCAAGGTACAATATTTGATTTTGGTTGTAGGATTTTGGTTGATTTTGGAAGTTTAGAGAATTGCATGTTTATACAATTAGCAAAGGAATTAAGTATTCTTATCAAGCAAATAATTTGAAGTAGATTGATGATAGTTGATGGTAGAAAGGATTTTGTATTCTATATCTTGCATTTTGTTACCTTCAAGATTGGGAAGGACTATTTGGAGTGCATGAAGTTTGTAGTGGCACATCTACACTATGATTTCATTCTAGATCTACCTTGGCTTGAACGTCATCCAGGTTCAATTTGATTGGAATTGACAAGAAATTTAGGTACAACACCAAGGTATGAATTTTGGATGAGGTTGTTTGGCACTTTTGAGTAAGAAACCTAAGAATATTCAGGCCCAAGATGGGAAACTTTTCAAGAAGTAGCCATAGAGCAATCTTTGGAAGATAAATCCCAAGATAGGAAGTTTGTCAATGAAGCAACCATAGAACAAGCTTTAGAGGAAGATAAGTATATTCTTGCAATGTGGATCAAATTGATTAAGCATGGAAAATTTGAGGAGGATCAAAAGCCTCATCAAGCAATGGTTTATCAAATATTCTAGAAGTTTTTAGATGTGTTTTTGGATGAGTTGTTGAAGGGATTACCCTTTGATTGTGGTATGCCCTTCATGATTGAGTTATTGCCAAGAAGTACTCCAATGAGTAGACCAATTATTGGCTCTCACCAAAGGAATTGGATGAACTACAAAGAACACTAATAGAGTTGTTGGAGAAGGATTTCATATGATATAATACATCTCCTTGGGGAGCACCAATACTATTTGTTCCAAAGAAGGATGGAGGACTTCACTTCTATATTGATTATTATAGCCTCAATAAACAAATAGTGAAGAATGCATATCTCTTGCCTCAAATTGATGACTTTCTTGATCAATTGAGTGGTGCACAATACTTCTTCAAGTTGGTCCTCCAAAGTGCTTATTGCAATATTCACATTGATAGAGAAGATGTACAAAAGATTACCTTTTGTACAAGGTATGGGCATTTTGAGTGGAGAGTTTGGCCTTTTGGGCTCACTAATGCTCCAATTGTCTTCATAGACTAGATGCATCAAGTGTTGGACAGGCTATTGGATCAATACGTGGTGGTGATCTTAGATGATATTTTAATCTATACCAAGACAAAAACAGAATATGCAAATCACATACAAGGAGTCCTAAGATGACTACATCATTGAAAGTTTTACTATAAGAAGTCAAAGTGTGCCATTTGGCATAAATAAGTTGTTTTCTTGGGTCACAAGATCTCATTGGAGG
This sequence comes from Lunularia cruciata, assembly GCA_948567375.1. Classification (NCBI taxonomy): domain Eukaryota; kingdom Viridiplantae; phylum Streptophyta; class Marchantiopsida; order Lunulariales; family Lunulariaceae; genus Lunularia; species Lunularia cruciata. The sequence goes on from OX419756.1 coordinate 16,513,897, forward strand.
AGATCAAGATGGAAGAGGAGAAAATCAAGGCCATTATTGATTTTCCTACTTTGAAGGATGCTATAGAAGTACGGGCATTTAATGGATTGGCCAATTTTGACCAATTGTTCATCAACTACTATGCTCATGTTGCTCAACCATTGACCAACCTCTTGGGGAAGAACTCAAGCTTTTAGTGGATTGTGAGCTGGCCTGTCTCTCACTCAAGATGAACTCTTGATGGCTATTATTGAAGCGTATCATGGACTAAGAAGGCAAAGAACCCCAACTCCATCATACTCCTCCAAGGCTAACATTCCAAGACTCAAGACATTGTTCCCTAGAGAACTCAATGAATGAGAGATTGTTGCAAATGAAAGGATCATGAGTAATTTTTCACACCTTGTTTATATACTTGTGAAATAGTTACAAACCAGAGTTACTAAACTAGAGTAACTCAAGTTACTAGGCTAAAAGTCAAGTCAAGTCAAAAAGTATAAAGGAATATTCATCCACATGGGCATATTCTACTAAGCATGTGATCTTATCTTGACTCAACCACTAAGTCAAGGATTCCTTCACATGGGCTATCCTTGGACTATAGAAGAATGCAAAACAAAAAGGCTTGTAGGCCCAAGAATTCTCAACTCTTTTCTCAAAGCCAAACACCTAGGAATAATACCAAGTCAACACACTAAAATCCAAAATATTGGTGCTCATCTTTTCCACTTTCTCTAAAGTAAGGTCCTCTCTATCTTAGCTATGACTAACTTTAGCTAATCATGACTAATGTAGAACCATCCATTATCTCTGTATAAATAATATCTCTCAAGTACTTGTAATACCAAGCTAAATATCATAATACCACACACATGCACAAATGGGTGTTACATTTACTCCCGAACTAAGTTTTCACTTTGTCTTCAAAGTGAAGGTCTCTCTACCTTCTATGATACATCTTCAACTTATCATGGTTAATCTTATCAAAGTGTCTTCCTCCCAACTCCTTGAGATCATAGGTGTAATTGCCCCACACCTTCTCCACTATGAAAGGTCTAAAGTACTTAAGGCAAAAACTTCTTTTGCACTCTCTTGAATCGAATAGAATCAAACAACATTACCCAATCACCTTCTTTGAAAGGCTCCACCTTCTTCTTGCCTTGCCTCTTGTCATAGCTCTCCTTTTTTTTCCTTTGGGCTTGCTCCACTCAAACCATAGAAATTGCTCTTGCCTCTTCCAACTCCATGAGTTATTCCTTCCTTGACTTCTCTGCATCACCTCATTGTAATTTCTTCAATCTCCTATGAATGCTTTGGAAGGTAGGAAGATCAAAATGAATAGGTAGGGTAGACTCAATACCATATCCCAATTGAAATGGAGAATATTCGATAGAAGTCTTCATGGTTGTCATGTACTCCCACAAAACTACATGAATCTTCTTGTCCCAATGATGTTTAGCCCCCTCCATTTCTGCATCTTTGGCCAACATCATGCACAAGGTCAGATTGGTTCTCTTTGCCAAGCCATTGCAATTTTTCTTATAGGATGTAGTTACTCTATGTGTGATAGAGAAATGTCATAGCATGGTTGTAATGATGCTTCTTGTAAACTCTACTCCTCTATCAGAAACCAACTCCAAAGGGTATCTAAACCTAGTGATAATGCATTCATAAAGAAATCTACCAACTTCATCTTCATTCTTGTCCCTCAATGGTCTAGCCTCAACCTACTTGGTAAGGTAATCAGTAACTACCACAATGTACCAATTGTTCCTTGGGGTTCTATTGAGAGGACATACAAAATCAATTGCCCACTTCTCAAAAGTTCCTAATAATAAAATTGATCTAAGTGGTGGAGTGGATGTAGACTTTCTAGCAAAAGCTTGACAAACATGAAAAGTTTTGCAATAATCAAGACAATCCTTGAAAATCTCTCTCCAATGGTAACTTGCATCTAGAATCTTGAAAGTCGTCACCTTTCCTACAAAGTGTCCTCCACATACTAAACCTTCATGAAACTCCTTTATGAGTAGGATAGACTCTTCCTTACCCACTGCTCTTTGAAGTAGACCATATGCTCCTTGGTGAAAAAGAATATCTTCCACCATTATGTAATGTCTAGATCTTGCTGCAAGGGCCTTCCTCTCCCTAGCATGCATCCCTTATGGATAGTTACCTCTTGTCACAAAATCCACAATCTCCTTGTACTCCATTGGAACCTCTTGAGTGACTGAGATTTTCATGAGCTCCTCATCCAGGAATGAATCATGCACTAGCTCATCTCCAGCATGATCATAGGCTCTAGATAACAAATCAACATTTGCATGTTTCTTTCCTGGGCTATCCTTAATGGTGTAGTCATACTCAGACAAGAGTATCATCCACCTTGCTAGTCTCCCTTCAACATTAGGCTTGTTGAAGATGTACTTCAAAGCCTTGTGATCCGTGACAATGGTGGCTTTCCTTCCAATCAAGTAGTGTCTAAACTTCTTGAGACCAAAGATCACTACCAACCCTTCTCTCTTCGTGATAAAGTAGTTCTTTTCTGCTGAAACCATCTATTTACTAGCATAAGCTATTGGATGATCATGCCCATCTTGGTCTGATTGACTAAGAGTGCATCCTATAGCTACATTAGAAGCATCAGTGTAGAGGATGAAGGGCTTACTCCAATCAGGTTTAGCAAGAATTGGAGCTACAACAAGGGATTGCTTGAGCTCCTCAAGAGCTTTGAGAGCCTTCTTGTCTTCTAAAATCACCATGTAATCTACACCTTCTTCATGTAGATGGTCAATGCATAAGCCTTGTTGGAAAATGAGAAGATGAACCTCCTATAGTACCCAACCATCCCCAAGAATTGGCATAACTTTATCAAGCTTAAAAGGAATGGAAGGTCTGAGATTTTCCTCACCTTCTTAGGATCAATTGTTATTCCATCCTTGGAGATGATGTGCCTCAAAAGTAGACCTTCTTCACATCCAAAAATGCACTTCTCTAGGTTGAGTGATGCATTTTCCTCATCTAAGCATTACAAGACCTTGATTAGGTGCTCAAAGTGCTCCTCCTTGCTCCCATAGACACAAAAGTCATCAATGAAATGTCTCACAAATTTCCCAATGAAAGATTCAAATACAATGTTCATGAACCGTTGGAATGTGGCTAGAGCATTGCAAAGCCCAAAAGGCATGACCTTGAAATCATAAGTTCCCCAAGGTGTGGTGAATATGGTGAATGTGGTGAGTTGTTGATGTTCTGGTGCAATCTTGATTTGGTTATATCCATTATAACCATCTCAAAAACTTTACCTCTCATGACCTGCAACCTCCTCCAAGAATCATCAATGAATGGTAATGGGTAGTAGTTCTTCTTGGTAACAACATTGAGCTTCTTGTAATCCATAAATACTCAAAGCTTGCCATTCTTTTTCTTCACAATCACAATTGGAGACACCCATTTTGAATTCTCCACCTCAAAGATAAATCTTGTTTCCTTGAGCTTATCAATCTCCTCCTTCACAACCAAAGATATTGGTGGGCTAATGCAACATTGCTTCTGGCGGATTGGTCTTGCATATGACTCTACCTCTATCTTGTGCTCCTCCAAGTTGACTTCTTCAAATCCTTGTAACTGAAAGCAAACACATGGATGAACTTGCGGAAAATCTCCTCAAATCTCACCTTCTCCTCCTTGGTAACATTTGGGCCATACTTAAGGGTAGTTAACCTTCTCTCTACCTCCTCAAGTGTCAATGGTGATTTATTTGGGTCCTTCAAAACCTCTAGCTTAGGTGCAAAATCCATAACACACAAGGGATAAACCTGATTCATATTCATCATTTTCAATGGAAGTCTCCTCCTCCATGCTTGTATCTACACATGAAGCTCCTTCTTCAAAATCTGATTCCCAATAATCAAAAGATGGTGTATCTGAATGTGAAGTGTTGGTGGTGTTAGTCACAAGAATTGCGACTCTATGGTTTGATGGCCCAATCCTCAAGTACCCTTTGTGCCATCAATCAGTTGTGCATGCTGCTCTCAACAATGGCACCCCAAGAAGTAAGTCATAGCTTGAATCCTTCAAGACTTTGAAATTCATGTGATTTTGAACTCCCATAACTGAAACTACCACCTTCTCCATCACCCCTACTAGTTGAACTTGTTGCTTGTTTGCCATGCTCACCAAAAATGTTGAAGGTCTAGAGGGTATCATACCCAACTTCTTCATCAACCTTTCTGACATGGCATTCATTGCTGATCCTCCATCAACCAATGCATCCTTGATATTGTGACCATTCACTCTCACATCAATCTTGGAGGCATATTGACAAGCCTCCCATGGTGTTGGCTTGGTATCCACCACCCCCATTGATATTGGAGTTTTAGCCTTCTTCTTCCTCTTGCTCCTTGTAGAACTCAAACCACCTCTAAGCTCCTTTCTCAAGGTAGGATTCAAAGCAATCAATTGGCCCACTATGATGTTAGCCTTGTGACTACCAACATCCTCCAACACATTGTAGTTCCATTGTTGCTTTGAAATCGAGAAGTCCTCCATCCCCAACTTCTTCCTTGGAGTCTCTGTTGTTGATGGTGTTGAGGTAGGAGTGCTCCTAGTAGACATAAGAGTATCCTTGCTTAGAGTAAATCCTTGAGAAGAGTGAACACCCTCTGCAAAACGAGCTCTCTTCTTCTCTTGTGCCAAAAGCTCCAAATTAAGACCCTTAGAGTTTGAGCGCTCTCTCTTCTCATACTTTCTCTCAACCACATCTATAGATGCTATCCCCTTACCTTTGTTTGGATTAGGAGACACTTGGGTTTCACTGCCTCCTTCTTTACCTCTATTGGCTCCTTCATAACTCCTCTCTCCATGGTAGGTAGAATTTGGGCAATTCCTTTGGATGTGACTTCTTCCTCCACAAGCAAAACAATTTCTCTCATTAAAATTTTTGGTTGGTTGGTTGGTTGGCCTCCTCTATATGGATAACTTCCATAACTCCTAGGCCCTCTCCCCACATTATGATCCACCTCTCTCTTCTCCCATAGTTGCACCACATTGATCTTGAGATCTACAAGTTGTTCTGTGATGGTTTGAAGTGGATCCTTTGGTGGGGGTGCAAGAACTGGAGCAACTACTACTTGTGGTGCAACCCTTACCACCAAATTATCAGAAGTTCCACCATACTTGTAAACTTGAGGAGGATGCACAACCTCTTCACCACCAAATCACTCTCATCTCCTTCCAAACTCTCCTCCACACAAATTATATTCTTGATAGCTTCAACATTGGAAGAAGGTTTCCCATATCTCACCTTGCTTCTCATTTGTGGTCTCAATCCTCCCACAAAATTCTTGGTGAGCATGGTCTCTATGCCAATTATAGTAGTCTCCACATCATCCTCACTCTTCCTCAACATTATGCAAAATCTGGACTCTAACTTTTCTATTCTTTCCACATAGACTCTCAATTTCTCTCCATCTCTTTGTTTGAGAAAGGTAACCTCACTTGTCAATCTCTCATAATTCTCATCTAGAAGAAAGTTTTCAATGAGTGTTGAAGTCAAACTCTCCCAAGACTCTTCTTCCCCATCTCTCCTCTCTCTCTTTTGATATTCTAACTCATACCATGTAAGTGTTACATCTTCAAAGAAATCTGGTAATAATGAAGCCCACTCATTCTTCTTCCTCTCATTGTTTCCTATGCACGTTCTCTTGAATTCTCTCAAAAAGGCCTCCACATCTTCTCTATCCTTGCCAAAGAAAACTGGAAGTTTCCCCAACTTAATCCCTCGCTATCTTTTTTTCTCTCACATTCTTTTTTCTTTTCTCTCACTCTATAACTAATAGAGTATATACATGATTAATACCATCTGAGATACTCCACCCTAGAGAACACAAAAGGTTCAAGTTACTCCAAGATTTATATAGCAACATCAAATCCTAGAGTGCATATTAATCAAACTCTCATGGAAAGTTTATCCATAAGTTGAAAGATTATCTACATCACTAATCTTGAGAACTAGCTGATGAAGGTGGTAGTATTTTTTTTGCTATACAAAAACTCTCTCCAAAATCCTTCACCAAAATCTCCAAAAGTGTTTTTACTCCACTACACTCATGTCCTTTTGGAAGTCCTTCCACTCCACAAACCTCACACAACTCCTTGGTCTTAGATCTTCTCCCTCCCAATCTTGGTGAAGAAGGTCCGACATGCAAACCCAAGTCAAGTAAGCCTCTCCTTTCTCTCAATCTCTTGCTCTCAAAATTCAATGGACATGAACTTGCCTTATGTCCCTTCTTTCCACATAAAAAGCACTTAGACTCACTCTTTCTTCCAAGTGGTGTAGGTTTTTGGATCCTCTCAACACTCTCTTCAAATTCTATTCTAAACTCTCTTCTCCTCAAATCCACCCCTATAATCACCTCAAACCCTTGGGAAACCTTTCATAGCCTCAATTTACACTCTTGGTGACACTCCATGTTCCCAAGATGAGTCTAAACACTCAAACATGCTTTTTGCTCCTCTCACACTCTCATGCATGAAATCTAAACTCTGCAGAATTGACAATATCAGTCAAATCTTGCAACTCATATAACACAGTCCTTTGAAATTTTTCACACTTAATTACAACTCTAGGGTGTCCCTCCTCACAAAATTTTAGATCTTTTCATTGAGCCATTTGTCTTAGGCACCTTTCTATTCAGCACACATATTTCAGATTTGGTTTGAAAACCACCCTCCTCACTTTAAAAACTAATAACTCTTTGCTCATGAATGATCTCTATTTAATTTTTGTGTCAACAGGTAAGATACAATGCACTAAATTTTCTTGGAAATTTTCATTAAAATCCACTGCAAATTGAAGAAATTTCAGACTCTGTATAATTTTCCAGAGAGCATGCAATTGCGGGAGCAGTTTACCCTATCAACTTTCAAAAATTCTAGCCCAGTGTGCATAGTAGCTCTCATAGTGATTTAAAGTTTATTAACTGAAGGATAACCCAAGCTATCATATATAGAAATTTCAAGTCCAATCCCAAACCTGAGATTTTGCCCAAAATCACCTTAATCTCCAAAATCTACAATCCACCTCACACAATCTCTCCAAATCCCCTCAAGTGTACAAGATGTACAAAATCACCTCAACAACATCATAATGAACTACAAGGTATAAAAATGGGTCCAATTCCTTTAAACATAAGTTCAGCCCTCTCCTCCCCTAAAGTTCTCTCCAGTGAGCTCTCATAGCCTCCTTCTGTCTAATATAGAATTGTACACGGAACATTATCTTGCCTTCTAGAGAAGTCTCGACAACGGAACAAAAAATGTGAGCCGGTCTGTCTCTCACTCAGGATGAACCTCTTATAGCTATTATGGAAGCGCACCATGGACTGAGAAGGCAAAGAACCCCAACTCCATCATACTCCTCCAAGGCTAACATTCCAAGACTCAAGACATTGCTCCCTAGAGAACTCAATGAAAAAGAGATAGTTGCAAATGAAAGGATCATGAGTACTTCTTCACTCCTTGTTTATATACTTGTGAAATAGTTATGCACCAAAGTTACTAATTACTAGAGTAACTCAAGTTACTAGGCTAAAATTCAAGTAAAGTCAAAAAGTATAAGGGAATATCCATCCACATGGGCATATTCTACTAAGCATGTGATCTTATCTTGACCCAACCACTAAGTCAAGGATTCCTTCACATGGGCTATCCTTGGACTATAGAAGAATCCAAAACAAAAAAGCTTGTGGGCCCAAGAGTTCTCAACTCTTTCTCAATGCCAAACACCTAGGAATAATACCAAGTCAACACACTAGAATCCAAAATAGTTGTGCTCATCTTTTCCACTTCCTCTAAAGTAAGGTCCCCTCTATCTTAGCTATGACTAACTTTAGCTAACCATGACTAATGTAGAACCATCCTTTATCTTTATATAAATAATATCTCTCAAGTACTTGTAATACCAAGCTAAATATCACAATATCACACACATTCACAAATGGTTGTTACAAGACCACCAAGCACAAAGAAACATTCAAGAAGCTTAAACATATGATGCCTTCAAGACCCATTCTTCAACCATATAATCCTCAACTACCTTGTGTGGTTGATTTTGATATTTCTAGCTTTGCAATTGGAGCCACATTGTAGCAATAATTCTCAAATAGATTACATCTCATTGCCTTTGTGTCTTGCCAGCTAAATATAGCAAAAAGAATTACTTTGCTTGAGATTGGGAACAACTAGCAATGGTATATGCCAACACGGTATGGAGGCATTATCTCTTGGGAAAACAAGTGATCATTGGATTGATCATAAGCCCTTGTAGTAGACATTAGATTTGGAATACATGAAGAGTTGACATCATGATTGGAGGAGCATCTATAGTTGTTTGACATCAAACTTGAGTACAAACCTGGTTGGTTCCATGTCATTCCCGATGCTTTATCACAAGGATCTAATTTGAAGTCTCTTCCTCTCATCAAGGCAGCAATTACAACGGTATCAATTGACTCTAAAGTCCAAATCAAGTTTAGAGCTTAACAACAAGATCCTTTCTTTTAAATAGTACAAGGTTATCTGCATGCAACAAGGAGTACAACACCTTCTCCTTCAAGGAAGGCCTTCATTATATGAGAACCGGATCTATGTTCCAAGCCAAGAGTGATCTTCGACTTGTAAGCCTCCAAGAAGTCCATGACTTACTAATTGCTGGCATATGGGTATGGACAAGACCTTGGGTATCTTCCAATGCAAATAGTGATGGCCCTACATGACATGAGATGTTCAAGAGTTTATTTGATCTTGTGAGAGCTAAAAATACAACAAGAATAACAACCAAAAACCAAGTGGTCTCCTTCAACCACTTGAGAACACGTGAGCTTAGATCTAATCACATCCTTACCCAAGACAAAGCAAGGTCACATAACAATTATGGTGTTTGTAGATAAGCTTAGTAATCAAATCCATTAGGCACCAACCTTTGATATTCTAGATGCTCCAACATTAGCATAGATCTACTTCAACAATGTCTTCAAACATACATGGGATGTCTCATGTACTCATCTCTGACCATGATCCTTGATTCACAAAAGAATTTTGGCAAACACTCTTCCAAACTACTCGGCACCAAGCTTGCTTTGTCTACGGCCTATCATCCTAAAACAGATGGAAAAATTGAACATGCAAATTGCACCTTGGAAGATATGCTTCATGCCTTTGTCAATGTGCACCATACCAATTGAGATGAATGTCATGCAGCTACAGAGTTTACATACAATAATTCCAAATAGGCAAGCACCAGATTCTCTCCTTTCTTCTTAATTTTAACCAAGATCCACTTGTTCCAAATTCCTTCCTTACTCTTCCTCCATCTCATGTCACACATACTTTTGCCTTCATACCACTATATCCCAATCCCTCCAAGAAGCCAAATCTCATCTCCTTGTTACTCAAAATTGTTAGAGATAGTATGCATACTACCATTGTTGTGATCTCACCTTTCATGTTGGTGATAAGGTCATGCTCTTTCCTAGTAACCTACCCCTCTCACTTGATACACAAGTTTGTAAACTTGCTCCTAACTAAATAGTACCCTTTGATGTCACCCAAATCATTTTTCTTGATGTTTATCAACTTGCCTTGCCTTGTTATATGCACATCTATCCTATCTTTCATGCTTCAAAGTTGAAGTCCACCAAAGTTTCAAAGTCTACCTTTTGTTCCTAATCCATCTTCTTTTCCTCTTGTGTCCAACCTTCTCCTCCTCTTGTCCCTACCAAGATCATGAGGAGTATGAAGTTGATTCTATCCTTGCATGTCACCACATTTAACGAGGCCACCGACAACATATAGAGTACAAAGTCCTCTAGAAAGGGTATCCCTTTCATTATGCCACTTGGGAGCCTCTTTCTCATCTCCAAAATACACAAACAGCCATCCAAGAGTTTGAAGCTTCAATGATCACAAGGACAACACCAACTAGAGGTGAGATAATATGTAACAATATGGAGTTTACCAAAAAATAGTCAAGGCTAACAAAGTAGCAAATAGGTCAAATCAGCCTAGAATATTCTAGAAGTATCTAGGGAGCTACTTAGTACCTTCCAAGTATTGGATAACATGCATGCCAAGTGGTGATTTCTAGGAGAAAGCTTCTTGGGAAGCTTCTTGGCTAGCTTAGCTTGCACCCCAAGTAGGTAGCTTCTAAAAAGCTTTCAACTAGCTCATCTTGCATACCAAGTCGGTAACTTCTAGGAGGAAGCTTCTTGGTTGACTTGGCATGCTCTCCAAGCGAATAGCTTAAGGAAGCTTCTCAAGAGCCTTCCTTATGCTTCCTTATATGCTTCCTATAAATACCAAATCCCAAGCTCATGCTAGGCATTTGGAATTCCCTCATTCAATAGTCCCAGTATGATCTTTCACTTTCTATTCTCCTATTTCTCTCCTTGGTATTTTACAAGGACGTTGGGAGTGAGAGTTGTAGCAAAGCATGAGCCTTAGAGTATCAAGGAAATCATTTGAGCAGGAAATATCCCATGCTCCTGATCTACCACAGCCAAAATCTTTTCTCATCAGACTTTAGAATTCTACACCATGACAACTTACGAGATTGGATGGTGGCACATTCAGTGTAGCATTCATGGAGTAGACTATGGAAAACCTAAATCATGTTTTCCTTTTAGTGCTTACTTAGAAGCAAGTCTAGGATTTGATAATCTATGTGCTCTTATAGATGAAGAATGATTCAATTTCACTCTTGAGCTTCAAGGTGGAGTTGTGGGGTCCATTTGTCAAAAAGTGAGGCTAAATGAAAAATTTTCATGAGTTTGGGTCCCAATAGGAGAAGCCTAGACTTCTTCAAGGATTGAAGAACTTTGGGGAGGTCATTTGAGAAGACAAGACCACAAATAAATAAAGGGGCTAATAGGCTACAATTGGGAGATAGAAAACAAATGATTTAGGTAGCTTTTAGGGGAGATATGATCAATTGAATCAAGGTGGGTAGAAATCATACTTAGGAGCAGAAAATAAAAAAATTTGAAAGCTTTGTGAAACATTTTTATAATCTGTTAGTGGATTTGGAGAGTAAATAATGTGCTTATAATATTTAGTGCAAGAAATTTTAGGTTTTGATCAATCTCAAATTAGATCTGATCAATTGAAGTTGGAGTTATGGGAAGTGAGGTGTTGGATATGAGATATTAATCAGGTTTGGAATTTTTGTCACTCCTAAAGTTGTGATTTGATTCACTTTCTGAAAATCATCAGTATTGTTGGTGGTTAGGTCTTGCACCTTTGAGAAAAAATTTCATGTGAATTCCTGAAATAGAAAATCTAGGATCTTGGATCAAGCATACCTGGATCTATAGAGCTTAGCAATTAGTCTAGCTCAAGAATTGACCCATATCTAGGGATTGGGATTTGACTCAGCCATCAAACTTTGCAAGGGTTTAGAAAAGAGCACAAATAGCTATTATACAAAATTTGGTTGGCTTAGGGTCTATAAAGAGTAAGAACTGATGCTATAAGTTCCACTAAAAATATTGTCATAAGCTCAAGAGGAGCATTTCTATCATCAATCACTACTAAATGCCAACTTTTCCATTTTTGTATCCATGATTGAAGATTCTAGGTTATTGGAGTGGCTTTGAGAATTATTTCTATCTCTAATCTTGAAATCTGGTGTAAATTGCCAAGACCTAGGAGAAAACCTTCAATTTGGGATTTCAAAATTATTGTGAAAATCTACAAAAATTGGCCAAGTTTGAGACCTTGTCAAGGGAGCTATAATAGTCTAATTTTGATTTAATTCTTATCATTGGAAATCTTATCTCATAGGCTTTCAATTAAATTCTATAAATTGCACATCTAAGTGACATATAAAAAGTTATATCCATATGAGTTGCAGAGAGTTTTCCTCATCAAAAAGATATAGAATTTCTCACTTGGTTTAGAAATTGATTGAAACCTAGAGAAAAAGTTGGAGGAAGCTTGGAGCATAGGTTGAAATTTGTTTGATGATAGAGAAAAAAGGCTATGAAGCTTATTTTTGACAAAAGGCATGGAGAGTTGTTGCTAAATTCTTGTGATTGGATACTCACTATGCTTACATGCATGTTTGTATGCCCAATTGGTTTGGATTGGTGTGTGGGTATTTCACTTAGGTTCTTTCCTTCTATGAGTATTTTATATTTCTCCTTGTTAATATTGGAAGTGATGACAAATAGACCAAGAGTGTGTGTTATGATGACAATTTAGGTTGCCCGTTACTACCCTACCCGATAGCAAGAATAACAAAAACAAGAGTGGAGGGTTCTAATGGTTGGGTAGTGACACACATGCTCAAACTAGTTGTGATAAATTTACACACAACCTCCAATCCATTAGCTCCACAACTAGGCACCTTTTGTGTTCCCAAAGAGAGAAAGGCAAAGTATGAGAGGATATGTGATAATATGGAGTTTACATATGAGTTAGTTGAGACTAAGAAAGTAAAAAATAGGCAAAAGTAGCTAAGAATTATAAGAATATTCTAGAAATATCTAGGAAGCTACTTGGGACCTTCCAAGCATCAGGTAATGTGCATACCAAGTAGTGATTTTCTGCTAGCATAGATTGCATGCCAAGTATGTGGTTTCTAGAAGGAAGCTTCATGATTAGCTTAGCTTGCATGCCAAGTAGATGGCTTCTAGAAGGAAACTTCTCAAGAAGCTTTCCAATTAGCTTGTCTTGCATTCTAAGAAGGCAGCATTTAGGGTGGCTTTTAGGTTGCTTCTTGAGAAACTTCTCAAGAGCCTTGTATGTTCCCTAAAAATACCAAAGCCCAAGCTCATGTTGGGCATTTGGATTTTCCCTCATTCAAGAGTCCCAATATGATCTTTCACTTTGATCTTCCATTCTCTTATTTCTCTCCTTGGTCTTGTACAAGGGAGATGTTTTGGAGATCTCTTGCAATGTAGGGTTTTGGGGAAGAGGTGGTTTGGGGATCTCCCATAGCACAAGGTTTTAGGGAGGGGGCAATAAGGAGATCTCTCGCAATGGGGGGTGTGGGATTGACAATAGCAAGGGGCGGTAGGAGATTGGAGAAGGCCTTGCATGCAACACCTAACCCTAATTTGAGAGCATGAAGAATTTGGGAGCCAAAGGTTAGAGGTAGCATTGTGATTCTTTTGGGGGTAGGAAGAGAATCAAGGGATTGATCATAACATCAATGATTCAAGAAATCAAATGCAGATTCAAACAATCAAAAACAAAACAAGAGAAAGACTTCTTACATTTGGGTAAGGAAAGTCAAAGCTACACTTTGAGCTCAAGTAAATCAAGATCACTCTTGCAAAATTTTTTAACCAAATTCCTAATTTGATGCTTGTCTAACCACACCCACTATAAATGGTCATGTAGTCATCTTTGGTATGAAATTCAATTAAATAATCCACTTCTTTGAACTCTTCCATGTTCTCCATATCCCAATCCTTCTCATAATCAAAACATGTCATAGTTAATGTCTCTTTCTCTCCTACTTTCTTCAACCTCTTATTTCTCTCTTGCCCTCAAAATCTTCTATCCCTTATTTCACTCAAAATCCATCTATCCCTCCCTTCTCTTGACCTTCTTCTATTTCTCTCTTGCAATTTCTCTCCTTATTCTATCCCTTGTTTCTCTACTTCTTCCTTTCTTTCCTCCTCCTAAAATCTCATGCGGTTTCTCTCTTTTTCCAAATCCTTTATTTCTCTCCTCTCTTCTCCAAAAACACCTAACCCTTTGATAATCCCATGCCTTTTTGACCTCTCTTGTATATCTCTATCTAGTTTCACTCCTCTCCTCTCTTCTCTCGCTTTGCAAATCCTCCAACCATTTGCAAATATGACCTTTCGACAATCCCTTTTCCTTCTTGTTGATCCTTGTTAAAGGGTCAACCCTTGTTATGACCCTTATCAATCCCTTTTTTAATCTCTTCTTCCTTCAGACATTGATCTCTCTTGTAATATATTTGAAATTTTGACACTTTGAGAATACTCCAAGATTCTATCCTTGTCTCCCAAATTTATATCTTTTTTATGAATTGCTTATGAATTTCAATAGAATCTCATGATTTTTGCCTCTCTCCTTTTGTACTTCCAAGTAGTTTTTTAATTTTCTCCTTCTCTACCTCAAGATTAAATTTGTTTCCACCTTTTCCTCCTCGAGATTAAATTTTTTTCCTCTCTTTTCTTCTTCTTCTTCTCATACAAAGATTGTTTCCTCATTTTAAATTTTCCTAGGGATAAATTTTTTACCTCTCTTCAAAGATTCAAAGAGTGATTATTTAGAGCAATAAATTTTTTGTGGTCTCAATCTCTTTTCTTCTCCTACACAAAAATAATAAGTTTCCTCTCTTTTCTTACTTACACAAATCACAAGCATTTTACAACAAATCTGGTCTATTGCAAGTCAAGATTAATTGCAATTTTTTGCAATTTTCATTTCAATGTCCTCATGAATCAACATCAAACTGAAACCAAAACCGATAGCCAATATATGCCAATGAACCATGAAACAATGTGAGCACACGAGACATTCTTGATGCAAGTCATGTCATGACATGACCCAGGCATCCATGCAAGGCAATAACACACCATTCAAAACTCACACAAAAAAGTATATATATGGATCAATTCTCATGCTTCACTTCTCTCAAAGAAATTTTCCAAACTAGAGACACTATATGACCCAATTATCGAGTGCAATAACACACCGTTTAGACCTCATGCACATTAACACACCATTCAAAACTCACGCACAAAAGTGTACATATGGAACAGATCTCATACTTCCCTTCTCTCAAGGAAAGAAACTTCACAAGCCACAAATACTATTTGGACCAAAACTCAATAAACACTCACTTCCCAAAATAAACACTCATCCTAGAGAGGTAAATGATTTGTTGGAACTCACCTCCCGAGAAATGAATGATTCATTGGGTATCATTGCATACCACTTGGCCGTTGATTGAATATGAACCCTTGCGCCTATAATTAATTTCTCCATCCACTTTAGGTCTTTGGACCAGGGTGAATAAAGTCCCATCCACTAATCCTCTGCATCCTTTAAACCCGTTTGTTGCAAAAGCATTTGAGATTGTATTTCTCTCTTCTCTATTAGGTCAAGATACTTCCTCACTCAAGAGGTCTACAATGGGTATCATGATTCTCTCTATATACTTGGTGGTAGGTCCGGAACTAATTCCCCATAGATTGGTATCCCATGCAACTCCCACACCATTCCTGTTGTGTCCAAATTGATCAAGAGTTATAGCAAATTGAGCTTGTGCCTTCACACTATTTCTCCTTTTTAAAACATCATGTTCTCTTACTAGATCTAACAAAGAAAAAAGGATTTAATGTCCATTTGGACTAGATATCTAAAGGAAGCGTGATTCATATCTCGGATGAATTTAGAAGCAATATTTGTGCTCTTGTTGTAAAAATTCCTCTCAAGGATATATCTCAAGAATGAACAAAAGGCAACCATTTGAATATCAATTTGTCCTCCATCTCCGAACAAAATCATCAAATCATTCCATGTTTCATTCTGGAATTTATTGAAACCACCGTATAAATCCCCAATAGTCAAGGTCAAGTTCATTTTCTCTCTCCTTCTTGTACATTTGCTTCCACATCCCTCTCTTGATTTCTTTTGCTAGCATTTGCCAGGTACCACATCACAACATTCTTTGAAGATGTAACAAATTTATCACCGCAATCTATAAACTCACAAAACAAAAACCGCCTCACAATTTGCAATTCTCACCCGAGCTGAAAGCCTGCAATTCTCACCAAATTTTTGCAGTTATGAGTGAGCACCCGCAACAAATTTCCGTAGCATTTCCGTGCTGCCGTAACGAATTTCAATCATCCCCGCAACTATGTTTACTGCACCTCTAGGGGAGTGAAAAAGCTCTGATTTGAAATGCCCTAATGTTTCACAAACACGACTATTTGCAACACAAAAACATTGTTTGCCATCCCGAGCTCACTCCAAACCAACTTAATGGGATGCCACGTGGGGGGCGGCGGGTTTTGGTTGGGTAAGTCTTCCTCTGCTGAAGTTTACTCCTTGACCTAATTGAGCATTAGGGCTCGTTGTTCCTAGTGACGGAAATCCATGGCCTCGAAACGCAGCCGCACCGACGTGCTCCGTCAAAAGGCTCCGTTGACCTCTGTGAACTGGCGGCCAGTTTCTCCAATTCTGTACCGTCGCAAAGCGGCATACATATGACAAACTTTCTCCGGTTTCTCTTTCTGCTTTGCACTCAAACTGATCGAGGTTGGCAGGCATCTTCGAGTGAATCAATGAGGTCGATTCATCTTATCTTCGATTTGCATTTAGCGTTGTATAATTAATTGTATCAAGCATTGAGGTTACTTAAATTTTAATTTTTCACTCGAATTTATCGGTCTTGCAATCATAATCGTGTCAGGCATCATTCGTGGATTTGGGTTTCTCCCTTATCACCTATTTTTCTTAACACACTTGTTGTTCGTTTTATTCGCCAAAGTATTATTGAATATGTTTTAATAGATCTGTATACAAAAGCAGTGTGAATGTACTAATGCATATGTTTCGTTAGTTTGTAAATTAACATACTATTGTATGCCAGTATAACTAAACTACTTTCACCCGAGCATTATAATCGTGTATAGAAAACCGGTGAGTGTCTTTAATTGCATAGTTTCCATCAATTGCTAGTAAATATCTATATAGATTAGTTTTGCATTGGCAGAACGTAAAGTGGTTTTGGTCATTCGAGTACTTATTATGTACTTCTTTCAGGAGCTCTGATATATACCGTATTCCCTTGATACGTTCAAAACACATTATCCCTAAATGGTTTGGAGAAATAATGAAGCTGGTTATCGCCTTTTGTCACTCATTCAGTGACGGCACGTTCTCTGGTCATGAGTCTGAAAACTTTTTATCTTGTCTCATAACGTAGACAGTGAACGGCCACACGCAACCTTGCTTCCGGGGAAGCCCATGAGATTTTGTTTTTTATTATTAAATTTTCTATGTAAATAATTTTCATTATTTACTTGAAATTACATTTTAGAGGGATAGATCTGCATATGTTGAAATACATCATACAAGTCTCGAGACTCATCCGTTTTCTATAACTCTGCTTCTTTTCCTGAGATGAGTTATGGAAAACTGATACGCGTCGAGTTCATAAGAATTCATTAAGAGTGGGTGAGGAGGAAAGCATTTCCTACACTGCCAACCAGGGCTTGACGTAAAAACCCATGGTTGGAAACCATGAGTAATGCAAGTAACACTCTGGTCTGATCTTTACCACGCATCTGTCCAGTAACACTGTTCAAACATCTCACGTTGGCAGGCTTGACACAGTTCCAGTACGAAATTCTGTGTTCCGCTGGACATCAAGGACACAGTCTGCCAGAGTGTGAGCGTAATAAATACAGTGAGGACAGAAGTTGGTGGACACCCCGTTGTGCTCTAGTCCTGGTCAAGCCTTGGCATTCTTTCTGTTCACTTCCAAAATCCCCATCTTCGGTTGGATAATCCTATGTTTATTTACTAAAAATGATACAGTTGATGTACCCAAAAGAGGGAAGATCGTTGCTCTCTTTAAATCTTTTGACTGATTCTAATGGTGATACAGTTGATTGCATTTACAAAACCAGAAGAAATCTCTGATCTTTGCTTCATCCAAGGATGTGTTTCTAAACTCTCGCACTTCTTCTCTATCTGGGTGTGATCATCTTGCACGATGACTTCAGCTTCATTTAGTGCTTACTGAAAATAAAGGCTAGTGCATGAATTTCGACAGAATCTCCTTTCCGTGATGTGCGGTCGATTCATCTTCTTTTACCCCATCCATGGAGGTGGACATAGCTGTCCAGTAATGTAACAGGTCTTATCCTCCTAGAGACTAAGCTTCAATCAATCACGATATACACTCTTTGGGATCTTCCTGTCACAGCATAATCTCCTAAATATGACTTTGCTATCAATCTGGAACTCAAAATCGGATATAAGCTATTGATCTAGCTCTGGCATCCAGCAGGTTAATATACAGTCCCACCTGAAGCTATCTGGATCTGAGAGCTTTGGTAACCTCGTTTTGAATAAAGGCAATGGAGTCGATGGACGATTTGGCTAGCCAGCTGAGTGCAACTTTCGCTTTGTGTTCGTTCGTTGGAAGGCGATATAAATACGCCAATTTTCTTGCTGCAAAACAACAGAAGGAAAAATGTCCATGGAGTCAAGAGATATCACTGATTCGTATATATTTACGAGATATAAGAAACAGTGATAGAACTTTTTGGATGTGTTCCAAAATGAAAAATAGAAGTAGCTTAATAAAAAAGTTAAATCAAGTTACACGAAGTGAGGTGCATAGTACTTCTATGAAGTACTGGGAATGTTAAAAGCACTTACCGGAATGACCAACGATACCATCTAGGGTCAGGTCGACAAAACCCGCGGTCACTGCTCCATCCGTCTTCCCAAGCGTCATCATCTCACCTAGATGTTGATATCTGATTCATGGTGGAAAATATGCAAGTTGAGTATGATAGGTGAGGTGAAAGAACTCATCAAACAAATATAAGCTTCATATAAGCCTCCTATCTTGGACCAGATATACACATACTACATTCTCTTCACAAACATTCTCGGGTCAGACCATCGGTGATGAAACCGTTAATTAACGCCGGAATCCTTGGGAGTTAATAGCGTAGGAAGTACAAACCTAAAGGGCAGGAATGGCCGGTCATTGATGGCGGCCCATAAGTTCCATCCCGCGTAATCTGCTTGTTGAAATGCAACCTACAATAAACACAGGAAAATATCCGAAGTCTCCCCCATGATTAATTAAATGATCTGCTAAAAAGTTAGGGCTATGGTTCTGCCTCAATTTGGAAGCCAGACCTGACAGCAGAAAATTTGACAATGAAGGCAGCACAAAATATTTCGTGAAGGAAGAGGAACAACTTGAGCCGTTGTAGGAAGATATCGCCCGTTGCTGTCCTTTGTACCCGCTGAATCACCAATCGCAAAGATCCGAGGATGACCTTTAACGATCAAGTTTTCATCAGTATCAGTCTGTCCACGTCCATTCACAGGAAATGCAGGATATTCAGGATCTCGCTCTCCGGATGGAATTGTGGCTTTGGTTCCAACTGTCCAGAGTACAAGGTCAGCTTCAAGCTGAATCCCATCTCTTCTTCTCCTACTTGTAGCTAGTTTCAAATCAACCACCGTCTTTTTAGATCCGGCCGAAGCAGAAGCACTACCGTTGTCCTCAGCACTTCTTCCGGTGTCTATTGAAGGTCTTATACTGCTCACAAGGTAGCCTAGGACTAGCTCCACACCTCGTGACGAAAGTACCTGCAGGAAGATTACCAAATTGATGGCAGACAACGTTTAAGCTGCTAGAAGGCAACTCTTTGTGTGTTCTACTTGAAGAGGACGCAGTAGAGGGTTATTATTCCACTGTTCAGAGCTCCGGTGAAGTCCACAACGTGAAGTCTACAGTGAAGTCTCATTGGCAACGCTCAGACCAATCATGGTTTTTCCCACAAATACAGGAAACACATTATCGAGCGATCGCTTGTAAGAATGAAATCATATTCCTAGGCAATAGCTAAAACACTTACTTTGGTAGCTGCTTCACGGTTGCCCAATGGGGCAGACGCACATATATCGGAACCCGCATCTACTACGCGCACCTTCCCTCCCTTTCCAAGCCTTTCCGCTACAGTTGCTGCCAGCTCAACCCCACAATAACCAGAACCAACTATTACAACCTGAATGGGTTCGCTGTCCGGCCCAAACCTGTCCCGTTCGAGTCCAGTAAGTACTCGATCCACCTTCTGCAACATGTACCAATCGAAATTACAGACTGAGAGGACTGATGATCGGAGGTAATGCATGAACAAGAACATACTGTAACAAGAAACATGGCAAAACTCTCTAGAACGTCGAGTCTATCTGAAGAAATCGTGCAGCAAGAATCCAGGAGAAGTAGATGACAGACCAATGCATCCTCTAGAGTAGCAAAGGGCAAGGCGTTCTCCATGGCTCCAGGGACTACATTTAATTTGCTCTCAGCGCCGAGTGCCAACACTAACCTGACCATCGATACAACAAATGAGTAAGCTCAGAAGACACCACACATGCACCGGCTTCAAGTTTCTAATTTCTCCTTAAAATATACAAATGCTGGAGTTTGGAATTGTTATCAACTTAATGGTAACGATTGCTTCAACAAACAACGTATCAATGGTAAGTGCACTTGATAGAAAAAGGAAAACAGGCATAATATACCAACGGACGGCCTCAGCATGTGTTAGCGTTCTTAATAAAAAAACTTGCTGGCGTCAATATAGAAAGGAACGCTCAAATTAGAAGCCCGGTGGTTCTCGGACAATACTTCGTATTCAGCTGGTAATTTCCAGGCCTTTGCTCCGAGGAGTAAAGGGGGGCAACTAAAACCAAGCAACAGGGACATATTGTGAAAGCTGAGAGAGGCAGCATACGGACGAGCTCACCAGTCGTAATCAACCCGTGTTCCACTGTCAAGTAAAACTGTTCCACCGGTGGTATTCATTGCCGAAGCTAAAGAGCCATTTCCCTTCACGTGGTCAGTGGGCGAAACGGCCTTCACAGTATCCTTGACAAACTGAATACTTGTATTAGCAAGCATTTCCCTGAAAGTAGGGGCGATCTCCCAGGAATCAACTTCTGCATTTCCGATTTGATGAATCTCATTATGTCAACAAGCATAACCTGTTTTATGCCAGTCTCCAGCCTGATTAAAATCAAAGAAGGAAACAGTAGTAGGACTTTGATCATGTTGTGATTGTAATCTTCCAAATCTGAATTCTCAAGATCGAACATGAGAGTACAGGTTCTGAGTGGCTACGCACCTTTTGACAGAAGCTCGTACAGTAAGGGCTTGAAGACAAACCGATCACTTTGATCGATCAGTACTACCTGCAAACAATGTGTCTCATACTCTTATCACTGGTTGCGTTGTAGAGTCCCACTTAGGGGCCAACATTTTTCTATCGTGTAAATCCACTAGAGACCAGAGCGGTGCTTGCGGGATCGCCAGAGGATGCATACTCTAAACAAGAAAATTAACTCTAGAAAGGTTGGAGCTCTTACAATGGTGACTAAGCAGACCTACAAGAGTCGACTTGGAGAGTGCAGACGAAGTTGTTCTCCTGTGAGAGGACACTCACCTGTGGTTTCTTGTCAGGAGCCCATGTCAGAGACTCGAGGCGTAAAGCTGTGTATAGACCGCCAAATCCTCCTCCTAATATGCAAATTCTTGGCATCTGCAATGGCAGAAAGATGATCAGGAAATAGACTGCATAAAAGGTGTACCTAGTAGGTGCTGATTACTGAAGCTTCCTGCATAGAAGTATTTCACTAGTGACACCACTTAAGCGTTTAAAATTAAGGGAAAACCCCGAAGGCACTGCTATGATACTATACGTCAAATTGAGTGTTGAAAAGTTATGTCTGGATTCTCTGGGAAGTAAGGCGAGACAAATCCTCAGACTCTTTATAAACTTCTCTTAGAATCACTAGTTTGCACATTCATTCATATTACATTTGAAGTTTTCACCATGACCTTGAAGGTAACAAGTTGTGATTGCCTTAAAAGGTCTTGACTGAAACATGGTTTGGGATCCCCATTTCTTACCTTTTGGTCGGACCACACATATGAACTTTGCGTTTCTTCAACAACTAGGAATTCTCCTTTTGCTCCAGCCAACCCGTCAGATTGAATAGCACCAATAATTGGAGAAGTTTCTGTCATGAAACTCCAAAGTCGAGGATTCCCAGTGTGCCAAATATTTGACCTTCTACGGTTGGTCCGTCTAGAGTAGAGATCCCTGGTATTCCCATTATCAGACGGCTTATGCAAACTTGTGATGGCGAGACCACCTGTCACTGGTATAGTCGACAAAGCAGTCGCGGCAGCAAAACCAGCCATTCAATCCTTGCTTCAAGGATCAAGATATGAATTGCAAATCAGTATCTGCACAATCGTTACAAGTCGTCAACAAATACTTGTCAGAATTTTAAGCAGAAATTGTGAAAAAATGCGGCAGTAAAGTCTCGTTCCAGTGCACTTTTCCACATGGAGAAGCCTTCCAGTCGCTTACAGTACAACACCAACCACTATGCAGGTCAGAAGAGTGCACAAGAACAGCAGTGTAACTCATTAGTTCGAACTTGATCATAGTGTGATACTGGCAGCTGACATCGCCGCGTTATTCACCGGTTAGCATGTGTGTAAAACTTGACAATTGGCAAGTTTAATCGAATAACTTCCAGAATCCTTCAGTAGAAGGTTTTCTTTCGAAGGTCAGTATACCGACTCCTAAACGGCAAACTCTGAAGATTTTGAAGCTCGGGTAGAACAGTTGAGTCAAAAACACAATTGTAAATTCTGCGTTAAGTTCGCCGATCAAACCGCAGAAGCACGGCGTGTGGAAGTGATAACGAAAGCCAAAAATGCAGTCTTGGAAAATTCGAAATCATATAACCGAGAACAAAGTCACGTAGGAATCCAACTTCGCCGAGGTATCAACACTCCATAGGTAGAGGCCTTACCGTTCGAAGAAATCGACAGGAGGTCTCAAGCCCCTGCAAATCGATTGGTTGGACACTGTAACAGGAGGCGAGCGTGTCCACTATACGAAGCAATTGTACCGCAGGTCTTCAACGATCTCCAGAACGAGAGAGCAATGAGCATGAATTGAGTTACAGTACATTAACAGGCCACGTAGGCAACCAATCTCCAACATAATACCGTATCTTGCCTACTCTTCGTCCAGATGTGAGAGCTTTCCTCCCTCGCCAGGTTGACACTTTTCAACCCCTCGCACGCTCGCAGTCGTTGGCCTCGAGGAGCTCTGTCCTCTCGGGTTGGAGGGGGCTTGCTGGTTGCGGTTTCCCTCCAACACGTTCGTTTGCCACGTCAAGCATCCAGACGAGAGTTGGACGGAGTTGGACGGACTCTGTCGACCATAGTGCAAGGAGGTACGGGCCAAGGCACGCTGTACACCCCGATTAAAACACACTTCGCTCATGCATTCTGTTTCACATTTGATGGACCTCAATTGCGTGGAGTGAATTTTGGACATCAGTGAGATCTGTTCGTCTTCATTCCATTCACCCGCGAGAAGACAGGACGATGAAATCAGGGCTTTTCATTTCATTGAGTTGCCTGGACTTGGTATGATATGCAATTCGTGTTTGATGGACGCTAAAAGATGTTTTCTTGCATTTCCTTCTCCGTTCCAAATATTTGATGCCTCCTCTGAAGAGGAGGCATCCTTCTGTGATACCTGTGTTCGGGAGTGGTGAGCCAGCTGATTTGGTTGTTAGCCATAACAAACTGAAAAGACTCCGCATGTTTTGAAAGCCGGTGAAAGTTTAATTGCCTTCGTTTGGTACACTTTGTCCTCTGGGAGATTCGTCAACGAAGGGTCCAAGTTCAAGTTCATCTTATTGAATGCTTCTTCCACCACAGATTTAAATCTGCACAATGAGGTCCACAGCAGGAACTGCAATTACGTTTTCTCAGCCTCCGAGCATGAGCTGGGCATAAACTTAAGTTTGCTCAGCGGATGTAGCCTGGGACGTCTTGAACATGGCTAAAGGTGGCCATAAAGTTTCCTCCTAGCTTGTAGTTGCGCTAACATCAGAAGATCAATTATCGCACCTGTTAAGCCTTTATCAAGGTTTTCACCAGGGAAGAAGCCCTTGAAATCGAAAAGTTTCCTGAGCTGAAGCCAAAGAAGGTAATGAAAGTGCAGGGCATTCAAGACCTGCGCACGGCATCCTTGAGAAATAGGGATCACATCGACTAAAATTGTGAGGAGGTTCAATTGCACAAGAACAACGCTCCAAGCCCCTCGGAGATATATTCCGAAACTTCCAGGCACCAAACAAGATATACTGGATCATGCATGAAAGAAATGGTAAGAGGTGAAGTTTGAAAATTTGAAGTTCGCACATCTGCTCCCTGTGATGGAATTGTTTTGGTATCCATTTGGACACCTCTCACTACCTAGCTTATTATAGTGCATCTCCCATCAAGCTATGCTGTCGACGACCCTTATTCAGAGTCCTGGTTTAGAATAGCAGAATTTGACTGTAAACACGAAGTAAAAAACGGATCAACTCAGGTTTTCCAGTCAAAGTTTAAATTGAGTCTTCCTTACCTCAATCCTGTAATCCACAAAGATATAGCATGTGCAGAGCGTTGTCAATTATCCAATTCCCGATTCTGTGACCCTGGAAACTTTGCATTCCCACACTCAAAAACCAACCTAGAAGCACATTCAAAGGCAAACAACTCCAGAACCTTGGCCCATTCCCGTCCAGACTATTCACAAATTAAAATTTCAATTCCTGAACCGATTGATGGCTGCACCAAAGGCTTCCACAGGACGAGACAGCTAATCCATAAGAATTCGAATCATGAATAACAACAGAAAGAGCTCGCAAAACTGGCAAGTGACTCATTTGCTCCTCCAACTTTCATTGTCTTTTACTCTTCTTTCTGCCTTCAGATCCTTTCCTACTCCTGTACTGGCGATTGTGAAAGTTGAGGAACAAGGCAAGCAACAACCCATTGAAAACTGCGTTGAATAGCCACGCCCCCATGCCAGCACAACCCTCCCCTCGGAAATGAAACCACAGTGTCCCCAACGATGCAACGAAACTAAATACGAACTGCACAATTTGTAAATTTGTCACTAGTTTCTTCCATCCTGGTGGCTTACCTATACTGCATAACAAATAATACGTGTACATGACGACATGGACACCAGTATTGGTAAGAAGCGCTATAATCTGGAGGGACATCGCGTATTCGAGCCAGAAGAAACTCATAAACATCACGGTGGCATGATGGAAAACATGGAGGAACGTCAGCGATCTCTTCCTCAGAATGAGAATCACTGTATCGATGAGTTCATAGTACTTGCTGAGATAATATACGTACGACCAGAAGAACACTGGACCAGCAGGTACAGTTCCCAGAGGGAAACATAAAAGCCACTGCCAAGGCGACTTCGTTCCCCACAACCATCGGCTACCTTCGATTTCCATTAAAGAGGATCCCAAACATCCAACGAACATGATCAGAGAGCCAAATGAGAGCACAATGTTGTGCAAGACAGGAACGGGACCTAGAGGTACGGGGCTACTCCTACCCTTCATCAAGGCCCAGAGGCCAAAAATCACCAGCAGGTAGGCAGCCACGGAAGACACGATAAACGAGTATGATGCAGCGAAAGTCTCCCCCTGCTTCCATCGAAAGGAGCTAATTTCCGGGCGCTCTGTCAACCACCAATTCAATCTGTCCATGGCCTCCCTTGTGACCTTCCTGTAGGGAATAGTATCGTACAATGCCTATACAATCGTATAAGAAACTCACTCCCTCTACTCCATGTCTGCAAAAGAACAGCCCCTTTCCCCGTCTCTTCGGTCCATGTTAATTCCCCTCAGCTGCGAATTGAATTGCTTCCTCTGCGGGGGAAGCCTACATTGTGCAATTCATGCGATCTCAAGGGAGGTCACATGAATTGCTCCCTCTTTGCGAGAACCCTACAATGCTCAATTTGGAGATCCATCAACTCCGTAAAGGGAAGGGACAACTACAGTTCGGTGCACTGCAGTTCCGCTTCCACCCATTTTTTCCATAAGGAGAATTTTCTGAAAATGAAATTAGTTAAATTGGTTTATATTTCTGAAATATAGATTTTTTTAAGTTTTTTAATAAGAATGATGGCAGGAATTCCAAAGAAGCCCGATTCTAAAGCACCCGCTTCTGAAAGAATTAATTGTGCCAAGTTTGAGCGATTTTGCTCGCTGCATACACACAATACAATTTATCACTGTAAGAGGTGCCCAAAACACCTCTGACTGAAAAGAAATGGGTAAAATGGAAATGAGTGCATAGTCCAAGCAAGGGAAGAGATGAGCATGTGCTATAGCCTATACCAAGGTATCAAAGATATATGTGTTACAAAAATCATCCTCTCTTTAAGGAGAACCCAAACCCCTTGATGGAAACTAGAAACCAAGTGGGAAGTATGTGGGAGGGAGGGATGGATGTGGACTCTAGACCTTGGATTTACAAGTTTAAACTCATAAACCCAAAGCCTCTAAATTGAGAGTGAATGTTGACAATGCTTGAACTACATCTTGCAAAGGGTCCACAATATGTGTATCATCCAAGAGGGAAGGAAAGAGACAAGTGGTGAAAGCATCAACAACCTCTCTCACAATCATGTAATGAGTTATGGCAAATAAAATCACTCCTAATGGATTTCTCTAGCGTGTGCACTCTACTGAAGCCAACTATATGAACTCCCTTGTGGTAGTATGGTGGCTATACAATAGAAGTGTCTCAATACCATAAAATGTCTGTACAATGGGGATCAATGAGAGGATCTCATCCCCTATTGAACAAAGAGCCTAAAACAAAGTTGGACAAGAGATGTTGTTGTAGGCATTTAAGACATCCACTTGGACTACCACCCAATCAGGATGGATGTCCAAGGAAGCTCTAATGCCGGCAATGATCATCTCACAACCCTTGTGAATAGCCACTGCATATTGATTGGTGATAGGAAAGATGAAAAGAATGATGAAGTTGGAGAGATAGATAATGTGTGCAACTAAACATAGGAAGATGTCTCCAATTGTCATGGAGCAAATACCAAAATTCTCCTTTGACAAAGCAAGGAGACAAGATGCCCCAAACAAATGAGCAGCATCCAAGGGCACTAGACCCAAAGCAATCATTGGCTAAAAGCAAAGAGAAGATGGAAACCAGAATTAGGCATGTCATGGGAGAGACAATCACATAAATGCTCAAAAACCAAACTTGAAGGCCTCTTTGCCAAGAAACATGGAGAGTGAAGTAGATCATGAGCAAAGATTGACTCAATAAGTTGTATCCCCTCATCAAGATGGTAATCATGGACAAATGGAGGGAGTTCATATATGGCTTGTTTATGGAGATCCTATAGGGCCAATAATGTAGCAATGGAGAAGGGTGCTAGCCTAGAAGGTAATAGTGCTTGGACTACTGTAATACTCCAAGGATAAGAGAAGAGAGAAAACACAGATTTCACACTCAATCATTTGATGCCCCAAAGGAGCACCTTCTCTTTATTATATAGACCAAGAGGATCTACTTCAAGGAAGCTCCACCATAAGATTAGACACACAGATAGGTGACATGTCAGCAAGCTCCACCCTTGGATTACTTACTAGGATGGGTGACATGTCGGTCCAAGTCCTATCTGGTTGGTCAAACAAGCTTTGATTAGAGAGAATCTTTTAGTGGGTAAGGTACCATTGGAAAGCTCTCGACGAGACAAACAAGGGGGAAGGAAGGCCAAACTTTCCTTTTTTGGGATGAATGTGCATATTTTTGAGGCCTAATTCATCCGTTTAGGCCTCCACAATTGCCTTCAAAGATTTCAAGCATATTTTGGTTCCTACTCTATTAGTAGAAGTCCCCTTTTGGTGATACCTCTTTAGATCTATTTTTCCATCATGTGTAACATCCTTCCAGATGTTACCAAACTAATTCTCACCTTTAAATCATATGTCTAGCTATTGATTCTAAGGTCTTCAAGTCTATATCGATTTCTACCCTATTAGTAGAAGTACTCTTTTGGTGCTACTTCTATCTGATCTATTTTGACCATCATGTATAACATCATTCCAGATGTTACCAAACCAAATTTCACATTAGATCATATGGCTAGCTCTTGGTATTACATCTACTTGACAAAATTCCTTGGGTTGACTTAACAACAAGAAACAACAAAGATGTTGATGCTCTAGAGGTAGAGCGTGAGGCTGAGGCTATGGGCACTCTATGATCCATCTGGTTGTTGCTTGGGCTTGGATCTAGTCCCGAAGCCCACATAAGGAGTATGAGGGGCTAGATGAGGAGTATCGGCTATGGTAGTCATTCTAGCTATCTATGCCAAAGACCAAAATAGAGGCATAATAAAAAACTGTATTGGGAATACATAGTACCCAAACAAGATGACAAAGAAAACATAAAAAAACAAGATTATGCCCAAAGTGAGAGGTACATATCCAAGGCATAAAGAAATGAAAGGAAGCATACCTCATAAACAAATCCAAAAAAGAATCAAAAAAGGAAGATGGTGCTCCACTACTATGAAGATGCCTTTGTAGAAGAGTATGGTGGAGAATTGTAATGTTTTGAGGACATGAGAACCCCCAAGAGAACCTATAAGAAGAAACACAAAGTTTCACACTCAAAACTTTGATGCACCAAAGGAGCACCTTATCTTTATTATATAGCAAAGAAGATTCCCTCAAAAGAAGCTCCACCCTTGGATCATATACATGGATTGGTGATATGTTAGCAAGTTCTACCCTTAGATTAGTTGCATGCATAGGTGACATGTTCGTTCTGATCCTATCTGGTGGGTCAAACAAGCTTTGACAAGATTGAATCTTTAGAGAATCTTCCTATAGGAATCTCATAATCGCATCGGTGAGGCACCATTGGAAAGCTCTCGACAAGACAAACAGGAGGAGAGGAAAGGCCAACCTTTATTTCCATTGGGGGAGGATACATACATTTTTGAGGCCTAATTCATCCATTTAGGCTTCCAAAATTGGCTCTGAAGTTTTAAAACTATTTATATGATATTTTTGACCCTTGCACTATTAATAGAAGTACTCTTTTGGTGATACCTCTATCTAATCTAATTTTTCCATTATATATAACATCTTTCCATATCTTACGAAGCAAATTTTCATCACTAGATAACATGTCTAGCTATTGGTATTACAAGGATACATGGCCTACAAAGTAGGCATAACCTGGCATCACAAAAGACATAGACAAAACAGAAAAAGATCCAAGAAAGCATAATGGATATAAAGAGTGGCAAGTAGTGAAAGAGAGAGGGGCATATCTGTGACCCATAGAGGTACCCCTATGCCACAAAATATCACTCAACCGTCAAGGCTACACGCCCATATGTTGCAACAATGTGCGCCTGCCAACTCCAATTGCCATGTCAATGAAGACTGCCAAATATGTATCTCATCCAAGTTGGGCTCCAAGTGTGATGCCTGACTATGGTAGAAAAACTTCTTGGGACAAGAACCTCCCATATTGGAACTCTTTGGTACTGTAATTTCTTACTACAAGAAGAACCATGTCAAATTTGTCTTCATCTCGCAAATTGGAATCCCAAATCCTAATTAATTTGCTCAATCCTGAATTAGACCCTATACCCCTCGGGGTTTGTTGGGGTAAACTCTGGAGTAGAGTTTACCCCCAACAAACCCCGAAAACTTGGCAACTTACCTCAAAACCTGGCGTGAGCGATCCTTGCTTGCATAATCTTTTAATCCCCACATTAACCTGTTTTGTTCAATGCATTATGCCATAAGGACCAGGAACCGCCTCAGTTTAAAACCCTCCTACACTGTGTACTCTTGCAGATCATTTCCTGTTGATATTCCTTGATCTTGTCGTCCCGCATATATCTCTACAGAAATAGGAAGTCGCACGATGCTCCTAAACTTGGTTTAAGATTAATCAACCGAATTACTCTGAACTTGTCAAGCTAAAAACACTTATAAACACTCGAGCAAGTGATTCCTTGCTCGAGTAATAGCTCTTGACACTCCACGCTCCAAAGCTTCTGCATCTCACACCCTCGGTTAATTTTACATGCTACCGATAATCATTCCGTACTAAGGTAATGCTAGGGTACAGAGACTCGGGCGGGTATTCGTGTGTGTAAATCGTGAAGCCATTTTTGGCAACGATAGCAGTGAATAAAATTAATGAAATTAATCATTATTTGTACAAATTTGAGATGAAGTGGGTATTCAATTTCTTTATCTTATGTTCCTGCTCTTGCAATAATTTGAGCACCATCACCGGGAGTTCAACTCACATCTACAAGGTTAGAAGATTCTTGGTTTTACACAACATTGAGTATTTGGGAAGAAGTGTCTGTTATCCGTTGGTATGCTTTGTAGACTAGATTGAGTTAGTGAAAACTTGTATTTGGTTTGAGATGATGAGGTGACAACCGTACGTGTTATCATTACGTGTTATCATTTTGAAGAGGTGGATTATTTATCCTCTTTGATACAGGATGAGCAAAGCATCATTAACTAAACTTTTCAAGAACAAAGATATACAACAAGGTCACTTTTTTTTGTTTTTCTAGCTTTGGAATTATATGAAGCGAAGTTATCGCTTTTTTCCTTTGAAACGAAGTTATCTCTTTATTATTCTAGTCTTGAAATTATACGGAGCGTTGGATACAAAAAAAATATCCAAGGCTCTTGTCATGGTAAATATAAACACTATATCCAAGGTCTCTGTCCTGGTAAATATAAAGGTATTATTCTGACTAGATATCAAGAGTATTATTTTCACTTATTATTATTATTTCATAGACAAAATGTATCCATTGTTCTAGAAAGAGCACCGACATGACTGGTATAATCCATAGAAAAACAATCATTATTTGGTGGAGAGAGCCCTGACCTATATAATCCATAGGAAAACGATCACATCAAATGATGTTTCTTCATACACTCTAGTACTAAGTAAACCATACACCGTAGCTCAGGTATCTTAGATGCTTAAAGTCTACATAAAATTTGCATAAGATATCTTAGTCGTTAAGGACAGATTTCTATTGCGCATATTATTGGTTAGATGTTATAGGACCAATTTCTCTTTTTTCTATTACCTATACTATTGGTTAAGTGTTATAGGGCAGATATATCTCACCTACAGCATTGGGGCTTACCCGCCTTTTACCTATTGGGTTTTACTATTGCGACTTATCCCCGTTTTACCATGCCCAGCTAGATAGGTCTTGTCATCCTTCTTGTATTCTTCGCGATCGTGTTTGAGGAGGTGCGTGTATGGATTTCTGATGTGATTCTACCAACCTTCCGAGCAACCTCAGCGAAATGATCCTCTACAGTTCCTTTTCCAGGAACCCGGAGATTCAAGTCCCACAACTGCATAAAGATACCTTCAAAACCCAAACTGCTTTTGTGTCAGAACAAGGAAAAGAAACTTTGCTTCGTGAAGGACAGGTTGAGTTTGTAGGAGCACTGGAGTTTCGGGTACTTAATTCCCCTACCTTCCGCGTTCGCACATGGTGGAAGGTCACCCTTATCGTTTTGACGTCCTGTAGCTCCTTACGAGAAAACTTGTTTTACCACGAATGCCGACCGTAGCTGCATCTCTGCAAAATAGCTAGATGCGGACGTAGGAGACTTGATACCTTGCACGAACTGAACGATCCTATGAACGATGCTATGGAGTTTAATTGTTGTGGAGGCCTGCCGCTATGCTTTGCACGATTGTCAAGAAAAACTGAACGCCAGGAAACTGACAGATGTGGACTTTTCTTCAGTGAGGGTAACTTGATAGCAGAGAATATCGCCATCTTGAAGCTGGGGGCAAAGTAGACCGAATTAGATTCGATGAAAGTACGTTGTTAATTAGATATCATTATAATGCTCTGCAACGGAATTTAGACAACACGAGACTGATTTCACCGTCGAGTAGTAGAGATTGTGAACTACGCGGAGTTAAGTTTCACGCACTCGCTCCATTATCCTTAAACGTGGTTCAAGATTTGATTGGCATAATGTGGATCTGCAGCTTAAATCGGACTTCCTGCAACAAGTTCAAATTGCACCGATCAGCATCGCAATTCTTGAGGGCATGGAAGGTTAGAGGCCTGCTGCCCTGTATCTACCCATAGGATATGGATCTACCGCAGACAATAAGTAACCAGTCGGCGTAACTGAGTAACCCTTCACACATTCGCGGAAATTTCATTTCCAGAATCAAGACAGTTGTTAAGCAAGTACAGAGAAGGAACAAGAACCATCATACCTCGGACATTTGAATGATCTTCTCTAGATGCAATCCAGCGTACCAACAAAGGTCCGCCCCATAATCTTTTGGCTTCACTCTCAGCTCTCACAAAGAGTCTTCCAACGTATCTGAAAGAAGAGAAAAGCTTATCCGAACATGTTTTTCGTCGCTATAGCTACTTTTCATAGATGGAGGTTAAGCATTGAGTAGCACGTTTTGCACGTCATCGCGTGTCTAATTAACTTGATGCATTTGCTGGCCCTTCCATAGTTTGTCAAGATACCTAAAGTCCTCGGTGTATGAGGAATAGAACTTCAGAAAAGAGCAAAATTTGTTCGTCAGTTCTCACTGGAGGAGGAACCGCCAGCTTATTCATCTGTCAACAAGAACAGTGCAAGTATCCCTGGACCGAGCTTTCTGACTGACAACAGTTTGCGGATTATGGCATTTCAACCTTCCTAAGATAGTTCCCGCTCATCATAACTACCCTTTTGGAAGTTCACAAACTTCTGCTCTCCAATCGAACCAGCTGACTT
Organism: Lunularia cruciata; assembly: GCA_948567375.1. NCBI lineage: Eukaryota > Viridiplantae > Streptophyta > Marchantiopsida > Lunulariales > Lunulariaceae > Lunularia > Lunularia cruciata. The sequence continues at coordinate 16,546,378 of OX419756.1, forward strand.
GGAACTAGTCAAGCCAAGAGACTTAGTAAGCTTGGGATGCCGCCGATTCATCTTAATCTCGAAGCAACGCTGTTTACAGGAAACTAAACTATCGACCAACTCTAATGTCGTTCATTCTTGGACACTTGTAAAGATGTATCAGGTTCAACAGTAAGCGTACCTACGTAGAATTCATTAAAATTCTCCGAGAAAAGCTTCAATTCCCTTTTCAGTACCTGTTGTGATATTTCGTTCAGCTTTCCAATCTGAACTTTAAGCACGAAATGATGGACTCAGCAGCATTGTGCTAGCATGACCACTCCTCTGTCACTTTTGACCCAAAAAGTTGTTAATTGATGATTGCGTTGAATGAGGTACTGCAAACCCATAAAACAGGACGACACGTTGAGTGAGTATAGAGTGAATGACTCTTCGTGCTCGGTAAAGGGTCTGTCAAGACGGAAAGTGAAATTCCGTCGTTTACCGCAGAACCAGAAGCGATCACATTCATATGGAACGTGAGGTTTCTGGCAAACGACTTTCTGAAGATTAAAAGAGGACAATCAACACTTCCATATAGTGAGAACGATAAACTTCTTCACGGGAACCTGTGAAGAACTTACGTTAGTTTTTGGCACATGACTAAGTGCAGGAACATAATTGGAATTTAAACTTCAAACGGGCAATTCGTGAATAAATGCTCTGAAAAGTAAGTTAGATTGACTAACTAGTCACTAGCTTCACCCTACTTCCTGTTTGATCCTTGACCTTGAAGTGTGAGAGCCAAGTCTGCTCATGCACTCGAAACAAGTGAACTTGGTCAAAGTCGACAAGATCAAAAAACCATTCCTTTCCAATTTGCTCCTGGTTATCTTCATCAATTGCTACCTGCCAAGCAAGGAATGCGCGAGTTGTCTGCAATGTGCATCGAAGAGCCTCCGGCATAAGCACGACAACTGGGTTCCACGAGAGAAGAAGAATAGCTACGTAGAGACGGCAATTGTGCTCACCCTGACTAAAGCATACAGTTTCTCATCTGGTTCAGAATCTTTGCGCTCTGCGAGATCTTCACCCTCTCGCTTATTGCATTTCTCCTCTTCTTGGTGACTCATTCCTTCCTGAGACCACATTGAAGTTAGTCCTTAAACATCAAACAGAAACTACTGGTATGCAATCTCATGCAGAACCACTTGTCCATTAGATTCCAAGCGTGAAGGATGGTGCACAGCCACCACTTTTATCCTTGGTTTGTCTCTCATAGCTGTATAGAGATAGTCTTCCGTTACAAGATCTTCACACTCCCCTTTTTTCTTTGCTCCTTTTGTTCTTGAGTTGTTTCTACCTGGGGACATATGATCCGATTGGTTCGCAACAAGCATCTCAAACTACGCAAAACTTTAGTCACGTGTGAGACATTAATTGGTTAATAATCTAAGCTACATTCAGAAACTCTCGCTGACAGAAAGCGGCCATCGAGGGAAGAATTTGATCTACGGGGTTCACGATTGGGATTCGAGAAGTGTTCTCGAGAATAAACTTTCTAACTCATCTGAGCTTCATGCCGTCCACTATAGGTAGGCAACAGATGGAACGGTAGGAACATGTTAACAGACATAGACATTGCCGTGCAGTTGCAGTTTGTAAGAAGCCGCGACGAGCTAGTTTGGGGCTAAGTTTGAGAAGAGGCGACCGCGTAGGAAAAACGAAGGATGGGAATACCCCATCAAGCCGTACAAGGGACAGACAAAAAAAGGTAACATGGGGCTAAGCCCCAATAGAGCGCTAAGTCGGTTTCTAGGAAATTCTGATATGAAATTTCACCCCGGTGACAAACACGCTCGACAATGTCAACCTCCTAGAAATTTTCCATACCTAGAGAATAGAGCAGATTAAGTAGGAGCATGTTTCCAACCGATTATAGAATGACATGAGACTCACCTTAACAGCTGGATAAAAAATTTCTCGCAACGGTAGGCTTCGCAATTGAAGAATACCAGTTTTTGAATGGTCGACAGACGGAGACGGAGAATTGAGTTGAGGTTGAACTTCCTGAAGCTTAAATTGTATGGGGAATTTGTTTGGGACTGGGCCACTTCATCACTTACAGGCTCTAGTAAGCTTCTTCAATTCATTTGCTGAATAGGATGCGACTAAAATCAACGTGAAGCGTCTTCTCTACGCTGGATCGAAAGATCGGAAGATCATGATCAATCCATATGGCACAACCTTGCAAGTAGTAAGAACCGAATGAGATTCAATCGATCAGTCAAGACCGTCTAGCCTGCTGGAAAACCTTCTTCGATTTAGAACAAGAGAGTGCGTTAAGCTACTTTAGTCATTGATTCGAGACAGAATAGCAGGCCTCGTCGCAAGTGCTCAGAGATGCAAATTCTTGGAGTGTCATTAGATAAGGGATTCCACAGATTGAGTTCGCAGAAATGCATGATCCTTTGGTTTGGGCGGGATAGAGATGCCTATAATACAAAATCGTGCAAGCGCTTCCGTCAGCAGTTATCATTTATCTTCAGTAACCTCCGACAACGGAAGAGACCCTGGAGCGTTATGAATGCGAAACAAGCAATCAATACTCCGGTAAAGATTAACAGGATTCTTGTTGTCATTCTCCAAATTAATGACTTGGAGATTCAGGAACTGAGAGTAAGCAAGTCAGTAGATATACATCTGGTGTATCGAAACATACAAGTGTACGTAACTACTGTAACTCCACGAAAAGAAGACGCCATATTCAGCAACCAATTTAACATCAAAGTTGGTTCCTCGATCCATTCCAACAATTCGAGCTAAGCTACTTTACTAATTCTTGTCAAATTTGGTCCTAATTTTCATGAACCAGAACCCTTATCTGGACAGGTCTCACATTAAAACGATCATCAGAGAATTGGCGCAGGTATGCTTTGCGTTCCATGGCGCTATCACCGTCCTTAACACTCTAAATCTTCGTTTAGACTTCAGGCTGGTTCCGATGGATTGGATCATTCCTAACCAGCTCCGAGTGCCGATCTTCTGTCTAGAACTAGGCACTGCAGATGCGAACATACGATGTTCCACACATTCCGTAAGAATGTTTACATGGTGAGACTTCCAGATGCCTTTGGGTGGCTACACTATCTGCAAAAGAAATGTGGGAATTAAGTTGAAGGCCCCGTCGTGAAGTACATGTGAAGCGCCTTATGCCACCTACAACCGACCAAAATCTTTTCTTTCTCTACACATGTCTGGTGACCTCGACATGATGAGCTTGATGCCCCCCTACGATAGATTAAAGATCTACTTTATCCGTGTCGTTGTCTTCATTCCACACATGACCATCCGAAACGTGGCCGCTCTTTTGCAGTGCTTAAACGTGAGGAGAATCGAACGAGATCCACAGAACCAAATGATATTGAACTGAAACTTATGAGAACAAGTTTACGTTTTCATAGCTTTCAGTGCCGATTAAGGAATGCATTACTCATAATCAAAACGATTGGACTGAAAAGCATGTGATCAAATCACGAAGGAGACCTCAACTTTGACTCAATATCTTTTTGACATTATGTATGAGGAAGTATCTGATAATATGTGTGAGCAAAGGTTTTGAAGTTTCTTCCTCCACTTCACGTGCAAGTGACACCTAAGTAAGCATGACAACAGAAGAGTCAACGAAGAGTGAATGATTGCACGTGCACACCGGGTCACCTTTACCGCAATCTTGATTCCCTGCATGTCGACTCTGAAGTTTCATTGTCCTGTTCCATTCCCATATACATTAGAATCTTGTTTCTTGGCTATTGGAGCGACATCTACAATTTGACAGGAATTCATGCTTTAGGCCTTGAGAGAACACTTTGTGAGTTCATGAATCCTGAGATTACGCGAGAATGGTGGTTGCTACTCTGAATTCACAACACCTGTCTCTGAAATTCCGAATGTCACATTTGTTGTGGGCTAGCGCATTTGAGGTTATTGTAGTTTTCTCAACCTTACATTGCTGGTAATTTGAGTACCATATCGAACGCAGATGTTCTCGTTGCGAAGTACCGTAGTTCTAAGATCTAAGATACGTGACCTAGAAACGAGAACTGTACCACCAAAGTACGAAAACTCTTGCTTCCTGTCCTTGTTTGCTTCGCTGTGACTCCCGGACTGAATTTCCAGCTATTTTTTGAGGCCTGTGAATTTCTATACCCTCGCTCTTGATCTCGAGGGCGGTTGAGACTGCCGGTAAAATTGCAGCCGGCCTGACGAACGAGGCGATGAGAAAACCGATGAGAAACTTCTATATTATGAGTCAATACTGAATTGAGGTCAAAACAAGCTTTGGACGACCTTCTTTCTTCCGTGATCAGCAGTCCCTTGGGGCATGCCGCCAGAATCCTGTCACTCGCCAACGTGAGTTGTTGCGTGGAGCGAATCCAGGAGTTTCGACCAATGTGAGAAAGCTGACAAACGAGTACGACTCATGAAAAAGAAAAAGCTGCGGCGACACAGAAGGGGAGAACTAAAATTCGTGTACTGTTCACGATACTCTAACAAACCCAATCATTGTAAATTTAAGTAGCAGAAAGTAAGAGGTCCATTCCCTTCCAACTTGTCCGCAGCTGTTCAAAGCCTTAGTTGTTTCCGTCGGCGCTAACTTTCATAAATTGGCATTTGCTGATGGACTACTGTTGCCAATCTTTTCACGGTTGCCTATAATCTTGGCATTCCGAGGTCTAAAATCGAGGATTCATGCTCTGGTGAACGCTGTTCAATCGTGTTTGTTCAACCTTTAGCTGTGTTCTCTCCTTCCTCCATGTCCATGGTCCTTTGGATATGGACAAAGAGAGTGCAGGTAGTTCTTTCTCTACACCTCATGAACTTTTGCGCGTTAGAGACTACCAGTGCCACGTGAAATATCTCTAAATATGGAATGAAACAACATAAAACTACCCACTTTCTAATCCCATCGTCATTCGCTAATCCGAACGAAAAAGGAATCGGGACGTACATGCTGCTGAATCGGAACGACACGATCCGTTCGATCCGCTCCGTTTGCCGACTTGAAGGAAGAAGAGTTTGGGAACGACCGTACTAAGGTACTCGAGAGTGAGAGTGAAACCCATAAGATAATGATGATGATGATATTATCGAAAGTCGTGACCAAAGCTAACAACGTATGCACCTCTTTGTCTGTTTCTCTATTATGAATAACCAGGAGGTTTATGCACAAACCATAGGTCCACAAACCCCGTATCTAGGGTGCTGTAGATGTCACACGTAAGGTGATCACCATCTCAGAACCTCGAGTCCATGATCAACTCATCCTCTGAAGGAGAAGACGAAGTCGCTCTTCCAAATGATCTCGATTGAAACCACAGTGAGAGCACATGTACAACCATGATTCGAACAAGGAGAGCAACAACAAAACTCGTCTGCTTAGATATCAGCAATGACAACGTCACGTTAAAATCAGTTACTGTTCGGATCCACCACTCATCCTCTATCGTTATTGTCCACTTCGACAATCTCCAAAAGCAACAAAGCTCGGTTTCTGTTCATGCAGGGTAACTGCAAAACTTGATTCGCTGTTCTTGTCGAGAAATCTGATTCGCCTTGTGTCTTTAACACCTACACTATGGCTATCCAAGACATCCGCTCCCTACAAGCTTAACCAATTTTGACCTTGTTTGCTTTCTGCTTTCCCTTCTCATCAGTTCTTCCGCATAGTTGCTGCTACTTTCCTGGAAGGTGTTTTGAAACTCAATCTTCTCTGATTCTCCGAGTAGCGTCCGCATGGCTGCTGCTACTTTGCTCAAATGTGTTTTGAAATTCACTCTACTCTGACTTTCCAAATAGAACGTGGAAAACGAGGACAATTCAATTGCTGCAGTGCTGCTGCAGCTTGCTACCGAATAAACTTTGTTGGGAAGAAGTGTGTTTATTTTATTCGACAAAGTGGGGGGTAAGCTCTAGAGCAGAGGTCTACTCCGAAGCCTATATCATGATTTTGGATCATGCATCGTTACCAAATGAGATAACAACGTTTGAAGTCCTTTGAAGGGTATGTTTGAACCAGAGGGCTAATCAATAAACTTGCAGTTTCAAACTCGCATGTAACTAACACGTTTGATTTGTGTTGTTTACACGTGCTTGCAACGGTGGGGAGACAGTTGGGAACAACAAATGAGACAAAAGAAATACACCAATATATCCCATTTTGAGAAATAGCTTGCCATAAGTTCTTTCCTTTCTTGTAGAGGTCGGAGAAAAGCATGGACTTATCGCAAGAACATACTCTCGCTAAGTTCCTCAAGTTGGTGGATCAGTTTATTTCTCTTTGGTTATTGGCTTTTAATAAGTTTTTTTTTTTCCCTAAACAGCCGACTATTTAAACCGGGTGTAGAAGGAAGAGTTCTCGTTTGTCCCGGTGTGCAAAGATATATATTTTATTTGCATGACTCATCAAAAAATATCTTACTTTTATTTCAATATTGAAGTGTTTTACAAGAAGATCACTTCATCTTATCTTGCTTCCTAAGCTCAGAAGCCTTTTCCTTTTAAACTTTCAAATTCACTCTCCTATATGGTGAATATTTTTTGTTGCACTTCCCACAACTCTCTTAAATGGAAGGCAATCTAAAAATTATTATTATTTGCAATCGCAATCTTCTCCAAAATAGACCCTGGCTTGATCTCTAAGAACTTGGTCACAAGAGCATTCTTCAACTCTTAAGTCTTCCAGTACCTCTCCTAAAAAAACCATTTGATAGTACTTGATCTTTTGGATATGTAAGGTATGAACTTAAAACCATATTTTCATTTTTCCCAAAATTCATATGTCTATCTTGATAACCCCAATATAAACAAAGAAATAGAACAGAGCCAAAGAAGGATCAAAAGAGCTAACTTGGTCAACAACTATGACATTGTTGTAAAGGTGTTATTTCCATTTATTTCTTTCTTTCTTTATTCAAACTTCATGGAGTTTATGAGGTCAAACTACTTCCTTAATGCTAACTCTTCCTTATATCCAGTACAACAATAAAGATGTTATGAGAGTGTTTATTCACCTTCATTATCTTATTACTCTTAGATCCACAAAGTACTTGTTCAATTTGCCTAATCTAGAATGATAGCAAATTGTCCTTCTGAAGTCTTTCAATGTGAAACTTGCTTAAGTTCAAGGTACTGGCCTTCACCAAGCAAGGCATCTTATATTATAATACAAGAATTGTTCTTATTAAATTTTTTCAGGTTCTACATTTCAATCTCATCTAATTTAAACACTTAAAAATCCATAAAGCTTGCCTGGTCCTCACAACCAGACAACGAACTCTTAAACTATACAGGCTACCCAACATTAAAAGCCTGAAAAAATTCCCAAAAACTCTACATGCCTTGTAATTGTCTTTCCATTGCACTTTGTTAAAGATGTAGCTTCCTTATCCCTCATCTTCTTGCAAGCATTCCATGATAGCATTGAGTTCATGCTCCCTCCTAATACACTTTTTCCTTGGAATATGGCCAAATATGTCCAAGGTATACTTTCTCTTTTCTACAGTATTAGTTTCAAAGTAGAGCTTATCTAGTTCTTTGCAGTTATGGAACTGAATGCTACTATCTCGATTTGTAAGCTAGTCAAGACTTTCAAGCTAAGGCTAGCTTCATTATCTTATGATCCAAATAGAAGAAGTATATATAGGCATCTAAAAAGACATTAAGGAATGTCACAACTTTAAAATCAAAAGGTATATTTTGCTAAACATTCACATCAGGCATGTTGTTATGCACATCAGCCTATGAGAAAACTATACACCTAAATAAGCCAAAATATACACAAGAAGAAAGTAAACCATGCCAAAAATGTGAGGCTTACATTATAAATATAAATATGGCCTAAGCATTATGTGTATATACAGCTTTATGCACATATTAATTGTAATTTTAGCATGTTAATTTATTCTGCATGTACAGAGCAAAAAAGAACTGTGTAACTCATTATGCATGCAAAATGCTCTGAAAAAATCACGAAATCTATCCAAAACTTCAGAAAATTTAAGATAGATTTGAGAAACTTATTTTTACCTAGTTATTTGTGATCAATACCTCCATATCTTGCTTTTAATTGCAAATGGTGAGAGGTTTTGCTATGCAAAGCCTCATTTAAATGATTCAAAAGAATATAAGTTGTTTGGGATGTATGAAAAAACAACAAATTTTGCCATATTTTTAGTGGTAGATGGTATCATAATACCTTTTTCTAACCTAGTTGAATGTAAGGTGAATCTAACTTAGGTTTTTTATTTTTTGTTAAAAAAGATTTTAAATAGTCCCAAACAATTCTACAACTCCATATCATCATTTATTCTCTTTTGATGGTATGGGTTTTGATATCGCATCCTTGCATAAAATTGAAGATTAACTTGATCCATGTACTTTGGTTGTGCCTTTTGTAAGATCAAGATTTGTACTTTTGGACAGAAGAAATTTTGAGAGATTTTTGTAAGAAAGAGATATTACAGAATAAATTGTTTTAAAAACATGAGAAATTTGTAAATTTTTCAAGCAAGTGAGTGGATAAAGGAATATAAATTAGAAAAGATATGTATGAAAAATGAACAATTCAAAAATTGCCTTTCAAATTGAGAATGTTCTTTCAAAACATTCCATGTTTAAGAAATTGATTGGAAAATGATATAATCTAAGAAATATCTGCTATATACATTATACTTCCTTAGATAATTGAGATTAATCAGCAAATTAATTAAGATTGAGAGGATAGATATTATTTTTGGATCAACAATCATCGTCTAAATTCATAGTCTTGATTCTAATCAAGTCTAATTAGGTCCAGATTAGAATAATCAACTTGAAGGAAATATATAAAAAGGTATCAATAAAGGTTGTATTTATAACTTTCTAGTTGTGTACCTTCTCTCTCCAATTTAGGCTTTTTACTTTTTTTAGCTAATTCTTGCAATTTTGGGTCGGTTAGTGTTACATAACTCAATGATACATATCAAAAAATGATTTATAATAGAGAAATCCAAGAGTTTTGTTAACAACCTCTTGTCATTCTTTGCTAAATTCAATGTATTTCAGGAGAACTTTTTTAGCATAAAGAAAAAGTCCAAGAAAAAATTGAAATTAAGAAAAATTTATGGTACATTTGAAAGTTGTGTAAACAAAAGATCCAATTCTAAGTAGTTTAATCCTTTATTATCCTACTTGGGTTGAGAACTGAAGTGAGATTTTGGCTTTGGGATCATGTGAAGTATATAAATAGTAGAAAACATAATGTTCTCAAATCAAGTAATAAAAAATCTGGGAAACTTGGTTCTTGGATGGGTTCTTAATTATTTTGGTGTATAAGCCAAGGTCTTGATTAATAAAAAAATATATAGTTCTTGGGAGACTTTTAGGTCTTATGTGATAAGGCATTAATCAATTAAAGTACTACATATTGAGATCATTCTGAGGTAGATAATTTAATTGAGAGAGTGTTTGAATAATGCGTAGAGTATTGCTTAAGTATGATTTACAAAGAGTCCACTTGGGAGATTGGGATCTCCAATTTCCTTGGTTGGCTATGGACTATTGATTCAACAAACAAGCATATTTAGCATCCTTCTCTTGGTACTTCCTACTATATGGATGAGATCTAGATCTACTTGCATCCATCCTTTGTGCTTCTATTGTAGTCTTGGACTTGGATTATTGTGATGTAAAGGTGAGAGCATGTTTTGAATAAGTAGAGATCTTTCAAAGAGTGATATTGATGACCTTTGAGAACTTGGTGACTGGTCAACATAAGGATGCCTTACTTCATGCCATTGTTCAAGGGAATGATTATAGATCCTCTATTTATTGATTTCATCTTGGTAAACATGTGTTTGTATAATAGACTACACTAATAACTTGATGTCACTACAAGCCACTCTATCTTGAGAGTATGCAAGGTTTTGTCTTCCAACTTTCTCATGTTGGAAGCACATGATGATGTTGTTTGGAAAGACCATATGCAATAATGTGTCATGTTGCCTCCCAAACATTGATAGTACTATGGACCTAAGCACTATAATTATACAGGAAGGCTCATGGGATGTGTTATGTGGCTCTACTAGTTGCTGCTATATTTAGTATGCAATAGTTGTTTGAGAGGATGGCATATGACATATTTGATTCATCTTCTCATAGTGGTTCCTTGAGTGGCAATATCCTTATTGTACTTGATACTTTAGCTAGTTCATCATTTATGTGATATGGATTGCAAAAATGTAATTAATAATGATGCACAATAACACATAGTTGCTTTATCTTTATACACCACAAAGCATATCATATATTTGGATCAGATTGATATTTATAGTTAGAGTGATCTAATTGTCAATGAAGAATGAAAAGAGGAATGGTAGTATTCTAGAGTTTATGAATGACTTCCTATGTGTTGTGCTTCTATAGTGTATGATGTTGATAAAAGTGTATATTAGGTAGCAATTTATACAATTATGTATATTGTGTAGCAATATACATATGATAATTGAACTTTGCAACACTTGAACTAGTTTGCTAAGCGCTTGAATGTTTATCTTGGTAATCATAAATATATCAATATTCACTCATGGAATTCTTAGTGGCAACTACCTATACTATAAGGGTTTCCATTTGTGCCATTGGAACAACCATTTGCATCATCACTACCATTGGATTTGTCATTAATGTTGGACTCCTTAGTCTCTTCAAGGAATAGTATATCTGAAAGTGGAGCTTTAGAGAATATATTTCTTATGTGTTGAGCCTCTTGAGCTCACAACTTTGATGAACAAAGTTGGCAAGTGTAACTAGTGTACTCTATGCTAGAGTGGTTTGTTTGTAGAGTATATGGGGTTTTCTAATTTTTTATTATTATGGCGCTTCATAGTTTGTGTATGAATTCTTATAAATTTCTATAATTTATGATGTTGATTATGATATAATTTGTATATAATATATGTACACAAGATAGAGAAAATTTTGCTAAATGAAAGATTTGAGACTCTCCAATATATAAACTTTAGAGCATGGAATTATGAAAACCACATTTTATAAACCATTACCCAAAAGATTTAGCCATATTTTTTTTACTATTACTCCACTTGAGACTTTATACATATGATAATAATCCCTAATTTAATTTAATATTCAAACCTAATTTATTTACAATTTTGGATGATCATCTTTCCTTTAAAGCAGAAATATGCTTTAAATTATCTAAATTTTGCATGCACATAATTTCCATTTTTTTAATTTAATACTCAATATTTTTCAATATATTAAGAATTATTTTTTATTTCTCATATGGTAAATATCCATTGGTAGATTAGAAGGTTATAAATACATGATATCACTGTTTGTTTATGGTCTTTCATTTATTTATTTATTTATTGTTACAATATCAAATGGTAAACTTGAACATTCTCCACTTGTAATATCATTTTTTATATTCCTCTAAAACTCATCACATTTGATGTAGTTTCAATCTTTCATCACTCTTTGCTAATTAATTATCATCTCTCCTCCATTTACGCTTTATAAAACATGTAAATTTAAAATAATAAAGTCAAAACTCTTACACTTATATAGCTTGTAAATTTATGCTTAATACAATTATCAAGAGAATAAAATGTTGGTTTCTTGTGAGATAATATCCATTGGAAAAAAAGACCACTGCAAAATTCAAAGTAAAAATAGCATATATTTAAAAACTTAATTATTTAAAATAATTTTTTTAGCTATCTAGATTACACACCTGGCTACCAAATATTCAAAAGTGAATTAAATCTCAAAATAACATAATTCTAGTTTAGGCCATCCCATGAGGTGTTTAAAACATGATTGTTCCAAGTGTACCCAATAAATGAAATGGCATACAACAATGGAGATAAGTCTATCCTCACAAACATTACAAATGATAAGTGTAATAATATCTACAAGGAGTAGTAAGGCATTTCAGTTTCACCTTTACTGGTTGCTTAGTTGTTTTATAAATAATTTTTACGGCATAAATGATATAGGAGATGGGAAGCGCAAGGATGTGCATGTGCTCCTTGATATCTAATGAGTCCCTCTCATAACATTAAATTCTTTACTGGACCGATATTTTTGGGGTCTCCCGTTAAAAATTTATATTACGCGACGTTCATTTGTGATTGCAAAATATTTTCTAAATGTCCGTGAAATATTTATGTGTGTTTGAAACACAGGTTTTATGGGACAAAATGAGCAACTTCAAACAATCATTCTCGTGTTGATTCCATGGAAAAGAGAACTGAATAACCTTATCTTTATCAAAAGCTTTGGACTTCAAAACTAATTACAGTACTTTGTTGACGACTTAAAATGTTATATGATAATCACTATCTAAATAAATGAAATAAGCAACTTCAAACAATTATTCTCGTGTTGATTTCATAGAAAAGAGAACTGAATCCCGTTATGTTTCTCATTAGTTTCGGATTTCGAAACTAATTACATTACTTTTGTTGATGACATAAAATTTATAATGGTAAAAAAATTTATTTATTTATTTAAAAAGGTAAATGGACTCGACAAAACATTTAAATGTTTAAGACTGATCTGCAAACAATTCTTTATACATTGCTACCAAAACTAGCCGTGTCCACTAATAAAATCTCAAACTACTTTCAATGGTCGTTGATAAAATTTCTAACCACATCTTGTTATAACTATCAAGTTTGAAACTTGATAATCATTGGCAGAAATCACCAAACTTTTAAAACCTCTTTTTCACGTGACATGCATAATTAGTTTATATATATATATATATATATATATATATATATATATATGAAAATATATTAAAAACCATAACAAAAGGTTTTTATTATAATGAGCAATATATAAACTAGTCATGGGCAACTCGCGGACCACATAACAACATAGATTCACAATAGGGGCCTAGCCCTATTTTACCTTTTTCGTCTCTCCCTTGTACGGCTTAATGGGGGTCTTCCCATCCTTCGTGTTCTCTACGCGGTCGCCTTTTTCTCCTCTATTCAAGATATACAACTAGATATGTAAGGTGATGGAAAAAAAGTGAATTCTAACTAAGACGCCTTTTTGTAATATTACGAAAGAGTTCAACCATCCAAGAGTTAACTATAGAACGAGTGGGGCAGTGGGGGCACAAACAACCCGTACAAATTGGTTTGAAAATTCTAAATCTTGGTCCTGAAGATACCAGTTGTTTATTTGGGTCCACTCACTTTACGTTCTATTAAAACCGCCGGACAAATGGCCCCACTCAAACCCCAAAATAGGTTTGAAAATTCTAAATCTCGGTCCTGAAGATAGCATTTGTTTCGTTGGGGTCCACTCACTTTAAGTTCTCTTAAACCCACACGACAAATGGCCCCACTCCAACCCCCACAGCCCACAGCGAGGTACTGGAAATAACAGAACGAGCAGCAATTCTAATTAACTAATTCTTAATTCAGGAGTAAAGTGGGAGTGAGAGTTGTGCAGAACATTTCTTGGCGCGTGCAGAAAGGTTGGGGGTACCACGTAAATGGTGTAATGATGGTTTTTCTCGTGGAGACAGCGATATAATGGGCTGAGCTTAATCCCAGTGCCACGAAGGCGTTTAGGGACGTTGTTAAGATGGTCAAAGTGTGTTTTGCTTAAGTATTCCCATCCTTCGTGTTCTCTTTTGCTTAAGTTGAGGTTTCGGATTATGGTAGTGTAATTAAGCGCGTAAAGTATGAATTCAAAGGAGGGACGTAGCGAACTGATGTACGTACGGCGAAGAGCGAAGAAACGCGGAGATATCTGCTCAGAACACGAAAGCTTGAAAATGCTGGTTAGAGGCGGCGAGCGAGAGACAGAGAGTAGGAGGAGGCGGAGGGGGAGGAAGTGGTGCAGTGCTCTACTGTGGAGGAATAGAGAGAGAGAGAGAGAGAGTTGAATCTGCTGGGAAGAAGAGAGGTGGAGTGGAGACGCGTAGAGGTGGAGTGAGAGAGGACGACGAAGAGACGGTAGAGAGCGTTGAGAGCTTCCAAGAGGTCTTGTGACAGCACTGTCGACAAATTGTGGTTGTGAAGTTCGCGCCTTTACGAAGGTTGAGAGAGCGAGAGAGCTCAGCTTCCTCGTCACCCCGTTGTGGAGCCCGTTGAAGGATAGAGAATTTCCGCGTTGTCTAATTAACGTTTCTTCGTTCCTGGTTTTCACGACGCTTTCTCGTCTCCCTTGTTCCTCTTACCTGTCTGTCTTTCCCAGCTGCTCTGGGGAACGAGAGTGGAGAAAGAGCGTGTGCAGAGGGGGATATTAGTTGCAAGGAGGAGGAGGAAGTATTAGGGGTTTGGGAGCTGTTGCGGCTGGAAGGAATTGAGTGAAGTCGAGAGAGCCGGTTTGAAGATGGTGACGGCCAGTGCGTCGCTATGGACGCTGCTCCAGCAGCTCTACGCTTGCGCAGGGCCTTCGCTCATGCTTGTTTACCCCTTGTACGAGTCTATAAAAGCTATTGAGAGCCCCGGGAAGGAAGACGACGCTCAATGGCTCACGTATTGGGTGCTGTTTTACTCGTTCATGGAGCTTGGGTTTGAACGAGTGTTTTCATGGATGCCGTTTTGGTACACGATTAAGCTGATTGGGATTGGATGGCTGGTACTTCCTCATTTCCACGGAGCAGCTTACATTTACGACACATTCGTCAGAAAGCATGCTAGTACACTGACAGTGAAGCCCGTGAGAAAATTAAATGCGGAGCAACAGAGCATTTTGGCGCAGATGAGTCCCACCGCACGAAATTCTGTGACTCAGTATATCAACGATAACGGAACTGCTGCCTTCGACAGGGTGGTGAGATCTGCTGTGCACGACTTCACGAAGTCGAGGTCCCCGAACGGTGACTCAGGACGACATTGGTGGAGTTCCGAGAAACATGAGAGATCGCCTACCGGCGAATCAGGTCGACACTGGTGGAACTCCGAGAAGCACGAAAAATCGCCTACCGGCGAATCAGGTCGACACTGGTGGAGTTCCGAGAAGCATGAGAGATCTCCTGACAGGCATGAGAAAGGTCACCACTTCCATCCCTCTCATGTCTTTGACGACCATCACTCCGACCGCAGAAATGGTGCCCGGTCTCCTGAGTCCAAGCATAATAACTGGGGATGGTCGACCCACTTTGATGGAGGAATGTAAGGAGTATTTTGGCCTTACCATCTTGAAACATCTTGAAGATACTCTTGGAGGCAAATTAACGGAGCTTTGCAGAGATGTGCCTTCTTCCGCAGCAACAGCAGAGACACAGTAGTGTGATAGTAGAGTGAATTGCGGAAACATTTTGGTAGTTTGCAGAACTTGGTAGGCAAAGAAGTTGTACATTATACTTGTGCTACATATCTTCTCTTGAGTTTCTGGGACTCACATGTATAGTCTCCTTTTCATAAACCCCCGTACGCGATCTTTCTCCACATCCTGAGTGTCGAGTTTTGCTTCATTCCATCCGTTCGTCTCGAGAGGAGATCGGTCTCGCATTTGCCTTGTTTGTTCGTTTCTGCTGGTTCTTGATGGTTTTAACTTCAAGGGACATGTTCTCGAACGAGTTCCTTATGTACCTTTCGAGATTGTACGACACCTACTTTGTTACAAACTGTGTTTTACTTCGTCAAGATTTGCCATTGCAGTAGTATATGGTTAACAGAAGCGATCGTACGACTTCCGAGTAACTGCTCTCAATTACCATGGCTAACCGTGAGGGTACATCTGTAAAGTCTTTCGGGAAGTTGGGGCGTGTACTTTGAAACACAAACTTCACTTCAGAGGGATAGGAGATGTTTTGATTCCAGTTAAGGTAGCTAATTCCAGGTACTAATCATCCAGTCATTTGATCATAAAGTTCGTGGCCGCGAGGAATAGTGCACCTGACTTCTCATTGGAACTACTGTAGTGACTCGAGTTTAGTTAACTGATACCAGGTGGTAGAGGCCAGGTAGTAATCATTCGAGCTATTTGCTTAAGAGTCTGGCAGCGAGCAGAAGTGCGAGAACTTCTTATTGACACAAAAGCACGCATCTTGAATTATTTTGCCGGTCGGACGAAGCAGGCGAAGCATACATCAATATTCTCCTTTCAAGCACATTCTTTGACAATATTCACGCAATCTGCTCGCATTGCTTAAAGCAGAAAACTTCACGAGTAGACTCGCGGTGTGAGTAGCTTCTCACGATGTTTGATTGACTTTAACCAAAAATCAAAATCACGAACCACATCAGAATAGCGCCTGCTGTTACTCTCGATGAAACCAGTTTCGCCCTTGAATACACACAGTAGTGCGGGCCTGGCGTATGGGAGTATTACTTGACGTCAACTGCTAGTAGCTGGAGATTTTGACTGGAGATACTCGCGGATACTCATTGACTAATGTAAGGTTCTCAAGACCAGTTGAATACTGTACCATCTATTTGATCAAATAGTTTATAGCCTGGAGCGGAAGTGCACCTAAACTTCTCATGGTCGTTGGCACAGCACAAAGCATCGTAAATTCTTCGGCCCATAGGCCGGAGCAGGCCTCACTCTAATACTATACTCAAATAGATAAATGAAACAAAAGAACTCTCTTTTGTTTACATTGTGGCTATCGGAGCCGCTGCGTGTGGCCTTGTGGATGCTGTTCAGAGCTTTCTTCTTCACAGGCATGGCAGAACTTTCTTGCTCCATGACCAAAGCAAGACGTTCAGCTGGACCAAGTGCGCGGTGAATTCTCGAGTTGGATCGCCATGGTCGACAAACACCAAAGCGTCGACAAGTAGTTTCTCTACTTGAAGCTTCAAGACCAGAGCACAATGACCAATCCATGTATCAGAAAGTCCTAGCTTACGAAGTCGCTGATGAGTTGAATACCAGGGGGATGGTCGATAACCAGACAGTTCTTGATGTAAGGTACCACATCCGAGAACCTCCTATCATGAATTTCAGGTTCCCGAGGACAGACGTACTTCTTGAAAGTGAACTGATTGCAGACATCTACAGTCTGAGCTCGCTGACAAGAGGGGCCATTCCATTTCTCTCGATACTCAATGTACCATGGAGTCAGACCTCCGTAGACTTCAGCCAAGCCCCCAAATGTAGAAACTGGAGTCACCAACAACTGATCGGAAAAACTGAGCAAAAGAATCTCCGTGTATGCTTGCATGTCTTCCTCCAAGCTCCACTGCTGAGATTGCCCTTGCGACACTTGAACGAACCCTATCGTCTCCCCCGTGACTGTAGGACTCTGTATATACTTCTTTGACAGATGATCATTCAAACCTGAAAACAACGAGGCAATGAAAACCTTCACTAGTTTTGGCTTCGCTGCTGTTGGGTCAGAGTCAAATTCCAATGCTTGCACTTGCCAATCATTTGAATCTCCAGTGAGATTGGGAAGAATATTATTTCTCTGAACGCAGTCCGTGATCCGCTCGTTCACAATATCGTTAAGCTTTGCGTACATCTCCTTTCCATCCTTGTACCGCACTTGCAACCCAACTCGGCGATCGGCACCATCCAGATAAGCACGGTCAATGCGCCGAACTCGATCCCACACTGCATCCGATGGAAGCACGGTCGATCTCAGCAACCAAGTTGACGCCATCCTATCTGGGAAGATTGCCTCCAGAGTTCCGCGAAAAGAAGGAGCTACGAAAAGCTTGGGCAGAGTGTAAATACATCCAGTAAAGTACATCCATGTCACCTTGTCAAAAAATTCCTGCTGATCCTTGCAATAGAATCTGGCTCCAGGCTGCCACCCCCAGCGCCCAACTGCAGTCACTGCATGAGCCAGACGGCCAGAAGGGGACCCGATAACCCCTGTTGTGACTTTGCCATTGCCTTTGCCTTTGCCGGCTTCCCCCTGCTGCTTTTCCTTGGCAAGCTGATCTATTACTCGGAAAAACTCCTTGTCTTCCTTCCATGGATCCTCAGCACTGAACGGATTGTCTGCTATCGGAAGAGGAAACTTCTCGCCATCAAGCGTCCAGGTGGATCCTGGAAACGGCTCACAGGTGTAAAGTGGAATGAGGTTGTTGGTTGCAACTAAGATCACGCGCTGTGTGAGAATGGCGTACATGATCGAAGACACGGTGACGAGAATCTTATTACCTAATCCTGACCTAGGAGTCACATCTGTGACAGCGAATTTACAACGCGTGGATTCATTTTTGGAGAGAAAATAGTCGGTGAAATTGCCAACATTTCTGAGGCATGTACGATGGAGTTTCGTGTACTCTTGCAGTACTTCTTCCCACACTAGATTTGCTGGCACCTTCTTTGCGTACTTTCGCTGATCATACATCTCCGCCATTCCTCTCCGACTCCGGCATGGATTTACTTTGTGCCATTCTTCTAGCTCTTTATCCTCCATGATATCACCACCAGCAATCCTCGTCGCTTCCTTGATCTTGTTAATGAGCTCTCGAGCAGCCTCGGGAGTGTCATGATCCTTCGCTGCTTTTTGCACCCCTGGCTCGCCATCAGATATTCCTTCCACAGCTACAAATTCCTCCTCAACTATCAACGACCATGCATAAACGGCGAACAAAAGGAGCACTGCTATGGCCACTATAATAGTCGAAGATCTCTTCAGCTGCGCGTATGTCGAGCTGTATGTTGAGTGGTTGGCCGTTGCTCCGTTCCTTGTGTTGGCACCGTTTTGAAAGATCGCAGTTTGACTCCGAGACTTTATGATTGCCATCTCCATTGTCCTGCCTTCGAAGGCAGAAATTGGATGCCGCTCTAGCTCCTTGTTGGAATATACATCCCTTCAACTTTCAAATTGAGATCAGAGGAGCTTATGTGGTCTACATGGACCGAGCAAATTGCTTTGCAAAATCCCATTAGCGGCAGGCAGGCATCCAGGTTGAAGATGTCCACAAAAATTTCCGATCGCTCTAGCGCAGATCCAGAGACCGGGCAGTTGGTTCGATCATTTCCTCGGAACACAGCATACGGGCGCACGACTTTTTGAAATTCTACACTTCAGGTCTTTCATGATCCTCCTTTCTCGCAACTTTAGACAGCAACAGAACACAAGGAATTTTGAACGTGTACCGTTCTTACGACCCAGGAGAAGTGGCAGAAAGCCTGGACCTAGCCTGCATGACCCGAATCCCTGAAAGAAGATTCCCGTTACGTCTCCCCCGACGTGTAATGCGTTTGGTCGCCCGAGATCATCCAATACAAGCGGACCATCCAAACGAAAGAGCACTTTGCTTTTTCCCTTCCAAGCGCAATGAGTAGTAATTTCCACGTTATGTCCTCGGCCCGCAGGAAGGAACTCGACCGGATCATTCGCACTCTAATAAGTGAAAGTTTCGTTTCGGTTGACTTTATCCACCAATTAGCCAGATATCACTCAACGAGAGTCACATGAGAAAAATACCGCCTGGATTGGCATCTACAACCACTGTGCAGTGCTCTCGTGTTGTAGTCAGTTTTGCGTCTGAGCTCTCTCACGCCAGTGAGCGGCCATGACGATGTGAGATGCTAGTTCACGAAAATTCTCGCACTTGTGTGTGCAAACCACTTACCGTAATTGGCAGTCCTTACTCATGGTGAAACCACTTTTAATTCTTCGATTCATCTGGGAAATCTACATTAAGTTCATTACATCACCTGCTACATTACTCTGCGAATTAAAGAATGTCGGCGTATACTTGACGTCAGATTAAACAGCGCCAACTCGTGGTTATTTAACTATTAAGCGTGTACAACAGCAACCTCCAACGTGAGAAGCCTCAAGAAGGTCCAGTATACTACACCCAAACATAGCTATTCCAGTGGAGAAGGCACATGGTTTGAACCAGCTCTTGTTCAGAAGTTGTTTCTCCAGTCCATTATCCGTAAGCATGGACACATAAACTTTATGTTCCTGGGACTACAGCATGGTTTCACTCCAACGCGTCCCTATAACATCCCCACGATAGGTAAGTAGCCGTGTCCAAAGCTGAAGGAAGGAGGCTTAAGCCTTATTGCAGCCGTGGCCTAGATATGGCCGCTCAAGTTATCAAAGGAGAAAGTCAGGTCTTGTACTTTTAGCGTTGAAACGCTGGCTTTTGGCGTTGAAATATTGGCTTTTGGCGTTGCAAAGAAAAAGTTGAGGGCGGTTCCCTTGACACATCTTTCTTTCTTGTGCTTTCAGATGTACGTTAACGGCTTATCCTACTAAGCTATAGGTTGGGCAATCGTTCTCGACACCATTGCTGACATCGCGTTTATGACATGCTCTTGCCGTGAATTTGATCGGAATGGAGTTCCAGATTTTATGCACCATGCATCGATTCCTACCAAATAGAGACATCCCGTACAGTAGTCCACACTGCTAATGCATCATGAGGAGTACTTGCGTCACTTTGTCGGTTCTGATGGTAGCTGGAGACGCTTGTAACGACCACTGATCGATCATGAACAGGCACAAGAACTACAAGTCCACGTGCACGAAGTATAACAGCCAAGAAGAAGAGCGAGCTGAGTTACTAACATATTACTTATATTTGCAAACATGCAAAGAAACACGCGACCAAGAAGTCGGAGAGCGGAACTCGGGAGCGACATTCGGAAAGCAGAAGCGGAGAGGTACTACAAAACGTAGACTGACTTTAATCAAGACACGAAGAACTGTCACTTCCTCCATCGAGCTCTATGAAGGACCGCCCAGCAGGCGCTTCCTGATTCTTCATACGACCTCCCCGTAAAACCGACCTCCGAAGTTCCAATGCTGGAGTTCGAATAAGCAGATTTGTCCATGCCATGACTGGGCGATATTAAGCAAACGATCCGAAATAGTAATGGTGGGCACACTACTAAGAGACGAGGGTGCAGGGAAAAGACATCCACACTACGTAATGCTCGAACCGATCTAGAACACGAGGTGAACACATCTTGATGTTTGAATTTGATTTTTCTTCTGGCAAATCAGAAGATATTGAAAGAAAGCAATAGGCAAGCTTCACTGCCAAGTCGCTACCGTATAAAGTCCATTTGGTACGTGAGAATATCGACAAGATAAAAGCTGTACCGACGCATATTTCGCCAGATTAAGTGCAAATTTTAGACGGCACAATACAGATCCAACTACTGATGAAAGTCCGAGACACCCTTTTGAACAGTGTTAGTCGTTGTTCCTAAGTAACGAAGTAAAATCCGTGGAACATCTCGTCATTCCTAATAAGAAATTAAACGTGTCCATACTCAAAAACAAATTGAGCCTTTGCAATGAGGCTAAGAGCGTTCAGAAGTTTGGGTACAGAAGGGGCTCAATCACGAACCCTCATGCAAAACAGGCCAAGAGAACTATATCTGTGCATGGGGTAAAAAGGAAACTATTAACCTCGAGCGAGAAAGGAACCAGTAGGAGCCTCATGACCAGGACACGAAATATTTCGTAGACACGCGACATGCTACCTGATTGCCTGCACATAATGCCGCAGAAGGGACAAGCTTATCTGGCCCACTCCCACCTCTGATGGGTACAAGCTCAGCACTACTTGAGAAAATCCGTGGAGGTCTCTCCAGAGATTCTATTGAAAAAATAAGATTGCAAGTACTGGAGCTCACTGCTCGGCACTAAGTACGAGCCTGTATAGCTGGCTATCGACCGTTATGGAGGTCAAACGCACCAGACTGGCAGAATAGGCCTCTCTTTTACTCACGTCTATATTGCAACAAGAGACCCACGCTCAGTATCATACGTTTCAGCGCGCAACCGTAGCGCAGAGGGTAGATTCATCACCATTAGAAAGAAGGGTGTAAATCCCTATACAACCAAGCACTACACCACAAGGCATAGGTACATGATATGCCATGCCGAGCAGCAAACTTGAATTCAGGCTAAATAACAAAAGGGAGCACCAAGCACCCAACTACCCAAGAAATTTCCTTTACCAGACCTGCCTTATGCAGGTTAATCTGGGAACAGTGTGGCTTCTGCCAATCTAGGAGCTGTCTTCCTACAGAAATATTGGACCGTCTATTACATGCCCGTCCTCAATTGTAAATTTTTACAGGCTTCTCGAAGCTATGTCGATTCTGCAGAAAAGCCAATTGCATATAAATCAGTAAAGGGCAAAATGCAGCATGCGACTTATAGGTTGTAAAAAAGTGAAGCCCGACCGCTTCAGTATACAACCCTTGCAATTTCATGCGACGCAGACACGCATGGCGTTCAGGGAGATAAGAAAGTTGCCACCAGGACAGTCGAACGGAACTTCGCAACAAGTTCAGGACATTCAAGCTTCACTTGGTATTCGAACCTTCAAGTGAATGCAATACCTGGTTCGATTGATGTGACCGTTTTGGAGCACTGTCAGTATGCTCAAGTCCCAGATAATGCTCCCAAGCACCATAAGTGTCTCTTTTCTGTCATATCCATAAGATCATCAAACATACCCCCCTTTATGTCAATTTAAGGGCCAGAATCTAATCAACCACCACATCACACATTAAACTGAGTTTACCTGGAAATAGCTGACTATAATCTCAACATCTTGCACGTCGGAAAAGCAAAAATGTCGAGAGAAAGGATCATGGCACTTGAATTAAGGCTTACCTGGAAACGGCTAGCAACTATATCAACATCTTGTAGGTACTCAGGACGTCCGAGCGAAAGGAAGGCGAATTTCCACTGCATATGCCACTCAAGAAGTCAATAACTTCCGGATATATTCCTCAATCCTAGCCACTACAATAATTAACTAAACAAGGAGAGTAATCCAGGGGTATCCATGTATAGTCACTGTAAAAGGAAGTCGTCAACTCCTTAACTAAATCAGCGCGAGGAGCTCAGAGTACCCTTCACCGAAGTTCGATCCACGAAAAAAATTGACCTAAAATGACAACAGTTTATGCGTGACATAAACTATAGGTGGAAGACGACTCAATTTCATGTCGAACCTTAGCAAACTCTTCGTCAGGTACTTGCAACTTCTTTTTGATCCGGTCCTTCACTTCAACAAGGGTCTCATTCTCCCTCACAACAAGGAAAAATGGCTCTCCAAAATTTTGAACCTGAGCAGGGCAACTGTGTTATATGCTAGTTCACTTGGATTTTAGTATATATTAGGTGTATGAGTATGGAACCCATTGGTTAAAACACGGTTCTATACACCGACTTAAGACTGGACAAGACGTGACATAGAGAACCAAGTATAAGAAGCAAGTCCTATGACATGTTTTCATATCAGGAAAGTTGATAAATTGAATCGTAACGCAACTGAGTCAACGCAACGAAATTGAATCAAGGTTAAGGGAAGTAAGCAAAATCCAGACTTCCACTCACCATATGGTTTTGCGATGCATCCCGAGTGAAATGATACACGTGGATCAACCGATCGTGTGGGCCCAGTTCCTTCTCTTCCTCCGGAATCTAAGCCAAGGGAGACATGCACCATGAGAAGACCCGTGACAAACCATAAGCATAGCATAATATGCATAACCGACATTACATACTCCGCCAACTGAAACTACACTAATTAAACATTTGAATGTACTGATCTCTTTGAGAACAGCATTCAAGTGAAATCGGTCTTCACTACACGGATCTCAATTCAACACCAAAAAATACAGGTGAATGGCACAAATAGGAGAATAAAATGGGGCCTATGGAGGAAAAAGTTGAATACCTCCTCGGCCCGCAAGGTCCAGTATTGATCGTTGATGTTTTCAATTTTCTCATTGGACGGAAAAATCTGCGCACAGGAGCATTGTAATCCAGAGACCGTCTGTCAGTTCTAAAACCTAAAAGAAAGAAGGTACCACCAGAAGAGAAGATAGTCGAGAGTCAGAAACTGTGAGAGCGAAGATGGAGATTGTACCTTGTAGATTTTGTGATAAAATACCTCCAGTATTCTTAGCTCTGCCTTGGGGACAGACAGCTCCACCTTGCCACACAAAAAGTAGGCAAATCAGCTACATGGCTCTCTAATTAATTCTTAGTAAAGACCATAGTTCACGGTTGTATTACGGCCAACATTCCACCTTTCAAACGTCCCCAAGTAGAGGATCAGCAAACTTTCGTCCTCAAAACTATCATCTCAAAATGCATAGGCCAAGGCCAGATAATTCGAACACAAAGCATACCAGCAACACCAACCAGCGGCATCAGTACAGTCCTCTCCTATTATCAAAGTGTATAAGAAGGCTGACCTTCCCCTTCAGTTCATTGATGACGTCACCAACGCTACTCTGCTTGGGTAGCCTGATGTTATGTACGGATAACTGGCAGCAAGACAATAAAAATGGTAAGCAACACCCTCGCTCTGTTTGACACAAGTTCTAAGCAGTCCAGCGAGGCCACAGTTTCTAATATCCTAATATGAAGCATGGAATACTCATGCGCACCTCCTCAGTTTTCGCATTGTGGAAAGCAACTTTCAAAGTCTTCAATCCCTGCAGCTCTGGGAGTGGTAGATCCAGTGTCTCGAAGTAGAGGATATCCGACGTCTGCGTACGTAAGATTCAGCACAGTAAAGGTCAGATTCCGAACAAAAGGATACTTCACGTAATGATGTGCCTAATGTCCTGATGTGCCTAAAGAACAAGGCATCAAACAGTAATCATCGCTAAGTGTTCAACAACAACATGAATTTGTGAACGAATTGACCAGAAAAACAGCACTTCCATAAGCCCATCACTGGAACGCTCAGCCTTTCATCAATATATTCAACATATTTGATACCTGGTTGTAGTGCACGAGCATGTCACTAAGGCGTTCAACACCACGGTACTTGATGGGCTGAGGCTTCGGTTGTTGGGAGTAGCAGTTGTGAGAAGTCAATCTAATCTTAGAGGCATCTTCTAGAGCCAACTGCTGAGCGACTTTCTCCACCACATCATCATACGTATGTTGTTTTGACCTGCGATACCCAAACGCATACAAACAAAGAGATTGATAAGCGACTTACTCTGAAGAGATGTAGGCACACAAAACACGTCACAACTCGTTTATGACGAAGATGGCCTTACAGCTCTAGGAAGAACTCGTCTTCTTTCGGCTTCTCCAAGCGTCGGAAATGTACAACCTTCACATGGAAACGAGTCATGAACGTAAGCGGAAGGGAGTTTGAAAAGGCTACATCGAGCCTGTAAGTTTACTGTAAAGCGATGTAATAGAGATATCCTGACGACTTTCTCTACAGTCCAGAGACGCTACGCGGAAAGTTCAGTGCACTCCTGTTACTTGATAAAGAGCTCGAAGACTCTTACCTGTCTATTACGGACATACTCCAAAAACGAAGGTACATCTGGGTACCGATAATGTTCTTCCTCTTCCCTTGGCAAAGCCTTTTGGTAACAAATGATATCACCGTCCTCAAGCTGAAGACATACCACAACAACAATCACCATCATGATATGTCGAGTGATACAAAAAATGAAATACAAAACACGTTAAAATGACATATTGACATATTCAGAAATGAGAGTAGAAGCCGTCCCAAGAACGGGGAATCCAGACATATTGACAAATTTGAGCAATGGGACCAGAAGCCGTTGGAAGACGGGGGATCCACAACCCACTTAGTAGGGAACATGCATATGGAAGTAATGGAATGCAAGCACGAACGGATGCAAATTACACATAATGACATCTTTGAGCAGAAGCCATAAGAAGAAAGGGGGATCCAGAACCCACTGAATGGGGAACCGAGGACATAACTTGGAACATTTCGACATATTTGTGCAATGGAATGAAGACCTCGTTGACCTATTGCGTAACCCGTTGGCATAGTCCATAATATTCATAGACATAATATTCATCTCTCACAGAGAATGTCTTGGACTAGATTTTTAGTTCGTTCGTCGCGAGCAAAGGGGAATTTGATTTGTGGTGATTTATTGGATTGATTAACTCTCGTGAATGAGCTTTGGCGTGGTAAATGAATTGATGGTAGAAGAAGACCAGAAATGAACCAACCTGACTGGTTCTGAATGTTGACTTCTTGTCAATGTGCTCGCACATAACATTAGGCTCGAACTTTATTTCCTGCATAGAAGAAGTTGAAACAATCAGTAGTTGAAACTCTGCACTAGTTTTCAGGGCATTCTTACTCTAAATCTCCCAACGCAGGGAATATGAACCAGAGGATTAAGAACACTAGGCCAGTCCAACTAGAGAAGTCACCAGACTAAGCGCCTTGTTAGTTCACCTGATTTCTCTGTTGATATGTCAAAAAACTAAGTCTAAGACAACAATTACGCAAAACTTCACATACTTATAATGTAAAGATAACCTAAATTCCACAAGTGGTGTTTACCTCATAGAGTTGGATCTCCTCGTTTGATGCAAACCCAGCCATCTCACACAACCTCTCCAGAATATCTGTAGGCCTTCCACCAGCCTTCACAAAAGTTCTCCCAACATACCTGGGGCACCATATCTACTATCAAACAGCAGTTCTACGCCTGATAACAAACAAATCAAGACGGCAAAAACGTAAATCCTCCAGATTAGGGCAATTCACAAACTACGTCCATCGTTATGCGACTAACCTCAACTCCTCCTTCTCGGGATTGTACAACTTAAAAAAAAGCAAAACATCCTCCTTTGTCTTTTCTGGAGGGGCAAGAGGAATTCTCTGATCCTGCAAAATAAACCAAGTCCAGGACCGTCATGGTTAAACTAATCAAAATACCCGTGCATGATCCATGCAGAATTTTACAAAAAAGGGTATCATGGCAAAGCATTACACGAAAGCTCAAATAGTTACTCTACTGTAACTACCAGAAAACACCGTGCAAACTTTGTTCACAATAAAGGCGCGTATCTGTAGGGTTCTACTCCGAACTATCTGCGTGGCTGGCAAAACCTTTGAGGACGACGAGTGTAACCAGATGAGACTGTATTATTGCTGCGAAGAGAGTGAATGGACCTAATCATAAGTCCGTGATTCCATTAACAAGACCTAGAACAAAACGTCCATGCTACTACTTTCAATCCAACTCCTGAGGAAGATAGAAGAAACATACAAAAAATTGAAGCGGTACTTCCAGGAACAGCTTGAGCTCCGCATTGTGAGCTTTGTTCGATGCCTCCTTCAAGTGGCCCACCTGTAATACATCATGCGATTTTTGACAGGCATTCTAAACTGAGAATCTACAAATCAAAAACCACAACAAAGGACATAGCTTTTCAGGTACCGGAGGCACACGGAGAACAAAAGTACTCACAGTTTGCGACTCTTCTTGCTCGTTGAGAGGCCTGTTTGGACGATAGGTATGATTTTGACGTTTAGCCCATAGCCAAAATCGCTGACAAAGAACTGGAATGCCAAGTTCCTTGGCTACTTCCTCCTGTGTGTGAATATAGCAAAATATATGGAGATATTAAAATATTGAAACTAACTTTTGATGAACTACTCTTGAATTATCGCTATACCATTCGGTAACTTATCTCTGGTAAATTGACCCTAAAAGCAGTGCCTATTCTAACCCACGGAAGCAAGCCAGCATTGCCTATGCAGACAACGCACTTATTCCGACAGTTCAAATGAACTGTCCCTTCGGGTGTGCCATTCTTCAAGCTAGGAAATTTTGGTTAGTCCTTTAATCCAGGTGTGCACAGTAGACACTGGGACTTTTACCAATTAGACTTTGTTCTGAGAAATTACCAAACAGAACGGGAAGTGAACCGAAAAACTCTCCTCGGTCGCTCATAACACAAGGACATATTTTCAGCAGCCCACTGATCTTTACCTTGAATTGCGTGAACAAAGTCTGCTTTTGTATACGAAAGCTCCGGACTTTGTCATGGTCAACAAGGTCAAAATGAATATCCTTCCCGATTTGCTTCTCAAGGTCGTCATCTCGTGCAACCTGCAGAAGATAAACCTAAAGTTAAGTGCGAATATACTCGAGCAAAAAAGAAATTACAAGGAGAAAATAAAACGCAGGGTATTCAGAAAACCGAGATAAGATATTCACTAGGAAGAATGATGTTCACTATCAAACTTGCTGCCAGACGAAAGACAAACTTCAGAGCTCTCAGCGCTATTATATTTTGACGAAACCAATTATGCGTTACATCTTGTAGCAAGAGTTGTAACGTGCACCAAATGATAACGCCATAGCAACCACAATATGTATCTGCGAGAACTGATTTCGTACGCATTTATACAACAGAAGTTCGTCACACCATAAAGATCAGCAGAAGAATTTTGGGCAAACGTTTCTCTATTCGTACAAATGGCTCACCTTGATGATTGTATAAAGATGCGCTTCCGCTTTCTCTTTCCGTTTCCTCTCTTTCTCTTCTTGTTCCTTCTTCAACCTTGCCTGACAGGAGGTCGACACAAAGCAAAGATATCACAGATGGCACAAATTAAAAAGGCTCGTAGACATCAGAGGGATCAATACTTGAGCAGTAGATGAGAGATCTACGCTGAAGGCTGTCCTTCATTTGTGTTATAATCCTCGCCATCCAAATTGAAATTAAACAAGTTGCAAATTACCTGTAGATGCTCTGCAATATCCTTTTCATCCACATTGCAGATAACCTTATCCTTATCACATTCTCGGATATAGACAAGCATGTAAGCATTCGAGTATTTCGTAAACTTGAATGGAGTGTTGTTGAACCCAGGATTCGTCTGTGGTAGCTGCAACAGAATTCAGCCATTAAGAGACAATGCAAAACATATGTGGAGTAAGTCTGATAAAGGAGAATATAGATGAACGTGGAATCTCAACATCATTGATTCATAACAAAGACTTTGAGACATATATTAGAACATGAGAGACATATAGATCCTTTACTTCTTCTTCTCCTCCATACTGCTCTTCAAGAGCTCTCTTGAGCTCTTCCTTTGTTACTCTCTCATCGTCAAACTTATACCTGCCACAAAGTGCACAACGAGATAAGATACTAATCAGTGTGACATCCATAACAGTAACAATTGTATGTAGAAATACTCCTGGCGCGACGAAAGACCTGAACATGGGCAAGACAATGTAGATAGAAGCACGAGCGACCAGCAAGAAGTAGAATATAATACCATTGGTCAGATAGAGTAGGTCTGATAAAAGCATAGTAATGTCCTCCATGCACACCACCACTATGAACCAGGACACTGCATAGAGAGCGACATTCAGCGTCAGTAGTAGGGGTTATATTTCAATGTAGCTGAAATCGCTCGTATTTTATGTTCTTGAACTCCAGTACACTTAACAGAAAACCGGCAAAGGAAAAGGCTCAAAACCTCAGTCGAACCTACTGATAAGGCTTGCATGGGCAAAGTGTGCTTAGAGAATTATCCTTGCCTGTGTAAGGTGTACAAGTTGCGAATACTCCGATCTGCATCAGGAGACAGATATTTGCCATTCTCCCTATCCAGGTCTAGTTGTAAAGGGAACTCATACCGATCATTGATCTGTTGGGGCGTTCAAAGCACTCGAATTAGCTCAAGAAAGGTTCTACTAACTTTTTGTGTAGTAAGCAAAAGAAGACAAAGTCAGCACTAATAAGCTAAACTCTTGTAAGGTATATTATTTCCAAGTAACGAGATTGATTACATTCACAAACTGTGCTAGTTCAGTTGCGCATACAGTCCGTTGCCATTTCACAACGTAATAGGCTTATTTCTATAAAGCACGAAGGGTCAAAAACAAACGCATTCCGTGCTGAGCTAGGCACTTTCTACCATCTTGGTGAAAATTGACCAGATCAGGCAGTATGTCCCAAAGTAAGACTCGAACCGTGTCCTTTCAGTTTTCTATTCAAGCAGCCAATAACTGTGCACGGAATGACACGACAACAAAGAAATCGTGTATCTATGAGAGGAGAGTCTAAAAAAACATGGTAGTTTTAGGCTTCTCGTGGTCAAGACATAAATTGGCATGAAGCCTCACCTTCACCATCGTGTCCCGGATAAAGTCATACTCAAACCGTTTCAACTGGAGTTGAAGTACTGGCGGGAAGTCAATAAACAAAACTCCTTTCCTAGCATCCTGACAATTACGACAACGAGCCCTTAAAGACAGAAGCTGCAAGGAAACATCTCAGAAAGTAATTAAACTTCACCATTAAAGATACCACTCCTTGAACAAAGAGGAGCAACCAGTAGGATGTTGTCCCAATAAATGACCACACAGAGTCAATCCACCACTGAATCAGACCTGAAGGCCATACTGTTCAGCGTGATATTTGTTTTCCCCCTCCAGTTTTTCCACTTCGACGTACTTGTCAAATGATTCGTAGACATCTTTACAGCCCTTCACATCCAGCTGCAAATCTGCAGATGCAGTCCCGTAAAAAGTGACCACATGGAAGAGGAAGAGAGATAAAAAGCTTGTCTTTGACATTGGCAGAGTGTTCACATAATAAATAATATTATTCAGAATATTATGTATATTAGTATAATAATATTCATAATATTACATGAAGTGGGTTTCACACCCAGGTGAACGGACTGGGCAGAACATGACTCTGACACTGTAATTTAGACATAAACTCTGAATTACGTCTAGCCGTATTTACATACCATAAAACGATTCCTTGCGTGTTGACTTGTACTCAACATTGATACACTCGATGTAGTTCATATGATGACCTTCGAAAAGCTGCTGAATTGTTCCCTCGACAGCGGTACCCTGCAAGAAAGCCGAGTTCAATAAACTCATGCCTAAGTGAAATAGGCCAAGAGGCAGAAATGCAGGGCCGAAAATAACATATCCCTTCCAAATACTCGGAAACCAACCTTCATTTTATCCTCTAGCTTCTCACACAAAACCCGGTTAAGCTCCTGGACATCATGTTGCATGAACGAGTCGTAGGTGTCCCATCCAAAAGATTTTGTAAGATCCTTCGTAGCAACACTTGTGTCACTGTATTGAATTTTGTAGAATAAACTTTGTAGGGCTAGAGGAATGCTGTTTGAGGGCACATCGTTTTCGGTTGTCGGCATATGATACACGGCCTGCTCACGTACAACCAATACGTGACGTCAGCATCCAGCTCCCTGTCGATATTCTCTATCTCCATTATTCCCTTTCAACTCTTTTTGTTATAATTTGCTGGTCGGAACAGGAAGAATGGAGACAAGACGAGCTGTTGTACCTTACGAAAGTAGGGAAGATGATACAAAGTTTGTAGCAGAGAGTTCATGTAAC
This sequence comes from Lunularia cruciata, assembly GCA_948567375.1. Lineage (NCBI taxonomy): Eukaryota > Viridiplantae > Streptophyta > Marchantiopsida > Lunulariales > Lunulariaceae > Lunularia > Lunularia cruciata. The sequence goes on from OX419756.1 coordinate 16,577,476, forward strand.
AAGTTGCCCCTTGATTCTTCAAGCCGACAAACCCTGTCTCCTTTTTGGAGTCGTAAGCCCAGTAATCCACAACCTTACGCACATTCACATCAGCTTCCACAATCAGCGTGTCGTTCACCAAGAATCCTCTCGCCGGGTCATACAAATCTTGTAGGGGCATAAAGGAGGTGAAACCCCAATCGCTTTCTCTGACATTGAATTGGTGCTGCGTGTCTGCACACAACGCGCGATTGTAAGACTACTTTAGCAGTCCTTGTCCGTGATGATACCCTAAACAGATGAAAAAATTAAATTGAGAATTTGTTACTGATGTGTAAAGCGGTGGTGCTTGGGACGGATTGATAGCATCTGTAGGTCATTATCGTATGTCTCGGCGAATCGCCCGAACAGCCCTGCTAATTATGCTTCAGGAAGTTTGATCCACAAGTGCATCGAAGCGAACCTTTCTTTACAGTCAGCTTGGGGTCAAACTGATTAGTGACTGCCAAGTTGAAATGCGCGAATCTGCTCCAACCATAAGGTAGCGATGCTGAATCCGCGACATCTAAATAGACTGATAAGTGATCCACATTATTGCCCTTGGGAAACAACAAAACGCGCCTGCATCACAAACCACCTCTGCTCAGCATCCAGAAATCAACGACAGAAATCATGCCTACCTGATCACAGCAGTAAGCTTGGCAATCATTGGCGATGTGGAAGATACAGAACGTACCATTTGTATCCTCCGACGACGAAGCTTTCGGAGTAATGCTTCCTCAGATTTATCTTCGAGAAATTCTCTATTGTCCAGGGGTATTTTCCTGTCTGAGGATCGTCCACTGGTTGATTCTCTGCTGTGGAGACGGTCTCTCCCTGCCCTACCACTGCAGACGGGAATGCTGATGAGTGACAACTTGTAACCGACCGGATGGAAGAAAGGCCTATGAATTGTAAGGAGTGGATACACACCTTCCATTGCATCTATGCCGTCGTTGAAATCTGTCGGTGGAACCAACATATCATCGTCCTCCTGCCACCATGAACAGATCAAAGCTTAAAGGATCGTCCGCGAGACACGCGTGACACTACCATAGCACGCTGCCCTAACATGCATCACTTGCTAAAATACCATAAGCAACCACCCTATGACAGCAGGCGAGGGATGGAAGCGACCATAAGTGGCAGAGTGATTGAAGATGCAGCCTAATTGCGATGCAGAACGACTATGCGCATGCTTGCGATGGAAAGATCTGCCGGATAGTCCTCCAAGAGACGGTGATAACAGAACCTAAAAAAGCAACACAAGAAGAAGAGCATCGCAGAGCATGCTAAATCGATTACACTCGGATAGATAGAGACGACGCACATCGAGAGGGGCCGCCATCATAGTCATTGTAGCAGCCTAATTCAATTCTGCGTCAGCCTGGGCATGTGTCTGCTACAAGATCTCAAAACGGCGCGAATAAAAGGAGGGACGGGACAGAAGCGAAGACTTGGAGTAAAAATAAAACCCCGACCGCGATGATGACGTTAAACACTCCTCCCCCGATACAAGCGGATACACTCTGCCTCCACCTCTCTATCTCTTCCTCTTCCCCCTTCTTCCTTCCCTCCCCTCTCCTCTCTCACAACTCGGACGGCGAGCAAGCGCCCCGATGAAAGACACTCCGACTCCCCCTCCCCTCCGGTCCTCTCCTCTTCCTTCCTTCCTTCTCTCCCTCCACGCAAGAGATGCGATACACTGCGATACCACCAGCCTCCCCCCGACGCGACCCGATGCACAACAAGAACAACAACACCAACAAGCAAGCAAGCAGCACAACAAGCAACCACACACCACGCAGGCACAGACGACAGACAAAGGAAAGCCCAAGGCAAGGCAAGGCTCGCAGACAGGCAGGCCAACACCTCCACACCAGATTGGACGAGCCCAAAAATCTCTTCCCCACCTTCCTTACTTCCTTCTCTCCCTCCTCCCCCCACTCCTTTCTCCCTTCCTCCTTCCACTTCCTTCCTCTCGACTAGTTCTTACTTACTACTGTAGTTGCCAGGATCCGCCATCTCACAACGACAACATAAGCAAACGCACGCCAATCCTCACAGATAGAAAGGGGCGACGCACATCGAGAGGACGCGCCATCATGGTCATTCTCCCTCTCTGCCCGCCTCCTTAATTTTCATTTTTATCTTCCCTCCATCTAGCCGTCGCCCGGCCACTTCTCCTGTTTATCTGCCCTCCCGTCCTCCACTTTCCCCTTTCTCTAACCTGCCTTCAAACTAAAGCTAAGTTTCTAAGATAGTTGTCATCCCACCTTGACTGCGGTAAGCTCCTTCTACTTGGTCAATAATATCCTAATCATCCATCCTCGCCTCTACTACATCCACTGCACTACGTACTGACTGACTGGCGTGGATGGATGGATTCTTCTTCTCCTCCTCGTCCCCCCGCGCTTCCGTCGTCGTCGACGTCCTGCCTTCCAATTCATAGGTTCTCGTCGCCGTTTTCGTCACATACCAAAGAGCGTGAGAAACAAGCCTCCTCCGTTACTCTGAAGCTTAGAGCATTGGACTATATTTGCCACCTCAATCAATTGGTCCTCCGCTTTCCTTCTTCTCGAAGCAGGTTTTATCTTCTCATGATCATTCTATATCTATCCCCATTACTGCAAAGATTTTCCCATAGCGACCTTTTCGCGCATCTCTCCTTCCGCGAAATAATGATCACAATCATATCAAGCATGTGGAATTCTTGAACTCTCTCCTAATTTACCTCAATCCTGAAGACTCTCGCCCAAATATCAAGTGTCCCCACAAATTTCGAGTCTGTTTGGTGCTGTCTTAGTTCACCGCTTTTTTTCTATTTAAGCTCCCTTGTTCCATTTTCCTTCCCCCACCAGTCTAGATAATGTCGAGTCTATATGACTTCTCGATGTGGGCACTTTGTTCACACGGGAGTTCCGGATTGGCCCATATCTTTTACCTTGACAATCGTCCGTACATATTTATAATATTAATTGTTTCCAGCAAATTAGGCCTATCTTCATGAAATTTGCCATTTGTGACAAGTCCATAGCGTTTGCTTGAGGACATCCCGTTGTAGAGTACGTGTGAAGATTCGAATGTCCGGTCAGATGAACCATCAACACTTCGATTCTGTCTTTTATGTCCTTTGCTGCGTCACATGGCAACGAGTGACAAGTATATTGACAAAGCTGTTGTAGAACCAACTGAGGAAATGACAACCGGATTCTCGTCCCTGCATGAAACAAAATCTGTGTCTCTGTGTCTTTATGTATTCATTCAAACACCCTTCTACTATAATGCGGAGCTACTTCTGATTTCTGAATCTCATTTATCTAAAAAATCATCATAGTGTGGAGTGATTTGGAAAACATGACTGTAAACTACCCAAGTTCTGCATGTTCTGGAAACCTCGAGTGTGAATCATACGTTCAGCTACTGCATTTGAGACGCTATCACAATCCCCAAAATACACTACTAAATCAAAAGGAAACATGACATTATTCGCAAGCTATTGACGGCCGGCTGTGGGGATTCCCTTGCCATAAAATGATTTCTCCTTCCGCGCATTCCTTTTACGTAGTCTATTCTTTTCATTTTATTCACTTCTACTTGACGCTTCCTTCTAGGTCTATCTTCGATTTAGTCTTGATGAGTAAATCACCGGATTCTACAAAAAGCATGGAGTATTTCTCTACAATATAGAGAAGCAATGAGCGAGAGTGGCTATTGCCTAGCTGTATCAACAACTCCTTTGTATTAACAAGTTTATAGTTTACGAACAATCTCTCTTCAAATGTGGTAATAGCACTTGCCCGTGGGAAGAAGTATTCATTTCAGAATACTCTTGTCAGTATTGAAATACTTAGGAACGGAGCTATTTATTTATCGCGTCATTAGCATCCTTCCAAAGTAATTGCCTCCACACGTGGAGTCTATATCTCCGTAATACCTAAACTCGAACTTCCTATAGATACAATTCAAAATCCATCTAATATCATGGGAGTAAATAAAATCAATATGTTAGAAATCTTTAAATGGAGTTGTGAACCTTTTCGAAGAAGGACATACCAGAATATGAAGAGAACAGAATGCTCTCCTCTTTTTCTGCTTACTTGGGTATATCTAATTTCAAAATTTGCTCAACCAAAAGTTGTCATGTGCTATATCGAACTTGAAGTATCACACATGGCTTTACCTTTATCATTTTTCGCTATTAATATGGATGGTTTTATTTGTCCTATATAGTTCAGAAATAGTTTATTGTAAACTTGTTTGATCAAGGTATGAACTGTGACTACATCAACTTGGTCCATCAGCTTCCCATGTAGAGAACTAAACACACAGTCAAGGAGCTGACAGTTATCGATTTAAAACTACATAACCTTGGTTCACTTGCAGCAGTCTAGAACGAGATTGCTCCCAGAAGGTGAATGCAGTTTCCACCTACGCAGTACGTCAAAAGTGATCACGAAACGAATGCGAGTGCCTATTACGCCGTAAGCCACATGCGATTGTGATTATGGATGCGGTTTCCGTTACGGTTACGTAGTAAGTGAATGGGTACAAGCTTTTTATTTCTCGGAAGAATAAATGGGAATGGCCTCCTTACATGTTCCCCCCATACCTTGAAATCGTTATGCATAGTTTATGGTCAGTGCAAAGGGAGTATTAACTCCAACATAAGCAATTGAAAGAAAGATTCGATTGGAGGGATTGATTATTGTGTGTTTATATATGCACATCTGACGTTGATACCTTATAAATTTATTAATAAAAATGCTACTCAAAGGTACATCTTCAACGTAGGATTGAAATTGCAAATTGAACAAAAGTTGAATATTACGATTTGACTTAGACTTGCAATGGAATATATTAGTCAATCATCTAATCCCTATTACATACAATATGGTCTTTCAAAGTCCCTAAAATCAAAGTAACCTTAGAGCTTGGTTGTAATTAACCAGTTTTTACATGTCTTTGAATATATCAAACGGATATTTGAAATATATGAGTTGTATCTGAAAATATGATTCGTCCAACATTTCAAATCTCATTCCTCTGAGGGATGTGAACCATCTATAGATTTTATTTTGTAGGATCATACTTAACCCATGCAAAGTTGATTAGAACCCAATGTATCGTGTCATAATATAAAATTTCTTCTTGTTTTGGAATGTAAACCTGTTAAATTTTCACTCCAAATAAATATATATGTAAAACTGAAGTTTTTTAACTTTATCATAAAAGCTTAAAATCATTTACAAATTTGTATACCATATGCATTTCAACCAATCAAGTACTAGTTAAGTGTTTAGGAAATGGGTTTTACTGCGTAGATGAAAACCTATAACATGACAATAAAGTCCATTACAAAATCATGGAATTCATATCCTTCTCATTTATTGTGGGATTTACGGTTCTGTTAGAACTATATAATTCTGTCCAGTATACTTCCACAATTATCATGTTATTCTGTGCCTTTTTTTCGCTTTATCGAATAATTGACATTCAATTCTACTTTTACTATGATACTACTTTTTCTAAATCAGAAGAAACATGTGCTAATATCAAAGTATAAGGGTTATATTCAGATCCTTGTGAATGCTATAAGACCTTTCCATCTTGATCTTGCCATGTTATAAATATAAAATATTTGTAAACAAAGATATAAATATACTCATAAGAAATATATTTAACCATTTTAGTACTCTTTTGTTCTCCTCTCTAAGTTACTGAAGACAGACCCCAATACATGGACTCTCTTATAACGACGAATTATGTAGATTACACGTTTTCCGATAATAACTACAAATTTTGTCATATTTTACAATGTTAGAGTCATTTTCCATAACTTCATCATATTAACGGTGAAAAGGAAACCTACGTGTATTGAGTAAAAGGTATTAAAAACTTTATATCATGATTATTGTTTCTTATTGGACTAATTATAAATAAAATTAAAACAAATTTCATAGAATATCACTAAAAGATGTATTGTCTTTTGTGAGGTAATATATCTACGAATGTAAGAATTTCAAAAAAATTGTCTAGTTAATAAGATAAGTGAATTAGAAACAAAAGAACAATCCTAATCAATGATAAAAGTTAATCTTGATAATTAGTTAAAATATTCAACCACTTTAAGACACTTGGATCTAAATTTCAAATAATAAATCTTATACATTATTATCACTGTGAATTAAAAGTTGTATTCAATGATAAATTTACCTGATACCCTCATGTTGATATTAATATGATTTCAAATGGAACAAATAATGATTGAATGTGCCAAAGTATAATTTTCATTCATTTATAATAAACAATACAAACTTTAAATTATTTAATGATATATTATATATTGAGATGGGTTTATTTCTCACCCACAATAAACCTTAAGCATTAAAAGAAGTAAAGTATTATTAACCAAATATAACACCTTAAACATCACATTTTATTTCAAACTCTACAAACCAAACATCAATTTGAATCATTGAATCTTCTTAGACCATTTCTTATATACAAGCCACAAATTCTAAGATATATATTATTTTATAGAGAGAAAAAGTTCATGTATTTATATTATGAGTCTTTGGAATTTTTTATTTTTTAATTTTAAGTGAGAGATTGCCTTCTTATTATAGTTATAATACTATACATCCATTAAACAATCAAACTAAATTGTTTCTCTCTTTAAAAATAATATAAGTATAAATAATATTTAATAATATACCCGCCACAAGTATAAATAATATTTAAATTTGCAATACACTTATTGTCAGATCAGATAGTTTTATAACAATATGTGACGGAATATTTGCGAGAAAAGACATCATGAGCTCAAACTAAAAACAATATAATATCATAAATTACAGATCCAATCTATCGATATTTATCCTTAAGCCATACCAATCATATAATTTACATATATATCTAAATATCATATAATAAATAAACCATTTTACTTTCACACTCCTTGAATAAATTAATTTATTATTAATCTATGGAGGAATTTTTTACATATTTATATAAGTTTTTTATATATGATACTTAAATTTGTATTTACACAGAAAATAAAATTATTATTAATGGTGAAAGGGTTACTAGTACTAAATTGATTTCTAAATATGCATTGCATTTCACTTCTAAATATTCACCCAATGAGTTAAATAAAAGAAACATGTATATAATGATGTAATTCACTTAGAATACAAGTAATACTAAAATGAAAGGAAAATAGAATACTACACAAATAAGTTATACCAAAATGAAAGGAAAGAATAATATAAGTATACAATAGTGGTCAAGAAAACAAATATTTTAAAATGTAGAATTTTATTCTATAATTTAGCGTATTCTATTCTATTCTATAATTTATTATAGAATAGAATAACTATCATATCTATTAAATTATAATATCATAGAATTAATCAATGATAAATACATACGTGCATATAAATGAAATATGCAACTAAGTAGTTGTAAATATTTACTTGTCTCTAAGTTTGATTTAATCCTTTATTTTGACAACTCAAATATCAAATAAATAATAATAATGGTATATATCATGAAGACTAGTACCTAAGCCATAAGTAGGTTGTTTTTGAATAGAATGAATATTTAATTCACTAAGAAATGTAATTCAGATATATTACTTTATATATATAGTGTTGAATTATAACATAGGTACATTGAAACTATTTACTTGAGTTTGAAACAAATATTTAATTTCAATAAAATGATATGAGCTAACAATTTGTATTTGTTGACCACTTTTAGAGAGAGAGAGATATATATATTTATATTTATTAGTTTTATTTCTTTGCCTTCCAAGTTTAAAGACACTTCTAAAGCCTCACAATTACTTGTTTGTGAAGCTTGTTTATCTTCTTTTTTTTACTTAGATTTAAGCCATTTGGACCTTGTAATGGTTCTAACCATGGAGCACATAAATCATAAAAAACTTATCTCTTCCATATGTTTCTTAATAGAACTTTTGAAACCTTCTTTCATGTTAATCAAATCAAAATATATAAGATGTAATATAGTTATTATATTTGGGTTAATTCCTCCAACATTAATATGTCTTATTTGACATGTAAATTATATTAAGATCAATATTTTGGTATTTTTCAAATTCTTATATTTTTTCCATTTGTATGTGGATGTACGATGAAATTTGTTTCATTGTTCTCATCTGTATTAATTATTAATATAATTACATAATAAAAATATTATGTGGTTAGTTTTTTTATTTCAAGTTATAAAATTTGTTCACAAATTGAATGACTTTTATATTAAATTAGTCTAATATATTTGAATCTTTTTATCTACAAATGTGTTTTGTGGAGTAGTTTTTGATCTACTTGAACATAAATAAAGTAAAAAATCTTACTTACAACTAATGATCATTTATTAAAATATCATGAATATTTAATTTAACTATACAATTTGCTATATTTGAATTCATTTATGTATATATAACCATTTGATAAGAATTAAGAAGTAAACGTGCCTTCTTTTTATAAATGCTATAAATTTCAGCTCTCTTTTGCTTTCTAGATTCAAACTTATAACATACAAATTTTAAATCAATATGTATTGAATTTTAGCTTTTTTACACTTCATAAATGAACTATTGTAGATTTCATACATTAAAATATACAAACATATACCATTATTTTATTTAAATAAATAAATAATATGAAAGTATATGAGATATTGATTATGTGATATGAACTTATTATTATATTTTAAATTATATACTTACATTACTTTATGATTCAATTATAACAATATATAATGGATATGTATATATTTGTATGAAACTATGTGTAAATTTGAAATAATTTATCTTAATAAGGTTTACAAGATTACAAGTATTTAATAATGTATTTATAAGATTTTGATTTGCAGTTCATATGTAAAAGATAAAGATAGATGAGAGAAATAAGAGAATAGAAGCTCACATTGATACACTTGAATGAGTGAAAACTCCAAATGCCTCTCATGAGTTTTGATTCTTGTATTTATAGGGATTCTACAAGGCTCTTGAGAAGTTTCTCAAGAAGCTTCCTTGAACCGTTTTCTTGGAGTGCAAACAAGTTAATTGAGAAGCTTCTCAAGAAGTTTCTTCTTAGAAGCCGCTTACTTGGCATGCAAGCTAAGTTGGTTGGAATCTTTTAGAAGTTAACTACTTGGGATGTAAGCTAAGCTAGCCGGAAAGCTTCCAAATAAGCTTCTTAGATATTTTTTGAATATTTTAGGCTAATTTGTCTTATTTGCTACTTTGTTAGCCATACTAACTTTGTCGTTAAATTCCATATTGTTACATATTCCTCCATCGCTAGTTGGTGATGTCATTGTTGCCAATGAAGCTTTTAACTCCTAGATGGCCAGTCTTTCAGTTTGGAGATGAAAAAAGAGGTTCCCATGTGGCACCATGAAGGGTTAATCCTTTCCAATGAACCTTGTACTCCATATGTTATCAATGGCCTTGTTGAATGTGGCGATGTGCAAGGATACAATCCACTTTGTACTCGTCATGATCATTGATAGGGATAGGAAGAGGGGGAGGTTGGACTCAAGAGGAAAAAGAAGATGGGTTAGGAACAAAGGGTTTCAACTTAGAAACATGAAAGACATGATGGATACGCATATGACAAGGTAAGGCAAAGGAAGGCAAGTCGATAAACAACAAGAGAGACAATTTGGGTGATATCAAAGGGTCCTATCCAATTAGGAGCAAGTTTACAAACTTGGGTATCAAGTGGGAGAGAGAGGTTATTGGATGAGAGAATGATCTTATCACCAACTTGAAAGCTAAGATCATGATGATGGTGATCTACGTATTGTTTCTGCCAATTCTAAGCAACAAGGAGATGAGATTTGGCTTGTTGGAGGGATTGGGAATGGTGGTCAAGAAGGTGGAAGTATGAAGGACATGAGATGGAAGATGTAAAAGACCAAAACCGAGGAGAGAAATAGGAGAATGGAAACTCACATTGGGACACTTGAATGAGGGAAAAGTTCGAATGCCTAGCATGAGCTTTGGCCTTGGTATTTATAGGTAGCATACAAGACTCTTGAAGCTTCTCAAGAAGCTTCCATGAGCCGCTTTCTTGGAGTGCAAGCCAAGTTAACTAGGAAGCTTCTCAAGAAGCTTCCTTCTAGAAGCTGCCTACTTGGCGTGCAAGCTAAGCTAGTTAGAAGCTTCTAGAAACTACCTGCTTAGGGTGCAAGTTAACTAGTTGGGAAGCTTCCCAAGAATCTTCTTAGATGCTTCTAGAATATTCTAGGCTATTTTGTCTTATTCTCTACTTTGTAAGCCCGACTAACTTCGTCTCTAAACTCCATATTGTTACATATTCCCCCACCGCTAGTTGGTGATGTCCTTGTTGCCAGTAAAGCTTCGAAGTCCTTGATGGCCATCTGTGCATTCTGGAGGTGAGAAAGAGGTTCCCATGTAACATCATGAAGGAGATACCCTTTCCAAAGGACCTTGTACTACGTATGTTGGCAACGGCCTTGTTGAATATGGCAACGCGCAAGGATACGATCAACTTTGTACTCCTCATGATCATTGATAGGGGATAGGAAGAGGGGGAGGTTAGACTCAAGAGGAAAAGGAAGAAGGATTAGGAACAAAGGGTTTTAACTTGGAAACATGAAAGATAGGATGGATACGCATGTGACAAGGTAAGGCAAGTCGATAAGCAATAGGAGAGATAATGCGGGTAAAATCAAAGGGTCTTATCCAATTAGAAGCAAGTTTACGAACTTGAGTATCAAGTGGGAGAGGGAGGTTACAAGAGGATAGCATGACTTTATCACCAACTTCAAAGGTGAGATCATGAAGATGATGGTCTGCATATTGTTTTTGGTGATTCTGAGCAACAAGGAGGTGAGATTTGGCTTGTTGGAGAGATTGGGATATAGTGGTCAAGAATGTAGAAGTATGAGGAACCCAAGAGGGAAAGGGAGCAAGAAGAGAATCTGGAACAAGCGGATCTTGGCCAAAATTGAGAAAGAAGGGAGAAAATCCGGTGCTTGCCTGTTTGGAATTGTTATAGGCAAATTCTGCAACTGCAAGACATTCATCCTAGTTGGTATGGTGGACATTGACAAAGGCCCGCAACATATCTTCCAATGTACGATTGGTGCGTTTGGTTTGTCCATAAGTTTGAGGATGATAGGCTGTGGATAAAGCAAGCTTGGTGCTAAGTATCTGGAAGAGTGCTTGCCAAAACTTCCCAGTAAATCAAGGATCTCGGTCGGAGATGAGTACACATGGCATCCCATGATGCTTGAAGACATTGTCGAAGTAGATTTGTGCTAAGGTTGGAGCATCCACGGTATCAAAGGTTGGTGGCAAGTGGATTTGCTTACTAAGCTTTTCCACAAACACCACAATTGCGGTGTGTCCTTGTTTTGTCTTTGGCAAGGATATGATGAGATCCAAGCTCACATGCTCCCAACGAGCGGATGGAATGGCAAGTGGTTGAAGGAGTCCACTCGGCTTTTGGTTGCTAGCCTTGTTCCGTTGGCAACTTTCACATGATCAAACAAATTCTTGAACATCTCGTGTCATGTTGGGCCACCACCATTGGCGTTGGAGGGTGCCCAAGGTCTTGTCCACTCCCATGTGACCAACTATCGGTAAATCATGGGCTTCTTGAAGACGCACAAGTCAAAGATCATCTTTGGCTGGAACATAGATCTGGTATGCATGCAATAAAAGGCCTTCCTTGAAAGAGAAGGTGTTGTACTCCTTGTCACGTGCTGTTAGACAACCGTGTACCATTTGGAAGAAGGGATCTTGTTGTAGAGCTGATTGAAACTCATTATGGATCTAAGGGTCAATGGACACCATTGTTATTGCCGCCATGATGAGAGGAAGATCCTTCAAATCATGTCGTTGTGATAGAGCATCAAGGATGACATAGAACCAACCTGGTTTGTACTCAAGTTTGATGTCAAAAAATTGGAGTTGCTCTTCCCATCAATGATGCCGACTCTTCATGTGCTTCAAGTGTAAGGTCTGCAACAATGGTTTGTGATCAGTTCGCATGATCACTTGTTTCCCCAAGAGATAATGCCTCCATACCTTGGTGGCATATACCATTGCAAGTTGTTCACAATCTCAAGCAGAGTAATTTCTTTCAACTGTATTTAGTCAGCGAGACACAAAGGCAATATGATGTAGTCCATCTGGAAATTCCTGTTGCAACACAGCTCCAATTGCAAAGTTAGAAGCATCAAAATCAACCACACAAGGTAGTTGAGGATCATATGGTTGAAGAATAGGTCTTGAAGACACCATATGCTTTAACTTCTGGAATGCTTCTTCATGCTTGGTGGTCCACTGGAAGCTTGAGTTCTTTCCCAAGAGGTTAGTCAATGGTGCAACCACATGAGCATAATAGTGGATGAACCGTCGGTAAAAATTGGCCAATCTATTGAATGCTTGTACTTCTGTAGCATCCTTCGGGGTAGGCCAATCAGTACGGCCTTGATCTTCTCTTCTTCCATCTTGATCTCCTCTGATGAGATCTTATGATCCAAGAAGGTAACCTCCTTCTACCAAAAAGCACACTTTGACTTCTTGCAATAAAATTTCCACGGTCGTAGTCGTCTTAGGACTACTCGTACATGATTCTTGTGTTCTACCCCTGTCCTACTATAGATTAAGATATCATCTAAGAACACTACCACGGACTGATCCAATAGTCCTTCCAACACCCGATGCATCTGTTCCATGAAGACTGTTGGAGCATTATTGAGTCCAAATGGTAGAACTATCCACTCAAAATGTCCATACCTTGTGCAAAAGGCAGTCTTTTGCACGTCCTCTCCTTCAATAGGAATTTGCCAATAGCTACTATGAAGATCCAACTTGGAAAAGTAGCGTGCTCCACTTAATTGGTCAAGCAAGTTGCCGATCCGAGGCAAGGGATATGTATTCTTCACGGTTTGCTTATTAAGTCTACGGTAATCAATACAGAAATGAAGTCCTCCATCCTCTTTTGGAACAAATAGTACCGGTGCTCCCTATGGATAGGTATTATGTCGTATGAAATCCTTCTCCAACAACTCTATAAGTGTTGTTCGCAACTCCTCCAACTCCTTTGGTGAGAGCCGGTAGATTGGTCTACTCACTGGAGTACTCCTTGGCAATAACTCAATCTTGAAGGGCATACCTCGATCAGAGGGTAATCCCTTTGGCAGATCAACCAGAAACACATCTGCAAACTCATGGACTACCCGATCAATCGTTGCTTGATGCGGCACCGGGCCCTCCTCAGATTGTTCTTGTGCAATCGGCTTGATCCACACCGCGAATATAGACTTATCTTCCTCCAAAGCTTGCTCTATGGTTGCTTCATTAACAAACTTCCCTTCTAGGGACTCATCTCTCTTCCAAGCTTGCTCCATGGTTGCCTTCTTGGCAAACTTCCCATCTTGGGACTCATCTCCCTTCCAGATTTGCTCTATGGCTACCTTCTCAACAAACTTCTCATCTTGGGACTGACTATTCTTAGGTGTCTTACTTAGAGGTGCCAGACAACCTAATCAGAAATTCCTACCTTGGTGTTGTACTTGAATTTGACGTCGGGTCCAATCAAATTGAACCTTATGATGTTCAAGTCAAGGTAGACCCAGAATGATATCATAGTGTAGAGGTGCCACTACAAACCTCATACACTCCAAATACTCCTTCCCAATCTTGAAGGTAACAAGATGCGAGGTGCGGAATGTAGAACCTTTTCTACCATGTGCCATCATCAAACTACTTCCAATCATTGGCTTGATAGGAATACCCAATTCCTTTGCTACTTGCATAGATATGCAATTCTTTGAACTTCCAAAAATCAACCAAAATCCTACAACCCCGATTAGATATCATACCTTGCAAGTGAAGCAAACTTGCATAGGTCGAGCCTTCAATCCCATTGGAACTAATCAAGCTCCCAGTAGGCGGCTCAAAATCTCCTATTGGGATTCTTTGTTTCCTTGATCATTCTATTCCACAAACTCCATTTGGGCAACTTGTCGAGGTCACCCATTCCTAAGTGGACATTCAGCAATGGGATGTCCAACTTGGCGACAATAAAAACAATCTCCATTTTGTCGTAATCTTTCTCTATCTGCTGTGCCAAGTGGTCTTCGTTGGATAACATCAATCTCCATTGGTACCGGTTCTTCTACTCGTGGTAATGGTAGGTTTTGTGTAGGTTGAGGTCGAGACCAAGTTGTTGCAACTAAGGAATCAAAATGCTCAGCCAATTGCATGGCTTCTTCTACGTTATGTGGCTCTCGCATGGTCACCTCCAATCTGGTTCGTGACTTCAATCCTTGCACAATTCAATCCAAAACTTCACCTTCTTGGATATTTGGGATTTGCATGATGATATTCTGAAATTGTGTGATGTAGCTTCTCACTAAGCCAATCTGCCTCAACTCCGCCAATTTATCTTGTGCAGCTTGGGTGGCATTTATAGTCTGAAATCAACCAAGTATTGCATCCTTGAATTCTACCCATGTCAAAATCGGTGTAACAATTTGTCATTTAGCTCTTTCTACTCGGAATTGCCACCAAAGTTTTGCCATGCCATCCAATTGGCTAGAAGCCAAGAGAATTTGTTTCCGCTCATCTTGAAGATTGGTGGCTTCAAAGTAACGTTCACTGTCAAACACAAAATTCTCCACTGTGCCTAGAAGATTCTTACCTTCAAACAACTTGGGTTTTGGAAATTGAATGCGATCTTCTTCATCTCGAACTGGCGCTTTGTCTATCTGTTCTCGTCGTTGCTGGTCTTGTTCATCCAACAATCGAGTTAGATGCTCGATTTGTTGTTGCATTGCAAGGATAACATCCAGTATTGCCGCCATCACTACTACTCTATTCCACTACCCTCAATTTATCTAGTTGATTAACACATAGATACAACATGTCCACCGTTCTCCATAAGTTACAACTGGAAGTATCAAAGGTTCCTCTGACACGGTGATCATATGTAGAAAATCCTGCTCGAAGCGTGAGGTGATGAATTGTGTGAAATGATGCTTTGGTAATATCTAGACATGAAAGTCCCAATGGTTTGGCGGAAGTGGATTTGGTGGTCCATAAATTCCATCCATCCATCCCATTCCTGCTCTGATACCAATGTAAAAGACCAAAACCGAGGAGAGAAATAGGAGAATGGAAACTCACATTGGGACACTTGAATGAGAGAAAACTCCGAATGCCTAGCATGAGCTTTGGACTTGGTATTTATAGGTAGCATACAAGACTCTTGAAGCTTCTCAAGAAGCTTCCTTGAGCCGCTTTCTTGGAGTGCAAGCCAAGTTAACTAGGAAGCTTCTCAAGAAGCTTCCTTCTAGAAGCCGCCTACTTGGCGTGCAAGCTAAGCTAGTTAGAAGCTTCTAGAAGCTACCTATTTAGGGCGCAAGTTAACTAGTTGGGAAGTTTCCCAAGAAGCTTCTTAGATGCTTCTAGAATATTCTAGGCTATTTTGTCTTATTCTCTACTTTGTAAGCCCGACTAACTTCATCTCTTAACTCCATATTGTTACAGAAGAGGACCAAGAAGGGAATTTGGAACAAGTGGGTCTTGGCCAAAATTGAGAAAGAAAAGAGAGATTCCGGTGCTTGCTTGTTTAGAATTATTGTAGGCAAACTTCCCAATTGCAAGACATTCATCCCAACTAGTATGCTGATTGTTGATGAAGGCACAAAGCATATCTTCCAAGGTGCAATTTGTACACTAAATTTGTCCATTAGTTTGAGGATGTAGGCCATGGAAAAAGCAAGCTTGGTGCCAAGTATTTGGAAGAGTGCTTGCCAACAATTTCTAGTGAAGCGACAATCATGGTCAAAGATGAGTACACGTGGCATGCCATGATGGTTGAATACATTGTCAAAGTAGATTTGCGCCAAGGTTGGAGCATCCATAATATCAACCGTTGGTGTCAAATGGATTTGCTTACTAAGCTTATCTATAAACACCACAATTGCTATGTGACCTTGCTTTGTCTTGGGCAAGGAGGTAATGAGATCTAAGCTCACATGTTCCTTATGAGTATATGGAATGGAGAGTGGTTAAAGGATTCCACCCAGTTTCTTGGTATTGGCACTGTTGCGTTGGCAACTATCACACAATTGGACAAACTCCTCAACATCTTGTGCCATGTTGGGCCACCACCCTTGGCATTGGAGAGTACCCAAGGTCTTGTCCACACCCATGTGACCAACAACTAGTAAATCATGGGCTTCTTGAAGGCACACAAGTTGGAGATCACCTTTGGTTGGAATATAGATCCAATTCTCATGGAATAGAAGGCCTTCCTTGAAGTAGAAGATGTTGTACTTTTGTTTCATGGTATAAGATGACCATGTACCATCTCATGAAGGGATCTTGTTGTAGAGCTGACCAAAACTCATTTTGGACCTTGGAGTCAATTGACACCGTCATAATTGTGATCATGATGAGAGGAAGAGACTTCAAATCTTCTCATCATGATAGTGCATCATCAATGACATGGAACCATCCTTGTTTGTACTCAAGTGTGATGTCAAAAAATTGGAGTTGCTTCTCCCATCAATGGTGTTGACTCTTCATGTATTCCAAGTGTAAGGTCTACAACAATGGTTTGTGATCAGTTTGCATGATCACTTGTTTCCCTAAGAGATAATTCCTTTATACCTTGGTGGCAAATACCATTGCAAGTTGCTCTTGATCTCAATCAGAGTAATGTCTTTCAGCTGTATTTAGTTGGTGAGACACAAAGGCAATGGGATGTAGTCCATATGGGAATTCTTGTTGCAACACGGCTCCAATTGCAAAGTTAGAAGTATCAAAATCAACCACACAAGGTAGCTAAGGATCATATGGTTGAAGAATGAGTCTTGAAGACACCATATGTTTCAACTTTTGGAATGCTCTTTTGTGCTTGGTGGTCCATTAAAAGCTCAAGTTCTTCCCCAGGAGATTAGTCAATGGTGCAGCCACATGAGCATAATAACGGATGAACCGTCGGTAAAACTTGGCCAATCCATTAAATGCCCATACTTCTATAGCATCCTTGGGAGTAGGCCAATCAATAATAGCCTTGATTTTCTCCTCTTCTATCTTGATCCCCTTTGATAAGATCTTGTGACCCAAGAAGGTCACTTCCTTTTGCCAAAAGGTACACTTTGACTTCTTGTAGTAAAATTTCCATTGTTGTAGTCGTCTTAAGACTTCTTGCACATGATTCACGTGTTCAGCCTTTGTCTTGCTATAGATTAAGATATCATCCAAGAACACCACTATGTACCGCTCCAATAGTCCATCCAATATCCAATGCATTTAATCAATGAAGACTATTAGAGCATTAGTGAGCCCGAAAGGTAGAACTCTCCATTCAAAATGCCCATTCCTTATGTGAAAGACAATCTTTTGCACATCCTCCTTATCAATGGAGATTTTCCAATAGCCGCTACAAAGATCCAACTTGGAGAAGTATCATGCTCCACTCAATTGATCAAGCAAGTCATCAATCCAAGGCAAGGGATATGCATTCTTCATTGTTTGCTTCTTGAGCCCACGGTAATCAATACATAAACAAAGTCCTCTATCCTTCTTCAAAATGAATACTATTGTGCTCTCCAAGGGGAGGTACTATGTCGTACGAAGTCCTTCTCCAACAACTCCATAAGTGTTATTCACAATTCCTCTAACTTCTTTGTTGAAGCCGATAGATTGGTCTACTCACTGGAGTACTCCTTAGCAATAACTCAATCTTGAAGTGCATACCACGATCGGAGGGTAATCCCTTTGGCAAATCATCCAAAAACACATCTGAAAACTCCTGAACTATCTGATCAACCATTGCTTGACGAGGCTCTTCACTCTCCTCAAATTGTCCTTGTGTAATCGGCTTGATCCATATGACAAAAATAGACTTATCTTCCTCCAAAGCTTGCTCTATGGTTGCTTCACTAACAAACTTCCCATTTAGGGACTCATCTTTTTTCAAAGCTTACTCCATGGCTGCCTTCTTGGCAAACTTCTCATCTTGGGACTCATCTCTCTTCAAGGCTTGCTCTATGGCTACCTTCATGATAAACTTCCCATCTTAGGATTGGCTATTTTTAGGTTTCCTACTCAAAGGTGCCATACAACCTTATTTGAAATTCTTACCTTGGTGTTGTACTTGAATTTATCATCAATTCTAATCAACCTTAAGACGTTTAAGCCAAGGTAGTCATAAAATGACATCATAATGTAGAGGCGCCACTACAAACCTCATCCACTCCAAGTACTCATTCCGAATCTTGAAGGTAACAGGATGCAAGGTATGGAATGCAAAACTTTTTCTACCATCAGCCATCATCAATCTACTTCCAAATACTAGCTTGAAAGGAATACCTAGTTCTTTTACTATTTATATAGACATGCAATTCTTTGAATTTCTAGAATCAACCAAAATCTTACAACTCAAATTAGATGTCTTACCTTACAAGTGAAGCAAACTTGCATAAACAGAGTCTTCAATCCCATTGGAACTAATCAAGCTCCCAATAGGTGATTTGAAATCTCTTATTGGGATTCATTGTTTCCCTGATCATTATGCTCCACAAACTCCATCTAGATGACTTCTCAAGGTCATTCATTCATGAGTGCACATTCAACAATGCAATGTCCTAATTGGCAACAATAAAAACAACCTCTATTTTGCTACAATTTTTCTCTATCTGTATTAGCAAGTCATTTTTGTTGAATGACATCAATCTCCATTGGTGTTGGTTTCTCCACTCGTGTGTAGTATATTGGTAGTGTAACAATATGGAGTTTAGCATCAAAGTTAGTAGGGCTAACGAAGTAGCAAATCAGACAAATTAGCCTAGAATATTCCAAAAGTATTTAGGAATCTTCTTGGGAAGCTTCATGGCTAGTTTAGCTTGCATCCCAAGTAGGTAACTTCTAGAAGGAAGCTTCTAGAAGCTTCTAACTAGCTAAGCTTGCATGCTAAATAAGCAACTTTTAGAAGAAAGTTTCTTGAGCAGCTTCTTAATTAACTTGGCTTGCACTCCAAGAAAGCGGCTCAAGGAAGTTCTTGAGAAGCTTCTCAAGGGCCTTGTATGTTCCCTATAAATATAGGAGCCAAAGCTCATGCTACGAATTTGGATTTTCCTCTCATTCAAGTGTCTCAATGTGAGCTTCTTTTCTCCTATTTCTCTTCTCGGTCTTGGTCTTTTACATTGGTATCATAGCAAGAATAGGATGGATGGAATTTATGGACCACCAAATCAGTTTTGCCAAACCATTGGGATTCTTGTGTCTTGGAACTACCTAAGCATTGGTTCACACAATTCATTACCTTGCGCTTTGGGTAAGATTTTCTACATATGATCATCTTGTTTGAGGAACCCTTGATAGTTCCGGTTGAAACTTATGGAGAATGATAAACATGTTGCATCTATGTGTTCATAAATTAGATAAATTGAGAGTAGTGTGATAGAGTAGTAGCCATGGTGGCAATACAAAATGTTACAATTGCTATGCAACAACAAATCAAACACTTTACTTAATTGTTGGAGGAACAAGCCCAACAACTATAATAACACATAGAGAGAACACCAATTCAAGATGGAGAAGATCAAATCTGATTTCCAAAACCTAAGGTGTTTGAAGGCATAGTAGAGAATTTTGTATTTTACTGTGACCGTTACTTTGAAGCTACCAATTGTCAAGATGAACAACAAAAAATTCTCTTGGCTTCTAGCCAATTGGATTGTATGTGTAAAACTTTTGTGGTGATTTTGAGTAGAGCAAGATGAACGATAGATTGTTGCACCAATCTTAATATGGGCAGAATTCAAGGATGCAATATTTAGTTGATTTCAAACTATAAATGTCACTCAAGCCACACAAAATAAATTAGCAGAATTGAAGTAGATTGGCTATGTAAGGAGCTATATCACACGACTTCAAAACATCATCATGCAAATTCTAGATATACAAGAAGGTGAAGTTCTAAATTTATTTGTGATGAGCTTGGAGTCACGGACCAAATTGGAAGTTACCATGCAAGAACCACAAAATGTGGAAGAAGCCATGCAATTGGCTAAGCGCTTTCATTCCTTGGTTGTAACAACTTGGTCTTGAACCCAACCTACACAAAGCCTACCAATACACTACGCACAGGTAGAGGAACCAACACCAATGGAGATTGATGTTATCCAATGGAGACCACTTGGTATAGCGGATAAAGAAAAATTATGACAAAATGGTGGTTATTTTTATCATCACCAAGTTGGACATTGCATTGCTGAATGTCCACTTAAGAATGGGTGACCTCAAAAAGTTATCTAGATGGAGTTTGTGGAGCAAAATGAACAAGCAAGCAAGGAATCCTAATAGGAGATTTTGAGCCACCTGTTGGGAGCTTGATTAGTTCTAATTGGATTGAAGACTCTACCTATACAAGTTTGCTTCACTTGCAAGGTATGATATCTAATTGATTGTAGGATCTTGGTTGATTCTAGAAGTTCAAAGAATTGCATGTCTATGCAAGTAGCAAAGAATTGGGTATTCCTTTCAAGCCAATAATTGGAAATAGATTGATGATGGTAGATGGTAGAAAGGGTTCTACATTCTGTATCTTGCATCCTGTTACCTTCGAGATTGGGAATGAGTATTTGAAGTGTATGAGGTTTGTAGTGGCACCTCTACACTATAATATCATTCTAGGACTACCTTTGGCTTGAACATCATATCGTTCAATTTGATTGGAATTGATGAAAAATTCAAGTACAACACGAAGGTAGGAATTTCAAATAAGGTTGTCTCGCACCTTTGAGTAAGACACCTAAGACTAGTTAGTCCCAATATGAAAAGTTTGTCAAGAAGGTAGCAATAGAGAAAAACTTGAAGGGAGATGAATCCCAAGATGGGAAGTTTGCCAGGAAAGGAGCCATGGAGCAAGCTTCAAAGAAAAACAAGTCCCTAGATGGGAAGTTTGTTAGTGAAGCAACCATAAAATAAGCTTTGGAGGAAGATAAGTTTATTTTTATGGTATGGATCAAGCCAATTACACAAGACAACTTGAGGAGGGCCAAGAGCCTCATCAAGCAATGGTTGATCAGATAGTTCAAGAGTTTGCAAATGTGTTTCCGGATGATCTACCAAAGGAATTACACTCCAATTGTGGTATGTCCTTCAAGATTGAGTTATTGCCAAGGAGTACTCCAATGAATAGACCAATCTATAGGCTCTCACCAAAGGATTTGGAGGAGTTGCAAACAACACTAACAACATTGTTGGAGAAGGACTTCATATGACATAGTACCTCTCCTTGGGGAGCATCGGTACTATTCATTCTAAAGAAAGATGGAGGAATTAGTTTTTGTATTGATTACCATGGGCTCAAGAAGCAAACATTGAAGAATGCATATCCCTTGCCTAAGATTGATGACTTGCTTGATCAATTGAGTGGAGCACAATACTTTTCTAAGTTGGATCTTTGCAACGGCTATTGGCTAATCATTGATAGGGAGGATGTGCAAAAGATTACCTTTTGCACAAGGTATGGGTATTTTGAGTGGAGAGTTCTACCTTTCACGCTCACTAATGCTCCAACAATCTTCATGGATCAAGTGCATTGGGTGTAGGATGAAATTTTAGATCGTTATTTGGTAGTGTTCTTGGATGATATCTTAATCTATAGCAAGACAAAGGCAGAATATGTCAATCATGTACAAGAAGTGCTAAGACAACTATGACAATGGAAATTTTATTGCAAGAAGTTGGAGTGCCTTTTGGCAAAAGGAGGTTACCTTCTTGGGTCACAAGATCTCATCAGAGGGGATCAGGATAGAAGAGGAGAAAATCAAGGCCATTATTGATTGGCCTACTCCAAAGGATGCTATAAAAGTATGGGCATTCAATAAATTGGCCAATTTTTACCAATGGTTCATTCACTATTAGGCTCATGTGGCTACACAATTGACTGACCTCTTGGGGAAGAACTTGAGGTTTTAGTGGACCACCAAGCATGAAGAAAGATTCAAGAAGTTGAAACATATGATGTCTTCAAGACCCATTCTTCAACCATATGATCCTTAGCTACCTTGTGTGGTTGAATTTGATACTTCTAAATTTGCAATTTGAGCAGTGTTGCAACAAGAATTCCCAAATGTACTACATCCCATTGCCTTTGTGTCTCACCGACTAAATACAGCTGAAAGAAATTACTTTGCTTGAGATCAAGAACAACTTGCAATGGTATATGCCACCAAAGTATTGAAGCATTATCTCTTGGAGAAACAAGTGATCATGCAAACTGATCATAAACTATTGTTATAGACCTTACACTCGGAACACATGAAGAGTTGACATCATCGATGGGAGGAGCAACTCTAATTGTTTAACATCAGACTTGAGTACAAACCAGGTCAATTTTGTATCATCCTGATGATCTATCACGATGAATTGATTTGAAGTCTCTTCCTCTCATCACGGCAACAATCACGATGGTGTGAATTGACTCCAAGGTCCATAATAATTTTTGGTCAGCTCTACAACAAGATCCCTTCTTTCAAATGGTACATGGTTGTCTAAGAGCATGCGACAAGGAGTACAACAATGTCTCCTTGAAGGAAGGCCTTCTATTCCATGACGATTGGATCTATGTTCCAACCAAAGGTGATCTCCAACTTATATGCCTTCAATAAGCCCATGATTTACCATAGTTGGTCACATAGGTGTGGATAAGACCTTGGGTACCCTCCAACACCAATGGTGGTGGCCCAACATGGCAAGAAATGTTTGAGAGTTTGTCCAATTGCGTGAGAGTTGTCAATGCAACAAGGCCAATAACCAGAAGCTGAGTGGACTCCTTTAGCCACTCTCCATTCCCACTACTTGTTGGGAACATGTGAGCTTGGATCTCATCATCTCCTTGCCTAAGACAAAGCAATGTCACACAACAATTGTGGTGTTTGTGGATAAGCTCAGTAAGCAAATCCATTTAGCACCAATAGTTGATATTGTGGATGTTCCAACCTTGACATAACTCTACTTCAATAATGTATTCAAGCATCATGGGATACCGTGAGTACTCATATCCAACCGTGATCCTTACTTCACAAAAGCAAACGCTTTTGTAGATATTTGACACCAAGCTTGCTTTGTCTATAGTCTATTATCCTCAAATTGATGGAAAAATTTCATGTGCAAATTGTACCTTGGAAGATATGCTTTGTGCCCTTGTCAACATTCACCATACCAATTGGGATGAATGTCTTACAATTGCGGAGTTTGCATACAATAGTTCTAAACAAGCAAGCACCAAATTCTCTCCTTTCTTTCTCAATTTTGGCCAAGACCTACTTGTTCCAAATTCCCTTCTTGCTCCTCCCTTGTCAAATATCTCTCATACTTCCACCTCCTTCATCACCATCTCTTAATCCCTCCAACAAGCCAAATCTCATTTCCATTTTGCTCAAAATCAGCAAAAACAATATGCGGATCACCATCACCGCGATCTCAACTTTCAAGTTGGTCATAAGGTCATGCTTTCATCCAATAACTTCCCTTTTAACTTGATACCCAATTTTGTAAACTCATCCCTAATTAGATAGGACCCTTCAATATCACCCAAATTGTCTCTCTTGTTGCTTATCTACTTGCCTTGCCTTGTCATATGCGCATCCATCTTGTCTTTCATGTTTCCAAGTTGAAACCCTTTGTTCTTAACCCCTTCTTTTTCCTCTTGAGTCCAACTTCCTCCTCCTCTTGTCCCTATCAATGATCGTGAGGAGTACGAAGTTGATCGTATCCTTGCGCATCACCATATTCAATGAGACTATCGATAACATACGGAGTACAAGGTCCTTTGGAAAGGGTATCTCCTTCATGATGCCACATATGAATCTCTTTCTCATCTCTAGAACGCACAACTAGCCATCCAAGAGTTCAAAGCTTCACAAGCAATGATGATGTCACTAACTAGCGGTGGGAGAATATGTTACAATATGGAGTTTAGCGATGAAGTTAGTAAGGCTAACAAAGTAGTAATAAGGCAAATTAGCCTAGAATATTCAAAAAGTATCTAAGAAGCTTATTGGAAAGCTTCTTGGCTAGCTTAGCTTACACCCCATGTAGGTAACTTCTAAAAGGAAGCTTCTAGAAGCTTTCAACTAGCTCAGCTTGCACGCCAAGTGAATGGCTTCTAGAAGGAAGTTTCTTGAGAAGCTTCCCAATTAACTTGGCTTTCACTCTAAGAAAATAACTCAATGAAGCTTCTTGAGAAGCTTTCCAAGGGCCTTGTATGGTCCCTATAGATACAAGAGCCAAAGCTCATGCTAGGCATTCTGAGTTTTTCCCTCATTCAAGTGTCCTAATGTGAGCTTCCATTCTCCTATTTCTCTACTTGGTCCCCTCCTTTTATAAGTAGGTTCTGTTGAGGTAGAGGTCAAGACCAAGTTGTTGCAACCAAGGAATCAAAACATTTGGCCAATTGCATAACTTCCTTCAAGCATTGTGGCTCTTACATGACTCTAATTTGGTTCTTGACTTTGAGCCCCTCACAAATTGATCCGAAGCTTCACCTTCCAATATATCTGAAATTTGTATGATGGTTTTATGGAATTGCATGATGTAACTTATTATAGAGCCAATCTGTTTCAACTCCACCAACCTATCTCATGCAACTTGTGTGGTATTTATAGTCTAGAATAGACTAATTATTGCACTATTAAATTCTGCACATGTTGATTGGTGCAACAATTTGTTTTTTAGCTTGCTCCACTCTCACACTCCACTCAAAATCTCCACCATAGCTTTGCTACTCCATCCAATTAGCTAGAAGCCAAGACAATTGTTTCTACTCATCTTAAAGATTGGTAGCTTCAAAATAACATTCACAATAAAACACAAAATTCTCTACTACACTTGGGTGATTCTTGCCTTCAAATACCTTGGGTTTAGAGAATCAGATTTGATCTTCTCCTTCTTGAATTGGTATCTTCTCTACATGCTCTTTTCGTCGATGATCTTGTTCATCCAACAATCAAGTAAGGTGCTCAATTTGTTGTTGCATAGCAATGATAACCTCTAGCATTGCTGCCATGGTTATTACTTTATCATACCATCCCTAATCTATCTAACTTATTAACACATAAAAGCAACACATCCACCATTGCCATAAGTTACAACCGGAAGCACCAAGGGTTCCTCAAATATGGTGATCACATGTAGAAAATGTTGTCCAAAGCGTGAGGTGATGAGTTGTATGAAACAATGTTTTGGTAATACTTGGAGACAAAAATCCAAATGGTTTGGTGGAAGTGGATTTAGTGGTCCATAAATTCCATCCATCTCATTTTTGCTCTAATACCAAAGTAAAAGATCAAGATCGAGGAGAGAAGTAAGCAAATGGAAGCTCACATTGGGACACTTGAATGAGGGAAAACTACAAATTCCTAGCATGAGCTTTAACTCTTGTATATATAGAGATCCTACAAGGCTCTTGAGAGGCTTCTCAAGAAGTTCCTTGAGTTGCTTTCTTGGAATGCAAGCCAAGTTAATTGTGAAGCTTCTCAAGAAGTTTCCTTCTAGAAGTTGTTTACTTGGCGTGCAAGATAGGCTAGTTTGAAGCTTTTAAAAGCTACCTACTTGGGATGCAAGCTAAGCTAAGCTAGTCTGGAAGCTTCCTAAACACTTTTGGAATATTTAAGGCTAATTTATCTTATTTACTACTTTGTTTGCCCTACTAACTTTGTTATTAAACTCCATGTTGTTACATTACATAATGAACTTGAATTGGAATAATCATACCCAAGAGCGCAATGTAAAAAATGCAAGATGATCATTACTTCTAGTACTTCATTATCAATTTAATCATTGGATAAATGCATTTAAATATAAATTTGTAGGTTTTAAATACAAAGAGTGGTATAAAATATGATATGTTTCTACTTTGTCTTATATTTTGATAAAGATCAATTAAAAGTAGTAAAATAAAACTCAATTAAAATTTTGTTGTGGTGATCCACCTTTACATAAACAAGCAACTTTTCTTCTTTTTTATAATTTTCATAAGGTAAAGTAACAATTTAAGGAACCAATGTAAAAAACAAAACAACTAGTCTTTATGTGAACTCCTCACTAATGCTGAACCTGAACAAACTAGAACTAATGTTCCTCGATAACCCTTGGCATAAAGAGATAAAAGACTTTAGTACATAAATTGTTGTGTTAAGAAATAAGGTTGATAGAACAAATCAGTCAAGCATTATCCATCAAACATAGGGCTATACTAACTCCAAGTTCCAAGAGATGCATACTTGCTTCACATGAGCAATTATCAGCTATAGAAGGAGCTCATAAAGCTAATTTACCTATACAAAGGAGAAGGTAATTTTTGATAAGTGCCACCCAATTGTGAAGTGAACAAGGAAAATAACTTTAGATTGGAAAGCAATAGATAACCTTGTATATATTTGTAATGTGTCCATCATAGTTAGGATAGTGTCATTTTCACAATTGTATTCAAGGCACTTCATAAGTATGAATATTGTATAAAACATAGTTACGAGACTAACCTATATAGACACCTACTCAACAAAACAATGAGAAGCAAAGAGGTTGAGGTGGCCATTCCACTAGGACCACACTTGTAACAATATGGAGTTTACATATGAGTTAGTCAAGATTAATGAAGTAGCAAATAGGCCAAATTAGCCAAAAATTATAAAAATATTCTAGAATCATCTAGGAAGTTACTTGGTACCTTCCTAAATTGAGTATTGAGTAATAGGCATGCAAAGTGGTGACTTCTAGGAAGAAGTTTCTTGGGAAGTTTTTTGGCTAGCATAGCTTGCATGCCAAGTAGGTAGCTTCTAGAAAGAAGATTATTGGGAAGCTTCTCAACAAGCTTAGCTTGTATGCCAAGTGGGAAGCTTTCTAATTAGCTTGGCTTGCATTCTTAAAAGATAACTTTTAGGAAATTTCATGAGTAGTTTCTCAAGACCCTTTTATGTTCAAATACTAAGGCCCAAGCTCATGCTAAGCATTTAGAAATTCTCTCATTCAAGAGTACTAAATGTGATCTTTCAAATATTATAGTTGTCTATTTCTCCCCTTGGTCTTTTACATTGGTATAAGAGCAAGGTTTGGGATGGATGGAATTTATAAACCACCAAATTTATTTTTACCAAACCATTGGGATTTTTATGTCTATGTATTACCTAAGCATTATTTCATACAATTCACTATCTCACGCTTTGGGTATATTTTTATGAATACAATCACCTTGTCCAATGAACCCATGGTACTTCTAATTGTAATTTATGGAGAAATGTAGACATGTTGCATCTACGTGTTGACTCAAATAATTGTAAGTAGTTTGCTAGAGTAGTAGTCATGGCAGCAATGGCCAAAGTTATTGTTGATATGCAATAACAAATTGAGCACCTTACTTGATTGTTGGAAGAATGAGAACATCAATGACAAGAGCAAATAGAGAGAGCACAATTTCAAGAAAGAGAAGACAATATACAATTTCCAAAGCCCAAGGTATATAAAGGCAAGAATCTCCTTGGCATAATGGAGAATTTTATGTTTGATTATGAATGTTATTTTGAAGATCCAAATTGTCAAGATGAATGGAAATAGATTCTCTTGGCTTCAAGCCAATTGGATGGAGTGATAAAAATATGGTGGAAATTCCAAGTGGAGCAAGCTGAATGGTAGTTTTTTTTGCCAATCTTGACATGGGAAGAATTTAAGAGTGTAATAACGGGGTAATTCAAGCCATAAATGCCACATGAGATAGATTGTTGAAATTTAAGTATATTGGTTTTGTAAGAAATTCCATCACTCAATTGCAAAACACCATATTATAAATTTCACATTTACTAGAAGTTGAAGTTCTAGAATGATTTGTGAGGGGAGCTTAAAGTCATGCACCAAATTGGAAGTGACCATGCGCAAGCTCAAACACTTTGAGGAAACCATGCAGTTGATTGAGCGGTTTGGGTATTTGGTTGTGACAACTTGATCTCAACCTTGACCTTGACTTTCATAGAACATGCCCATACACTACATATGGGTGGAGGAGTTGGCACAATGGAAATCAATGCCATCAAACAAAGACCACATGGCACTACAAATAGGGAAAGATTGCAACAAAATGGGGATTATTTTTATTGTTATTAAATTTTTCATTGCATTGTTTAATGTCCATTCAAGGATAGATCATCATGCAAATTGCACAAAATGAATTCATGGAGTGTGATGATAAGGGAAACAAAGAATCATAGTAGAAGAATGCAAGCCACCTACTATGAACTTGATTAGTTCCAATGAAATTGAAAGCTCAACCTCTAAAAGTTTGTTTCACTAGCAAGGTGTAATATCTTATCATGGTTGTAAGATTTTTGTTGATTTTGGAAGTTACTAATTGCATGTCAATGCAATTTAGCAAAGAAATTGAATATTCCTATCAAGCCAATGATTAGAAGTAGATTTTTGATTGTAAATGATAGAAAAAGTTGTGCATTTTGTACCTCACATCTTGTTACATTCAAGATAGAAAAGGAATATTTAGAGTGGATGAGGTCTGTAATAGCACTTCGATATTATGATGTCATTCTAGGTTTGCCTTGACTTTAATATCATAAGATTCAATTTGATTGGACCTAATAAGAAATTCAAATACAATATCAAGGTAAGAATTACCAGTTAGGTTGTTTGGCTCTTTTAAATAAGACATTTAAGAATAGTCAATCCCAAGATAGGAAGTTTAGCAATAAAGCAACCATAGAGTAAGTTTAAGAGGGAAATATTCATATTTTTGCATATGCATTTGGTGTTGGATGGGCTATAAGATTAGTACATGGTGGTGTTCTTGGATGATATTTTAATCTATGGCAAGATAGGGGTAGAACATACAAATCATGTGCAAGAAGTCCTAAGATGATTACATTAATGAAAGTTTTATTGCAAGAAGTCAAAGTGTACCTTTTGGTAGAAGGAAATTACCTTCTTAGGTCATAAGATCTCATAGAGGGGATCAAGGTGGAAGAGGAGAAAATCAAGGCCATTATTGATTGGCTTACTCTAAAGGATGTTGTAGAGGTGCAAGCATTTAATGGATTGATAAGTTTTTATCAATAGTTCATCCACCATTATGTTCATGTGGTCGTACCATTGACTGATCTCTTGGGGAAGACCTTGAGCTTTTAGTGGACCACCAAGTATGAAGAAATATTCCAAAAACTGAAACATATGGTGTATTCAAGACACATTTTTCAACCATATGATCCTCAAATACCTTGTGTGGTTGATTTTGATACTTCTAACTTTGCCATTGGAGTTGTGTTACAAAACAAGAATTTTTTGATGGATTACATCTCATTGCTTTTGTGTCTCATGAAGTAAATACCGCAGAAAGAAATTACTCTATTTGAGATCAATAACAACGAGCAATAGTATCTACCACAAGATATGGATGCATTATCTCTTGGGGAAACAAGTGATCATGCAAACCAATTACAAACCCTTGTTGCAAATATTACATTTGGAGCACATAAAGAGTCAACATCATCAATAAGAGGAACAACTACAATTGTTTGACATCAAACTTGAATACAATAGGTTCCGTTCCATGTAATCTCCAATACCCTCATCACAACATGATTTGAAGTCTCTTCCTCTCATCATGGTAGCAATTATGACAATATCAATTGACTCAAAAGTCTAAATTGAGTTTATAACCGCTTTACAATAAGACTTCTTCTTTTAGATGGTACAAGGTCATCTTGCAACACATGAAAATGAATACAACACCTTCTCTTCTAAGAAAGGCATTATATTCTATAAGAATGGATATATGTTCCAGGCAATGGTGATCTACAACTTGTGTACTTTTAAGAAGCCCATTACTTACCAATCATTGGTCACATGGGTGTGGACAAGACCTTGGGTACCATACAACACCAATGGTGGTAACCCAACATGGCATAAGATGTCTAAGAATTTGTCTTATTTTAAGAAAGTTGTCAATACAACAAGGCCAACAACCAAAAAACAAGTGGATATCTTCAATCACTCCCCATCCCACCTCCTTGATGGGAATGCATGAGCTTAGAGCTCATCATATCCTTGCCCAAGACCAAGTAAGATTGCACAATAATTGTGGTGTTTGTTGATAATCTTAGTCAGCAAATCCATTTGGCACCAACTTGCAATATAGTGGATGCTCCAACATTGGCCAAAATCAACTTCAACAATGTCTTTAAGCATCATGGGATACCTCATGTACTCTTCTTTGATCATGATCCTTGATTACCAAAAAATTTGGCAAGCAATCTTCCAACTAGTTGGCACCTAGCTTACTTTGCCCAAGTCCCAACATCCTCAAATTAATGGGTAAAAAAATGTACAAATTGCACCTTAGAGGATATGCTTTGTGTCTTTGTCAGCATTCATTATACCAACTAGGATGGATGTCTTGATATTGTTGAGTTTGCATACAAAAATTCCAAACATGCAAGCACTTGATTCTCTCTCTTCTTCCTTAATTTTGGCCAAGATCCACTTGTTCTATATTCCATTCTTACTCCTCCTCTTCCATCTCATGTCCCTCATACTTCCACATTCTTGACCACAATTTTCCAATCCCTACAACAAGCAAACTCTCATCTCTTTGTTACTCAAAATGATCAAAAACAATATGTAGATACACATAGTCATGATCTCACCTCTCAACTCAATGATAAGGTCATGTTTAATTTTAGTAACCTACCTTTCACTTTTGATACTCAAGTTCATAAAATTGCTTCTAATTGGATAGGTCTATTTGATGTCATTTGAATCTTTTCTCCTAATGCTTATTGACTTGCCTTGCCTTGTCATATGCAAACCCACCTTGTCTTTCATACTTGAAACCTTTTGTTTCTAATCAATCTTCTTTTTTCTTTTGTATCAAACACCTCTTCCTCTCATCTATATCAATGATCACAAGGAGTATAAAGTTCATTGTATCCTTGCATGTTGAATGTGTTACATTCAAAATTATTGTATTTTGTCTTTCTCTCTTTGTGAACACAAAAGGTGCCTAACTATGGAGCTTATGGATCAAAGGTTGTACATAGACTTGTCACTACTAACTTAAGTGCACGTGATACCCAGTAAATAAAACCCACCACTCTTGTTACTAAGATTCCTTCTATTGGGTAGGGGAGTAACTGGCAACCTAACTTATGAGCATAACATGCACTCTTGATCTAATGGTCATCACTTCCAACATAAACAAGAAGAAAAATACATCACATCTAGAAGGAAGGAATCTAAGCACAACACGCGCACACCAATCCAAGCCAACTTGGCATACAAACAAGCATACAAGCACAAAGAGAATTTGATCACAAGAATTTGACAACAACTCTTTGTGCTTTTTGTCAAAAAAGAGCTTCAAAGCCTTCTTGCTCTACCATCAAGCTAATTTCAACCTATAATCTAAGCCTCCACCAATTATTTCGTTAGATTTCAACCAACTTCTAATTCAAATGGGGAATTTCTATGTCTTTTTTATGGGGAAAAGTCTACAAAACTCATATGAACATAACCTTTTATGTGTAATTTTGATTCAAGTTTTCTAGGGTTTAATGGAAAGCCTATGAGATACGCTTTCTAATGATATAAAATAAGTCACAATCTGATCATGATAGCTCCTTTGACAAGCTCTCAAACTTGGCCAATTTTCTATAATTTTTATCTTAATTTTGAAATCCCTAATTTAGGGTTTGCTTATGATTCTTGGTAGTTTTTCCCAAGATTTCTGAATAAGAGGTACACTTGATCCTCACAAACGCTCCAACAGTCTGAAATCCTCAATCAAAGTAAAAAAAAGAGAGAATTGTCAATCATTCATGATTGAAGAATTGATAGAATTGATATTGCAGTATTGAGCTTACTATAGTATTTCAATAACACTTGTTGCATCAACTTTCACTCTCCATGGACCTAAATTCAGCAAAATTTTCTTCAATAGATGTTTTTTCTCTTGTATAACCCTTTGTAGAGTTTGATGGCCTGATACAACCCTAATCCCTAGATATGGATCAATTCTTAAATTGTGCTAACTTGTGAGTTCTACAGACCCAAGTATACTTGATCCCAGACCCTAAATTCTAATTTTTGAAGAATTTACATGAAACCTTTGGACAAAGTTGTAAAACTTAACCGCAAACAACACTTTAAATTTTTATGAGGTGACTCAAACCACAACTTGAAGAGTGATCAAAACTCCAAACTTGATCATCACCTCTTCTCCAACACCGTACATCCCAAAAGCACCAACTTCAATCAACTAGATATAATTTAGGACTGACCCAAAACTAGGATTTCTTGCACTCATCACTATGAGCACTTCGTCTTTTCTCCAACCCCACTAACAAATCATGAAAATGTCTCACAAAGCTCTCCAAATTGCCTATTTTGTGCTCTTGGGTATAAATTCTACTCCCCTTGATTCAATCAATCATACCCTTATAGAATCTACTCAAATCATCTGATTTTTGTCTCCATATTATAGCTTGTTAGCTGTTCTCCCTAAATTTGATTCACTCTTCCAATGCCTTCTCTCAACTCCTTCAATCCTCCCAAAAACTCAAGAGTTCTCCTCTTGGGACCTAATCTCTTACAAGTTTGTCATTTAGTCTCTTCATTTTTTGACAAATGTACCTTACAAATCCACTGTGAAGCTTATGAAAAAATTGAGTTGTTTTCTATCTTTAAAAATACATAAATTGTTAAATCCCAAACTTGCTCATAAGTAAGCACTAGAAGGATGGCAAGATTTGGGTTTCCCATCATTGATTTCATGAATACCGCCCCAAAATGTGCTATCATCAAATCTTGTAAGCCGTCATGATGTAAAATCTGAAGCTTGATAAGAAAAGGATTCAAGAGTACGAGACACCTCCTTCCTAACTTTTCTATCTAATGCCCAATTTCCATGCTCTACTACAATTCTCACTTTCAATATCCTCCTCCCTCTACTATAACTCTCCTCTCAACATCCTCCTCTCGCTCAAGACTACTCCAACTAAAAATAGACCCCCTTGTCTGAAGTCTCTACCATGTATATACATAAGAGCACTTGAAAAGGATAAAATTATAATGCACATGGGCAATCATATACATGTATTTAGATTGCTCATATGGCAACATCTCAATCGTGTGATCCGTCATACAACCTACTCCGCTAATGTGGAGATAAACCAAGCTAATATACTTTTCCATGGCTACAAAGACCACAACATGACATCCACCTCCTCTAAATTTGTACATCCTCTAGTATGCACCAATTGATTAGACCATACATTGTGGCTGGAGTCATACCACCGCCTCATCTGATTGGAAAGACTTGTCATCCTCTAGCAATAGATCTCATCTTGGAACTAAAAGAGATCAAATGCATTGCTAACTTCCTCCATGCCCAAAATTCCGTCTTGCTATTTGAAGAGCTTGACACATTTGTCCATAATGGGAACTTTTAGTTTGCTTCTATCCAACTCTTGAAGACAGTAAGTAGCATTATCCAACAAACAAACTACCACATAAGGTCCAAACCATTACTTTGAGAATTTCCTCAAAGCACTACGTTGGTTATCTAGACTACTACTTTAGACTAACACCCAATCTCCTTCTTGAATATCTCTTGGCCTCAAACGGTGGAATTTATCAAATCTGTTCTTATTTCCAAGATGTGCTTTCTTAAACCTCTCAATTGCTAGCTCAATATCCTCTGTCCTTTTCTCCAATTGATGAATTCTTAGTGCTAGAAGCTCCTCCCTAGATATGTGATCTTCCCAAAGTAAGACACTCTAAGTATATATTTTCTCCTCAATTGGCATAATTGGTTTCTGCCCATACATCAACTCTATTGGCATATAGCTAGTTACTAAACTATGAGTGGTGCAATATGCCTATAGAGAAAATGGTAAGAGTCTTGGCCACTCTTTTACTCTCCCTTGGCATGCTTTCACAATAGGTGGATGACCTTGCTTACTCTTGGTATTTCCCTCTTGGTTATAAGCTATTGTTAGAGCTAATTTAACTCCATAATTCTCAAAGAAAGCCTTGGCTTCTTGGGTATTTAGCTCTACTCAATCAATTATAACTTTTCCTACACACTTGTAACAATATGGAGTTTAGCAACAAAGTTAGTTAGGACTAACAAATTAGAGAATAGCCAAATTAGCCTAGAATATTCTATAGGTATCTATTCTATAAGTATCTTAACTTCTTGCAAAGCTTCCCAACTAGCTTAACTTGCACCCCAAATAGATAGCTTTTGGAAGAAAATTCTATAAGCTTCCAATTAGATTAGCTTGCAAGCCAAGTAGAATGTTTCTAGAAGGAAGCTTCTTGAGAAGCTTCTTGGTTAACTTGGCTTGCATTCCATGAAAGTGGCTCAAGGAAGCTTCTTGAGAAGCTTCTCAAGAGCCTTGTATGCTCCCTTTAAATTTGAGAGCCAAAGCATATGCTAGGCATTCACGTGTCACATTTTGGCATCCCTCATTCAAGTGTTCCAATGTGAGCTTCCATTCTCTTATTTCTCTCCTTGGTCTTGATCTTTTATACTAGTATCAGAGCAGGAATTGGATGGATAGAATCTATGGACCACCAAATCTTTTTCCACAAAACCATTTTGTGCCTATGTACTATCCAAGCATCATTTCACATAGTTCATCACCTCACATTTTAGGCAAAATTTTCTAAATACAATCACCTTGTCCAAGGAACCATTGGCACTTCAATTTGTAACTTATGGAGAATGGTGGATGTGTTGTATCTATATGTTAGTGAATTAGATAGATTGGGAGTAGTGTGATAGGGAAGTAGCCATGGCAACAATGCCTAAGTTTATCATTACTATGTAGCAACAAATCGAGCACCTTACGTGATTGTTGGATGAACGAGACCAACAATGACAAGAATACGTAAAGAGTGCACCAATTCAAGAAGACAAAGACCAAATCCAATTTCCAAAACCCAAGGCATTTGATGGCAAGAATCTTTTGAGAATTTTTGAGAATTTTGTATTTGACTATGAACATTATTTCAAGGCTACAAATCTACAAGATGAATTGGAACAAATTCTCCTAGCTTCAAGCTAATTGGACGGAGTAGCAAAGCTATGGTAGCAATTCTGTGTGGAGCAAGCTAAAAGGCAATTTTGTTGCACCAATCTTGATATAGAAAGAATTCAAGGGTGCAAAAATTGGGTGATTCTAAGCAATAAATGTCACACAAGCTGCATGAGATAAGTTGGAAAGTTGAAGCAGATTGGTTCTATAAGAAGCTACATCATGCAATTCTAGAACACCATTTTGAAAATTCTTGATATAATGGGTGATGAAGCTCTAGATTGATTTGTGAGTGGCTTGAAGTCACAAAGCAAATAAGAAGTGACTATGTGAGAGCCAAAATACTTAGAAGAAGCCATGTAGCTATAAGAGCGCTTTGATTCCTTGGTTGCAACAACATGGTCTCAACCTCAACCTTCACAAAACCAACTAGCACATTACAGACATATAGAGGGACCAACACCAATGGAGATTGATGTCATTCAATGGAAACTACTTGGTATAGTGGATCAAGAAAGATTATGGCAAAATGGCAATTGCTTTTATTATGGTCGGATTGCACGTCACATTGTTGAATGTTCATTCAAGAATAGATGATCTCAAAAAAATTCCCAAATAGAGATTGTGGAGCAAAATCATCAGGAACACAAGGAATCCTAATAGGAGATTTTGAGCCACCTACAAGGAACTTTATTGGTTCCAAAGGGACTGAAGGCTCAACCTATGTAAGCTTGCTTGAATTGCAAGGTACAATATATGACTGTGGTTGTAGGATTTTGGTTGATTTTGGAAGTTCAAAGAATTGCATGTCTATGCAATTAGCAAAGGAATTGAGCATTCCTATCAAACCAATAATTAGAAGTAGATTGATGATGGCGGATGGTAAAAATGGTTTTGCATTTAGTACCTTGCATCTTGTTACCTTTCATATTGGGAAGGATTATTTGGTGTGTATGAGATTTGTAGTGGCACCTCTACATTATGATGTCATTCTGGGACAACCTTTGCATCAACATCATAAGGTTCAATTTGATTAGGCCCAATGACAGATTCAAATACAACACAGGTAGGAATTTTTTATTAGGTTGTTTTGCACCTTTTAATAAGACATCTAGGAATGGTCTATCCCAATATGGAGTTTTGTAAAGAAAATAGCCATAACGCAAGCTTTGAATGAAGAGAAGTCCCAAGATGGGAAGTTTGTCAAGAAAGCTACCATAGAGCAAGCCTTCAAGGTGGATAAGTCCCTAGATGAGAAGTTTGTTAGTAAAGCAACTATATAGCAAGCTTTGGAGGAAGATAAGTTTGTCTTTGCAACATGGATCAAGCAGATTGCACAAGGAGAATGTAAGGAGATTCAAGAACCTCATCAAGCAATGGTTGATCAAATAGTTCAAGTGTTTGTAGATGTGTTTCTAGATGATCTGCCAAAGGGATTACCCTTTGATCATGGTATGCCCTTCAAGATTGAGTTATCACCGAGGAGTACTCCAATGAGTAAACCAATCTATCCACTCTCACCAAAGGAGTTGGAGGAGTTGTGAACAATAGTTACAGAGTTGTTGGAGAAGGATTTCATACGACATAGTACATGTCCTTGGGAAGCACTGGTACTATTCATTCCAAATAAGGATGGAGGACTTCCTTTTTGTATTAATTACCATGAGCTCAATAAACAAACAATGAAGAATGCATACCCCTTGCCTCAAACTAATGACTTGCTTGATTAATTGAGTGGAGTACAATACTTCTCCAAGTTGGATCTTTGAAGTGGCTATTGGCAAATCTATATTGATAGAAATGATGTGTAAAAGATTACCTTTTGCACAAGTTATGGACATTTTGAGTAGAAAATTTTGCTTTTTATGCTCACTATTGTTTTAGCATTCTTTGTGGATCAAATGCATTGTTGGATTGCTATGTGGTGGTGTTCTTGGATAGCATTTTAATATGTAGCAAGATAGAGGTAGACCATGTGAATCACGTGCAATAAGTCTTAAGACTACTATAACAATGGAAGTTTTACGGCAAGAAGTTGAAGTGTACATTTTTGCAAAAGGAAGTTACCTTCTTGGGTCACAAGATTTCATCAGAGGGGATCAAGATGGAAGAGGAGAAAATCAAAGCCATCATTGATTGGCCTACTCCAAATGATGCTACTGAAGTATAGGCATTTAATGGATTGGTTAATTTTTATTGACGGTTCATCCACTACTATGCTCATGTGGCCAAACCATTGAACCATGTGGCCGAACCATCTTTGGGAAGAACTTAAGCCTTTAGTGGACCAACAAGCACAAAGAAGCATTCTAGAAGCAAAAAATATGGTGTTTTCAAGACCTATTCTTCAACCATAGAATCCTCAAATACCATGTGTGATTGACTTTGATGCTTCTAACTTTGCAATTGGAGCCATGTTACAACAAGAATTCATAGATGGATTACATCCCATTGCCTTTGTGTGTTGTCGATTAAACACGGCATAAAAGAATTACTCTGC
The DNA here is from genome assembly GCA_948567375.1 of Lunularia cruciata. Classification (NCBI taxonomy): domain Eukaryota; kingdom Viridiplantae; phylum Streptophyta; class Marchantiopsida; order Lunulariales; family Lunulariaceae; genus Lunularia; species Lunularia cruciata. Next base: position 16,615,127 of record OX419756.1, read on the forward strand.
TCAAGATCAAGAAAAAACTAAAGATGATCATAAAATTAAGTAATATGTTTATTCAAGACTTCTATGACTTTGTGGCTTTTGGGAAGGGTGGAACATTATGTCATTGTCATATGGGTCAAACTGTTTGGATCCTTGGAAGATCTTACTCCTTATTTAGTTTGCATGTTCTATGACACTTTCTATACAACACCTTCATACTATTAATCTTGTACACCACAAACTTTGTGATGTGATTGTGGATCAAGGTACATATGAATGTTTGACTATAGTAGATAGAGATTCAGTCCTGCAACAAGTAAGCTACAAAAATTGTGGGACAAAGTGGCATTTGTTACAAATGAACCATCACATTCAAGAATCAATTGGATTATATTTTTAGTGAACTTGAGATTTGTTTGTTTATTTTTTCAAAGTGTACTACTAGTGGTTGTATTACACTCTTGTAGGAATGATTATGCCCAAGAGGTTAAAGGAAAAACAATAGATTATCATCATAATTACACTTTTATCTCTATTTTAGTCCTCTATAACTTGTATCTTTGTGGGACCGACTAGTTTTTATTGTAGGATTACAAATTTGAATGACACTAAATCATTAGATTTGTGTAATGATAAATTAATATATATAAATTTGCCTACAAGTGAAGAACTTGCTCAATACAAATGAAACTAACAAATAGTGATTAACAATTGTAAGGATGAATTTGTGCTCCTTTGTTATTTAGTTTACATGATCAATAAACCTCAAAATCCTAACTTTTCATTCCTTATTGTATTTATCAATAATCAATTATTAAATTTAATAGTTTTATTTAAATTTAAATAAATTAATAAATAGTGTTAAATAAAAAATATATATAATGTGTTGTTTTTTCAAATATTTTTTATCAAAATAAATGAAAAATACAACCATAACTATACAAACAACTTTATAAAAATATTTGTTTGGATGACCATTAAGAAAGAGTATTTATCTTTTAAAGATTGCAAAACAACTTACAATATTCTTCTTCTCTAACATATTACAATAATTCATAATCATATTATTAAAGGGTTGACTTTGATAAGGGAATAATTACATTTTATGCATCTCTTCAAGCTTTGGAAATTAAAGCTCTACATACACAATGAATAGAAAGGAGGTACAAAAGTCTTGATAGAAAGATTGCAAGTTTGAAATTGAAAATAAAAATTTAAAAAAATTTATTATTTTGTTGAATTTTATTTGACAAATCTTTGATATTATATCATATCTTTAAAATAAAAATAAAAATATATGTATGCCAATATTTTCTATGCTTAAGAAATGCTTCACATGCACTTGTATACACCAAGCATTTTGAATGGAATGTTTTTTGCATTTTTTGCAAGCAAATATATATAAAGCTAAACATGCACAAGCATACTAGAAGATTCTATGTAATTGGAACATAAATGAGTGTGCATTGGCATATTAGGATATGCATCTAAAATGATCAATATGAACGTATATAATGGTGTATATGGTATGATGTATTGTATATAAACACATCACATGTGTATATAATTCTCATAACTCTTTAGTATTTTGCATATAAAATATAACCAAGATGGTTAAGACCAGTCCTTTGTTCCATTGGTATGATGAAAAACTCATAGATTTTGAATATATAAGCAAATGAAAAAGTGGAGTACAAGGAAGAAAAGAAGACATATTACAACTTTATGGTATATAATATAGAAAGCTTCATAGAATCTATAATGAAGATAGTATAGTCAATAAGAAGAGTGGATATATGTGCAAGCCATTTTATATGTTTTTTATTAGAATGAAGTATATTTCTCTTTATTCTTATGGTTATGCTAGATATCATATTCTATTTATGTGGAGCTTCTTTTGACAAACCATTCTAAGAATTATCTTTGAGATGTATTCATTCTTTGCTCTTAACAATTATTCCCAACAACAAATTTTCTTCATAACTTGTAATAAGATTATAAATTTATATATTAAAATATATTTTAAGTTTGATAGACCATGATTCCAATGTGGATATTATTTCTTTCAATAGATAAGGACCACAACCCAAATGATAATCTCCGATAACATTTATTCCAAACCTTTTGCTGATCTTGAATTTAATTTTTTATTTGAATGATGGACTGTTCTTTACTGAATTTGACTTTCATTTTTGGTTTTTGCAGTAATAGTAAAACATAACAAGAAATAAATTGAAGGAAAGTGGAAATTCAGTACATAATATCTTTTGCTTCTTTTATGTTTGTATGTTAGTTATGCTCGTCAACTTTATTCAAACCTCACTTAACTTTATTCAAACCTCACTTGGCTTCTATAAGATAAAGATACTTAAATACCTTTATTGAAATTTTAATCAATTTCCTAAGCATTAAACCATCTACTAGGAGATATAAGATTTATAATAAAAAAACAAGTTATCTAATTGGATATCAAATTTGAAAGTTAGCTTTGATCTTTGTACTTAAAAACATGTATACCACTCAGTAGAGTATCTATATTGGGTAATGTGTAACATGTAAAGTTTTGATAGCATCGCAACTTATATTTCTTTATGAAGATGAGTGCTTTTAAAATTCTTTTAATAGTGTATTTTATTTATACCAATTCTCTAAGCCCTTTCTCTTCAACACACAAAAATGCAAACCAGTATATATCTTCCATTACTTCTTTTATTGTAAAGTTTTTAGTAAGTAGAATGTTAACTTATTATATCCTTAAACAAATTTCTACATGAAGAAATGATATCATAGTAACAAATAATAGAAGGCTAAAACCATAATTTATTTATATTTAGACATCTTATCATAATTTTATGTATATCACTTAATTCATGTCATAATTACTTTAATAAGTGAATATTACAAGATGGATGTAGTTAAAACAATGCCCATATAAAATTTGTAATTAATTTAATAAGACAAATATATTTCTATTCTCATTTTATAATATGAGATTCTATACCTTATTTCAAGGTCGCAAGGAAGTATAGTACTATCTCCTCCTTCTCCTTCATCCCCAATAACTCAATTTTGCTCAATTTTGCTCGTACTATTTCTTAACCATTCCATAATATTTCATGGATGATATGTAAAATTATTCAAGATTTTATTGAGAGGCACGTCTCTCCATTCATATCTATAAATTCAAGAAGATTTCATTATTTATCCTATTTAATATCCATGGAATTTTAGGTACCAACTTCCAAAAATAGTTCATTTTCTTAATTGTGATGAAATATTAATCTTTTGTAAGTAAAACAACATCATTTTCATAACCACTCCATAAACCTATGAGTAAAACCTCTATCATTTTCACAATAGTTCAAGTTCCTTTAAAAGTTGGGTTTATGTGAAAATAACCATATAGACCAGATTTTATCAAAACAAATTCTATGATTATTCTAGTCACAACAACAATGATCTGCCGTGCATTTTGTTTCTTGTTTGGTACTACAAAGAGGAGGAATGTAGTTCCACAAAGCATGATGAAAGATTGATATCTTGTGAGAGATAAGACAACTAGGAGATATCTAGTGGAGCAATGTGCATATTTTAGTTTTAGACCATTTTATTTAGCTCTTATGTTCACTTCTTATTATAACACAACCTCCTAGGGTGGTACATGGGAACATCAATCTCACAGTGAAGAGTAAGATGGAACAATCTACTCTAATGGAATATGATTGGGTTGAGCTTATGTTGTTGGCTATTGAGGCAAAGCTTTTTTTAGTCTAGAAGTAGCTTTGTCATCCAAATGATAGATGTTTTTGGGTGATTCATTTGAGGTAGGTTCTCATCCATTTGTCCATGGAGAGTGGATGTCCAAGCAAGGATGAGATTGTATATAACATTGTAGCTATAGAGGAAGAGGTTTATGTTTATGTTTACGAGAGGGCAAAGGAGAGAGAACTTGCACGTGATGATGATTCAATGGGTGAGTGAGAGGTTTGCATTAGTTGAGCGCACCTTTTGAGTTTGGGTTAGCTAGCACTATGCACATGTTTATATATATATTTGTAATTTATATGCATGGTTATGATTGTTATAAGTGGACACTTGTGGATATATCTTCATGGTTTTGTTATTTGTTTAATATGGTTTGAAAATTTATGTATAGATCACCCTCCTCATCATCCTCCCCATGAATCTACATTACCTAATGTTATAGTAACTAGTCCACATGAGCATGAGCACCATGATGATCATCCTCTTCAATCTCCTCCCCATGAATCTTTGAGTGTTGATGTACCACCACCAAGTACCCATTAGCACAATGATCATCCATATATACTACACAAAGTGAGCGTTGAGCTACCTACACTGCCAGCACATTTGAGTATCCATATTGATTAGCACTTGTACAATGAGTAGGAGAGTAGACTCACCTCTCATGAGAAGAGACTAATAGAGAGAGAGAGAAGAACATATTAGACTAGGAGCACCTTTTGAGTGAGAGAGAGAGTAGGCTAGATGAGCATGAGAGTTTTCTTGCATAAAGGGAGGAGCACCTTTTGTTTGAGAGAGAAAGAGAAAGAGAGAGTAGCAGCCAAGTGGGAGATGCTTCATTGAGAAGAGTGCCTTGAGCTAGAGGTTAGCAAAGTTAATTAGAGTTATTATGGAGAGAGAGGTAGATGTGAGATCAAAATTGGATAGACTCATTGAGTTGGTGTATCACCAATAGCTAGATAAATGATCTACAGATGAAATTTGGATTGGTAACATCTTGAAGGATGTTATACATGATGTACTAAGTAGATAAGCTAGAGGTATCACCAAAAGAGTACTTCTACCAATAGGCCAAAAATCAAAACATGCTTGGAACCTTTGGAATCAATAGCTAGGCATATGATCTAGAGGTAAAACTTGGGGTGGTAACATCTGGAAGGATATTAGACATGATGGAGAACATAGATCAGATAGAGGTATCACCAAAAGAGCACTTCTACTAATAAGGCAGAAGCCAAAATAGGCCTGAAAACTTTAGAGGCAATTTCAAAAGCCTAAACGGATAAATTAGACCTCAAAAATGTGTAAATTCACTCCAATCAAGGAAAGGTTGGCCTTCCTTCCCCCCTATTTTTTCTCACCAAAAGCTTTCCAATGGTACCTCATCCACATGATTTTGTACTTCTTACAATAAGATTTCTAAAAGATTCCTTTTGGTCAAAGCTTGATTGACCAACCAAATGAGACCAAGACTAAAATGTCACCCATCCAAGCAAGTAATCTAAGGGTGGAGCTTGTTGATAGGTCACCTATCCATGTACCTAATCCTATGGTGGAGCTTCCTTGGAGGAGATACTCCTTGGCTATATAATAAAGAGAAGATGCTCTTTTGGGGCATCGGAGGATTGAGTGTGAAATTTGTGTTTTCTCTCTTTTATCTCTCTTGAAGAGTTCTCTTGTCCTTGGACTATTATAGTTGGAAGGATTTATTAGAGATAACAAGGGGAGAGTAGAGTGTTATATAGTCTGGGACATATGGTATATGAGAGAGTTTCTATTACTATGGATCTATTGGAGAGGACTCAAGGAGAAGTATATGAGGTGGGGACTCAATTAGATACTTTGATAATAGCATACAAGGATGCTTGTCAAGAGGCAAGAGAGTGGTTGGAGGTAGAGATGTTATTGTATCTTTAGGAATTATCTCCTATTGAGGTTGTGACCAAGACAAAACATGGTGATGACCCTTATGGTGTTATAGGGCATGTATAGAAGCTAGTTTATGCATATGGAGATTGATTGGAAACTCAAATAGAGCATGGTGATGACCCATGTGGTATTGAAGGGTTTGTAGATAGGCTAATTTAGCACATATAGGGATTTAAACCTAGAGTCTATTTAGAGACCTTGCCATAGAGAGAGCCCCAACTATAGCTACACCACCACCACCATAGACTTCAAGTTCTACATCGAGAGTGCATCATGTTAGAGAGGCTACAACTCCATCAGATGGGAGAGCATCATCTTTCCAAGCTACTCAATCAAGTCAGACTTGGTTGACTCTCATAGGTGGCCCAAGAAAGGAGCCTTATTTGTGTGTAGGGAAGGATATTGTATCTTGGAAACCTTGCATCAAAGATGATATTGCACTCCCTCCAAGTTTCCCTAGTACTTACAACAAGTTCTTGTGGGTTAGGAGCAAAATGCATCTTTGAGTGATGAAGTATAAAGACTCACTTGGTTGAGAGAGCATATTGGCTTATCTAGATTATTCATACCACATATCTTTTCCACATAGATTTTTGGCGGAAGATTCTAGTGTAGGATTCAAGTTGTATAGTGGACTTGAGAGTTCCTATTAACATTTCTTGGAGGGGTGTTTGGAGAACATGAAGAGTGAATGGTGCTATTTTACCACGAGTAGTACTTCATGGTATATTATACAACCAAGAATTAGAAAGTTTATGGAGTATTGTATCACACACTTTGAGGTGATCATATGGACCAGTGGTCCAAAGCAAGAGGTAGAGATACTATTGCATTCTATGTGTGAGCTTGATCATGTATTGGATAGACTATCTATCTATTGGTAATTACACATCATTTTGGAGAGATATGCACTATAGACTTAGTGCATAAAATTATGAAACTTGGATGCTTAGGCCACTTTTTTATTGTACACACTTTTCTCTATCATGTATATTACACTTTTCCTCTTATACTTGTACCATTGATTTTTTTTTTACCATTAATTCCATTAGTATTTCTGGAAATATAAAATGGCATATTGTAAATCATTATGCTTGATGCTATATTCATCTAATCAAGTTTAAGTTGGAGAAACACCTTTGCTCTTAACTTGCATTGTTGATTTTTGACATGTGATTATTGATGGAGACATAAATTACATAGATAAATCAAGTTTAAGTTGTAGAGTGTATAACATCCTCACCTCACTTGTAGAGGGGGTGGGATGTGTGGTTTGCACAATATGTGTGTTTTTTAATCTACAGAAAGCAAGTGTGGGTTTAGTGGCACAAACAAAAAATGAGTGGATTTCAATGGAACAAACAAATTTTGCATTTAATGTGGCACAAGAAAGTCTCTTCTTTAGTCTTGCTAAATATAAATGTATGAAGGTAAATATAAATGTGTAGTTTCAAGAACTTAAATTGGCACAAGAGGGTAGAAATTAGTGAAAAATTACACATGTTTTGATGTATAAGAGTGGGAATTCTCTAGTTCAAGAACTAAGATATATTTTGCATAGAAAGGAAAATTGCTATGGCAGAAAAAAACAAATGGTATTAAAAAACAAGCAATATCAAGAAGCATTACAAGGAGAGGTTACATAGCACAAACAATGAACTTTATATATAAGATAAGTTTACATGGAAGATCACTAAGCATACACTTCACTATTCCTCACTCTCATTCCAACTAGCACAAGGAGCAGAATTGGGAGTTTAATTTGTTATAGAGAACTTTGGGTACACATTATAATTGTTATTAGATCCACCATAGAATTTGAATCTATATTGGATAGAATGGTAATAATACTTTTGATTTCCTCATGAGATTTCTTGCTTAGGCTTGTTCAAAGTGTAATGAAACAAGATTATTTGGATTTTGGTTCAGTTGTTTTGATTTTGAACTTTTCTACTTTGGACCTGATTTTCTTTGCTTTCAACTTTACTTCTCTCTTGTGTTTCTTGACTTCTACCGCTTGCAAGGCTTCAATCTTTGCAATTTTAAGCCTCTCCCTTGATTCTAATGACTCCCTTCTCATTTTGATGTGGTTAGCTAAATCTTAAGATAAAGAAGTTAGAATGGGTAGAAGAGCCGAGGTAATCTTGGAAGATTTTGAAATTCTTTCTCTCTTTTGTGAGTCAACATTCTTCTCTTTGGACATTTCTTCTACATTCTTATGCTCTTCTTTCTCCTTGGATGCATCTTTTGTTGGCTCTTTGTATAATCTTCCAAGGATAAGAGACCTTAAGAGAAACACAAGAGAAGAAACACAAGCTTCACATTCAATCCTCTGATGCCCCAAAGGAGCACATTGATTATATTATATAGCAAAGGAGACTCCTGTAAATGAAGCTCCACCCTTGGATCAAATATATAGATTGGTGATATGTCTGCAAGTTGTACCCTTAGATTAGTTGCATACATGGGTGACATGTTGGTTTTGATCATATTTGGTTAGTCAAACCATCTTTGATTGGAGAAAACCTTTGGGGAATCTTCCTTATACAAATCTTCAAATCATGTGGGTGAAGTACCGTTAGAAAGCTCTTGATGAGACAAACCTAGGGAGAGGGAAGGCTATCCTTTCTTCAATTTGGAGAGGAGGGGGGTTGTATTTGCATATTTTTGAGTCCTAATTCATCTATTTAGGCCTCCAAAATTGACTCTAAAGTTTGTAGGCTTTTCTCAGCTCCTACCTTATTAGTGTAAGTAATCTCTTGGTGATATCTCTATTTTATATACTTAGTCCATTATCTATTATATCCTCCTAAATATGACCAATCCAATTTTCACCTCTAGATCATATGTCTAGCTATTGGTATTGCTTTTTCAAGCTATTTTTATCTCTTGCTCTATTAGTAGAAGTGCTCTTTATGTGATGCCTCTATCTAATCTACCTATCCCATCATAACTAACATCCTTCTAGATGTTACCATGTCAATTTTCACCTCTAGATAATATATCTAGCTATTGATATTACACCTTATTAAGGAATTCTAGACTCTCCTCTTCTCTTTGAGTCTCAATGCTCTTGTCAATCCACGTGCTCCATTTCCTCTCGAGAGTTTCTCCTTTGCTTGTGGTGCAAGGGAGTGTTGCTTTGCATTTTCTTCCATCAAGCATGGATTTTCATCCTCTTCTTAAACTCCCATTGACCTACATTCACAGTTTCCAAAGGTACACATGTAATTTAAACCTTGCTCTTCAAGTATATTTAGAGAATCTTCCAAGTACACTTGGGTGTTTAGGATGCTAACCAAAATTGAATCTTGAAAAGGATTTTCTTCCCCAATTTCATCCTCATGTGTAATAGTGAATGTTCTACCCATGAACTGAACTTCCTCTTCAATACCACAAATACTAACCAATGTAGGAGAAAATTTATTGGCTCTACCCTAAACATTAAATCCATTATTTCAAACATGGACAAAGATGGTTGAGTTTGTCCTTTATGGAGGAGAAAATATATTGGCTCTACTCCAAACATTAAATCCATTCTTTCAAAACATCAACAAAGATGGTTGAGTTTGTCTTCTATTGTTCTACATCCTCTCTCCAAGTCATTCTCGATGAGATCCTCTTTGGTTTAATAGTATTTCCATTCTTGAGTATCTTTATTCAAGTATCAAGCTCATATTTTTTAAAGATGATCACCATCATAAAGGGTGGGAATCCTCTCTCGTGCTGAACCAAGTAAGTGGCCATGTAATTGAAAGCCGTGCTTTCATGGATGAGTATTTTACTATTTATACCATGGATCTGACTAAAGTGTTTTGGATCTTCCAAATAGTTGAGTATTTGTGAATAGTGGTGATACACCATCATAAATTTGTGCTTTGCTTGTGCTACTTGTTGCATGGATTGTAACCCTAGAACCACATTTGGTGTGTGCTTGAACAAAAATACACTTTGATCCTTTGCTTGTTGTACTCAAAATGGAAATAGAGATGGATGCAACCATCTTCTCAAGCAATTCTTGAAATTGAAGAAGGAGAGGAGCAAATTGAGATTGCACAGTTGATGTGGAGGAGGAATAGTAGATTTGTCCATGTTTTAAGGTACAAGAAGAAAATTTAGATTTAGATTTCAATTTTCTTGCATATAGCCTCTATTACTATCTACTGTGCATGTAGCCTCCATTACTATCTATTGTCGGGATTGGCAATGAGCGGCGTGTTCACTTGTGAGCTTTAACACATTGAATTCAAAGAAAATAAGAACATTCCAACTCAAAAGGCACCATTTTGAACCATTTGAATGAGTACAACCAAATAAGATGCAAGCACACGGAAGAGGGTACAAGATAAGTTTTTCAAATTTGGCTAAGTACTAAACATCTGGTTTTTCACTACACTCCCTTTTGGTAGCTTTCTTTCAGCTTAATATGGGTGGTTAGCCTAATATGAGTGGTTAGAAATAACTGCTGACTTGCGTCACTAATTAAGTCCGGGTTCTCACTAATAAACTAGCTGTAAACTTCAGTATGTAAACATTGAGTCAATGTAAAACTAAACCCTACTCCTATAAAGCACTTTTTGGTGTCCATCAAATTTTGTACAAGACTGTTCATTATAAGGACCACCAAGTTTTATATGACAACCTGTAAAATATTTTATGGTTCTCCAAGCTCTACCCGTATAGTTTCCGAAATCTGAAACCCCTTATTATGCTATTGTAATAAAATGTACCAATTCATGTATGAGAGAACTTTTGGTTACATATAGTAAAGGAAATTTGGGTATTTTCCTCATCAAACTTTTTGGTAGTTAAAAAGTGCAAATTAGTTTTAAAATGATTGTATCTCATCTACATTACACTTGTACTGTTCCGTGTAGGTTGGAACTGAACCATGATTAAACCAAGGTTTTGTTTGTGCAAACAATGCAGTATTGACCTAAACACAATCTTATGTGTCATAGTTTTGTTTTATGAATCTCCATTGAGATGATAGTACCATAAAAAGGAGACTAGAGTAGTAGGTAGAGTCTAGGCATATTTGCTTAAGTTTTGATCAACTTCTCTAAGGAATAATTAGCATTGAAAAAATGTGTATCAAACCTAAGGTATGCAATAGTGTTGAACTAAGCAATTTGTGTGTTGTTTTTTACCACTAGTGATTAAGGGCTTTGTTGAACCAATTCCAGAGTTCTACCTCACAATAGTGACATACACTAGTACCTTAGCTTAATGTCACTATTGCAAGGAGGTCACAGAGGTTGCACACTATTGGGAATAGTGTGCAACCTCTGTGACTGTGTGCACAAGTAAAATCTGTACCCTTTGTATTGCCAATGAACACGTCTAATCTGAAGAAGCGCATGCAAATGGATCTAGAAACAAAGATTACTATTCTGAAAGTTTTGGAACAACCGGATATTACACAAGAGAAAGCCGCTGAGAAGTTTGGTGTTGCTCACCCGACAATAACTAAGATTGCAAAGTAGAAGCATATCATCTTAGATGCATCATCATTGCCAAATACAACCCTAGCCAAGAAAACATTAGCACTTACTCCCAGAGTGTCTATGCTGACTGAAATGGTGCATCAATGGCACATGCAAGTTGAAATCAAAGCTCCAGACCTCAATGTTGCCGGTGAAGTTTTGAAAAGCAAAACATTGTTCTTTTGTTACAAGATTCTAGATGTCTACACTAAGGTTCTTACATCTACCAACATCATTGCGTTAAAGGCATTTGTTGCTTCAAGTGGGTGGCTCAAGAAATATTTGAAGCAAGTTGGCACATCAAGTAGAAGAAGGTGCGGCAAGCATAGTTTTGTATGTGCAATAGAGATTGAAAGGCATCAAAGGAGATCCGGGAAATCTTAAAAGATGTCCCTCTTGAGATCATCTTGAATGTGGATGAATCTGCTCTTCAACATTGTACGACATTGTTGCAGTCATATTGCACTGCAAATAGTGATGGCCGAGGTGTCAAACGCTTTAAGGAACACATAACGGTGACTCCAATTGTGAGTGCAATGGGGGAAAAGTTTGCAGTTCAAATCATTGGTAAAAGTGCTTGACCTCATGCCCTAAAGAATATGGTGGACATCAATCAGACGTATGGTGTTGAATACGATTCTCAGTCCAAGGCGTGGCAAGATACATCGTGGCAAGATACATCTTCCTATGTGCTCCTTTTGCACTACATCAATTGCATTGCAAAAAGTCTGTCATGCACACTTTACATTCTACATGACAACTATTTGTCCCATATTGCAGTAGCAAAGATTCTCGATCCTTGTGGCTCAGTTGATTATAATTTCAAATTAAAAAATCTTGTTCTCATTTTCTTTCCGTCCAATGCAACGAGCGATTGTCAACCACTTGACCAAGCATAATCCGTTCATTTAAGGCCGCCTTTTGTTGCTGTCATCTCAGTTATCTGCTTGCTGAATACAAGAGCTGGCGTTGTAGTGGTCCATTAGCGGGTGCCAAGTTTCCAATTAGCAATCATACTCACATGCAAAACATGCTTTTTTGGGTGAAAACTGCTTATGAGTCAATCTACTCTAACCTTATTTGTCGCTACTTTATCAAAGCCAACTGTCTTCCAGCCATGTCCAATGTCACCCTCAATCAAGACATAGACCAAAGGACTACGACATCTTGCAAACCGGATGATGCTATGAACCAGCTGATGTCAATTCTTGTTGACCTGCAAATAGACGATAGTTTATCCGTATCATTGGGAGTTGATTGCAACGACCCCAATCAAATTGTTGACGAGCTCTTGAAATTGGATGAAAATGATCCTACTGGTGATGACAGCGTGGACGATGATGATATTGTTCTCAACGTTCTCATAAGCAACAATATACTACAGGTTCCTCAAGATGACGAGGTGGATGATGATGATGTCGGTCCAATGGTTCATATTTCACATGCAAATTCAGCAATTACAACTTTATTGGATTTTCTCCCATGTGATTCAACAGTGTCGGGCGAGCTCGGGATCAGGCGACAACTATCCTTAATCGCATCCGGCGCCCATTGCTTGTGAAACATAGAACTGATCGAATCGAGGGTATGAGGCAGTTGACAGTTAAAGACTTTTTCGCTCCTTTGTGAAAAGACTAGACGCATAAGAGACTTTTTCCAAGTTCAGAACTGTTATTCAAGACCAATTCAATGTCACTATTGAGTATTAGTGACATATGTCACTATTGAATAAAATTCATGGTTGTAAGACAATGGTTCTGCAAGTTTTTGTTCGCTGTTGAAAGGATGTTACTCATAAGAGGTGTCACTATCGGGAGGTAGAACTCTGTAGTAGAATACGTTCCGAATTGTCCAATATGTGAGGTTAACAACACTTCTATCGAGGGGATGCCCACCAACATTTGAGTTTAATCTCTAAGGTCTCGATTAGGAAAACCTTGATCAAGCACTTGGTCATAACTACCAGTAATGGAGGATAGTTTAAAGTTTTCATCTCTAGGATGTCGATTAAGAAAAGCCTCTATTACTTGCTTGAAAACATGAACATGTGAGGCACATAAGAAGAATGCCATGTTTGCTGGAAGCCATCTATTGTAAACCCTCAACAAATGCTCATCTGCTTCTCAATCTCGATCACAAAGCATTTATCGCCCATCAATCGTCTAATAGATGTCAAATAAACATCTACCCTTCCTTAAGTTGAGAAACTAAAGCTGGTAAATAAATAAGCAGCCGGCTTTCCGCAATCAATATCTCTCATTAACTTCAAGCGGGCAAGTAAAGGATCGAGAAGTCAGTAACAGATGCCTTTATTTAGGAATCCTGTGTTATGGACTAATTAGCTTATAACGCGTCAGAGTTTCTGCTCTTTCGCTTGCTTTGCAAAGAAATTAGTCTAAGTGATAACTAGAACTGTATTACTAACCAGAAAGTAAAGTACAGTGGGTGAAGTCAGTACGCCGAAGTGGTGTTTATGAACAATTTAAGGATATTCGAAGTGCTTGTGCATGAGCCCTCCTTCACACACCCTGCATTGATTGATTGATTGTACCTCTGGGAAGATCATCTCTGGCGTTTGAAACTGTTTAAAGTTAACGTAATTAGACGTTTAGCGAACGAGCTTTCGAAGGAAACATGGGCCTGGGTTCATTGGTGTGTGTTGTTGGAAGATTTGGGAGGAGAGTGACCGTGAATGAATGGAAACAAGAGAGACCTACTTTGTGCGGTTCGCTCTGCCGCATAGGATTAAGTGGTGGTGGGTTTGAGAGTCGGGAGGGGAGTGGCCAGGAGCGAGCGGAGCGGACAAAGATGGAAAGAGGAGCGACAACATCAATGTTTGGAATTTCCTGCGACTGTAGTTGCGGGGCAGAGAGGGGGGAAGGGAACAGCACAACAGCAGTGGCAGGTGACATGCAAAGGAAAGAAACCAGAGTCAGGGATTCGGCCGCAGCAGTGGTTATATTCGCTGAAGTGGAGGGAGCCATTGGAGAGGGAAAGAGCTAGACTAGCCATACAGCAGAGGGAGGGGGCGGGGTGCAGCATAAGAAGAGTCTAGGAAAGAGTGCATGATTACGTGGTAATTGGACGTTCGATCGCACACAGGGAGTGTTGTTGCATGAGCCAGAGCCCATATCGAAGGTTCCGTTTCTCGGTCTATTTTTGAGGCCTCCGGAGGTTGGGGCGGACTTTCGAAGATGGCGAGCGTTGCAATGGCTTCGCCGTCGAGCAGCAGCTTGCTGTTCTCGCTCACTTCACAACGCTCGATGCTGCGACACGGTACACGGAGCTCCTCCTCGTCAAGGAAATATGTCGATGTGAATGCACCTTGTTCGTCTTCGTCCTCCTTCCCGTCAATGTTGCAAGGCCAATTAAGAGCTAATATTCGGCGAAGATCCATCCCTTCCTCCTCTTCATTGAATTATCAATTATCCTCCCTCCCTATTAGTCTCCGTCGAATGTTTGATCCTCTTTTACCTGTATCATCGCTCAACAAATGTGGATCTTCTCGTCGGATTCTTAATCCCGTTGCTTCCGCGGTCGGGGCTCAAAGCACGCCCATTGATGGCGGGAGTGAAATAACGGCAGCGACAACGTCCCCTAAGCCATGGGAGGGAGCTAAACCTATACCTTTGATACTCTCCGTAGCTGTTGGACTTATTGTAAGGTATGCAGTTCCGAAGCCAGCTGCAGTGACAGCCCAAGCCTGGCAGTTATTTGCCATCTTTCTATCGACTATTGCGGGTCTCGTGTTGGCTCCGTTGCCAGTAGGAGCCTGGGCATTCATAGGTTTGACGGTCACGGTTTTGACGAAGACTCTCCCCTTTGCAACGGCATTCAGCGCATTCACGAATGAGGTCCTCTGGTTGATCGTGATTTCTTTTTTCTTTGCCAGAGGTTTTGTTAAAACAGGGCTCGGCGATCGTGTGGCAACATACTTTGTAAAATGGCTCGGAAAGAGCACTCTTGGATTGTCATACGGACTCACTGCCGCCGAGGCTCTTATAGCTCCCGCTATGCCCAGTACGACAGCAAGAGCTGGAGGCGTTTTTCTTCCCATTATCTCGTCTTTGGCTCTTGCTTCCGGTAGCCATCCGAACGATAAGAGTTCAAGGAAGTTAGGAGCATTTCTTACAATGACTCAGTTCCAGGTATGCCCGATTGAATCGTAATTTATCTTTTTAAGATTGCTGTCTTACTTCAACATGTCCGCCAATTGTTCAGAGATGCCGATTTTCTAAATGCACAAGCTATACTTTCCTCAACAGCATCTAGTTCGTCTGCCATCCTGCCTGCTGGATCTTTATATCTGCCCGCCAGATTTCCCTCAAAGGTAGTTTTGGTCATTGAATTTAAAGAAACCTTATAATGTGGACAAATCTCCGTAGTGATGGATGCTTCAATGTAATCTATTCTGGCATCACGTGACATCATCCTTGGAACGAGTCGGGAAAACCTTTCAGCCAGGTAGGACCCGTATTTGAAGACGAAAAGTAGTGTAGGACGTTTATATGAATAATTTGGTTGATTCCATGATTTTGGCTAAAGTAGATCGAACCAGACAGTGTAGACACGAGCTCTCAAGACGATTGTTTCGTTTTAAGTTGGGCTAAAGTCTTAAAATTGCTTGTAGGACGGGACTCCCCTGTTCCTCGATGTCACATTCTTGGACTATGTTCGCTAGGCTTGTACTCATAAGTCTCCAAATAATTATATTTCAGACGAAAGTGTCTGGATCGCTAGATGGCAGGTGACTTGTTCGATAGCTTACAACTTTGAACATGTAAAGTGACTATAATTTTCAAGGTATCATATGCATTGAGAGAACACAGAAAGCCTTCTCTTAAGAGTTGGCGAAGTCTCTTGTTTGTGGAGAACATTGGGCTTTCAATCTCCTTGAGTCTTTTTGGAATTTGTGATAGTATGAATTGATGTTGGCAATTATTATTCTTTACCGTATGTCGTTTCTCCTTTAGGTTAGAAGCAAATTGTGCTTTCGAAATTACCTTCGAAATTCAATTAGCAAATTATAAGGAATCGCGTTTAGGAAGCCCGAACTGGAAGCACATGAGATATATGGGAAAGGGCCGTATATATTGCTGGTCAGAAATGCAATGTACTGGTCATTGCGTGTTCCCCAAAGATCCTAGTAGGAATCCAGACGGTCTGGTTCAGTTCTGGCTCTGTTCCTTCACCTGACCGCTCGTAGTGCGGATCCGTACCTTTTCTTGCTAAATATTATGTGTGCTGTACCTTGAAGTCCGTCGGAACGGACGTTTAGTTCTACTTACAATTCGCTATAATCCATCAGATGCATGAAATTTCAGCATTCCAGAGCTTCCCCTCATGGGTTTTGAAGTCGCTTGATGTCCTTGACGTTTTGGACACGTGTGCAGGCTGCTGGCCATTCCAGCGCGCTTTATTTGACCGGAGCTGCACAGAATCTTCTTTGCCTGAATTTGGCCAAAGAACTGGGCTTGAATATTGCCAGCCCATGGGTCTCCTGGTTTAGAGCTGCAAGTGTACCAGCTCTTGTTGCAATCGTGACCACTCCTCTTCTCGTGTACAAACTTTTTCCTCCAGAGATCAGAAGTACACCGGATGCCCCTGCCATGGCTGAAAAGAAGCTTAAAGGTTTAGGTCCTGTGACCCAGGCCGAGTGGGTGATGATTGCTACTATGCTTTTGGCTGTTACCCTTTGGGTTTGCGGGTTAGTCCACGTACAGAACCCTTCCTTCGCTTCTTGAGCTATTTGTTATCACCAGAGAAGTCAATTAAATGATAGCATTTTTCTTTTCTCCATGCTGAGCTCAAAGAATGGTGTGTACTGACTAACTTCGTGATATGGAATGTGGTAACAGAGATGCACTGGGAGTTGCCAGTGTCGTGGCAGCTATGCTTGGACTGTCAATTCTCCTCACGTTGGGCGTCTTGAAGTGGGATGATTGTCTCGCGGAGAAGTCAGCCTGGGATACCTTGGCTTGGTTTGCTGTCCTTGTCGGAATGGCAAGTCAGTTGACTAACTTGGGTCTTGTGAAGTTCCTCGCTGACGCAGTGGGCAAATTTCTCAGCTCTTTCTCTCTTGGTTGGCCCGCAACTTTCGGTATACTGCAAGGAATTTATTTCATATCCCATTACCTCTTCGCCAGCCAAACAGGTCACGTCGGTGCCTTATACTCCGCATTTCTGGCCATGCACCTTGCTGCCGGAGTTCCCGGTGTACTTGCAGCACTTACATTGGCATTCAACACCAATCTTTTTGGTGCCCTCACGCATTACAGTAGTGGACAGGCAGCTGTTTACTTTGGAGGTAAGTTGAACGCATCACTTTCATGGGTTTCCTAACTAGTTGACAAACGGGAAAATGGCATGAAATGCGACACAATGCTGGTGAAATTGGCTTAATTTTGTAGAATCCTGACGGCTGGCTATCAGATGATTTTAACTCTGCATAGGACTATTAGACACTTGCGTTTGCAAGGGAAGTAAAGACATTGTAGTCCCCAGTGAATGGAGGCCTAAGTTTCGTATCAACACCCGATTGATAACGTGGCGAAAAATCAAAGGTAGCAGATTAGCAATTTACTGGGTAATACTAGCAACGCTGAGTGTGTATATGTTCTCTGTGCAGCTGGTTACATAGAGCTACAGGACGTGTTCAAATTTGGAGCCATCATGGGAGTATGGAACATCTTGGTGTGGTCAGTGGTTGGTGGAGTATGGTGGAAGTTCTTAGGTCTGTACTGATCACCTTAGCTCAGTGGACCACGGTGCCCTTTGAGAGGAGTTTCCTAATAATGCAAGTTGGTAAAGTAGGTTAGAAAGCAACTTGTGTCACACGAATTAGTCGATTATTTCTTCCAAATTGAAGGAATCCAATTTAGATAAAATCCATGGAACTTACCAGATTTGCAACTCATTTTTCATCTAGTCCCTAGTCGATTTTCATTGAGGTAACAGGGACCTATTTCAAGGCTATCGGACTTGGCATTACGATAAAACAGCAAAGGTCCGCCTGGGCCGACGAGATAGACGCGTTCCTGTAAGTTCTTTTTGGCGGCAGTATTTGTCATGTTGGGGTCCTTCGGCGTAATAAAGGAAGTTGATATACCGTGGAAAGTCTATTATGACTTCTATTTTGTATTCATTGGTATGTTGACCCTCTCTATGACTGTGCTTAGCCCTAACTTGCTTTGCTTCTGTGCATTCTTTACTTTGTTTATATTTGTAAGTCCTGTGCTTTGAGTTCAAAGTTTTCTGTTGTCGAATATCTTACTGTTCGACTCGTATGTTACCATCTCACCTCAGCTCGCCTAGCTTTGAACCAATGAAGTTACTTGATGTCTGTGTTGCCAATGAGGATATTTGTGTAATCTATGCTATCTTTGAGACTGAAGGAGTGCAGTACCATCTTCAGAAGATTTATCTAGTTATCTACTTTTCACGCCGATCGTAAACAGCGGCCGTCTATGTGAAGTGCAATTTGTGATAAATATGATACAGCAGAAATTGACGCAATATGATACAGAATAAGTTGACGTCCGTGGGAAAGCAATCATGACTTCAAGACGCATTGAAGTTTAGGGTATTGAAGACTTCGGGCGTATTGCAGTCATTGAAACAGTACAGATGGAACATAATCAAGAGACAAGTCATTAATTGACATCATCGTCAATGGGGCGCCGCCAAATTGATCATAACAGGAGAGATTTTAAATTGACTTTAAATGCTCATTTCCTTGTCCTAACTGATACAGTACTTCAGATTGAATAGTTGAACCCCATCTTTGAGCCAACTGTCTGTTCGTAAAACAGCACTATGTCGATTGCTAAAATGGAATCCAAATGTCTGATGCAATAATAACTCCGTTTGGAAATTCTTTACCCCAATGAAGATTATCTAAAGCTCGAAGAGCACGGTTTAATTTATGCTACGGCCAAACCTGAATCGTCTAACATTGTTGAAAACGAGTATACGGTTACAGACAGTAGTGATGAAAAATAATCAAAACTAATATAAATAATAAAGTTGTTTAATTCAACTTAATTAAGATATAAATGAAAGTTAAATATAAACTATTGTATATTAAGAAACTTCTATCATCTAGAACTTTTATCATAGGTCCTAGTTTAAGAATCGAGCTATTTACTTCAAATGCAAGAAACGATAAATCAATACCATCTTCAACATTTATTGAATTGTAATAAAAATTATTAATATTTTAAATTTAAATAACCAAAGAAGATATAAATTAATATTTTAAATTTAAATAACCAAAGAAGATATAAATTAATATTTAGATTAATTTTTGTAAAAATTATATCTTATTAATGCATGGTTCATATTAAAAATAAATATATCAAAAATTGCTTGATATTTATATTAACTATACATAAAATTATTTTTAATATAAAATGTTTCATTATATTAGATATATAACTTGATATTTAGACGTTATAGTACATAGAAATCTTTATACAACAACAAATTTGTCTCGTTGAGAATAATTTAATTGTTTTCTTTTAACTTTCTTCTAATTTAATTTTTCTATTTAGTAAATAGTATTTATTTTGGGGTGGTATATTTCAATTCAATATTGGTTATTATACATATCATAAACACTTTAAAATGAACTTTAAGTCTACTTTGATCCAAATTTGACCATCAAAGGAAAGTATTTACTTTGAGGTAAATCTCATTAAATTACAGGGGAATAATTCTTTTAGTATAATAAGAGCCAATTCTAAACAACATTACATCTACAAAGACTAAAGAGTGTGTAATATTTTCTATGTATTACTTAAAAAATTCTGTACTTATTTTTGTTTTTGTGGTTCTTTTAGCTACAATTTGAAAAATGAATCTAATGTAAGTAGTAATATACTATTTATTGCAAGTATGTATTTAGTGGTCTTCCTCTTCAAGCTTATTATTTACTTTTTTTAATTGTGAAATACAATTTGAATAATAAGTAAACGTTGATGAGGAATGTGAAAGAATAGAATATGATCTAGAGATATGTAATTTTTTTTACAAATAATTACATAAATATACATAATATGTATATTTATACAATAGTCACTTACACCAGTTGTAAAAGTGATGAAATAAAGGTGAAAACACACGAAGAACTTAAAAGTACATATACTATTTATTTTTACCGCCTTTTTCATAAATTCTAACAAAAAGGGATTTAAATGCACTTGAAGCATATCTAACTTACAAAGGGCTTGTTTGTTATATAGATGTATTCCCTACGAAATATGACAAAATAATTACTGAAAACATGTTAAATATCATAGAATAAGGAAACTTTATGGAGTAAATGGTTTACTACAGTATCTCTCGAATTGAATCTTATAGAAACTCAAAATAAGAGAGCATATTTGATGTTAAGTCTATGATATAAAAGCATAAAAAATGTCACTTATTTCAGGAAAACAGTAAGGAAAAGAAATGAAAAGTACACTTATTCTATGTGAGCGGTCAAATAAAGGAAAAGAAAAGAAATAGTACATTTATTGTCGAAGAATAGAAAGGAAAGGAAAGGAAAAGTAAACTTGTTCTATATGAATTTAGTCCACACCCACTTATGAATGTTATATTCAACTTACTGTAGAAAAACAATGTATGGTAGTTATTTAAGTCATGTATTATATTCCATTATCATCCCATATATTATCGTAATTATTTAGTATCTCCATCAAATAAGAATTAAACTATTTCTAATTATGGATAAAAAGACCAAAACCCCGTTTCATAATACCAGTGACTTTCATTTTCATTACCAGTTAGTAAAGAACTATGCGAATAAGCAATCATAGAGTATTATCTATGAAATATGAATCAAGTATCCCATAACATATGGGAAATGGAAGCCAAATCCAAATTTATACTGTGAGGAAATTGTGGCCTTGAGTGATAAACATAAGTGATTCAACGAGGTAAAGGCAATAGGAGATAAAATATCAAAAATATGAAAAGCAGACGACAAATCATCCTTGACACACAAACTATGGTATGTCATGGATAGATACACTGATAAAAGAACTGTCATTAGAGCCCTTCAATTCTCGACCTTAAAGCGTATGAAACTCCGGTTTTGTAAGGAAGCCAACCTATTTTGTACTTGGGATGGTTCCCAATTTGCCTTCAATCTAGAGATGGACTCAGACCTTCAACCTGAAAATTGGCAGAGAGTTCTAAGCTTTTCAATCAAGTGCCTGTCATTAGGAATCTGTCAGTATCTCACGGCAACATTAAAGTACGTTTCCATTCAACAAATTGGTCGGCCACCGTGTATTGTTTCACCTAGTAGCTCTCGCAGCTTGGCAATCACTCCTGGTTTGAGAAAGTGACCTACAACAGTCCTCAACAGTCGTTTGAATTCGGGGCAAGTTGCAAGCGTGGTGCGGTTTAGTAGCTCTCCTCCCGGCATGACAGTCAATCCTGGAAGATTTGAATTTGGTGCAAGCTGGCAGAGGCTCTTAGGCCAACGCATTGGTAGTAGCAGTATGGGAAGGAGAAGAAGCTCGCAAAGACATCAGAGTGTTCATGGCGTCAGCTTCAGAGAACAAAAATTATATCGAATTGGGTCAGACTGGTCGTATCCGAAAACTAGGTTAAGGACTTGACAGTGTTAGTGGGAACATGGTGGGGAAGGAATTGTTTTAATCCAAACTGGATCAGACTGGTTGTGTTTAAAAAGTATCCAAAACCCTGACACTGCTAGGTAGGAACTTTTGCAAGTTTCAACCCCGTGTCGGTCTTAGCGGTAATTGATGAGAAAGATGTTATATTCCCTGATCCTGCCTAAGAACTAACTAGAGTAGATCGAGATGTGGGGCGAAGACCTCATATGTACCGTCACTACCTAGGTAGTAACGATCCGGTTGTGCGTTCTGATCGAGAGAGCTATATATTAGGTAGCACAGGATCAGATGCACATGACCCGCTATATCTTCATTATCTTCTCACGAAATTCATAATTCCGGAGTAATAGTTAACAGCAGTGCTTTAATACCTAACTTCATAGCATTCTCCGGACGCTCGAAATTCCTGAAGATACTACATGATACAATCTTAGAGACGCCATTCAGATTTGTTTATCCCAAAAAGTTGTATTCAGCTAAACCCGCTCTAGTCATTGCAATACCCTGCAATGACTTGGAGAATATGCAACAACAATTCGGGAACAACAATTGTGCATTCTAATGCACCACGTTCTTCGAAAGTATTAATTAACTACTTGAATTCATCTCCATGCATCAAACCATCATGGATCCTCGTTGATTATTTCCAACGCCTGTCTAACGAGAATATAAGACATCCATGTCTCATATCAACCGTTATAAAATAATCAGCATTGCTCGGTTAACTTTCCTTTAATTTTGATAGATGTCCAGATATTTGACGCATACATATCCTGAAGTAGTGTTTATCTTACACGGCTACCAGTAGGAACACCAGTTCCACATTACCACAGTAAGTACGACACCTAGACAGTCACAACGAGCTGACAACACGCGAAACCCATTACGGCTTCGTACTAGAAAATATGTTGGAAGAACCTAACATCTGCAAGTCCAGCCCCTCTTTTTGGTACCGCTGCTGATTACTTCGTCAAGTACCCTGCACTCTCTGCACCGTCTTATGAAAAATCAATTGTCCTAAGCCGTGATCCTGTTTCTCCACTACTGCTACCACCAGCTTGAGATTGGCCGTTAACTGCCGAAGAGCTGTTCCCGCCCTTCACATTCGATTCCTTGTCCAAACTTGCGGTTGAATCTGGTGCTTGACCTTGGTCAGAAACCATGTCGGTCCGTTGAGAGCCATCCTCTGCGGAAGTTCTATTTGTTTTCCATGCCTGTTCTCCACCAAATTCCATATTAGGAGGCTGAAAATCTTGCTCCTGAGTGATTGACAAAACGGCAGACGTGTTAGACGAACAGACCAGCAGTCGCAGTGCATGGGTACATGCTTGTCCGATAAAAAGATTCTCATACAAAAAGTAAGGGGCGCCTCTCGATTTGAGCACCAATTTCCGTCTCAAAAACCGTTGCTGGACAAGAGAAGTCAGTTTGCAAATTATGTAAGCGTTGATATTGTACGGTTTCAGAATGTGCATCACTAAGTACCGATTGCTAAACAACAGAACGAGTCTGAAATCGCAGGGAGTAAATCTTCTTTCCTCAGAACTACCCGTCTTCTACTAAGCCCTAGATGAGATGATTTTTTACAAGAGGTTGAGCTCATTCACTATATGGCAGCTCCTGGGTTTAGCTGACTTCAGGAGACGCCACTGAAAGCTTGTAAGAAGTCCTTGGCAGATTAACAAACTCAAGAATAGCCGCATGACGTGAAAAGTATGTATTAATGCAGTAGATTTGACGTGATGAAGAGCTAAAATCTTACTTTTCGGGAAGTTGCCTCCATCTTCTTGCGCAGAGCATCATGTTCTGCTCTTACACGAGATGGTACACCTCTTGTCTGATAGACGTTCTTTTGAGCCAGGTCTTCATCTATGTAGTTGCTTGTTGTAGCGAATGGATGATTTGAAGGTATCCACCGGACTTCCTCGGGATCCACCCCATCTGGGACAGAATCTCCATCACTGAGAAAAACAGTAGGTCGCTTCCACTTGTAGGCTTGAATACGTCTATTCTGGTGCTTAACAACTTTCTCATCTGTGAGGGTAACAGGTGCTAGTCTGAACATTTTTCCACACATTTTCACTATCGGATTCTTGCTTCCCATTTTGACGAGGGGATTGTTAAAAGGGTCTTCATAGTTTAAAAGCTCGGAGCTGCAAGCATAACAGAAGAACCACATAACAGTAAGATCTTGAAAAGTCTTGCAGCCAGACATACTTAGAAGTTTCACACTCTCACAAAAGCCGAACATCTGAATAGAAACAGGATCGTTGATTCTTGTTTTTGAAACTATCAACTCCTTCGTAATTTGCATTTAACTAACAAAAATCTGTGATTATCGCGTCTTGATAATGCTGTCCACATCATTCAGACACAACAAAGACAATCAAACCTGAAACAAGTAATGAATCTGCAGGGTCTTTCGTTATAATAATTTATCCGCAGTGTCTTTACTCCATATAACGAAAAGAACTATAAAGTGGACTGAGGTACTACAGAATGAAATCAGAACATACTCCGCTCCTCTGTCGGATCGAATTTGGCCCCTGCGAATTAGATCAGCCATAGAACCTCCTCCACTCCCATTCCTGCGTGGTTTGGCCAGAAAACCAAGAAATGCCATCATAAACACCGCGGCAGTCACTCCTACTCCTGCTGCAAGGTTTACAGGCAAACCCCGTTGAGACTGCAAAAACGGGATCAGTAAACTCAGAAATCAGACAAGAAAAATCTCTGCTCTTACATGCAAAGATGTATTCTGAGCACTGTAAGCATTCTTATGTTGAGAGGTCTACTACGCATGGTCGCAGGATGTAACTTGCAAGAACGCAACTTCCAGGGGAACAACTCCTATTGCTCAAATTATTGATGAGACAAGATCCAGGATAAAATGGAACCAGTTCTGGATAAAACAAGCACTTCCATTCCGTCTGCTGGCTGGTCAAAAATTAAGGAAACATGCAACCTCGTTTCAAGTTTTGTACATATATACCATACTCGAGTTAGAAACTTAAGCATGAGTTAAGGAGACAATCTAATAACTTCAGCTCCTTGCTTCATAATTGAGGAGGAACAAAAAATGCTTGCACCAAGTTTAAGATTTGAGTGCCGAGATGATCATTTAACAGAGTCAAATGACTTCTTTCTACTATATTGCTTAAAACACCTGGACCTCTGTAACAGCTGATGGAAGTTAACAAACTGTGCACTACATTAACTCCTCATGATGGACGAAAAATACCAGAAATGCGGGAAGGGAAGATGTAGCCGCAGTCGTAGATGTTGAAGTCGTCGTAGTGGAATCCGGTGCACTACTTTTGACTTTAAGGGCCAGATTCTTTACTTCTGGAACTGCAACGTCCGATTCAGGCAGACGCCCCTCTGGTTTATGAAGCAATTTTTTTAAACGCCAAGTTAAAGGAAGAGTTGAACCCTTCGATAAGGACGTAAAAGATGCCCTACTAGCAAGATCACGCAATTTTCCTACAGAGTACAAGTTGGTAGGCCGTATAACCTTCCCATGCGTCCACCTTGCACCTGTAGAGTACAACGCGGCACGCATGGAGCACTCAGGTTGGCCAAACAAAAGATAAGCTTCATTAAAAGAGGATGAACCAGAAGAAATTTCTATGGAAGAACAATATGATTTTCGACCAAAGTTCACCAGTTCTGCAGCACGCGTAGGAACTAAACCCAGCACACTAGCGGAGCAAAGCTTGCATACAGAAACCCCCGGCATCTTTCATCCTCCGGCCAGAATGTCTGGCCACAATCTTCGAAACCGCTACACAATCCTTTCTCCACCTCCACCTCTAAACCTCTAATTCACACATTCTTTCAATCTTTTCCCCATCTTCAACTCCTATATGGCTCCCAATGCTCGAAACCATCACGTAACCCTCGGCCTTAAGTCCTCCAGCGTCCAATTGAAGCTCCGAGAAGCAGAGCAAGCGCTCTGCTGCAGAAGTTGATGGTCCCCCTAGAACAAGAAGCGAGCAGGAGCAACGAATTCGCAAAGTCCTCAGCACAATATGTTCCGGTGCATTTCAATCTTCTGAAGCTTCTGAGGCTCCAAATTCAGCTGCACCAGCTGCTGTGGTCGTCGACGAGTAGAGCAATGGATGAGAGGGGAAAGGATCTCCAAAACCAGCCCAAGCGAAAGGGGGAGCTCAAAGCTCGGAATATGTCACTGAACTGAAGGGTGGACGTTTCTTGACACTCGTGTTGATCAAACCTAACTCCAGGGTCAGCGTTTGAACTCGCAAATCGATGTTTCCGGAACCATGGTTAATCAGATGGGAAGTTTATACGACTCAAATGACTGACAAATAAGCATTTTGATCTCACTCCGATGCTTTCCGTTCTAGGTGGCCTTTTTTCTATTTTAAAGTTGATGTACGTTATCTTACTTACCTTTAAGAGGTGATAGTCGCCTACAACTAGGGTAGGGAACTATGGACGTAAGTGTTCCTCGGGACGGTGATAACGGATGGGACCTTGGACGGAATTATATTTAGAGACTAAGACATTGGGTGATACTACTACATTTGGGTAGTTTGGTTCTCTCTTCACCTTTACTTTTATCTGGATTTGTGTATGTTTATATGTTAATTTTGGAGATTTATGTGACTGAGGTAGAGGAGTGATCTTTTTTTCTCCAAATGTTATTGCGGTAGATGAGAAATGGTCTATCTCTACGGACACATGAGTACTTTTGTTATAAAATAAATAAATAAATAAATAAAATACTATAAAAACACAATTTACACACAAATTATATATGAATTCTCAAGTGCCACAATAATCAGTTTATTTATACAACTCAAATCACCTTCAATCCGATCAGTGTTTGATTTATTATTCAATAATTTGTCAACAATTGGATATTGATTATAGTCAAACCATATCCATTCTAGCTAAGAGAATCCAAGTGATACTTGTTGGTCTATATACACCATAGCTAGGAATTTGAAAGTTCAACATCAAAGAAGTGAACTCTCTGGAGCTACACTTCAAAAGTATACACTTTGGTCTCCAACCCTAATGGTCTCATTGATGGCAAATGTAATGGTGCGAACGGTGCTAAGTGACAATGGACTACACTATGTAGTCAATACACTAAACATAAAATCTGACCATCAACAAGTAGTCTATGAGTAACTACCAAAATAATAATGACTATCAACACTACTACTCTAAATTTTGAGCAATCTAGATACGATGCTACAAATGGCATGATAGTTGTCGTGCATATATACATCGCTATATAACATGCATCATTATCAACATCACACACTATAGAAGCACAACTCACACATAAATCATACATGGATTCTCAAGTGCCACCCTAGCTAGTGGTTAGGTCCCTCTATCTCCAGATAGCCATCTACTCCAAGTATATGGTATACCCTATGGTGGGCAAAAGATCAAGAGGCCGAGTGCTATAAAGCCATATAATTAGTTGCTTGTTTGCAATCTATACCATATGAAGGATGAACTAGTTGTAGGTCAAGTACATCTTGGACATAACCATTGTCTTTAAGGAACCACCATGAGGGGAGGAGTCATACACACCATATGCCATCCTCTCAAAAAACTATCACACACTAACATATTAGCAGCTCTACCAAAAGAACCACATAACATATACCTCCAACCTACTCGCCAAGCTTGGGTCCATAGTACCATCAATGTTTGGAAGGTGGCATGGCTCACAATTGCGTACACAATCCTTCCAAACAACACCATCATGTCCTTCCAACACAAGGACTCAAGATGGCAAAACCTTGCACACTCTCAAGATAATGCAGCCGATGGAAACATCAAGTGTTGTTGGTGCTGTCTGTTGTAGATATACATAGTCACTTGGATGAAATCAATGGATTCAGGGTCTATAACCTCTTCCTTGAATGGCAACATAGTGTAAGGAATCCCTATGTTGAGCAATTGCAAAGTTCTTAAAAGCCATAGGCGTCACTCTCCAAAACATCTCTACCCATTGAGAACATGCGCTCATCTATACATCTGGATCATCCAAGTCAAAAACTACAATAACATCTTGACTAATGGCTATAGGTAAATCTAGATCTTGTCCATAGAGTAGAAAGTAAGGAGAGAAGGATGCTAAGGAGGCTTGTCGGTTGAATCGATAGCCCATGGCCAACAAGGTAACTAGATATCTCAATCTCCCAAGTGGCCTCTCTACAAACCATACTTCCGCAATCCTCTCTTCACTATTTGAACCACTCTCTCTGCTAAGCCATCTACCTTAAGGTGATATCGAGAGGTAATACAATGATCAATCAAAGTCTTGTCACACAAGACCTGAAACTCCCCCAAGAATTATGTACCCTGATTAGTCAAAACCTCAACTGGTGCACCAAAATGACTAAGAACCCAATCCAAGAACAAATAAGTTATCCCTTCATTGGACTTTGTCAAGAAGTGCCACCAACTCAATCCACTTGCAAAAGTGCTCCACCATCACCAAAATGTACCAATGATATCTCACAATCAACGGTAACCCTATTCCCATGATAGTTAATGGGTGCAATTATGGCATATGAGCATTGAATGATGCTCTAACTTGGTCACAAACCACACATCTTGCAACAAACTATTGTACATTGGTTTGCATACTGTGCCACCAATAATGACTCTAGAGTAAGCTATACGTACACTTTACTCCAAAATGTCCTAGCTCATGAGCATGACAAACTAACGGTGGTCTCCAAGATGAAAGTGGTACTACTCGCACTCTACCATCCTCCCATACACAAAGAAGGTATCTGCCTTCCAATTTGAACCGTTTGGTTTGTTGAAGAACATGGTCTCTCTCCTTGGCCCCAACTGTGCCACCCACAACACTAGTGCAAAGATAGTCCATCACTAAGATATCATCATGAATGTCTTGCTGAACTGTACCACTATCTCCACTCTCTAGATCAGTGACCTCAATAACTACTTTTATATGCAATAAGTGAGATACCACCAAAGCCTTAGAAAATATACAAAGAAAGGCAAATGCATGCCAACCTGACACCATCTCTTCATATGTCTCACCATGTCCACGTGCTCCGGTCTGATCCTATTGGCTAGGATATGGGTTTCTACTCAACCCATCTGCATCATGGTTCACCAATCCAGGTCTATGAATAACCATGAAATCATATTCCTATAAAATTAGAGCTCATCGTGCAAGCTTTTTGGACTCCATCAACCACTTCAATGGTTGATGTTTAGTGATGAGAGTAAAGGGGTTACCAAATAGGTAATATTGGAAATGTGCTACTGCCCATACTACTACCAAACACTCTCCCTCATATGCACTATACTTTGCCTCTGCTGAATTGTTGGTGCAACTAGCATAGGCCGCCACAAACTTTTTCCCCTCATCATCATGCTGGGTGAGCACTGCTCCAAGCTCCCAACACACTCCAGTTAGTATGAACTTGAAATGGTCATCCTCTGATCAATCTCCTCAAAATAGGAGTAGATGTCAACCTCTCCTTGAGCTCTACAAAAGCTCTCTCTTGCTCATCTCCCCAACACCACTCTAGTGTAAGCTTGGTCAACTTTGTCAAGGCCTTGGCAATGGCACTAAATACTCTAACATAATGGTGATAGAAGTTTGTCAAACGCAAGAAATGCTTACACTTTGCTCACATTAGTAGGCCAAGGAATATGCGCAAAAGCCTCCACCTTGGTCTACTAAACACTAAGTCCTCCAAGGTAGATAATGTGACCCAAATACTCAATCTGCTCATGGAAGAACCTACACTTGCCAAGATGTAACTTGAGGTTATGAGATCTCAACCTCTCAAACACCTACAACAATTGTCTCTCATGCTCCTCCATAGTAGTGCTATAGACCAAAATATCATCAATATAACACCAAGCAAACTCTAATCTAACTAGGATCCTATCCATGACCCTTTGGAACTCAGCACAAGCGTTCTTTAACCCAAATGGTAAGAACCTCCACTGATATAACACATATTTACCATGAGAATCAATAGCCCAAAATGCTATCTTGGACTTATCCTCCTCTCTGATCAGCAACTGGTGATATAATCCTCAAAGATCCAAAGTATTGAAAACCTTTACATGCTCAATCACATCAAAATCTCCTCCAATGTAGGGATGACATATTGATCAACCCTAGTATGTTGGTTACAATCTCCACACATCTGCCTATTTTTGTAGTTGCCATGCATATCCTTCTTGGCTGGCATCAATGTAGCTGATGCATACTCTCTATGTGAAATCTCCACCAAACTAGCCTCAAAAAGGTCATTGCTCTAGCTCTGATCAATGTTTGCTCCATGTCACTATATTTGTAGGGATGTCAAAAAACTAGTGTATTGCTAATAATCTTAATCCAAATACCAAGTCCCTTTAGAGCACCCAAATCCTTCATATTGAAGGCAAAACAACTCGTGTAGCTCCTCAAGAACCTCCAAACTCTCTGTCTTTCCTCTCTTGTAAGCTTGGATCCAAGATCTGGCTCCCAAGTATCCTTTGTAACTATCATAGGAGTGGAAGATGTATTGACTGGCTGCTACACTGGGCCCTTGGGAGCAATAGTGTCATGCCTCCAACCACTAGAGGTCCCAACCTTAATGTGAAAAACTCCCTCCGATCTGGTTGTAAGCTCTATATGTCCTCTAACTACATCCCAAGTAGACCAAGGATGTAATCCAAGTAGCCCATGCTCACCATGATGGACTCCAAGTAGAACACTCTCCTTAGTAGCCATTGGCTATGTCCCAAGAATACCATAACCACTCGGTCCATCACCCCAAACATGTGCCTAAATCGTCTCAATAGACACAAAGCTCACAAGTGTCCAAGTAGTGATGCCTATCAAGCACATTTTATGCTGCTCTGCCAAACCAAGGCTCACAATCCAAGTCAAATAGTTCAGGTCCATTGTCTGACCTAACACCTAGTGCTTGGATGCCTTTGACATTGCTAGAATAGCGGTAATATTGATGCAAAACCCATTGCACTCTCTCTCATGTTGGGCTCCACCAACTACTATAATTGTGAGTCCCAAACCAATCCAAGGCCTCCTTATCAAAAAGCATGGGAGCTTGGGAACTCATAAGTGTGGGAAAAGAGGCTTTGGACTGTCCAACTAAGTTCACCATTACCATAGGTGACCTATCAACCACTACCACTATTTGAGACTAAACCCCAACATCCAAGATGTCATCAAAAATGATGTGGTCTAGTCATTGAATCCTATCATAAGCATGCTATAGAACCTCCCATGGGTAAGAGGTTCATCCACCAAAGATGAAGACGATGAGCCTGTGATCCCACTTTGGCTGGATCTAACAACACGACAAGTCTCATTCAAGAATGGACCTATTGCATACTTGCCACCACTAGGGTGTGAGAATCACCCATCAAAGGAAAATTCTCCAAAAGGTAAGCTAGAGGAATGGACTAATGAACCTAGATATGTCGTAGTGTCCGTAACATCTCCCAAAACACACCAAAATGAGGATCATAAAGACCCAAACCTCAACCAACACGTATATGTCCCCAACATGGCTATCCAGAAATCACAAAATAAATAGGCTTGTGTCTCTCCAGACATGCACCACTAGCAAGGAAATGTCTATTGGTAGGACCTTCTAGTAACTCTTGACTATTGAGATTGGTAATAACTTAGGATACCAATAGGCCAAGTGTGCCACATGAAGGAGAGAGACTTTTCTAGCTGTCTCATTTCTCTCCACATACAAGTACCTCTGAACTTGTACAACTGCTTGTAGTACCGCAACTAGTCGAGTGCTAATCCTACCAAACAACTCAAATACACATACTCCCTCTATTGTATATTGCCAAGCAATGAGTGTGGTATCCAAAGGTGTCAAGGTAATCAGTTTTGGAGGCTCATCCTTACATTAGTCGCCTAGTGGTACAAAGGCTCCACTTGTAATACTCTAAGGAAAAGAACTCTTCAAGAGAGATACAAGAGAGTAAACACTGATTTCACACTCAATCCTCCAATGCCCCAAAGGAGCACCTTCTCTTTATTATATAGCCAAAGAGGGTCTCTTCCAAGGAAGCTTCACCATAAGATTAGGTACATGGATAGGTGACCTGTCAACAAGCTCCACCCTTATATTACTTGCTTGGATGGGTGACATGTAGGTCTTGGTCTCATCTAGTTGGTCAAATAGGCTTTGACCATATAGAATCTTCTTGTAGGAATCTCAAAATCACGTGGGTGAGGTACCATTGGAAAGCTCTTGGTGAGAAAAACTAGGGGGGAGGGAAGGCTAACTTTTCCTCCATTTGGGGGGGGGAGGAAGGGGAGGAATTTGCACAGTTTTTAGGCCTAATTCATCCTTTTAGGCCTCCAAAGTTTAGGCCTATTTTGGCTTCTACCCTATTAGTAGAAGTGCTCTTTTGGTGATACCTCTATCTAATCTACATTCTCCATCATGTGTAACATCCTTAGAGATATTGCCACCCCAAGTCTCACCTCTAGATCATATGCCTAGCTATTGATTCTAAAGTTTCCAAGCATGTTTTGGTTTCTAGCCTATTAGTAGAAGTACTCTTTAGGCGATATCTCTATCTGATCTACTTAGTCCATCATGTATAACATCCTTCTAGATATTACCAAACCAAATTTCATCTTTAGAGCATCTATCTATCTATTGGTATTGCATCACTCCAAGCCTATTGCACCAATTGATTTGCATGTTATTGCAATGCCTCCTCTAAACTCCACAAAGGAACATCCAAGGTGGATGGAATGATCTCCCTTGTACTCCAAATCCAAGTGATCTCCTTTGGTACTGGAATATCCTCTACATGGGCATTCTGCTCCAATAAATCACCAGGCCAAGTAACATAACCACGTTAAGCTAAAATTGAAGCCGCCATGGTTCTAGATTATAGTGAGCCAAGACTACCACTACTAAAGCATACTAGTAGACGACATACTCGTCCCTCACTAGACTGCCAACCTGGTCTATAGGAAGCTATCTTCTCCCAATAGTCAATATTGAAACCTATGAGGTATAACATTGCTCCTCCAACTACCACATCATATGACTCAACCATTGTTGGCAATGGCCTGAGCTCTCACCACAGAGCTATCAATTGGACGATCCAACTAAATTTGGACAACAAGCTCTCCATATGTGATGTACTGTGTAGAACCACTCCCTAGAGATGTTTGGATCCAAAATGGACACCTCTCCACATCGGTCTTCCATAACTCTAGACCGTAACTAAAACCTTCCCTAATATAAAAGGCTGCACACCAGAGTCAAGTAAGACTCTTTGTAATGTATAGACCGTTCCTGAATGTCCCACCAACCAAAAAATCCCCCTTTGGTTGTCCAACAAGATAATCCTAGGTGTAGACCGTGCTAGCTCAAAGGCCGGTCTAGTTGGTAACTCCTCCAATCTAGCCATTATTGCATGCCATAAACCAATTGTTGCTACGCGTATCCCATGTTTCTCAACCAAGTCAACTCTACTATCAACCACCTCT
Organism: Lunularia cruciata; assembly: GCA_948567375.1. Lineage (NCBI taxonomy): Eukaryota > Viridiplantae > Streptophyta > Marchantiopsida > Lunulariales > Lunulariaceae > Lunularia > Lunularia cruciata. The sequence goes on from OX419756.1 coordinate 16,648,459, forward strand.
AATCTAGTAGTACAAACCATATCATCTCTACTCTCACAAAGCATGGCAACCAACCAAAGAACTAGGGCTAGATCAACTCCCAATGTACACATATCAATGGTTGAGAATAATGGAAAGTGCATAATCAATTGAGCCGCTCCAAACATTGTGCTAGACTTAGTCTTTGTAGTAGTAGGTGGTTGAATAGTAGGTAGTCCATCATGCACCCTATCACTTCCTACCACACCTTCACTAAGATGTCTAGGAGCCATAAATGTTGTCTATAATGCTTCAAAGAGTATAAAAGACTGAGGAAGTCTGACCTATCTACTAGCCTCTCTTCTCTATGGGTCCACCTCCACTAATGATCCTCTAGGCTCCGGAGCACATACTACACTCCTAGTCACTACGGCAAATGCATCCACCTATGTTGCTCCGCACATGAAATCCAAGATGTCTCTATCACCTACATATGAGGTAGAAGCCTCAACACCCAAATATGATCTCCTTTGATCAATAGCCATGCTAACCAATCTTTGCTCCAATTGCTCAATCCAAGTAGCCATGGCTATATCAAAAGTAAGGGTAGGTATTGCACCTCTACTAGGCATGTATCCTCTACCACCACTTCTACCACTTTGTCCTCCATGACTTGGAGCTCCACTACCACCTACCATAACAGCCCTACCACTCCGTAGCTTTGGGTGTAGGTCAAAGCACCGGTTGCTAGTGTGACCAAATTTGTGGCAATGCTCATATTGCCTTTGTGCTAGCTGAGATGCACCAAAGGTATTAGGTCTACTGCCTTGAGTGTACTCTCTCCTATGATGAGCTCCACCATAAGTCCAACAAGCAACACCACCCCTCACATGCTAGTGTTGAGCCAAAAATGAAGGTAAGGGTCTAGCTACAGTAGGTCTTCCACTCACTCCATAGGACCTAGGCCGTCCACCATGTCCTCAAAAACCAACATGGCATGGTGCACTTTGCTGCACTCTAGAAGAAGTAATAGTTGTGGATGAGGTCTTTCTACCAAATCCAGATGTCACCACTCTCTCCTCCACCATGTTGAGCTCAATATACTTAATCAAACCAAAAACCATTGCCAAAGTAGGCAAAGTAGCCTATAACAATGGAGCATCATGAAATCTATGTCACAAATCCTTGTCTAGTGTCCCATACCAAAATTGGACTGCTTGGGCCTCAATAACTCCTTGAGTAAAATTTATCAGCCATCTCATGCAAGAGTACGCCTAGGCTCTCTCAAACCTTTTGTTGGAACTCCTACAAGCTCCACAACTTGTCAATCTGCACTCCTTGGTAGTTTTACCTCAAACATTGGAAGAACTCCACCATGGGGTTAAACCTTGGTACTACACTACCTCTTGTAGTAGTATCTCTACTCATAGTAGCACCATCTCTAAGAGATCCACCGATGCTACTAGAGCTAAAACTCATAAGTATAGCCAATCTACCTCTAGAAACCAAGCCTGAAGTGATGGAGACATAGTTTGGAGACCAATATTGTTTCCATAGCTCAATCTATTCCAAGTGAGCTCTCCTAAACTCATGGTAGTCATCCATTGGTAGACCTTCCAAATGCTAAAACAACCTCTTCCATGCCATGAAGAGTGTGAACAAAGTCAGGTTTTGCATCTATTGCAAATCACACCAACTATCAAACTCTTGGATGGAATCATCCAACTCAATGACATCCACCATACTAGAGTAACACATGGGGCCTTTGGAGGCCCCATAAATCTTGTCCATGTCTCACAACACCGGTGTGGACACAACAAGTGCACTCTCAATTGAATCAATTCTTATGTCAAAAATCCAACTCAAAGTCAATCTCCTCCCTCACTAGGACCTAAGATACAGACTCATACCAAGCACCACTCCAAGTAAAACCATTATGTATTGCAATGTTATCTCCTCTGGAATCCTCAAAGAACTCTATCATGACAAAATGACCAAAAACTAAAACCCGTAATTGGAACCACCATAAGCATCCCACCAAAATCACCACCAAGTGCAAACACCACCAACTGAACGTCACCAACTAATGTAGCTCTAACTGCAACAATTACACTAGGGGAAATGGCAACTTGTAACTTGCTATCACAACATGCACTCTCATGGTCTGTAGGTCATCACTTCTTGCTTCATTGGGGAGAAACATAGGTAGTTTGATTGGTCATCACTCCAGCCTTACTATCAAGAGCACACTAGAGCACACATACTCTAAATTCAAGGCATCTCACACAAACATGGTGAACAAACAAGAAGCAAAGAATGAAGGGTTTCCAATCACAAAATATCTAAACAAAAACACTCCATTTCATAAATCAACAATAGATGGACTCTACCATCATTTGGTATTTGACATAATACAAGTTATCTACTTCCTAAGCTACCAAGATCACCAAGAATGGGATCAAACTGTCTCCCCTACCCAAAGCTATAGATGTATAGATAACAATAGAACAATCACTAGGACAACAAGTGAGGGTGGACCAATTGGTTAGGGCACTAGTCTAGTAACCAAAGATCTAGAGGTCAAACCTAGTTGAGTATAATTTAGCAAGATGTGCAAATTTTGCCAAACAATGACCAAAATCTACTCTTAACTAGCTGGCTTGTTGGCCCTTCTTAGGCTTTTGCAGCCTCTCATAGCCCACAACCCTATGCCTCAAAGTCTCTAAATGCCAAATAAGGCCTTTCTTCTTGCCACTTTGAGCCCTCTCCAAATCTGGCAAAACTTTTCCAAATTTGGCCAACAAGCAAAATCCTCCAAATTTGGCCAAAATCTGTCGTAAACTCCAACAAAAATCTGATATAAAGTTTGACATAAATATCTAAAGTTGGCTGACTATCAAATCCTCTGCTAACTCTCCACTTGAGCCAAATTGAAATGATGGGTTTCTCCAAACCGCAAATTCATGAGGATGGGTTCTCAACTCCACTTCAATTTCACTTTTTGAGCCCAACTTGCACCAGATTGATCTTGCTTTCACCTCTTGAGCTCAAAATCACAACCATTGCTCAACTCCTTGCTCAAATTTTGGCTAGTGCTTTTCCATATCATTTGCCCCTCTACCAAATCTGCATCAATCAAACGAGCTTCTGCACACTAGGGAAAACCTAAACTCTGGCCGAGCTACAAAAAATCAACAAGTCTTGGAGATACCACAAACACTCTCAGTTCCTACACCCAATTTCCCCTTGATCTCACTTCTCTGATGTAATTAGTTTTTTTATACAACTAGAATCACACTCAATCAAATTAGTATTTGAGCTATCACTCAATAATCTGCCAAAAATTGAGCATTGATTACAATCAAGCCACACCCACTCTAGCTAAGAGAATCTAGGTAATGCTCACCGGCCTTTATCCACCATAGCTAGGAACTCAAAGGCTCAACATTAGAGAAGTGAGCTCTTTGGAATTGTAGTTGAAAGTATACCCTCTTGGACTCAAGCTAGGTCTCAAACCCTCACAGTCCCATTGATGGCACACCTGACTGTCCAAATGGTGCAAGTGATAATGGGCTCCACCATGTAGTCAATACTCCAAACACAAAATTTGTCCATCAAGTAGTCTATGAGTAACTACCTAAATACTCCTTACTACCAACACTACTACTCTAGAGTTTGAGCAATCTAGGTGTGAAGTTACGAATGGCATAACACGGTAGGTCCCATCCAAGAATGGACTTGATATGTACTCTCCATCACCCAAGTACAAGAATCACCCATCAAAAGGACATTCTCCAAAAGATAAGCTAGAGAGATGGACTAATGAACCTAAAGATGTTATAGTATTTGTAACATCTCTCAAAACACACTAGAACAGGGATTGTGAAGACCCAAACCTCAACCAACATGTGTATGTCCCTAACATGGCCATCCAAAAATCATCAAATGAATGGGCCCATGTCGCTTCAAATCTTGCACCCCTAGTAAGGAAATTTTTGCTAGTAGGGTCTTTTAGGAACCCTTGATTGTTGACATCAGTAATAACTCAAGATACCAATAGGCCAAGTGTGCCATATGATGTAGTGAGACTTGCCTAGCAGTCTCATTTCTCTCCACATACAAGTACCTCTAAACTTGTATACTTGCTTGTAGTATCACAACTAGTCTAGTGCTAATCCCACCAAACAACTCCAATAGACATACTCCCTCTATTGGATATTGCCAAGCAATGAGTGTTGTATCCAAAGGTATCAAGGTAATTGACTTGGGAGGCTCATCCTCACATTGGTCTCTTGTTGGTACAAAGGCTCCACTCCAAGCCTATTGTACCAATTGATTTGCATGCTACTGCAATGCCTCCTTTGAACTCCACAATGGAACATCCAAGGTAGATAGAAGGTTCCCACTCGTACTCCACATATGAGTGATCTCCTTTGGTACTAGAGTATCCTCTACATGGGCATTCTCCTCTAATAAGTCACTAGACAAAGTAACAAAACCACTAAAGTTGAAACTAATGCTGCCATGGTCCTTGATTATAATGAGCCAAGACTGCCACTATTGAAGCATATTGGTAGGTGACATACCTATCACTCACCTAATTGCCAACCTAGTCTATAGGAGGTTGTCTCCTCCCAATAGTCAAAATTGAAACCCATGGGGTATAACACTGCTCCTCCAACTAACACATCATATGACTCAAGTATAATTGCAATAGCCTAAGCTCTCACCACAAAGCTATCAATTGAATGACTAAGCTGAATCTAAATAACAAGCTCTCCATATGTGATGTATTATGTAGTGTTTAAGCTCTAAAGATGGATGGATCTAATGGACACTTCTACACATTGGTCTTCCAAAACTCTAGATCGACAACTACTACCTTCCCCAACTTAAGGGCCTACACACTAGAGTCTAATAAGATCCTTCGTGGTTTATAGACCTTCCTTTAAGGTCCCACAAAAAATATATCCCCCTTTGGTTATCTAATAGGACAACCCCAAGTAAAACAATATAGAGTTTAGCAATGAATTTAGTTAGGACTAATGAATTAGAGAATAGGCCAAATTAGGCTAAAATATTCTAGAAGTAACTAAGAAGCTTCTTGGCTATTTTAGCTTGCACCCCAAGTAAGTAGCTTCTAGAAGCTTCCAACTAGCTTAGCTTGCAAGCCAAGTAGGTGACTTATAGAAGGAAGCTTCTTGAGAAGCTTCTTAGTTAACTTGGCTTGCACTCCAAGAAAATTGCTCAAGGAAGCTTCTGGAGAAGCTTCTCAAGAGCCTTGTAGGCTCTCTATAAATACCAGAGCCAAAGCTCATGATATACATTCAAGTGTCCTACATTGATCTTCCATTCTCTTATTTTTCTCCTCAATCTTGGTATTTTATATTGGTATTAGAGCAGGAATGGGATGGATGGAATTTATGGACCACCAAATCCATCTCTACCAAAACATTGGGATCTTTGTGTCTAGGTACTACCCAAGCCTTGTTTCACACAATTCATCACCTCATGCTTTGGGTAGGACTTTTTGCATGCGATCACTTTGTCTGAAGAACATTCAAGTGTCCTATTGTGACCTTCCGTTCTCTTATTTCTCTCCTTGGTCTTGGTCTTTTATCTTGGTATCAAAGCAAGAATGAGATGGATGGAATTTATGGACCACCAAAGCCATCTTTGCCAAACCATTGGGATTTTTGTGTCTAGATACTACCCAAGCATTGTTTTACACAATTCATCACCTCATGCTTTGGGTAGGACTTTTTGCATACAATCACCTTAGGAACCCTTGATACTTCTGGTTGTAACTTATGGAGAACGATGGACTTGCTGCATCTATATATTAATAAATTAGATAAATTGGGAGTAGAGGGATAGAGTAGTAGCCATGGCGGCAATACCCGACATTATCATTGCTATGCAATAACAAATCAAGCACCTTACTTGATTGTTGGATGAACAAGACCATCAATGACAAGAACATCAGAGAGAGCACAAGTTCAAGTGGAGAAGATTGAATTTGATTTCCAAAACCCAAGGTGTTTGAAGGCAAGAATCTCTCGGGCACAATGGAGAATTTTTTGTTTGATTGCAAACGTTACTTTGAAGCTACTAATCTTCAAGATGAACAAAAATAAATTCTCTTCACTTCTAGCCAATTAGATGGCATGGAAAAACTTTAGTGGTGATTCAGAATGGAGTAAGCTAAATGACAAATTATTGCACCAATCTTGATATGTGCAAAATTCAAGAATGCAATACTTGGTCAATTTCAAGCTATAAATACCATATGAGATAAATTGACAAAGTTGAAGCAGATTGGCTCTATAAGGAGCTATATCATGCAATTCCAGAACATCATCATGCAGATTCTAGATATACAAGAAGGTGAAGTTTTGGATTGATTTGTGAGGGGCTTGAAGTCACAAACCAAATTGGAGGTGACCATACAAGAGCCACAAAATGTGGAAGAAGCCATGTAGTTGGGTGAGTGCTTTGATTCCTTGGTTGTGACAACTTGGCCTTGACTTCGACATACACAAAACTACCAATACACTACACACAGGTGGAGAAACTGGTACCAATGGAGATTGATGTTGTCCAATAAAGACCACTTGGTATAGCAAATAGAGAAAGATTGTGATAACATGGTGGGTTTTTATTGTCACCAAGTTAGACATCACATTGCTGAATGTCCACTTAGGAATGGAAGGATTGGCTAGCTTTTACCGATGGTTCATCCACTACTATGTTCATGTGGCCACACCATTGACTAATTTCTTGGAGAAGAATTTGAGCTTTCAATAGACCAACAAGCATGAAAAAGCATTCCAAAAGCTAAAACATATGGTGTCTTCAAGACCAATTCTTTAATCATAAGATCTTTAACTACCATGTGTGGTTGATTTTGATGCTTTTAACTTTGGCAAAATTTTAACTTTGATCAACCTCTTAAATTGGAAGTTAGGTACCCTTCAATGCAAATGGTGGTGGCCCAACATGGCACAAGATGTTTTAGAGTTTTTTTGATCATGTGAGAGCTGCCAATGCAACAAGGCCAGTAACCAAAAATTGAGTAGACTCTTTTGACCACTCTCCATTCCATTTACTCATTGGGAACATGTGAGCTTAGATCTCATCACATCCTTGCCTAAGAAAAAGCAAGGTCACACAGCCATTGTGGTGTTTGTGGATAAGCTTAGTAAGAAAATCCATTTAGCACCAACCATTGATATTTTGGATGCTCCAACCTTGGTGCAGATCTACTTTGACAACGTATTGAAGCATCATAGGATGCCGTGTGTACTCATCATTGACCGTGATCCTTGCTTCATTGGAAAGTTTTGGCAAGCACTCTTCTAGATACTTAGCACCAAGCTTGCTTTGTCCATGGCCTATCATCCTCAAACTGATGGGAAAATTGAACTCACAAATTGCACCTTGGAGGATATGCTTTGTGCCTTTGTCAATATTCACCATACCAATTGGGATGAATGTCTTGCAAGTACGGAGTTTGCACACAATAATTCCAAATAGGCAAGCACCAGATTCTCTCCTTTCTTCCTCAATTTTGGCCAAGATCCACTTGTTCCAGATTCCCTTCTTGCTCCTCCTCTATCTCATGTCACACATACTTCAACCTTCTTGACCACCATATCCCAATCTCTCCAACAAGCCAAATCTCACCTCCTTGTTGCCCAAAATTGTTAGAAACAATATACAGACCACCATTGTTGTGATCCCACCTTTCAAGATGGTGATAAAGTCTTGCTCTTGTCTAGTAACCTACCCTTTCCACTTGATACTCAAGTCCGCAAACTTGCTCCTAACTTGGATAGGACCCTTTGAGGTCACACAACTCATTTCTCTTGTTGTTTATCAACTTGCCTTGCCTTGTTATATGCACATCCACCTTGTCTTTCACATTTTCAAGTCAAAACCCTTTGATCCTAACCCATCTTCTTTTCCTCTCATGTCCAACTTCCTCCTCCTCACGTCTCTATCATGATCATGAGGAGTACAAAGTTAATCGTATCTTGGCACTTTGCCACATTCAATGAGGCCATTAACAATATATGGAGTACAAGGTCCTTTAGAAAGGGCACCCCTTTCATGATGTTACATGGGAGCCTCCTTATAATCTACAAAATGCACAAACAACCATCCAAGAGTTTGAAGTTTCATTGCAACAAGGATATTACCAACTAGCGGTGGGAGAATATGTAACAATAAGGAGTTTAGCAATGAAAAATATGGATAATTAGTTAGGACTAACAAAGTAGCAAATAAGCCAAATTAACCTATAATATTGTAAAAGTATCTAGGAAGCTTCTTTAGAAGCTTTTAAGCTAGCTTAGCTTGCACCCCAAGTAAGTAACTTCTAGAAGCTTCCAACTAGCTTAGCTTGCAAGCCAAGTAGGCAACTTCTAGAAAGAAGCTACTCTGTTAACTTGGCTTGCACTCCAAGAAAGTTGCTCAAGGAAACTTCTTGAAAAGCTTCTCATGAGCCTTGTAGGCTCTCTATAAATACTTGAGCCAAAGCTCATGCTAGGCATTTGGAGTTTACCCACGTTCAAGTGTCCCTATATGATCTTCCATTCTCATATTTCCCTCTTCAATCTTGGTCTTTTACACCGGGTGTAAATTGTGCTTGCTCAAAGGCTGGTCTAGTTAGTAACTCCTCTAATCTAGCCATTGCTGCTTGCCATACACCATTGGTTGCTGAGTGTATCCCATGCTCCTCAACCAACTTAGCTCCACTATTGACCAACTTTGATTTAGTAGTAGAAACCACATCATCCCTATTCTCATAAAGTGTGGCAGCCAACCGGAACATTGGGGTTGGGTCAACTCCCAATGTAAACATATCATTGGATGAGAATAATGGAAAGTGCATAATCAATTGAGTTGCCCTTATCATCATGCTAGACTTAGTTTGTGCAATAGTAGGTGACTGACTAGTAGGTAGTCCATCATGCACCCCATCATCACCTACCACACTTGCACTAGGCCATCTAGGAGCCATGGATGTTGTTTGCAATGCCTCAAAGAGTGTAAAAGAGAGAAGTTTGACCTATCTACAACCTCTCTTCTTTATGGGTCTAACTCTATTAATTCTCATTTAGGCTCTAGAGCACGTACTGCACTCCTAGTCACAACGGTAGATGCGTCCACTTGTGCTACTCTACACATGAATTCTTAGACATCTCTATCACCCACATATGAGGTGGAAGCCTCAACACCTAAATCCGATCTCCTCTAAGCTATGGCCATGCTAGCGAATCTTTGCTCTAATTGCTCAATCCAAGTAGCCATGGTTTATCAAAAGTAAGGGTAGGTATTGCACTCCTACTAGGTATGGATCCTCTATCACCACCTCTACCACCTTTACCTCCATGATTTGGACCTCCTCTACCACCTACCATAGCATCTCTACCACTTTGTAACTTTGGGTGTAGGTCAAAGCATTGGTTATTGGTGTGACCAAATCTGTGGCAATGCTTCTATATTTTTTATGATGCACTAGAGGTATTAGGTCTATTGCCCTAAGTGTACTCTCTCTTTTGGTGAGGTCAACCACATGTCCAACAAGCAACACCACCACTATTGGCTACTATTGACCCAAAAATGAAGGGAAGGGTCTACTACAATAGGCCCTCTACTTGCTCCATAGGATTAGAGCTGTCCACCCAGTCTTCAAAAACCAACATGGTGTGGTGCACTCTGCTGCATTCTAGAATAAGTAATACTTGTGGATGAGGTCTCACTACCAAATCTAGATGTCACCACTCTCTCCTCCACCATGTTGAGCTTAATACGCTCAACCAAACCAAAGACCACTACCAAAGTAGGCAAAGTAACCTATAACAATGTAGTATTACAAACTCTATGTCGCAACTCCTTGTCTAGTATCCCATACCAAACTAGAATGATTGGGCCTCAATGACTGATCAGCCGTCTCATGCAAATGTATGCCTTGCAGAGGCTCATTCCAGCCTTTTGTTGGAACTCTTGCAAGCTCCTCAATTTCTCAATCCGCACTCTTTGGTAGTTCTACGTCAAACACTAGAAGAACTCCACCTTGGGGTTAACCCCAGATACTACACTTCCTCCTCTTGTAGTAGTATCTCCACTTGTAGTAGCACCATCTCCAAGAGATCCACCAATGCTACAAGAACTAGAACTTGTGGGTATTGTCAATCTACCCCTAGAAACTGAGCTTGAAGTGATAGAGGTATATTTTGGAGACAAATACTGTCTCCATAGCTCAATCTCCTCCAAGTGAGTTTTCTTGAACTCATAGTAGTTGTCCATTGGTGGGCCGTCCAAGTGTTGAGATAGCTCCTTTTATGCCATGAAGGGTGTGAACAAAGTTCGGTTTTACATCTGTTGCATATCACACCAACTATCAAACTCTTGGATGAAGTCATCCAACTCAAGGGTACCCACTCTACCAGAGTAACGCCTAGGACCTTTGGAGGCCCCATAAATCTCATCAATGTCCCACAACAATGGTGTAGACAAGTGCACACTCAATTGAATCAACTCATATGTGAAATTCAAACTTAGAGTCAATCTCCTCCCTCATCGAGGCCTAAGATACAAGTTGATACCAAGCGTCACTCTGGGTAAATCCATAGTGTATTATAGTTGTAATACCAATAGCTAGATAAATGATCTAAAAATTTGCTTTGGTAATTTTGGAAGGATATTATACATGATGGTTTAAATAGATAAGCTAGAGGTATCACCAAAAGAGTACTTCTACTAATAGGCCAAAAACCAAAAAATGCTTGAAAACTTTAGAATCAATAGCTAGGCATATGATCTAGAGATGAAACTTGGAGTGGTGACATCTTGAAGGATGTTACACATGATGGAGAACATAGATCAAATAAAAGTATCACCAAAAGAGCACTTCTACTAATAGGGTAGAAGCCAAAATAGGCTTGAAAACTTCAAAGGCAATTTTTAAGGCCTAAACGGATGAATTAGGCCTCAAAAATATGCAATCCCCCCTGCCACCTTCAAATAGAAGAAAGGTTGGCCTTCCCTCCCCTTGGTTTGTCTCACCAAGAGCTTTCCAATAGTACCTCACCCACGTGATTTTGAGATTCCTATAAGAAGATTCTCTAAAAAGATTCCCTCCGGTCAAGCCTATTTGACCAACCAGATGGGACCAAGACCAACATGTCACCCATCCAAGCAAGTAATCTGAGGGTGGAGCTTGCTGATAGGTCACCTATCCATGTACCTAATCCTATGGTAGAGCTTCATTGGAGAAGATCATCCTTGGCTATATAATAACGAGAAGGTGCTCCTTTGGGGCATCAAAGGATTGAGCGTGAAATTTTTGTTTTCTCTTGTGTATCTCTTGAAGGGTTCTCTTATCCATGGAGTATTACAGCTGTGATATCTCCTTTGAAATCCCCAAAAAACTTTGTTTTGACAAAGTAACCAGAAACTACAACTCGCAATCGGAACTACTACAAGTATCCCACTAAAAATCACCACCAACTACACAAGGGGAAAGGGCAACTTGTAACATACCATCATAACACACACTCTCATGGTCTACAAGTCATTATTTATTGCCTTACCAAAGAGAAACATAGGTAGTCTAATTGATCATCACTCAAATCTTACTATCAAGAGCACACTAGAGCACCAACGCTCTAAAGTTAGTGCACCTCATACAAACATGGTGCAAAAATAGGAAGTAGAGAATGGAAGGGGTCCAATCACAAGAAATTTAAATGAAAACCTTCCATCTCATAAATTAACACTAGATTGACTCTGCCACCATTTAGCATTTGACATAATACGAGTTATCTACTTCCTAAGCTACCAAGATCACCAAGAATGGGATCAAATTGTCTCTCCTACCCAAAGCTATATGTGTATAGATAAGAATGGAATAATCACTAGGACAAAAAGTGAGGTAGAACCAATTGGCTAGGGCACTAGTCTATGAACCTTGTTGCGCACAATCTAGCAAAGTATGCAGATTTTGCCAAACAATGACCAAAAACTACTCTAAACTAGCTAGCCTCATGCCAACAAGCTAGCTTGTTGGCCCTTCTAGGCCTTTGTAGCCTCTCATAGCCCACGACCATATGCCTCAAAGCTTCTAAATGCAAAATTCAGCCAAGTAAGACCTTTCTTCTCATCAATTCAAACCCACTCTAATTTGGCAAACTCCTCTAAATTTGGCCAATCTCCTCCAACTTGAGCCAAAATTTGATGTAAACTCCAACAAAATCTAACATAAAATCTTACTTAAATCTAAAGGTGGTTGGCCACCAAAGCCTCTGCTAAATCTTCATTTGAGCCAAATTGAATGGACAAGATCCTCCAAATTTGTAATTCAAGGAGATGGGTTCTTAACTCCACCTTCAATTTTGCTTTTTGAGCTGAACTCACATCAAATTGGTCATGCTTTCACCACTTGAGCTCAAAATGAAAACTATTGCTTGAAAATTGCTCCTCTTTGCTCAAAATTTAGCCAATGCTTCCGTACATCATCTACCTCATTGCCAAATTTGCATCAATTGAATGAGCTTGTGCACACTAGGGAAAATCAATTGAGCTACCAAAGCTCAGCAAGTCTTGGAGATACCACCAACACTCTTTAGTTTTTGCACTCAATTTCCCCTTGACCTCACTTCTCTAATATAATCAAATTTTTTACACAACTCAAATCACTCTCAATCAGATTAGTACTTGATTTATCACCCAATAATCTACCAACAATTAGGCACTGATTACAGTCAAGCCACATCTATTCTAGCTAAGAGAATCCAAGTGACACTTTCCGGCCTCTATCTACCATAGCCAAGAACTTGAAGGCTCAACATCAGAGAAGTGAGTTCTCTAGAGCTGCACTTCAAAATTTTACGCCCTAGTCTCCAATCCTAACGGTCCCACTGATGGTACATCTGACGGTGTGAATGGTGCTAAGTGATGGTGGGCCTCACTATGTAGTTAGTACCCCAAACAAAAAATCTGACAATCAACAAGTAGTCTATGAGTAACTACCAAAATACTCCTAACTACTAACACTACTCCAAAGTTCAAAGATGCTACAAATAGAGTGACACCTTCCATTATTTGTTTCATTATTGTTAGATTGGATTAGAGGTTTGTAGTCTTCTTTGATGGAGCAATAATATCAACATATGTTACATTCTCTCTTAGTTGACTTGTCCATTCCTCGTGCCACTAGAGCACATGTTCACTCTTGCTCCAACAAGGGTATGGGCTCTTGGATCCTAGATTGACCGTGCATTAGGGCACTTTGACTCGCACTAGCTACTTCTTCTACAGTGATGAGCTTCCGCTTAAGTTTTGGTCCACCCATCGACATCTTTGTTACTCACTTGTGGGTGTGGTTCTACATTATATGCAATAGCAATCTATATGATACAGTGGTCTTATGAAGGACATAGGATAGCTACCCATGATGACATCAAGGATATAGTATTTGCTATGGCATGAGAGAGTGGATACCTTGCTTGGAGGGAGTGTTCATATTCTTTGCAAACAACATGTGTTAGAGTAGACTTATACTTGGTTTGAGATGATCAGGTGATAATGGCGGATGTTGTGGTTATAGACCCTAAGTGTGATGTAGTTATGGAGGGAGTGATTACTCATCCTCTTGGATGGGCAGCAAGCAATGTAGCAACACGCAAGGTCTCCAAGTATATGGGTATGCAGCGAGGTCACCTCTTTGTTCCTCTAGCCTTGGAGTTTTATGGAGTGATGGACATGGCATTTGACACATTTGTCAAAGAGTGCATGGGAGCTTATCATATTAGATGCCAAGGGGTACCACTCTCACTCTCATACTTTGTAGCATACTATAGACAACATGTGTCCATTGCTCTATAGAGAGCATTGGCTGGTGCAATCCACAAGAGAGCAATCACTCTAGGAGATGCTTCTTTGGATGCTCTAGTAGTTTGTATACCTTACAACTTGGATAGTTTGGATATCCTAGGTGCGGTAGTGCAGGTTTCTCATATCTATACTATTGGGGCCTAGCTCCATTCTACCTCTTTTGTCTCTTCCTTGTATGGCTTGATGGTCTTCTCATCCTTCTTGTGTTCTATGAGGTTGGCTTTTCTCACTTAAAGGGATGGAAACAACAGACTATGAGAGAAACAAACAATGAAATTGTTTTTGGGACAAAGAAAAATGGTGAGAAGAGTATGATATATGTTAGAGTGTTTTTTTTGCCATGTGCATCATTTAGGAATTAACACTAGTTTAGTTCTAACAAATTTGGTCTAAAATTAGGACATTACTCAATTTTTACTACTTAACTACTCAAATCATTACATTACTTGGTTATTTTTTAATTTTTTTGAAGTGATTAAATATAAAATCTTATTATATGTATTTGAATATTTGATTTATAAAATTAGTTCTCTTGAATAATAAATGTTTTTAGATTTTAATAACTAAGTGCAACTTTCTTGGTACAATGCAAATTAAGAAAATTGCTCATATGATAGATGGGATAGCTTAGGGTATTAAAAGAGATATTCATATCCCAAGAACTAATATACAATTAACTAATTAAGTTGCTTCTTGAAAATTATGTTCTTTTCTATTCTCTTATTCAAAATTCTTAAATTTTAACCTCAATCTTACAATATAAAATTTATCTTATATTAATTCATATTTTCTATTAAAGATGAAGTTTTATCATCAATTGTCATAATCAAATTTTAGTTTTTCAATATGTTATCTATAATCAAATGAAAAAATGCAAAATCAAAAAGTAATTTATAGTTAATAAGCCTCGTTGAATGTTTTTAACTTCACTCACTTATATTATAAAATTGTAATAATTTATGATAATTGTAGTAAATTAAGCTAGTTATATGAATTTAGAGAATACATGAATGTGATAAACAATATTTTAGATCTTTTACTATTTTTTATTAGCAGTTAGATATATAGATCTCTTATAAAGTAAAGTCATAAACTTACTATCAAATAGATGATTCCTTTTTACAATATCTCTACTATTGGTTATGAAATTGATGCCTTTCATCATAGTAGTATATTCATCATATTGTACAATACTTCAAACACAATACTTACCATACTTATTGTACTTTAAATATTTTATGTATATTCTTTCTTATGTGAATTATAATTTTTATTATATATAATATTTTTAATAAGGATCACGATGATTAGAAAATTTATTTATCCCTATCAAATATATAAATAATAATGGTAAAATACTAGTGCAAAGCTTTTTGAAGGGTTAATCTAATACCATTAGCTAGATATATTATCTAGAGGTGGAAGGAAATTAGTTTGATAATATCTGTAGGAATGTTATATACAATGGTCTAAATAGATCCGATAGAGGTATCACAAAAAGAGTATTTCCACTAATAGTGCAAAGGAAAAAAAATACTTGGAAAACTTGAGAGTCAATTTTGGAGGCCTAAACAAATGAAATAGGCCTACAAATAGATTAATCCCCCTTTGATTGATAAGATATTGCCTTTTCCCCCATTGTTTGTCTCATTGAGATCTTTCTAGTGGCACCTTACACATGATGTTCTAAGCTTCCTATAAGAAAAATTTCAAAAGATTTCTTTTGGTTGAGCTTATTTGACTAACCAAAAGGACAAGGATTGATATATCACCTATCCATACAACTAATTAAAGGGTAAAGGAGCTTGTTGACAGATTACAAATCCATGTTTTTGAATGAGGGGTGTAGCTTTCTTTGAGGAGATCTTCTTTGCTATATAATAAAGACAAGGCACTCTTTTGAAATATTGGAGTATTGCAGAATGAAACTTTGCATTTCTTAAGTTCTCAAAACATAACAATAGTATCATAGTAGGTCTTTTAATCCAAGTGCATGGATCGTCTCTCTTGGAAGAACAAGGGCCATTGAGACTAAGTAATTTCTAGGAGACAAAAAGTAGTACAATAGATAGATTGGGTGTTTAAGAGAGAGGATAGGATGGATGCTCATAGAGTGCAATTTCATGCACCTCACTTTTCTTCCTTGAATTTGTTCCACATCAAGATTATGTACATTTAGAGTGAGAAAATGAAAGTATATATCTCATTTACCATTTTGGAGTGAAGTTCATGGACATAATAATGAATTTGCCAAACCCGATGATTTTACCTATGGTTGTATATGATAGAGAGTAGGATTTGACAATTTACATTCTAAATGATGCAATGTATTTGAATATATTGAATCCTCTTCTTTTCAACACTCAAGTAGAAATCCATTATGTAATGAGACCAAAAGTGATGTGTAGGGATTTTATAATCCATAATTTTTGGTGAGCAATATTATCAACAAGTGATAGCTTTTGAGGTCCCAATGGTAGTCCCAATTATCCGTGTCTCCTCTTGAGTGATCATATTAACTCTCTATTAAAGTAGGAAGTATCAATTGAGCGTTTGCCATACCACAACATTTGTAGTGCCAAAGCTAGTTTGATTGAATATTAGAGTGGTAGTGTTGGCAATCATAGTTATTTTGGTTGTTACTCATGGACTACTTGTTGGTGGTCTAATTTCATGTTAGGGGTGTTGATCATATAGTGGGACCCACTATCACTTGCACCATTTGCATTGTCAAATGTGCCATTAGTGACACTATTAAAGCTAGAGATCTAGGTCAAGTAGAGGAGTATACTATCAAAGTGTAACTCTAGAGAGCTCACTTCTTTGATGTTCAGCCTTCAAGCTCTTGGCTATAGTAGATAGAGGCTAGCAAGCATCATATGGAGTCTCTTAGCTAGAGTGGGTGTGGCTTGATTGTAATCAGTATCCAATTGTTGACAAATTATTGAGTGAAGTATTGAGTACAAATTTGTTTTGATTGTGATTCAAGTGGAAGAATGAACTGATTACATTAGAGTAGTGAGAGTAAGGGAAAATGGGGTGCAGGTGATATTATAATGTTTTAAGGACAAGAGAATCCCCAAGAGAAATAGGAGAGAAGAAATTTAAGAGAAATATAAGGCTTCATCCCTTAATATAATGCCCCATATGAGCATCTTGTCTTTATTATATAGCAAAGAGGATCCTCTCAAAGGGAGCTCCAGTCTTGGATAAAATACATGGATTGATGATTTGTTTATGAGCTTCACCCTTAGATTAGTTGTATGGATGGGTGATATGTTGATCCTTGTCCTATGTGGTTGGTCAAACAAGTTTAATTAGAGGGAATATTAAGAGAATCTTCATGTAAGAAGCTCAAAATAGCATGGATGAGGTACCAATGGAAAGTCTTGATGAGAAAAGCATGCAAGGAAAGAGACAATGCTGATTTCACAAAGAAGAAAAATTTCAAATTTTGAGGCCTAATTCATCTGTTTAGGCCTCCAAAATTGGAATTTTAATTGGTTTTCAAGGTACTTTTGATCTCTTCCTTATTAGTGGAAGCACTCTTTTGGTGACACCTTTATCTAATCTACTTTGAAAATCATATATAACATCTTTTTAGATATTAATATACCAATTTACACCTCTAAATAATATGTCTAGTTAATGGTATTACAAACTTCACTCTTTAAACCGCAATGTCCTTGTTGCAAAGTTGTTGCTCAAAAGATTACACTAACATTGGTGCATGAGTCAAGTTGAATAATGTAATAACAATGTTTTTGCTACAATGTTGGCACAATATCATTCCTACAATTATGGCTGAGTTGGGCACATAACAATCAATTGTCATGCTTGTCTTCCTATAGGCCCTCGGCCTCCATACAAGGGATATTTGAACAACACGAAGAGACAAATTGAAGAGGAAGATGTGGAAATCACATTTGAAAACAAAGATTGCCTATAAATATACCTCATTGCCTTATTGGCTCAATGGAGAAGAGAGGTAGAGGATAAGTGCGCAAAGGTTGAGGAAAAAGAATCACAATTGATTGTTGTAAATAGAGTCCTATGAGGCAATAAGGTGAGAGTATTGATAGACCATGGAACAATAGAGGATTTCTTGTCTTGCTCTATTGCAATAAGTTGGGGATGGATCTAGAGAAGGATAAGAATGAAGAAGTAGAGTTACCTAATGGTCACACAAAGTGGATTGAGTTATTACCTAAACAAGTAGCACTCTCTATTGGAGAGTATCTGGATGAGATTGAGTGGCAAGTGATATGGTTAGCTTGTATAAATTTAATCTTAGGCATGCAATGGATAGAACACTACAACTGCATGGTTGATTGGAGAAAGAAAGTAGTGAGAACTTGCCAATAGAATATCATTGGGGTTAAAGAAGATCATACAAGCAATAATTTCCTCTCTATGCTATAAGGACAACAACTATTTGTAAGATAGATAGATGTTTCATAGGCCTAATACAAGAATTCCAAAGTGCATAACTTTGATGGATAAATTCTTGAGAAATTGAAAGATGTGGTCAATGAGTTTCAAAATGTCTTCCTAGATGACCTTCTCTCAAGATTACCACCAAAAAAGAGAGTAGATCATAAAATAAAGATACTTCTTGGGAAGATACCTCCTTATAAGGCCCCATATTGACTATCACCTCATGAGTTGGAGGAGTGTAAGGCTCAAATCAAAGATATGTTGTAGAAAGGATTTATCTGACCTAATATTTCACCATATGGGGCTCCTAATTTTGTTTGTGAAGAAGAAGGATGGTACAATATGCGTGTGCATGTGCATTGACTATCAAGGCTAAATCAACAAATACTGAAAAACAAATATCCTTTACCTTGCATGGATGACCCATTTGATTAACATAAGAGGGCAAAACATTCACCATACTTGATTTGCAAAACAATTACAACCAAATCACAATTGTGGAGGAAGATGTACACAAAACAACCTTTCAAACAAGGTATGGTCACTTTGAGTACATGGTGATGCCATTTGGCTTCACCAATGCACCAACCACTTTCATGAGTTTGATGAATTTCATATTTTGTCTATACTTAGATAAATCTATTATCATTTTCCTCGATGATATCTTAATCTACAATAGGATGATGTCAAAGCACAAGCAACATCTACAAAAAGTCCTTCAGATTCCATGACAAGATCAATTGTATACCAAAATCTCAAAGTGGAAGTTTGGCAAGTTTGAAGTAGACCACTTGGGGCATAGAGTAAGTGTAGAAGGTATTAAAGTGTTAATAGATAAAATAGAAGTCATCTAAAAATAGGAAGATCTAGCGGATCAAACTCAATTCAAGAGTTTTTTTGGGATTGATAGGTGTTATACTCCAAGGACAAGAGAAGAGAGAAACAAAGATTACATACTCAAACATTCAATGCCCCAAAGGAGCACCTTCACTTTATTATATAGACAAAGAGGATTCCCTCCAAGGAAGCTCCACCATAGGATTAGGCACACAGATAGGTGACGTGTCAATAAGCTCCACCCTTGGATTACTTACTTGGATGGGTGACATGTCTGGTCTAGGTCCTATCTGGTTGGTCAAACAAGCTTTGACCAGAGGGAATCTTTTAGGGAATCTTCTTGTAGGAATCTTAGAATCACATAAGGTCCCGTTGGAAAGCCCTCAACAAGACAAAGCAAGGGAGGAAAGGCTAGCCTTCCCTTTATTGGGAAGGAGGGATCAATACACTTTTGAGGCCTAATTCATCCGTTTAGGCCTCCAAAATTGCCTTCAAAGATTTTAGGTATCTTTTGATTCCTACTCTATTAGTAGAAGTCCCCTTTAGGTGATACCTCTTTTTGATCTGTTTAGTACATCATGTGTAACATCCTTCTAGATATTACCAATTCTCATCTTTAAATCATATGTTTAGCTATTGGTTCTAAGGTTCTCAAGTCTATTTTGGTTTTTGCTATATTAGTAGAAGTACTCTTTTGGTGATACTTCTATCTGATCTATTTTTATCATCATGTATAACATCATTCTAGATGTTACCAAACCAAATTTCACATCTAGATCATATGGCTAGATCTTGGTATTATAGACCTCCCTCCTTTTAAGACGCAACGTCCTCGTTGTGCAATTGTTGCTCAAATGCTTGCACCAACACCGGTGCATATGTCAAATTGGCAGCAGGCTCCTAGGTTGCTTCATAGAGGAGTAACCTTTCTATTGTACTAGATAGTCCACATGTGGATGGCGAGTACCACGTATGCATTTTTGGAGAATCCGCTCCACTTAATATTCCTCTATGCCATCAATGAGTGTTAGACAAGGTCAAATGTCTTGTGTGGAATGATTGGGGAGCATATCTACGTAGTAGGGAGACATGGAACACTGGATGGATCTTCATGTGTGGTGGTAGCTCAAGGTGATAGGCCACAATGCCGATACAATGAAGAATCAAGAAAGGCCCAATAAAATGAGGTATGAGCTTACAAGGTCCAACTTCTGTGAGGTTGGTTGTTGATAGCCACACTTGATCCCCAACATTGAACTCCATGTGCCTATAGTGTGCATTGATAATACTACTTCTATCAATTTTGCGCAATCTTTAATCTATGCTTGGCGCTCTCCACGCCTTGTTGGATTCTAGAAACAAATGTGTTGATTGCATTGACCTTGGTAGCCATTGGATGGATCTTTATCAAGCTAGAAGGTGTGAAGGGATGCTCACCATACATGAGGAAGAACAAAGTGACCTAGGTAGATGCATTCACTAAATTGTTGTAAGCAAATTTCACCAACGGGAGTAGAGTCTCCCACCTCTCTTGCTCTTCTACGGTGAAGCCGTGTAACATGTCTTCAATCGTGCAATTAGCCCACTCTATTTGGCCATCTGTTTGTGGGTGGTAAGCTGTGGACATGGCCAACTTGGTTTTGAAAAAACCAAAGAGTATTTGCAAAAACAAACTGGTGAATTGGGTGCATCTATTGGTGATGAGTACTCTAGACAAGCCATGGTGAGAAAAGACTACATCTAAGTATAATTGAGCTAGTTGTGGAGCGGTCACATCCTTGGTGGTAGGGCATACATGAATCATTTTGCTGAGCCGGTCCACAAAGACCACAAAGGAGTCAAAACTTGAGGTGGTCTTGGGTAATTCACAGACAAGATCCATACTCACTTGTTCCCAACATTGGGTAGGAGTGTGGAGAGGTTGAAGGAGCCCTGCAAGAGCTTGATTGGAAGCTTTGTTCTATTGACAAAGTAGGAAGTTGCACACGTAGTCCATCACATTGTTGCTCATCTTGGGCCAATAGTAATGGCATTTGACTTCATCCAAGGTCTTGTCCACTCCAATATGACCTGCAATGGCTAAATCATGACATTCCGCTAAAATGGTGGTGCATAATGTGGGGACATTGGGGATCCATAATCTGCCATCACAAAAGGAGAGTCCTTGGGTGTTGGTGATACCTTTGGATGATTGCACTTCTACAATTTGTGGATTAGTTTTTGTAGCAACTAGAATCTCTAGCCAAAATTTAGGATTAATCTTAACCTCTGCCACCAAGTTGTTTGCCATTGGCATGCGGGTGAATGCATCTACAAGTTGCTTCTTACCTTCCACGTAGGTGATTGTCATGTTGAAGCATTGTCGTCACTCTACCCACCAAATTTGGTGACAAGATAAATCCTTCTGTGTCTCAAGGTAGACCAGAGGTTTGTGGTCTATCTCTACTACAAATGCCTTCTCGCCCAGAGAGTGCTTCCAATGCTTGATTGCCAAAATGATGGCCAGCTCTTCTCGCTCTGTAGTGTGGTAGTTGCACTCTACCGATAACAACTTTTGAGAGAAATATCCAATTAGATGCCATCTGTCATGCCACTCTTGTTGTAGAACTGTTCCTATTGCTACACCTAATGCATCTATAGCCAACTTGATTGGACGTTTTGGGTCATACCACTTCAAGATTGGTGCATGTAGCAAGGCGGCTTTCAATTCTTGAAAGGCCAACTCTTGTGTGGTTCCCCATGTCCACTTCTTCCTCTTGCCAAGTAGTGCTATTAAAGGTTGTGCAACCTTAGAGAAGTCCTTGACAAATCTATGATAGAATCACGTCAACCCCAAGAAGCTCTTGAGTTGAGTCTGATCTTCTGGAGCACTCCATTTTTGAATGATATCTATTTTATCTGTCAATACTTGAATGCCCTTTGCACTTACTCTATGCCCCAAGTAGTCTACTTCAGACTTGTCAAACTTGCACTTTGAGATTTTGGCGCACAATCAATTCTGTCTTAAAATCCGGAGGACCTCTTGTAGATGTTGTTTGTGTTTGGTCATTGTGCTACTATATATTAAGATATCATCCAAGAAGACAATAACAGACTTATCCAAGTATGGATAAAATACGTCATTTATTAGACTCATGAAAGTGGCAGTGCATTGGTGAGGCCAAAAGGCATCACTAGATACTCAAAGTGGTCATACCTGGTTTGAAAGGCAGTTTTGTACACATCCTCCTCTACAATTCGGATTTGATTGTAACCGCTTTGCAAGTCCAATTTGGTGAAGTATCTTGCTCCATGGAGTTGATCAAACAGGTCATCCATGCGAGGTAAGGGGTATTTGTTCTTCATTGTTTGCTGATTGAGACCTCGATAGTCAATGCACATGCACATTGTACCATCTTTCTTCTTCACAAACAAGACAAGGGCCCCATATGGTGATATGCTAGGTTGGATAAACCCTTTTTGCAACATCTCCTCAATTTGAGTCTTACACTCCTCCATCTCATGAGGTGATAGGCAATATGGGGCCTTACAAGGAGGTGTCTTCCACAAGAGTGTCTCAATTTTATGATCTACTTGCCTTTTTGGTGGTAATTCTAAGAGTAGATCATCAAGAAAGACATCTTGAAACTCATCCACCACATCCTTCAATTTCTCAAGAATTTGTCCATCAAGTTGTGCACTTTGGACTTCTCTTATTAGACCCATGAAACATCTATTGGTCTTACAAACAATTGTTGTCCTTATGACATATAAAGGCAGTTTCTCCATGTGAGATTTTTCTTTAACCCCAATGATTGACCATTGGTGAGTTCTCACTACTTTCTTTCTCCAATCTACCATAGGGTTATAATGCTCCATCCATAACATACCAAAGATTGCATCATAACAAGCTAACTGTATCACTTGTCACTCAATTGCTTCTTGATATTCTCCTATAGAGAGTGTTACCCATCTAGGTAATGATTCAATCCTCTCTGTTTGCCCATTAAGTAACTCTACTTCTTCATTCCCATCTCTCTCTAGATCCAATCCCAAACTTATTGCAATAGAGCAAGACAAGAAATTCTTTGTTGCTCCTGGATCTATTAATACTCTCACTTGATTACCTTCTAGGATTCCATTCACAACAATCAATTGTGAGGTTGCCTTTTGGGATCTTTGCACATTAGTCTTCTTCCTTCCCTTGCTTCTCTCCTTCCTTATTGAGCCAATAAGGCCGCAAGGTACATTTATTGGTGATCTTTGTTTTCCAAAGTGATTTCCACCTCCTTCTCTTCAATGTGCCTCTCCATGTTGTTCAAAGATTGCTTGTACAAAGGTCGAGGGCCTCTAGGGAAATGAGTGCAATAGTTGCTAGTTATATGCCCAATATGACCACAATTGTAACAACGGTGTTGTTCTCCTCAAGTTCATTTTCCTTGTGGGACTCCATCTCTTTGTTCTTCTACCCATCCACGCTCCCCTTGAAGCGGTCGTGCTCCTTGATCTCAAAATCAAAGGTTGCCCAATTCCATCGGTATTGGTCCACCCATGTGTGGCATTTTTGCCCGATAATGTTGAGGTGGAACTACTCCTTTACCTCCACCTAATGCTCTTGTTATTCTCTACACACAAGCAATGGCTTCAAATAACGTGCAAGGATTTTACAACATGACTTCTGGGCAAACCCGCTCCTTCAACCCTTATTTGAAATTGTCGAGAGCTTCTGTTGGACTTATGTTGGTTATTGCAACTTGTAGATCCAGAAATACCTCCACATACTCTTGTACATTGTTCTTCTGTCTCAATCCCCATAGTCGGGTTCAAGCCATCTGCAAAAAATCCACCGATTGGAAATTCTTTAGCAATCCCCCTTGCATTGCTGTCCATGTGACCTCCCTTCTCTCTCCCAACATGGATTGTTCCCAAGCATCATACCATGTGAGGGCTTTATCGGTCAAGACCCACATGCAAACACGCATACAACATGCTCCATGATTTCTGTTGAGAACAATCAAAAATATTGATTCATTCTTGAGATCCAATTTCCACTACTCCCATCGTACGCTGCCCCTTGTAAGGCTTGATGTTGCAGGTCTTCTTCATCCGGAGTAGCAATGTGGCTTCATTGTTGATAGGGTTTGTAGGCACGGGTGCCTCTCCAAGTACTTTAGTTGAAGGTACTGGGTTTTGAGATGACTCTTCTTCTTGCATGGCTTGATCATTCTTGAGGATCTGCACTTGACTTTGTAATGTCACTATGGTCATCTTAATCTCTCAAAATTCATTCAAGATTCCTTGCATTCCTTGCACCAACTCTTGCAATTGCGGATCCATGATTCCTACAACACTCAATTGCTAATGTCTACTTCAATATAGAGTTCAATATGATCACTTTGGAAGGCACACAAACTATCGGAACTACCATTGGGACCTCAAAAGCTATCACTCGTTGATAATACTCCTCACCAAAATTCCTAACCACAAAATCTCTAAACATCACTTTTGGTCTCACTACATAACAGATTTCTACTTGAGTGTTGAAAGGGAGAGAATTTGGGACATTCATATCCATATTATCATAATGGAATGTAGATTTTCAAATCCCATTCTCTGTCATATATCACCACAAGTAGAATCACCGGGTTTGGTGAGTTCATCACCCTATCCATGAATTTTGCACCAAAGTGATAAACTAACAATACACTCATTTGCTCACACTGGATGTACATAACCTTGATGTGGAATGAAGTTGAGAATTGAAAGCTAGGTGTGGGAAATTTTCCTCCCGATGCATCCATCCCATCCGCCCTCTAAAGTCCTTCCTAAGTCTAGCAATTACTCTATGTTCTCCACCTCAAATTACTCAATTTTAGTAGTTCGTGCTCTTCCAAGAAGTGTGATCCACTCTCTTGGACTAAAACACTTGCTCTGATACCATTGTAATACTCCAAGGATAAGAGAAGAGAGAAAACATAGATTACACTCTCAAACATTTGATGCTCCAAAGGAACACCTTCTCTTTATTATATAGACAAAGAGGATCTCCTCCAAGGAAGTGTCACGCCATTTGTAGTTCCGCATCTAGATGCTCGGACACTGGAGTTCCACTGATGGTAGTAAGAGTTATTCTAGCAGTTTCTCAGGGACTACTTTCCGACGGTTAGATTTCGTGTTTGGGGTAGTGACTTCATGGTGAGGCCCACCGTCACTTTGCACCGTTTGCACCATCGAGTGTGCCGTCAGTAGGACCGTTAGGGTTTTAGGGCTAGCTCGAGTCCAGGGGGTATAGTTTCAAAGTGAGCTCCAGAGAGCTCACTTCTCTGATGTTGAGCCTTTGAGTTCCTGGCTATGGTGGACAGAGGCCGGCAAGCGTCACCTGGATTCTCTATGCTTGAGTGGGTGTGGCTTGACTGTAATCAGTGCCCAGTTGTTGGCAGTTTATAGAGTGACAGATCAAGTACTGATATGAGTTGAGTTGAGTTGAGATTGTTAAGCAATCTGATTACATCAGAGAAGTGAAGTCAGGGGGAAATTGGGTGCAGGAATGTTGAGTGTTGGTGGTATCTCCAAGCTCGGTGGATCGTGGTAGCTCGATTCAGGTTCTGTGTTTCCCTAGTGTGCAGAAGCTCATGTAGTTGATGCAAATTTGGCAGTTAAGCGGACGGTGTGCGGAAGCGCTGGCCAAATTTTGAGCAAAGAAGGAGCAATTTTCAAGCAGTGTTGTGATTTTGAGCTCAGGAGGTGAAGGCAGGACCAATTTGCTGCGAGTTGGGCTCAGAAAGTGAAATTGAAGGTGGAGTTGGAAAGCTCTTCTCATGAAATTGTGATTTGGAAAAACTTGTTTTGTCAATTTGGCTCGAGTGGAAAGTTAGCGGGGGATTTGGCGGACATCCATCTTCAGGGTTTACGTCAGATTTTACGTCAGATTTACGTCAGATTTTGGGCAAGAATTGGAGGAGTTTCGCTGTTTGGCCAGATTTGGAGAAGTTTCGCTAGTTTGGAGGAGTTTCGCCAATT
The DNA here is from genome assembly GCA_948567375.1 of Lunularia cruciata. Classification (NCBI taxonomy): domain Eukaryota; kingdom Viridiplantae; phylum Streptophyta; class Marchantiopsida; order Lunulariales; family Lunulariaceae; genus Lunularia; species Lunularia cruciata. The sequence goes on from OX419756.1 coordinate 16,674,592, forward strand.
TTGGAGGAGGTTCGAAGTGGCAACAAGAAAGGCCTCATTTGGCTAGGCTTCGAGGCATAGGGTTGTGGGCTATGAGAGGCTACGAAGGCCTAGAAGGGCTAGAAGGGCCAGCAAGCCAGCTTGCTAGCATGAGGCTAGCTAGTTTAGTGTAGATCTTGGTCATTGGTTGGCAAAATCTGCCTTTCTTGCTAGATTGTGCGCAATAGGGTTTGACCCCTAGATCTCTTGTTCCTAGACTGGTGCCCTAGCCAACTGGTCCACCCTCACTTGTTGTCATAGTGACTGTGCAACTGTTATCTATACACATGTAGCTTTGGCTAGGAGAGGCAGTTTGATCCCATTCTTGGTGATCCTGGTAGCTTAGGACTTAGATACGAACTACTCTTATGTCAAATGCCAAATGGTGGCAGAGTCAGTCCCGTGTTGTGTTATGAGATGGAGGGTTTTTGTTTAGATTTCTTGTGATTGGATCCCCTCCATTCTCTGCTTCTTGTTTGTGCACCATGTTTGTGTGAGGTGCCTTGACTTTTGAGCGTTGGTGCTCTGGTGTGCTCTCGGTGGTGAGGCTGGAGTGATGACCAGTCAGACTACCTTTGTTTCTCTCCGGTGAGGCAGGAAGTGATGACTTGCAGACCGTGAGAGTGTGTGTTATGATGGCAGGTTACATGTTGCCCTTCCCCTAGTGTAGTTATCTCGGTAGAGTTACATTAGTGGGTGGTGTTTAGTTGGTGTTGGCACGTGGTGGTGTTGGCACTTGGTGGGGTACTTGCGATTGCGACTTGCGGTTGCAGTTGGTGGTTCGGGTTTGCTGTTGTAGTTACGTGGTCACGACGGAGTTCTTTGGAGATTCTAGAGGAGTTAGCCCTGCAGTACGTAGTGGGTTTACTCGGAGTGGTGCTTGGTATCAGCCTGTATCTCAGGTCCCAGTGAGGGAGGAGATTGACTTTGAGTTGGAGTTTGACACAGGAGTTGATTTAGTTGAGAGTGCTTGGTGTGTCCGCACCGTTGTTGTGGGACATGGACGAGATTTATGGGGCATCCAAAGGCCCTAGGCGTTACTCTGGTACAATGGGTACCATTGAGTTGGATGACTTCATCCAGGAGTTTGATAGTTGGTGTGATCTGCAGCAGATGCGGAACCCGACTTTGTTCACACCCTTCATGGCATGGAAGGGGTTGTTTCAGCACTTGGAGGGTCCGCCGATGGACGACTACCATGAGTTTAGGAGAGCTCATTTGGAGGAGATTGAGTTATGGAGACAATATTGGTCTCCACACTATGTCTCCATCACTTCAGGCTCGGTGGCCAGGAGTAGATCGGTTGTACCCACGAGTTCTAGCTCAAGTAGTGTTGGTGGAGCTAGTGGAGGTGCACTAGCTGGAGATAGTGCTACTACGAGTGGAGGTACCGCTGCATGAGGTGGTGTGGTACCGGGGTTTAACCCCATGGTTGAGTTCTTCCTATGTTTGAGGCAGAACTACCAAGGAGTGCGGACTGACAAGCTGAGGAGCTTGCATTAGTTCCAGCGGAAGGCTAGAGAGAGCCTACGCGAGGCATACACTCGCATGAGGCGGCTGATCAGTTTCACTCAGGGAGTTATTGAGGCCTAGGTAGTCCAGTTTTGGTATGGGGTACTGGACAGGGAGTTGCGATGTGGTGTAGAGTTTGTGATGCTACGTTGTTGCAGGCTACTTCGCCCACTTTGGCAGTAGTCTTTGGTTTGGCTGAGCGTATTGAGCTCAACATGGTGGAGGAGAGAGTGGTGACAGCTGGATTTGGTAGAGAGACCTCATCCACGGTTGTGACTTCTTCTAGAGTGCACCAGAGTGCACCACGCCCAGTTGGTTTTCGAGGACAGGGTGGACAGCCCAGATCCTATGGAGCGAATGGAGGGCCTAGTGGAGTTAGACCCTTACCCTCATTTTCGGGTCAGCAACAGCCAGTGAGTGGTGGTGTTGCTTGTTGGACTTGTGGTGGACCTCACCATAGGAGAGAGTGTACTCAGGGCAGCGGACCTAATACCTCTGGTGCATCACAGCCAGCACAGAGGCAGTGTGAGCATTGCCATAGATTAGGTCACACTAGTGACCGGTGTTTTGACCTACACCCGGAGTTACAGAGTGGTAGGGCTACTATGGCAGGTAGTAGAGGAGCTCCAGTTCATGGAGGACGAGGTGGTAGAGGTGGTGGTAGAGGATCTACACCTAGTAGGGGTGCGGTACCTGCCCTTACTTCTGACACAGCTATGGCTACTCGGATTGAGCAGTTGGAGCAGAGATTGGCTAGTATGGCTATTGCTCAGAGGAGATCAGATTCGGGTGCTGAGGCTTCCACCTCATATGCTGGTGATAGAGATGCTTTGGACTTCATGTGCGGAGCAGCACAGGTGGATGCATCTGCAGCAGTGACTAGGAGTGCAGTACGTGCTCTAGAGCCTAGAGGAGCATCAGTGGAGTTGGACCCACAGAGAGGAGAGGTTGGGAGACAGGTCAGACTTCCCCAGTCTTTCATGCTATCTGAGGCATTGCAGACGACATCCATGGTTCCTAAACGTCCCAGTGCAGGTATGGTAGGTGGTGATGGAGTACTTGATGGAGTACCTGCTAGTCAGCCACCTGCTACTACACAGACTGAGTCTAGCATGATGTTGGGGGTGGCTCAGCTGATTATGCGGCATCCTTTATTTTCAGCCAGTGACATGTTTACATTGGGAGTTGACCCAACTCCAGTGTTCCGGTTGGCTGCCACGTTGTGTGAGAGTAGGGATGGTGTAGTTCCTACTACTAGAGCAGAGGTGGTTGGTAGTGGAGCTAACTTGGTTGAGGAGCATGGGATCCGTTCAGCGACCAGTGGTTTATGGCAAGCAACAGCGGCTAGACTGGAGGAGTTGCCAGCTAGACCGGCCTTTGAGAGAGCACGGTTTACACCTGGTGTTGTCCTATTGGATAACCAGAGGGGGATTTTTTGTTTGGTGGGACCTTCAGGGAAGGTCTACACACCACAGAGAGTCTTGTTAGACTCTGGTGCGCAGCCCCTTATGTTGGGGAAGGCTGCAGTTGTCGGTCTAGAGTTACGGAAGACCGATGTGGAGAGGTGTCCATTTCAGATCCAAACATCTCTTGGTGGTGGTTCGACACAGTACATCACACGTGGAGAGCTTGTTGTCCAGGTTCAGCCTGGTCATCCGACTGATAGCTCGGTGGTGAGAGCTCAGGCTATTGCGACGATAGCTGAGTCATATGATGTGCTAGTTGGGGGAGCAGTGTTATACCCTATGGGTTTCAGCATTGACTATTGGGAGGAGACAGCCTCTTATAGACCTGGTTGGCAGTCTGGTGAGGGACAGGTATGTCGCCTACCAGTATGCTTTAGTAGTGGCAATCTTGGCTCACTACAGTCCGAGACCATGGCAGCATCAATTTTAGCTTTCAGCGGTGCAGTTACTTGGCCTGGTGACTTGTTGGAGAGGAACGCCCATGCAGAGGATACTCCAATACTAGAGGAGATCACTCGACTATGGAGTACGAGTGGGATTGTTCCATCCACCTTGGATGTTCCATTGTGGAGTTCAGAGGAGGCATTGCAGCAACATGCAGATCAGTTGGTGCAGCAGGCTTGGAGTGGAGCCTTCATACCGTCAAGGGATGAGTGTGAGGATGAGCCTCCAGAGGCGATTGCTTTGACACCTCTGGATACCACACTCATTGCTTGGCAGTACCCAGTAGAGGGGATATGCCTATTGGAGTTGTTTGGTGGGATTAGCACCGGACTAGCTGCGGTGTTACAGGCGGGTATTCGAGTACAGAGGTACTTGTATGTAGAGAGAGATGAGACTGCTAGGCGAGTCTCTCTACATCATGTAGCACACTTGGCCTATCGGTATCCGGAGTTATTACCAATGTCAGCAGTTAGAGGTTACCAGAAGGCCTTACCAGGAGACATTTCCTTACTGGGAGCGCATGACCTAGAGAGACATGGGCCTATTCACTTGGTGATTTCTGGATGGCCATGTCAGGGACATACACGTGCGGGCCGCGGTTTGGGTCTTCAGGATCCTCGTTCTGGTGTGTTTTGGGAGATGTTACGGATATTACGACATCTCCAGGTTCATCAGTCTGTTTCTCCAGCTTACCTTTTGGAGAACGTTCCTTTGTTGGGTGATTCTTGCACTAGAGTGGTGGCAAGTACACATCAGGTCCATTCTTGGATGGGACCTGTTGTATTGTTAGATGCAGCCAGAGTGGGATCACGGGCTCATTGTCTTCGTCTTTGGTGGACGAACCTCTTACCCAAAGAGGTTCTACAGCGTGCTTATGATGGGATTCAGCGACTGGACCACATTCTTGTTGATGATATCTTGGATGTTGGACGTCAGTCTCAGACAGTGGTAGTGGCTGATAGGTCACCTATGGCAGTGGTGAACCTAGTGGGCAGCCTAGAGCTGCATTTCCTACACTCATGAGTTTCCCCGGCTCTCATGCTTTTCAAGAGGGAGGACCTGGACTTGTTTGGGACTCACAGTTACAACAGTTGGTGGAGCCCAATGCTGATGAGAGAGAGCGGGCAAAGGGTTTTTGCACCGGTATTACCGCTGTTCCAGCAGTGTCAGAGGCATCCAGGCGTCAGGTGTTAGGTCAAGCTATGGACCTGAACTATTTGACTTGGATTGTGAGCCTTGGTTTGGCAGAGCAGTGTAGGATGCACTTGATAGGCATCACCACTCGGACACTTGTGAGCCCTGTGCCTATCGAGACGATTCAGGCACATGCTGGGTGCAATGGACCGAGTGGACATGGTATTCTTGGGACACATCCAGTAGCTACTAGGGAGAGTGGTCTACTTGGAGTCCATCCAGGTGAGCGTGGGCTACTTGGATTACACCCTTGGTCCACATGGGATGCAGCCAGAGGACGTATGGAGCTTGCAGCCAGAGTGGATGGAGTTTTTCACACAGAGGTTGGGACCTCTAGTGGTCGGGAGCATGACACCATTGCTCCCAAGGGCCCAGTGTAGCAGCCAGTCAGTACGTCTTCCACTCCTACTACAGTTACAGAGGATACTTGGGAGCCAGATCTTGGACCCAAGCTTACTGTAGAGGAAAGACGGAGGGTTTGGAGGTTCTTGAGGAGTCACACGAGTTGTTTTGCCTTTAGTATGAAGGATTTGGGTGCTCTGAAGGGACCTGGTATATCGATTGAGCTGACTAGTGACACACCAATTTTCCGACGTCCTTATCGATATAGTGAGATAGAGAGGACATTGATTCAGAGCCGGAGTAGTGACCTTTTTGAGGCTGGTTTGGTGGAGATTTCACATGGAGAGTATGCATCAGCGACAGTGATGCCAGCCAAGAAGGATATGCATGGCAACTATACAGATAGGCGGATGTGTGGAGATTACCGTCCTATCAACCGACAGACCAGGGCTAATTGTTATGCCATGCCTACACCGGAGGAGATTTTTGATGCGATTGGGCATGCAAAGGTCTTCAGTACTTTGGATCTTTGAGCAGGATATCATCAGTTGCCGATCAAGGAGGAAGATAAGTCCAAGACAGCATTTTGGGCTATTGATCCTCATGGCAAGGATGTGTTATATTAGTGGAGGTTCTTACCATTTGGGTTGAAGAATGCTCCCGCTGAGTTCCAGAGGGTCATGGATAGGATCCTAGCTGGATTGGATTTTGCTCGGTGCTATATTGATGACATTTTGGTTTATAGCACTACTGTGGAGGAGCATGAGAGACAGTTGTTGGAGGTGTTTGAGAGGTTGAGATCTCATGGACTCAAATTACATCCTGAGAAGTGTAGGTTCTTCCATGAGCAGGTTGAGTATTTGGGTCACACTATCTACCCCGGAGGACTTGGTGTTTAGCAGACCAAGGTGGAGGCTATTGCACGTATTCCTTGGCCTACGGATGTGAGCAGAGTGCGAGCATTCCTTGGGTTGGCAAACTTCTATCGCCGCTATGTTAGAGGATTTAGTGCCATTGCCAAGGCCTTGACGAAGCTGACCAAGCTTACACAAGAGTGGTGTTGGGGAGATGAGCAGGAGAGAGCTTTTGTAGAGCTCAAGGAGAGGTTGACATCTACTCCTATTTTGAGGAGACCAATCAGGGGACGACCATTTTAGGTTCACACTGATTGGAGTATGTTGGGGCTTGGAGCGGTGCTCACCCAACATGATGATGAGGAGAAGGAGTTTGTGGTGGCCTATGCTAGTCGCTCCAACAATTCAGCGGAGGCGTATAGTTCATATGAGAGAGAGTGCTTGGCAGCAGTTTGGGCAGTAGCACATTTCCGATGTTACCTGTTTGGTAACCCCTTCACTCTCATCACTGATCATCAGCCACAGAAGTGGTTGATGGAGTCCGACAAGCTTTCAGGGAAGCTTGCACAATGGGCTCTGATTTTACAGGAGTATGATTTCATGGTTGTTCACAGACCTGGAGTGGTGAACCGTGATGCAGATGGGTTGAGTAGAAACCCATGTCCCAGCCAGTAGGATCAGACTGGAGCACGTTGGCATGGTGAGACAGATGAGGAGATGGTGCCAGGTTGGCATGCATTGGCCTTCCTGTGTATATTTGCAGAGACTTTGGTGGTATCTCTCTCAGCGCATACAGGAGGAGTTATTGAGGTCACAGATCCAGAGAGTGAAGATATTGGTACAGTTCAGCGAGACATTCATGATGATGTCTTAGTGATGGACTATCTTCGCACTGGTGTTGTGGGTGGCACAATTGGGGCCAAGGAGAGAGACCGTGTTCTTCAGCGAGCCAGACGGTTCAGATTGGAGGGTAGACACCTTTTGCGTGTATGGGAGGATGGTAGAGTGCGAGTAGTACCACTTCCATCACAGAGACCACAGTTGGTCCGTCATGCTCATGAGGAGCTAGGACATTTTGGAGTAAAGCGTACATATAGCTTACTCCAGAGTCATTATTGGTGGCGCGGTATGCAGACCAGGGTACAGCAGTTTGTTGCCAGATGTGTGGTTTGTGATCGAGTTAGAGCATCATTCAATGCTCCTACGCCACAATTACACCCATTACCTATCATGGGATTGGGTTACCGTTGGAGTTTGGACTTCGCCGGACCTTTACCGCTGACTGTGAGACATCATCGGTATGTTTTGGTGATGGTGGAGCACTTCTCCAAGTGGATTGAGTTGGTGGCACTTCCTGACAAGTCTAGTGAAGGAACAACTTACTCGTTCTTGGATCGAGTTCTTAGTCATTTTGGTGCACCAGCTGAGGTTTTGACTGATCAGGGTACAGAGTTCTTGGGAGAGTTTTAGGTCTTGTGTGACAAGGCTTTGATTGATCATCGTACTACATCCCGAGATCACCCTGAGGCAGATGGCTTAGCAGAGAGAGTGGTTCAGACGGTGAAGAGAGGATTGCGAAAGTATGGTTTGCAGAGAGGCCACTTGGGAGATTGGGATCTCCAGTTACCTTGGTTGGCCATGGGCTATCGGTTCAGCCGGCAAGCCTCCTTAGCATCCTTCTCTCCATACTTTCTACTCTATGGACGAGATCCAGATTTACCTACAGCCATTTGTCAAGATGCTACTGTAGTTTTGGACTTGGATGACCCCGATGTATGGATGAGCGTATGTTCTCAGCAGGCAGAGATCTTTTGGAGAGTGATGTCGATGGCCTTTGAGAACTTGGCGATTGCTCAGCATAGAGATACTTTACGCTATGCTACCATTCGAGGAGGAGGTTATAGACCCTCGATCCGTTGATTTCATCCAGGCGACTATGTATATCTACAGCAGACAGCACCGACGACACTTGATGTTTCTACAGGCCGCACTATCTTGAGAGTGCGCGAGGTTTTGCCATCTGGAGTCCTTGTGTTAGAAGGACGTGATGGTGTTGTTTGGAAGGATCATGTGCGCAATTGTGCGCCATGCCACCTTCCAAACATTGATGGTACTATGGACCCAAGCTTGGCACTTGTACGTGCAGGCTTGAGGTGTATGTTATGTGGCTCTTCTGGTGGAGCTGCTACTATGTTAGTGTGTGATAGCTGTTTGAGAGGATGGCATATGGCATGTATGACTCCTCCCCTCACGGTGGTTCCTCAGGGACAGTGGTTATGTCCTAGATGTACTTGACCTATAGCTAGTTCATTTTTTATATGGTATAGATTGCAGACAGGCGACTAACGTTGGGGCTCCATAGTACCCGGCCTCCTGATCTTTGCCCATTAGAGGGTATACCATATACTTAGAGTAGATGGCTATCTAGAGTTAGAGGGACCTAACCGCCAGCTAGGAGGGCGATTGTGGCACTTTAGAGTCTATGTATGACTTATGTGTGAGTTGTGCTTTTATAGTGTATGATGTTGACAGCGATGTATGTTGTGTAGCAATGTATATACGCACAACAGAAGCTCCACCATATGATTAGGCACACAGATAGGTGACGTGTCAACAAGCTCCACCCTTGGATTACTTACTTGGATGGGTGACATGTTTGGTCTAGGTCCTATCCGGTTGGTCAAACAAGTTTTGACCAAAGGGGATCTTTTAGGGAATCTTCTGGGAGGAATCTCAAAATCACATGAGTAAGGTACCATTAGAAAGCTCTTGATGAGACAAGCAGGGAGGAGGGAAGCCCAGCCTTTCCTTTGATGGGGGGTGATCAACACATTTTTGAGGCCTAATTCATCCGTTTAGGCTTTTGAAATTGCCTTCAAAGATTTCAGGCATCTTTCGGTTCCTACTCTATTAGTAGAAGTCTCCTTTTAGTGAAACCTCTTTCTGATCTGTTTAGTCCATCATGTGTAACATCCTTCCAGATGTTACAAAACCAATTCTCACTTTTAAATCATATGTTTAGCTATTGGTTCTAAGGTTCTCAAGTCTATTTCAATTTTTGCCATATTAGTAGAAGTACTCTTTTGGTGATACTTCTATTTGATCTATTTGTATCATCATGTATAACATCATTCTAGATTTTACCAAACCAAATTTCACATCTAGATCATATGGCTAGCTCTTGGTATTACAACAAGGTTCTATCATCAATTTGTCAAGGACTCCTCCAAGGTCACACAATCTCTAACAACATTACTTGGCAAGGTGAAGAAGTGGATGTGGAAAACTACACAAGAATTGGCCTTTTAGGAATTGAAAGACGGAGTACTACATGCACCAATCTTGAAATTGTATGACCCAAAATATCCAATCGAGTTAGTTATAGATGCATCAAGCATAATAATAAGAGCAATCCTACAATAAGAATGGCATGATAGATGGCATCCAATTGCATATTTCTCTTGAAAGTTGTTATTGGCATAATGCAACTATCACACCATCAAATGAGAAGAGTTGGTCATTGTCCTTGCAACCAAGCATTGGAAGCAATATCTTGGCAAGAAGGCATTTGTAGTGGAGACAAACCATAAACATGTAGTCTATCTTGAGATACAAAAAGATATGTCTTGTCAATAGATTTGGTGGGTAGAGTGGAGACAATAGTTCAATATAACAATCATATATGTAGAAGGCAAGAAAAAACTTGTAGATGCATTCAATCAATTGCTTATGGCAAAAAATTTGGTGGTGTAAGTCAAGATGAACTTAGAATTTTGGCCAAGGATTCTTGCTATTACAATAACTAACCCATAAATTATAGGAGTTTTTTTATCCAAAGGCATCACCAATACCCAAGGACTCACCTTTCATGATGACAAGTTTTGGATCCTAGATGCCACAAACATAAGAACCACAATGGCAAAATGTCATGATTATGCTATTGCAAGTCGTGTTGGAGTGGAAAATACCTTAGATGTAGTCAAATGCCATTATTATTGGCCCAAGATGAAACACTATGTGATAGAATATGTTTGAAGTTGCCTACTCTATTAACAAAATAAAGCTTCTAGTCAAGTTCTCACAAGACTTCTTCAACCCCTCCTTACTCCTACACAATGTTGGGAATAGATAAGCATAGATTTTGTTTGTGAATAGCCCAAGATCACCTTAGGATTTGAATCCATTGTAGTCTTTATCAATTAACTTAGCAAAATGATTCATGTGTGTCCTACTACAAAGGATGTGATTGCTTCACAATCAGCTCAATTGTACTTAGATGTAGTCTTTTCTCAACATGGCTTGTTTTGAGTGCTCGTCACATGTAAAGGCACTCAATTCACTAGTTTGTTTTGAGAACACTCTTTGCAATCTTCAAAAAAAATTGGCCATGTCTATGTCTTACCATCCATAGATTGATGGACTAACAAAGCATGCTAATTGAACTTTTAAGGACATGCTTTAAGGCTCCATCTTAGAGGTAGGACACCTTACTTCCATTGATGGAATTTGCTTATAACAATTTAATGAATGCATCCACATAGATCACACCTTTCTTCCTTATGTATGGAGAGAATCCTTTCAGACCTGAGCTTGATGAAGATCTGCTTGATGGTTATCAAGGTTGACATTGTCAACACTTTTGTTCCTAAAGTCCAACAAGGTGTGGAGAAAGCAAAACATAGGTTGCAAATTGCCTAAAATTGACATAAACAATATGCAAATACACATTGCAAGCACATGGAGTTCAATGTTGGAGATCAAGTATGGCTGTCTACAACCAACCTCATGTTAGTTGACCCTTGTAAGCTCAGATCTTGTTTTATTGGGCCTTTTCCCATCCTTCAACAAATTGACACAATGGCCTATCACCTCGAGCTACCGCCACACATGAAGATCTATCAAATGTTCCATGTTTCCTTACTATGAAGACATACATCCTGAATGCCCCACTTTCCTTTCATACAATAAATTTGACCTTGTTCAACACTCATTGATGGCTCGGCAGAATTTGAATTTGAACATATTTTCTAGAAATACATCTGTGGTACCCGCAATCAACATGTGGAATATTTGTACATTGGCAAGGCTACCCACTATATGGGGCAACATGGGATCCATCAGCCAACTTGATCCATGCACTGGTGTTAGTGCAATTTTTTGAGCAACAGCTTTGTAATGAGTATATTGTGTCTTAAAAAAACAAAGGTTTGCAATACCATTAGCTAGACATATTGTCTAGAGATAAAATTTGGCTTGGTAACATATGGAAAGATGTCATATATGATGGATTATGTAGATGAGATAGAGGTGTTACCAAAAGAGTAATTCCACTAATAGAGTAGGAATCAAAAACACCATGAAAACTTTAAAGCAATTTTGGGTGCCTAAATAGAGGAATTAGGCCTTTAAAATGGAAAGATACCCTCCCTTGAAGGAAAAATGCTTGCCTTCTTCCTCCCATTATTCATCTTGTCGAGAGCTTTCTAATGGTATACCTCATCCATGCAATTCTAAGCTTCATATAGGAAGATTTGCTAAAGATTCTCTTTGGTCAAACTTGTTTGGCCAACTAGATAGGACAAGAACCAACATTTCACCCATCCATACAACTAATCTAGAGGTGGAGCTTGCTAACATGTCACCAATCCATGTATCTGATCCAAGGATGGAGCTTCTTTTGAGTGAATCCTCTTTGCTACATAATAAAGACAAGGTGCCCTTTTGGAACATCAAAGTATTGAGTGTGAAACTTTGTGTTTTTTCTCTTGTGTTGTTTCTCTTGAAGGTTCTCCTATCCTTGGAATATTACAATATTTCTATATGTCATCAATGAGTGTTGAACAAGGTCTAACTCCTTGTATGGAAGGAAAGTGAGGTGGTCGAGATGGATATTTGTGTAATAAGAACAAATAGAACATTGGATGGATCTTCATGTGTGGTTGTAATCCACGATGATAGGCCATTGTGCCAATTCAACAAAGGATAGGAAAAGACCCAATAAAATGAGGGCTAAGCTTACGAGGGCCAACCAGCATGGGGTTGGTTGTGAACAACCAGACTTGATACCGAATGCTAAACTCCATGTGCCAATGTAAGGTTCCAAGGGAAAACCTAAAAGAAGAAACACAAAACTTAACACTCAAAACTCTGGTGCTCCAAAGGAACACCTTGTCTTTATTATATAGCAAAGAAGATTCCCTCAAAGGAAGCTCCACCCTTGGATAAAATACATGGATTGGTGATGTGTTTTTGAGCTCTATCCTTAGATTAGTTTTTTGCATGGATGACATGTTGATTTTGGTCCTACCTGGTTGGTCAAACAAGCTTCGATCAAAAGTAATCTTTAGGGAATCTTCTTGTAGGAGTCTCAAAATCATATGGATGAGATACCATTGGAAAGCTCCAAATAAGACAAATAGAAAAGGAGGAAGGCCAACCTTTTTTTCACCAAACCAAAAAATGCACATTTTTAAGGCCTAATTCATCCATTTAGGCCTTTGAAGTTTTCAGGCTATTTTTGGCTCTTGCCCTATTAGTAGAAGTACTCTTTTGGTGATACCTCTATCTGATCTACTTAATCCATCATATATAACATGTTTCTAGATGTTATCAAGCTAATTTTCACCTTGAGGTAATATGTTTAGCTATTAATATTACAACCAATAATATGCATCTGCATTTTATGTCTATCAATTTTGGGTTATATACAACTTGCACTTGGCATTCTCCACACCTTGTTGGATTCTAGAAACAAAAGTGTTGACATTATCAACTTTTGTAGGCATTGGGCGGATCTTTACCAAACTTAAAGGTATGAAAGTTTGCTCTCCATACATGAGGAAGAATGGTGCGACCTATGTAGATACATTCATTGAATTGTTGTAGGAAAATTCCACCAATGGAAGTAAGGTGTCCCACCTTTCTTGCTCCTTTAAGATAAGGCCCCGGAGCGTGTCCTCAATATTGAAATTAGCCTACTCTATTTGTCCATTGGTTTGTAGATGTATGCCGTGGACATGGCCAATTTGGTTTTGAAGACGATAAAGAGTGTTCTCCAAAACAAACTAGTGAATTGAGTACCTAGATGGATGATGAGCACTCAAGGTAGGTCATGGTGAGAAAAGACTCTACCTATGTAGAATTGAGCTAATTATGGAGTATTCAAGTCATATCTTTGGTCATAGGACACATATGAATCATTTTTCTAAGTTGGTCTACAAAGACTACAATGGAATCAAACCTTGAGGTGGTCTTGGGCAATGCACAAACCAGATCCATGTTGACATGTTCCCAACATTGTGTAGGACTAGGGAGAGGCTAAAGGAGTCCTATGGGAGCCTAATTATAGGCTTTATTTTTTTGGTAGAGTAAGTAACTTTGAATATACTCCATCACATCATTGCTCATCTTGGGCCAATAATAATTAAGTTTGACTAAATCTAAGGTCTTGTCTACTCTAATGTGACCTAAAATGGCGGAATCATGACATTTTGCTAGGATGGTGGTTCTTAGGTTTGGGGCATCCAAGATCTATAACTTGCCATCATGAAAGGTGAGTCCTTGGGAATTGGTCATGCCTTTGGATGATTGAGCTCCTATAATCTATAGGTCAGTCTTTGTAGCAATAAGAATCCTTGGCCATAGTTTTGGATTCATCTTGACCTCTACCATTAGATTGTTTGCAATATGCAATTGGGTGAGTGCATCTAAAAGTTGCTTCTTGCCTTCCATATATGTGATTGTCATGTTGAATTTTTATCTCCACTTTGCCCATCAAATCAATGTGAAAGATCTTTTTCTATCTCAAGGTAGACTAAAGGTTTGTGGTCTATCTCCACTACAAATATCTTCTTGCCAATGTTTGGTTGCAAAGACAATGGCCAAATCTTCTCATTTGGTGACGTGATAATTGCATTTCAGTGGTAACAACTTTTGAGAGAAATATATATCTAGGTGTTATCCTTCATTGCATGCACTGCTCTTATCGTAACGCTTGATACATCTATAGCCAACTTGATTGACATTTTGGGTCATACTATTTCAAGATTGGTGCATGTAGTAATGCATCTTTTACTTTGTAGAAGGCCAATTCTTGTGCAATTCTCCACATCCACTTCTTCCTTTTGCCAAGTAATTCAGTTAGAGGTTATGCAACCTTAGAGTAAGTCCTTGACAAATCAATGATAGAACTCCATCAATCCCAATAAACTTTAGAGTTGAGTTTGATCTTCTAGAGCACTCCATTTCTAGATGACCTCTATTTTATCTACTAATAATTGGATACCTTTTGCACTTCCTCTATGTTCCAAGTAGTCTACTTCAGACTTGCCAAAATCACACTTTGAGATTTTGGCATACAACTAATTCTAGCATAGAATCTAAACAACTTCTTGTAGATGTTGCTTGTGCTCCATCATCATCATACTATAGACTAATATATCATCAGGGAAATTGATAACAGATTTATCCAAATATGGATGAAATATGTCATTCATCAAACTCGTGAAAGTGACTAGTGTGTTGGTGAGACCAAATGGCATCATTAAGTACTCAAAGTGATCATATATTGTTAGAAAGGTAGTTTTGTGTACGTGTAATACCTAGACATATGATCTAGATGTGGAATTCAGTTTGGTAACAACTTGAAGGATGTTACACATGATGGACAAAATAGATCAAATAGAGGTATCACCAAAAGAGTACTTCTACAAATAGGGCAAAAACCAAAATAGACTTGAAAACTAGAGAACCAATAGCTAAAGATGTGATCTAGAGGTGAGAATTGGTTTGGTAACATCAAGAAGCATGTTACACATGATGGTAAATAGATCAAAAAGAGTTATCATCAAAAGGGGACTTCTACTAATAGAGTAGGAATCAAAATATGTCTAAAATCTTTGAAGGCAATTTCAAAGGCCTCAAAAATGTGCAGATTCCCTTCCTCCCAGTGAATGAAAGGCTGACCTTCCCTCCCCCTAGTTTGTCTTGTGATAGCTTTCCAATGAAACCTCACCCATGTGATTTTGAGATTCCTACAAGAAGATTCCCTAAAAGATTCCCTTTAGTCAAAGCCTATTTGACCAATGTTTGAGTTGATCAAACAGATAATCCATGCAAGGTAATGTATATTTTTTTCTTTTTCATTTGTCGATTTAGGTCTTGATAGTGGATGCACATGTGTATTATACCATCCTTCTTCTTCACAAACAAGACAAGAGTCCCATATAGTGCCTATTTGAAATTATCTCAATCTTTGAGCCCCATAAAGATCATAAAGTACCCCATTTGAAATTGTCAAGAGATTTTGCTAGACTCATCTTGGTTATCATGACCTATAGATCAATAAATGCTTCCATGTACTCTTGTATGTTGTTTTTTTACTTCAACTCCCATAGTTGAGTTTGCATTATCTGTATAGAATCCACGATTGGAAATTCCTTAGTAGTCCAAGTGATCTTTCTTCCTTCTACTAACAATGATTTTTCTCAAGCATCACACCATGTGAGTGTTTTATCAACCAAGTGCCCATATGCAAACATGCATATCAAATGATAGGTGATCTCAATTGTGAATAATTAAAAGTATCAATTCATTCTTGAGATCCAATTTTCCACTACCCCCGTGGAATAATGCCCTTATTAAGGCTTTATGTTGAACATCTTCTTCATCCATAGTAATAATGTGGCTTCATTGTTGATTGGTTGGTGTCATTGATATGAGTGACTCTTCAATTACCTTGTTCATTGTTATTGGGTTTTGGGATGATTCCCCTTCTTGCATTACATGATCATTCCTAAAGGTATGTACTTGGCTTTTTAATGCCTCCATTGTCATCTTGATCTCCCAAAACTCATTCAATATCCCCTACATTCCTTACATCAGATCTCACAATTGCGGCTCCATGGTTTGAACACATGGTGATCATTCAAATTGCTACTTTTTACTTCAATGAAAGGTTAATATGATCACTCAAGAGGGTGCACAAACAATTGGGACTATGATTCAAACCTTAGAGGCTATTGCTTGTTGATAATATTCCTCACCTGAATATCACTTTTGGTCTAACTATATAATAGATTTCTACTTGAGTGTTGGAAGGGAAACAATTTAATCTATTCGGATCCATTGCATCATAACAAGATATAAATTTTCAAGTCCCACTCTATCATATATCCCCATAGGTAGAATGACCAAGTTTGGAAAATTTATTATTACATCCATGAACTCCACTCCAAAATGGTACATGAGATATACTCTCACTTGCTCACATTGGATGTACACAATCTTCATGTGGAATGGATTCAAGAATGGAAAGCAAGGTGTATAAAATTATCCTCTGGGAGCTTCTATCACATCCTCTCCCTAAAACACCTCCAATCTATAGATTGCATTACTTTTTGTCCCCTCAAAATTACTCAATTTTAATAGCCTATGTTCTTCCAAGAGGGGTGATCCATTCACTTGGATTAAAACACCTACTTTAATATCATTGTAATTTTCCAAGAGCAAGAGTAACACAAGATTTCATCCCGTAATACTCTAATGCCCTAAAGGAGCACCTTGCTTTTATTATATAGCAAAGAAGATACATTCAAAAGGAACTACATTCTTAGATCAAATACATCAATTGGTAACCTATCAATGAGCTCCACCCCTAGATTGGTTATATGGATTGGTGACATGTCTATCCTTGTCTTATTTGGTTTGTCAACCAAGTTTGACCAAAGAGAATCCTTGGAGAATCTTTCTATAAGAAGCTCATACATCATGGGTGAGGTATTTTTGCAAAGCTCTAGATTAGACAAACAAGGGAGGAAAAGGTATTTCTTTCTTTCCAAGAGGGGGGAATTTTCTATTTTTTTGAGTCCAAATTCATATCTTTAGCCCTAAAAAATTGGCTGTAAAGTTGTTGGTGTGTGTTTGACCTTTGCACTATTAGGGAAAGTACTCTTTTGGTTACACTTCTACTTAATCTACTTGGACCATTGTATATAACATCCCTTAAGATATTATCAAGCTAATTTCTACTTTTAGATAATATATCTAGTTGGTATTACAACACTCCTTGTAGTTGAAGCAAGTAAAATGAAGACTTGCTAAATATTGATAAGCAATTGGTGTATGACATCATTTTCAATGCCTTTGTAAAAAAAAGAGGAAGGTATTTTTTGTTGCTATTAGTGGAGGTACATGCAAGATATTTGTGTGGAATACTTTATTTTCTTTGTTGTGTAGGTAGGATTGTCCTTGTTGTAGCATTATCTAAAATAGCGGCACTTCTCCTTCTAGGAGATGCACAACACATTCAAGGTTCAAGATTCCAATCATCTTGAATGAAGAATTCACATGAAGTGTCATTCAAACAATGGCATTAGGTAAGTTGTTGCATCAAGCGGACCTAATCATTTGGGATGAAGCACTAATGATGCACTAACAAGCATTTGAGGCTATTCATTGCACTTTTCAAGATCTCATGAAGATTGTTGATCCTCAAGTAGATACCAAACCATTTGGTTGCAAGATAGTTGTGCTTGGTGGAGACTTCAGAAAAATATTGCCAGTTTTTTTTAAGACAAGGATAATCAAACATTATAGTAACATCATTGCCATGTTCCCTCTTTGGTACCACATCACCGTATTCCATTTGTAGCTCAACATGAGAATTTTTATATCTAAATCTGAATAAGAAAAGGAGTTTGCCCCATGGATATTCAATGTTGGCAATGGTAATTTGCCTATGGTCATAACTTGGAGTGGTATTGATTTTATATGGATAGCTATTCCATCAATGTTGCAACTACCAAGTGAGAATGTAACCTACAAAGGCCTTATCAATGCAATGTATCTAGATTATCAACATCATATGGAAAGCACATAATTCCTTACACAACATAGCATACTTGCTCCCAAAAATGCAGATGTTGATTTTGTCAACAATACCATCCTCCAATCTATGCCAAGAGAACTATACTCTTATTATAGTGTGGATTAAGTGTCACCAATTGATGAAGATGCAACAATAGCCATAGGTGGAGTACCACATGAAACATTATTTCCTATTTAATTCTTAAATTGAGATTCAATGGTCTGATAAACCACATACTCCAGCTTAAGATAGGTGTTCCAATCATTCTCTTGCTCAATCTTAATCAAGTCACTTGAATTGTGCAATGTTACTAGATTGATTGTTAAAAGATTTAGACAACAAGTAATAGAGGCAAAAGTAATTACAAGTAATCATATTGATACCCAAGTGTTTATTCCTTGTATTATTATGTCACCTATTGGAAGCAACTGGCTTTTTGACTTGTGTGACCATCAATTTCCTATTAAGCTACCATATGCTATGACAATCAATAAAAGCCAAGGACAAACAATGGATATTGTTGGTGTTTATCTACCAAGTCCTATTTTCTCCCATGGGCAATTATATGTGGTAGTCTCTTGAGTGATGAGTTCTTTGAAGATCAAGATTCTTATTCTAGAAGGCAGGATGGACATATGCAAAACGTGGTATGTAAGGAGATTCTACATATCTAAATGATTATTTAGGACTATTTTTTGGCCATTTCCATTACATTTTTATCACTTATACTATTACTCCAAGTGCTATGATGATGAAGTGTAGGTATGTACTCATTTTCTCCAATATTTTTAGATAGTGAAAGTGATTGTACCATCTAGATAAAAGTATGTTTTTATGTTGTTTGTGTATTGCTATCCATCATCACTTCATCCTTGAAAACTACTTTAATGTTAAAGTAAGGATTTGATCATTAGAGTTTCTTTGCTTTTCTCATTTGTGTAAATTATACATACTATGATTTGTGGTTCAGTATTTTATTTTTTGTTTATTGTGTTTCATCTATGATGGTTTCTATTATTTCATATTGTGTTTTTGTATCATTTTTGTATTTTGGTTCTTAGAGTTAGATCTATGATTTTTTCTATCCTTTTTTTGATCATTTCAGCCAACCATCAAGGACCTTAAATATCATTATAAAATTGTTCTATATGTGTTAATCAAAGTGTATTTTTCACCTCCTTACTTGCACCTTCTATGGCTGTAATATTGAGCTTCATGAACTTGATGAACCTATTTCAATTACATTACTCATCACATTCTTTCTATCTAATGGCCTTTAAGTGATATGTATTTTGCAAGAGGTCCATGTTCCATTTTAGCTAGGTAAAATAAGTAGAAAGACTTATTTTTTTACTTTGTTGACCAGATTTTCCCATGTGTGACTTGGTTGGCATTTGCATCTCTTGTGATTGTGGTTATGGTCATCAAGCATCAAGGATAAAGAAACTATGGAGAAGAAGTTGAGCTTATCATTGTATTAGTTGTGGACTTACTTTGTTCAAGCTCCTCCAATTCCCACAATTTGTAACCTTTGATATATCACACAACTATTCCTTTGATATATCACATAACTATTCACCAGGTAGAGTATGCATTAACAACTCTTGCCCTTGCAAGTATGATGAAGCTCCCATTTGCATGAGCTAAATGTTTCAAGAAGTAGCAATCCATTGAGAGTGTTGCAACTAATTTGTGTCTTGACTACAACATGACCACATTTTCTTGCATGCATTAAGGATGGGGTGCTTGGCAAGAGTGAAGAAAATGGGTCTTTGCCTTTATACTTGCAAAATTTAGTTGTGGCTATGTTCAATACCTTGCTTAAGATGGATGCAATTGATCTACCTAAGACTTTAGCAATGATGACCCTTTATTCCTCTATCCTTTGCAATGTGAGAATCAGTTCTTGTGTTTCTAATCAATCCCTTTAAACATATTAAAGTATTCATGAGTTATGATGACAATGTGTTTACCACCTAGAATTTCATGTAATTTGTGTGCATGCAACAAAGGATCTACTTCCACTATTGTACAAGTAGTATATATTTAGAATGCTTGGCAGTATGTAAAGCAATAGCCAGCCAAACTTAGGGTGTAAAGACTCTATGGATGACACATGCATCTTTCCAATTTTTGACAAACACCCCATGCTAATTTAAAATAAAATACGCATGGAATACAACACACCATCTATTTCATTGTACAGGAAAAAGAAGTCTTGTTGTTGGAAAGTGAACTTCTTGGATTATAGGACTGCAGTATTGGACTAAGTGGAAAGTAAGAGTTTTGCTTTACTGCTAATATTCACCTTTTGTGAATGGGACAGTGAGGACTATGCACAAGTGATATGGAAAAAGCTCTTGCTCTAAATATCAAGTTTAATGCAAACCTTCTTCCAAAATTTGAAACCGATTGGGATCCAAAAATTGAATTATTCTAATGAATCTATTTGTACATGTCAATTTAGAAGCATTTTCTTCATTTTGCCATGAATATATTTCAAGATCAAAAGCAAAATTTGATGATATGCATCTCAATTTTGACTTTTGTAGAGAATATAAATGATGCAGTCTATTGCCGGTGGTGGTGTGGACTACCTACACTACACCACATACCAATCTTCAATCAAAATACTCATGCCTCTTTAGACTAGTGAATGTTGTTAATTTGGCTCAAACAATGTTTGGTTTCTCTAGATCACGAGCACCACCTACCACCACTAATTCTTCTTGATGCCTTGACTAGGAGGGTTGTCATTTTTGTGACAAGAGGGTTGAGGCTATCCTTAGGAGGGCTCTCACTGATACAGCTTCTTGGGAGATGCAAACTTTGAGCTATAGGTTTTCCTTTTAGTTATCTTTACGATCCACCCCCTTTATCATAATTATATATTGTGATAGCGCATGCTTGATGATGATGTGTGTGTTTAGCATTGTTTTTATTGTTTTTATTGCTTTTTCTACCATCATTTTGTACCTCAGATGGACAAGGTTTAAATGGGATATATGTAATATTTTGAGGATAGCAAAGAAATATATAAGAGAAAAACATAAGTTTCACACTCAAACTTTGGTGCCCCAAGTGAGCTCCTTCTCGTTATTATATAACCAAAGAGGATCTCTTCCAAGGATGCTCCACCATAGGATTAGGTACATGGATAGGAGCTCCACCCTTAGATTACTTGCTTGGATGGGTGACATGTCTATCCTGGCCCCATCTGGTTGGTCAAAAAGGGTTTGACCAAAGGGAATCTTTTAGGAATCTTCATGTAGGAATCTTAGAATCACGTGGGTGAGGTACTGTTGGAAAGCTCTTGGTAAGACAAACCAAGGGGAAGGGAAGGCCAACCTTTCCTCCATTGGGAAGGAGAATCTGCACATTTTTGAGACCTAATTCATCCGTTGAGGCCTCCAAAGTTTTCAAGCTTATTTTGGTTTCTGCACTATTAGTAGAAATGCTCTTTTGGTGATAGCTCTACCTAATCTACTTCATCCATTATGTGTACTATCCTTGCAGATGTTACCAACCCAAATTCCAACTTTAGATCATATGTCTAGCTATTGATTCTGAAGTCTTCAAGCATGTTCTAGTTTTTGGCCTATTAGTAGAAGTACTCTTTTGGTGATACCTATGTCTGATATACTTAGTCCATCATGTATAAAATCCTCCTATATGTTACCAAACCAAATTTCATCTCTAGATCATATGTCTAGCTATTGGTATTACAATATATTAGTTATCAATGAACACAAAGATAGCTCTTGGAGTATTATTTTGGATCATGACACATAAATTGAGAATATTTTTTATATTTCACTCCATCTATCTATCACTATCCACTCACCACAAGAGATAAACTTGAAGAAAAATAAACTAACTCATAATGATTTTCATGAGAGAGTTCATTGAGAAGATTAGGACAAATATATGACACCAACCTTCGTAATTTGCTCTCCAAGAATCTTAACAAGAATGAGTAAGATTCTTACATCTAAACTACGTTCTAGCCATGATCTTTAGTAGATTTGAGAAGTGGAAACTATTATTTATATCTATGGTTACAAGAAGCTAAATGATATTTCTTAACTTTTTCTTCTAAATTGTGCAACTTCCATCACTTTGTTTAAGTCATAGAAGATGATCTAAGTACAAGCCAACTTCAATTGAAGCATATGCCAAGTTCCATCCTTCAAGTAGGACAATCTTTTGCTGCTTCATAGCTTCAACTACTTTGACTACCTCCTCAAATCAATTTATGTCAAATGTTACATTATAACTTCAATCTAACTATGTCCTATGATCCTATAGGAGCTGTACTTGTGGCTTATGTACCGGTGCATGATGCATTGGGCATGCAATATTCAATATTATAATATTTATGATCTAATTCTTATTTTACTCAACCTTAAAAATTAAGCAAGCTTCATATCAATATTCATCTTCAAGTAGATAAGGTGATTGAACGTCTTTAACTTTTGTGTGTGATTGTAGTCAAATATGGCTTAAGATGTTTATGCAATTTTTTTGTTGTGTGAAAAGTACCAAAGAATAAGGTTATTGATCTAGAATGAGTTTATCTTCTCCAAATATTATGAAACACAATCTCAAGTATGGAGTTCTTGAACTTTGATCTCATTATGTCTCTACCTATCATACTCAAAGGTTATACTATGTTGACCTTTTAATGAATGAATCAAATATAAACATCCACTTAGCTCTTTACAATGGGCATAATTGATATACTTGGATTGGCAAAGCTCTACTTTGATATTTTACTTTGTCATAATAATCTCCCAAGGGTACTCATATTTGACTTACTTTATCAATCAATTTTGGTAAGTATTTTTCAATATTTCAGAATTAAATTGGCCATATCTACAACTCATCACCCCAGGATAAATAGATAGCTAGACTTAACATACTAAGCTTAGAACAAATATCTACAACTCACCACCTCCAAACAAATAGTTAGACTTAACATGCTAACCTTATAACTCATTTTGCATGTTTGAATGTACATCATAATAATGGAAGCATTCTCCTTGTTTTCTATTTTGCTTTTTTGTGCGTTTGATGTCTATTTGTAGAACTATCTAAAATAACTCCAAGCAAGTAATTTATTTTTCTCAATCATAATGAAGACTTTTCAATTCTTCATAGCTCATCGACTCCCTTATTTTCTAATGTTCTTAAGACTTCCATGATCATGGTCAAAACTCCTTAGTTCTTAATAGCTTATCAACTCTTCCATATTCAATCATCCTTAATACTTCTATCTTCTTGTCCACCTTATCTTCTTCTTAAAAATAAGACAAAATTTTCTTCTTACCATCCAAAATTTTCAAGAGCAATATAATTATATTTACTATCTTGATCTTTCTATTCAAGTTGTTGATACATTAAGATTCATACCTTTCTCTTACTACTTGATACTCAAGTTTGTAAACTCTATCTCAATTGGATTGGTCAGTTTTGTATTCTCAATGTTATCTCCTTTGATTCTTATCAACTTGATTTTCCACTTTACATCTTTATTCATCATATCTTCCTTATCTATAAGTTAAATTTTTTTCCAAACCATACTCTTTTCTTGATTGAGTTCAAATTCCTTCCTTGCAATGGTCCTCACGGAAATAGAAATATCCGATTTTAACATAATTCTCTCGAATTATTCCTACAAGAGTTCAATTAAATAGAAAAACTAGAGTCTAATCTATTGCAATTATTGTAACTAATGTGAACCCAACTCATATCTAACATGTAAATGTGTTATATATTTGCGAAGGTAAACTCTTCCTAACACACAGATATCCTACTAAACCTCAAGAGTAAGAACCGAGTCCAATCGTAAGTAACACATGTACCAAACAGATAGAAGAGGGCGATGGCGTGTGATAACAAGAAAGTAACTAACACATTACCAACAAATACAAGAAGGCGACCGCGTGTGATAACAAGAAAGATGGGAAGACCCCATCAAGCCGTGCAAGGAAAAGACAGGGGTAAAATAGAGCTGAGACCCAATAGTATCGGTAATTAGTACCGCATAGATTAGATGTTAACTTAGAAGATTTAGATTTTGACTTGAAGAGCAAGAAAATTCCATCACTTGATTGACAAACTCACTACGGTTGCAGTAATGACTCATGAAGATGTGGAGTACTTGTGCCGAGGAATGATGAAAACACGAACTTAAAAAGACATGACAAAAAAGGAAGGTAAAGGCGAGGTGAGGCCCTTTGTGGCCGGCTTCTTCCCCGGAAGGGCATCTTTTCCAAGCATTATTGGGGTACGTACTCAACCGGATCCGTCGCGTTTCAGGCGAGTCGTCCGTCCGTCCGTCCGGCAGGCGTTGACGGATGCAGCGATCCCTCCTTGTTGCGGGTTCGGTAAGATAGTCCAGCCTATCGGGCCGGCCGGAACTCAGCTCGTCGTAACTCAGCTCCATCTTTGGAGTGAGAGAGCGAGCGAGAAAGCAGCGCTTATTCCTTCAAGGAAAGATCGGAAAAAATTCATTCGGAGTAGAACAAGTGTGCACAGATTGATCAATCGATTTTCGTGTGCTGCTGCTGCTGCAAGAATTCCGATCGGATTTGGCGCATTCTGGTCGAGCAGGTCGGAGCGGCTGGTTACATCCGACTGGTTATTCGCTGTGTGTTCAATTGTAAGGAGGAAGAACCCGAGAACCCTGGGAGGAAAAAATAAAAAGAAGCAGCAGGTGGCGAGGGGAGAGTGATTGGCATTTGGATGTGTTTAATGTAATAGATTTTGACTGTGGAGACGATCGATCCGTGGCGGGGGAGGGGAGTTGAGAAAATCGGAGGAATTATGTTTATAACTCAGTATCTCGATCTCGATCTATGGTAAAATCGAGATTGGGAAAATTTGATTACTGGTTGGACCAGGTTGAGGTGATCGCCGATCGCTAGAGCAGTTGTGCTGAGTTTCTACGGGGTAATTACGCAATGCAGCCTCAGCAAGCTGGGGCGAGTGGGCTTACCCATTCCGCAAGTATGGCAGCAGCTTCGGGGCTACCCTATCCTGATCGTTTTTATGCGGCGGCAGTGTATGCGGGTTTCTCAGACTCGTCAACTGGGGCCACTAAGTCTCCTTCTATTCGATTTTCAGATGACATGGCACTCATTCTGTACTCTCTGTATCAGCAGGTCAGGGATGATTTTGTTGTCAGTGTTACTTCTACAACTTATTGTCTTCTAGTTGATTGACTCGAATTTCTGATTTCAGGTTTCAATCTGCTTGGATGTTTCTTGGGCTGGACGCCTTAAACCACGGTCGTGTACATTTCTCGCTATCATTTTGTGATTTAAGAGGCACCTCAGATTTGTGGAAGTTAGCGCCTTTAGCTACCTAACTGCACTTCGTTGCAGGCAACGATGGGACCATGTAATATTGCGAAACCTTGGAGCTGGAATGTTATTGAGCATGCAAAATGGACAAGGTAATTCAGAGACAGATCATCTATTCACAAATCATGTAGGTGATGACTGATGTTTTTTCTTAATTCTGAGCAGCTCATTGGTATGGAACATTTATGGTTTTTAGCCGGATCCCCGTGTGAAGATGTCCGGTGACGTTCTACTCGATCATTAGTGGACCAAAGAGAACCAAATGGGCAATCTCGAAGTTTATCCGGATATCGGGAGATGGCACATATAACTTTTTGGTTGCTTGGTTATAGTTTTTTTCAAGTGAATTGCATACTGTAAACGGATAATAGCTGGTCCAGCAGTACAAGAGCGGATGCTCAAGTAATATTTCGTTTTGTCAGGTGTAGATTTGGTTTCATTTTGTACTCAGCTATGTGCTGGGCTGCATAGTTCCCAAGTTGCCCTACCGATATTTGCCAAGTACACATTTTCCGTACCTTGCGAGAGGGAGTTCTATTCTGCGATAGAACTTGATGTTTTTGAAGTAGGATATGCCAAGTATGCCTCTGTCTTTTGCTCTATCACCCTTTACCACGACTTTACATTGTTGTTGTTTCCTACATTCACTTACTTTTGTATCTTCGCTGAATGGTACATCCTTTCGGACAAGCTAGTCTTCTGAAGCACTGTTGTATAGGACACTCCGTTATCTTGACCCTACTTCCTGTCATCAAAGTCGAAACTGGTCAAACAGAAGTGGTGCATATTTGCTGATCGCCGATTTGACACCATTGAATAGATCTCGAACCGTGTTTTCTCCTCTTACCGCTAAGAGATAAAGTTAGAGCATCATATAGATTTATGTTGGCTTACTTTTCTCACTGTCTTCTGATCAATCAGCTGGAACAAGCTGGAGAAAATGCCGTCTACAGAGGCAATGAGGTTATTCGTGCGCACTTTGGAAGTAAGTGTCGTGAGGCTAGGGCCAGAAAATTGAACTCATGAAACCATCCATCAGAACTTTTAATGAACGATTCCAACTCGTCTACAGGACTTCGCACGCTTAACACAGCCTTAAGTTCTTGCACCAAGGTTTTATTATACCTGCAATAATCTAAAAGAGCTTTTTTTTTTGGAAATAAGGAGTGCTCGAGCCCTATTAAGCATGAACCCTACAAGTGGATTTTTTCAGAAATAGTTATGTAGTCTGTAGCTTCTAGATCAAATGTTTCGGAGGTTTCTGGTAGTGCACCATCATAGGATTGGCTAACTTTGAACAACACAAAAGAAATCTTAGTCCGCGATTAAGGGTAGCCACTATACCAGTCAGCTAGTCGTGTTATTTGGTATTCGAATCTTCTTTTTCATCTCATTGATGTTGATGTTGAAAAACTTGCCAGGAAGAAGAACCTGACTGGTATTCAAAGGCACAGGATGAAAAGACTGCTTCGAAAGATCAGGTTCCAGAGTGGTGGTCAAAAGCACACGATGAGGAAATTCCAAAGAGCAGCCAACCTGTGAGTTTGAACCGATGAAGATCATGCGAAGGAAGTTCAATATTGTTCCGGTGTGGGAGTTATAAGTTTGGATAATGGCTTGGGAATGCAATCGATCAGTTTGTTTATGCCCTGTTGGTAGATTTTTTCTGGTGATCCGTCAGGTCCGTATGACGGTTTATAAATGCTCACAGTCCTTTGGACGTGTAAGAGATAACAACAATTTCACATGTGAAGTACTGTTCTCCTTTTCCAGTCTTCTAAGGCACCATTAGTCGAAGCCAAGGTCGAAGCTAGGGTTGAAAAAGAGCCCGAAAAGCCTTCTGGACCCACGGAGATCATCTTGCCTGTTGAGACTCCCTCTGTTTCGACCAACGGAGTGGGAACTATGAATGGGCATGAGAAGAAGACGGAAGAAGAGGTTCCTGTGCCGGAAGAGCCTATTTTTGAGCACGGCCAAGATCAATGGTTCTCGCCTGAAATAAAAGGCCGCCGACCAGCTGCTCGCTATCAGGTATCTTACATAGTTGCATAACATGAGTTTGAGCTATTTCGCTCACATAAAACTGGAATAAGATATGACGTCAATACTGAATGAAAGTAGCACGTATGTTATCAGAGTGTTTTTCGTCTTCTACTACCTGCGCACTGCATGCGCGGGTAGCGGGAGAAGGCCCTGAGGGGCCGAGCCGCCCCACATGAGATAATTCAGCAGGAAGAATGTTGTTAAATTGTGATTGAATCGTGCTCATCATGTTCTACCCAGGAGGTGCTGATATTGCACGTCTTTTTGGATGATCCATAGTGAACAATGGTCCACAATGTTCCATACTCATGAAGTGATAAATCTGTATGCAGCATGCAGCTGCTATTGTTGGGAATAAGATGTTCGTCATCGGGGGAAATCATAATGGTCGATACCTTAATGACACACAAGTAAGATTCCGGCGAACTCTCAGGCATCGCAATCTTGTCTTGAATTTAGGTCTCTTTATTTTATGTTGCTGATTATCGTCCCTTTAATCTTCATCACATCCCTATAAGACGAGACGTTTTATGGCCGCACAAGCTGTACCCACGCACGCCGAATTCGGGGAACAGGCTCATTATTTGTAAAATTGGGTCCAGGTGCTGGACCTAAGCTCTTTAACATGGTCGAAAGTGGAACCAAAGGTTTTATTCTCTCCATCGAACAAATCGACGTTTCCTCCATGTGCTGGTCATAGTCTGGTAAGTCTCAATGACCAAGCGACATGCTCTTTTCATCGTGATTATTCGAAATGCAAAGCTTCGTGTTGTAGGTGCATTAACAAAATAACGGAAAGACTTCCTCTCAGACAAATATGAGCCGTTCGCTTTTGCTCTTGGACACGTACACCCTTCGGAGCTGGATTTTGAAGTGATTCACATTGAAAGTTAATGTGTGGCCGACTATGATTAACATGTCAAATTTTCCACTTTCTGCTCCAGGAGAGTGCCAGTTAAAGTAAGATATGTACCACTGGAATTAATTTTTTACTCAACTGAACCACTCTCTTGGTCCTGTTTAACTTTGGATCTTAAATGAAGCAGCTTTGGGATGTACAGGGAAGGCAGGGAAGACTCATCAAATCTGAAGAGTTCCACAGAATTTTCTGTAGGGGCAAGCATTTGTCCACCGGTCTTGACGTATGTTGTCTTGGCCACATTTTTCAGGTCCAGGTAGATGAAAAGCTTCTCATGGTGGCAGGGCATTCGAAGGAGGTTTCGGATAGTGTCACAGGTCTGATAGCAGTTTCGAAGCTACCCTTTCTGCCAAAAGTTGTGGTTGAAATATAAGTACGTACTGAAATGTTTTGTTTTGGTGGATATGAACAAGTCTGATATAGTTCCTTGATGGGTTTCTGCGCAGTTCGTTCGTTTGATACTACCACACTCCAGTGGTCAAATCTTCAGTCTTACGGACATTCTCCAGTATGTATCATAACTTGACCAAGCAAACTGTATTCAATTTCAATTATGTTTGTGAAAGCATATCTATGATTGCACTAATAAAACGTTGTGGTGCTACAGGTTGCTCGAGGAGGCCAAACAGTGAGCAAAGTAGGAAATAACTTAGTGATGTTTGGAGGAGAAGACTCAAAACGGCGACTGTACAATGATTTGAACATTCTGGACTTAGAGACAATGACTTGGGACGCCATCGAGGCACTGTGAGCATGTGTTTCCCCTCAAAACTTTGGTGGTTTCTGGGTGTGTCGTTATCCACTGCTCTCTCAGAAAGTGAGCTAACTATTTGATGGTTTTGCAGAGGTACTCCTCCGTCTCCACGTTCCGATCATTCTGCGACTGTTCATGATGATCGTTATCTATACGTGTTTGGTGGTGGTTCGCACTCCAGCTGTTTCAACGATCTTCACGTCCTAGATCTTGAATCTGTATGGTATCCTCCATCGCCTTTGATGTCCTAAATCTACCTGAATTAAGCTTGGTATACTTCGTTGGCTTCAGTTGGTGGTGCGACTTATGTACATACTCATACGTTAAATTTTACATTTGGATCGTAGATGGAGTGGTCACAGCCTCAACAACAGGGGTCCATACCATCAGCTCGAGCTGGACATGCCGGAGTAACACTAGGTGACAATTGGTATATAATTGGCGGAGGTGACAATAAGAGTGGTAAGAAATATGTCAGTAACTGGTTTTTGCACACAATGGCAGAACAATTTGTGGAGCAGAGAAGTTTTTTTCTTTCCTTCACAAGAAGTAATACTTATATGTGCTGTGCTTCACATGAGAAGCCCGTGAATGTATATATATATATATATATTGTTAGTGCTTTGTCCCTCGTTCTCACCTTTCTTTTCGTCGGAATTTTGGCAATTGCTGTGTGGTGTTTATACTCTTTCCATACCGAGAATTATTAATGTGTTCTGATAGCCTGCCGCGCTACCTGTTCAAACTCAGGTATATCCGACACGTTGGTTCTCAACATGGCCACGTTAGTGTGGCATGTTGTAGCCACTGAGCAGGGAAGAACACCAATTGCAAGTGAGGTATAAAAGTTCTGGCCTACTCCATCCTTTAAAAGGTGGTTGTCGTTTGGCTGATAGAATATTGCAGTTAACTAGACATGGGGATTAACTATCCTGTTTCAAGGTTCATGTTTGCGGATGTCCTTTTAGTGTCTGGACTGGTTAGTTTAAAAGCAGACATACTACTGCAGTCATAACCTTCTCGAAGATGGACACGCTTTCTAAAGCTACGAATGTGTAGTCTTTGATGGTATAGCAGCCAAATTACTCTTGTGACCATAATACTTTCTCACAAGTGTTTGGTCTGCCAGGGTTTAAGTGTTGTATCTGCTTCCGCACGTGGTGAGGAGTTTTTGATATCTTTTGGTGGATACAATGGACGCTACAGTAACGAGGTTGCCGTTAAAACACTTTTTGTCGTTCTATCTTAATGTCTTTTGCGTTCTTTTGTGCTTGCCCTTTGTTGGCACTTCTCGCATGTTATTTGATCTGTCAGTTAGAGATGTGTTTAAGTAGTACCCTGCTTACCAACCGTAACTTTGTCTGTCCAGGTGCACATGTTCTTCGCAAGTCCTGTTGAAAAGACAAAGCAAAAAGTTATACAATCGCCAGCAGCAGCAGCAGCTGCTGCCTCTGCGGCAGCTGCTTTTGCAGTGCCTCGGTTAAGCGTGAATGGAAGTGTTACTACTGAAACTGCACAAATGGAGTCACAAGCTTTAGCACCTAAGCCTCAAGAACCAGAGCTGCCAGAAACTAGTGTCCAGGACACCCTTCAAGAGGTATTATGAAATGCGATGCCCCTTGTTTACTGCTTACGTTTTATTGGTAAAGTTTCAGATTGGAAGTGAAGAATACATCGATGCTAGATTCTTATTATTTGTACGTGTCGCCAGACACAGAAGGATATAGAATCCATTTCAGTGTCGAAGCTCCAAGAGGACTTGGAATCAGCTCGAGCTGAGGGTGCCAAGTACAAGCGAGAATTGACTTCAACTCTTCTGCAGTATTCCGATCTTGAACAGGTTTGCCATTAACATTTGCTTGTGCCTTTCGTCAATATACCATTTCAAGAATTATGGAATGCTTGACTCATTCACTTATTGTATGCATCGTCCTTGGAACGGGAATATGAGATGCTCGCAGGCAACAATAAATGCCTAGCGCAATGGGTGCTATGTCTTTTAAAGAAAGTGTACTGTAATATAGTCAGTTAAACAACATGTTCAGTTCCTAAACTTCAAGGAACTCTCCCAGTTGCTGATTCAGTTATCCTCAATAAGACTTCATTTAACTTGAAATTTAATTGGATAATTGTTGGAAGAAACAAAAACGACAGGCTATGTACGTGAATTATTATTGTTAACTATATTTTACATTCTAAATGAGGAAATAAGTGAAGTGTAAATCGTCGATTAGATTTTGCTTTTGCTTTCGATGAGCATCAAACTGGCATCACTATATGAAGACTTCTGCTACATGGAGTTGATGTTAGTGGTTGGTGCCGCTTGGATGTGTGCAGGAGTTGGTTACTGTAAGAGGGCAGCTGGCTAATGAGCAATCTCGGTGTTTTAGACTAGAGGTACATGGGACAATTACCACTGAATTGCTACACATGATAAATAATATAATATAGGAGATATGTTTCGTGCCTATATTTATGTATTAGAACCTTTATATCACCAAAGGCTGCGGAGAAATGTTTAGCTTCCGATACCACATTGTTGTGCTCATGGCTGGTCCTCTCTTCTTGCCGATTTCTATTTGACAGTCTCCACTTTCTAAAACGATGACTTGACAAGAGCTCTATTTTTTAATTCATGAGTTGTGCAGGTAGATGTGGCAGAGTTGAGGCAAAAATTGCAAACAATGGATTCTGTACAGAAAGAGGTGGAGCTTCTCCGTCGTCAAAAAGCAGCCGCTGAAGAAGACGCTGTTAATGCTACGAACAAGCCTAGCGGAGGGGGAGGGGGAGTCTGGAGTTGGCTCGCTGGAAATCAACCTGACCCAAAGTCTCTTGCAGTACAGTAGTAGGAGTTGATGGATACGGTTATTAACCCAATTTTTAGAAGATGGTCCGAAGAGCAAATTTGTTCCATTCTTTTAGCATGAAGAAAGGGACCATACCTCCACTTGACCAAAATATCTTCCTCCGAGCAGACTAACAAGCTATGTATGTGTACAAGAGAAAAGAGTGGCGGAAATGAAATTAGAAACAAGTACCTACTGGAATAATATCTTCCTAAAAGATTAAGTAGGACATTGGTGTCCTAGCATGGTATCCGTCAGTAGTCAGTGACCGGATGTGGAAACCTGTTCATAAACCGCTGCTCTACTCTCATTTTTCCTCGCTAGAGCCTTGTAATATTCCATTCCACTTCGCTCAAACTGGATTACGCAGTCAAGGCAACATTGTGTCTCTTTGACTGGATTAGTGTTGGCTCAGTTGATTCAGGTCCGTTGGGCAACAGTGGTGTAAACCCTATATTTGGCACAAGAGCTCTTTTTGTGAGTTATCTGTATCCTGGACATGTTTTACAATATCCAAGTGAGATCGTACACAACCAGACATCAGCTTAACACTGGATGATGAAGTACTACAGAGGGCGATCCTTGTAACTCTCACTTGGAGATTCCCGTTCTAACTTTCAGGGTTATCAATTGGTCCTAGTTCTACACCCAGATGTCATAAACAAAACTAAGAAATTCACTGAGATGCTCCTTACTGAGATCATCTCCTGAAATGCTCTTCAACGCAGCATTCCTTTGCGTAGCCTTCCTCTATATCCCTACTCTTTTGTCTCGCCTACTCAACCATCTATATCTGTGAAAGCCCATTTACGAGTACACACCATGAAGGGGTAGGGGCCCAATTGACGTAGTAAATGGCGGGCTCTCCAGGTCCTGGACAAATTACCTGGACGCGCCACCCCATGAACAGAACTTACTGACCAAATTATTACAGCAAAGAAGACTTAATGGCTCGCTTTGAGTGCAAGACTAGCGTGACTTGCCACCAGCTTTGATTGGTGAGCGATTCTCCATCGCTGTCGGCGGTGCCTTCTTGTATACAGTACATCATCGTACATTAATTTGTAATTTGAGAAAATCTCTCCCATCCCCCCGCCCAGCCTTTCAATTATCCCCATGCCATGGATGCTTTCTGCCAGAGTAGTCTAAGTATGATTGGTAAAGCATCTGGTGGATACTCTCCCACTAACCTGTATATCGTCAAACTTGCCATAATCTATGCGAGTCAGCAGATCTTCACGCATGTCCCCCCAATGTGAGCTCTACAACTACAATGTTGGGATTGTCAAACCTCGTCTAGTGCCTTGAGATTTTCGCTCGTAAGGTGAATGTTCTGACAAGACGCGTAATGTATGTATGAGATATATGTCCAACGGAAGAACATGTTATACACATGAATGGACCAAGTAACAAGGTCTGAAAAGTTATACTGGGTTTTCACATCACAACAGTATGGAAAGAAATGGTAGGAGGTTCGTCAATCTACGATGAAAGATATCAATTATATCTTTTTCGTTTGTTTGAAATATCCGAGTATAATACCAGCTATATGTCTAAGAGATATATACCAAATCACGATGAGTAGCGTCATATACGAGTGATTAAATCAGAATCTATAACTATGAGATGATTTCCACCTTTGTGTTGCCTATATTCTATAACATGCTACATTTTATCATCAATGATTTCTATATTCTATATCTCTATGTTGACATTTTCTTAAACCTTTGCACACAATATGTGATTTATAGAATCCTTTGTTTAAAAGTTTGAATAGAAGGATGGTCATCGTAAATCGAATTACTTAATCAGCTGAGAATGATAGTCTAATATAATCTCGAGTATTTTATTCCTAAACCACGATTCATGAGGAAGGTGTCTTTGGAATATTCTTCATGATGCCATAACCTCCCTCCTAAGCAAAGCAAACTCCTCCTCTAAGAATCAAACTTGATACGTTCGTAAGCTTCTTAGATAAGTTATCCCACAAGGAACAAGGAAGTACTGTCCATTGCAGCATGCTCATATGATTTCTGTAGGTGCCACATCGGACTGTCAGATGAAATTCCATGCGGGCAGATGGTCAGCTGCCATGTTGGACTGTCAGGCGTCGACACCTGTAACGGAGCTGAGTACAGTACCGCTAGATTTGGCCGAACTGAAATGTAACGCCAGCATGTGGGTATAAACTAGTCTTTTCCTGACTAGAAACACCCAAACGGTTCGAACTTTATACAAGACAGCATGAAGTACATGCAGCAATTAGTATCGTATAGATCTTGATTTCGGTCCGCGTGGTTTCTTCGAGATAACAACTGCGGTGCAAACCAAGACCATGACGGTACCCCAGTACGACCACGGCGGGTAAGTTGATGTTACAGTTGAAGGTAATAGACAACAGTACAAAGTAACTAAGTACATAAGTGGCTGTGTACCTACATGGGAAGAAGAACCGTCGGCCTTGAAAGTCAGTTCATCGTCCATCGGGAGGAAGGAAGGGAAGGAGATTGAAGGGAAAGGACGTTTCAAACGGTCTCAATCTGCAAGCTCTCGCTCCTCAACAAAAGAGACGATCATCCGCAGTACAGTGAATTGCGCGCTTGTCTTGACTTGATCACGGTAAGCCCCTGAAATAAAGTCTCGCGATCCTCGATTCTCGTCTCATCAGCGCGTCCTCCATTGGCGATGCTGACATTGCTTTGATCATCAGCTCCACAAACGTGGTCGTACTTGCAATGCGCTGGTTCATGGTTCGATGATGCTCACCGACAATTTTAGGCACATCTTTCCATGACGTAACTGATGTCGCCATTTCGGTACTGATTGCCCGGCCTGCACAGCTGCTAAGCTCGATCCTGGGGCGTTTCCTTCCATCCTTCTCCTCGTCCTCCTCGTAGTGATTGACTACCAGTTAGCTTTCTACGGGCTGCGGCATACGTTTTGATGATTTGCCTGTCAGTTGAGGCGCTTCGGAAACGCATCGTGGAGCCATTCGTTTGCATGTTAGTTTAATATTGGCCACTTCACACGATAGGAGATTGCTATTTGGAATTTTAGGATCCGTCCATTACATTATTCCGAGGACGATAGGGCTTGCTGATGTTATGATTAACACATTTATCTGTGCCGTATGTCTGTTTCCCAGAAGTTTATCCTTCCACCAAACAACGATGGCCACCGTCGTGAGGTTAGCCAAATCGAGCTGATCAGGTGGAAATAGTAGATTATTTCAGAATATAAGTTGTGGTTGGTGATTGTAACTCTAAGTGCATCGAAAGGAGATGTTTGTACGAAATTAGTGAGGTTGGATTAATGATTGGAATACGTGGGTACTCCACTTTCATATCGTATCGGTAAACACCAGTGGAGTGGGAACGAATTGACATTACTTATGTTACTTCCACTTTCTCACTACTTTAGAGTTATTCAGCGGCACTTACAAGAAATGAGAATATGCACTTTACTCAAGAGATGCATTGACCGCCTCGAGAACCTCTACTTACGATAGGAATATCTGGGATATTACAATTTCACGGAATTCGATGATCTGCTCTTTACTCGAGAGAAGCATTTTGACCGCCTCGAGAACCTTCGGTTACGATAGGTACATCTGGGATTTTACAACTTCACGTCGTATAAGTGAACATCGTTGAAGTACGCATCATCCATATTACTTTCACTTCGTTAATCCCGGGAATATATCCAGCGGTACATCCTAGGAATCGGGTTCTAATCTACTCAGATGCATATTCACCGCTTGGTGAACAGCCTAGCGTAAGCTGGGATTTGTATATATTTGGGTACGAGCGAGTATAAACTGTTTACATCACCCCTAATGAAGAGTCAATGTCCGTAATGTCAAGGTACATGTTCTACATAGTTAAAAGGGGTAGTTTCGCTCCTGCGGATGATTTTTTACTATCTTTTCCTGTGTGTAGAACATGAGTAAAGTCAATTCTCCTTTGCACTGTCGACATATTTGAAAATTTATCCGTCTCGGTCTGGGTCGTTGATTTTTCGGGACAAGTTCAACAGAATTTCGTTAGTGGAGTGCAAGGTACAGAAACTGAATGTTTACCCGTCTCGGATGTGGCAGTAGCAATAAGGACCAACATGTGGGGATAAATGTAGCGCACTACATAGCAGAAAGACGCCAGAAATTGGCCGAGATAATCCTTGCTCTGTTTGTGCTCGTGAAATGCTATCCTCGCAAACGAGTGAAGAAGACAATCCAGACCTGTACTCACACTGTAGTTCACCCTGCTCTCAAAATTGGGTGGCATACTAAGAATTTAAGTATATCGTCATCCTTGATAACGAGGTGTCCTCAAAATTGTAATAGATTCGAGTTCTTCGCCGTTGTTAAGATCTCACTGGAGCTGAGCCTAAAACCAGCTATTAGTCGCTAAGCTAGAGGTCAAAAAATAGGACTCATTGAACGTGTCCTGGTCGAGGTGTAATGCTTTTCTACCTGGTTCTGGACAATTAGATAAGGAAGAAGCCCACAAGAGAAAACATTGCAATCGCAAAGACTTGAACACGCATAGCACGGGTAGAGTTATCTGGATTCGGAGCAGAGGGACCGAAAGCTGAGGGCGTTGGAGATATACTCAATGACGCCACCGGAGCGAGAGCCGAATCAGGGCTCGCTGCACGTGGATTTCGACTGTCGTCTGGACCACCGAACTGAGGACTACCCCCTGAAGTAGGGGCTGGAGCTGGAGCTCTGTAAGCTGGAACCACAACATCCACCACAAACTTTTGACCGAGAAGGCAGTGCCCTCGGACACCACAGATGAACCAGTACCTCCCTTCTCTAGGCAGGTTGACGAGGGTCTGGCCGTCCGTGTATGTTGCTATGGGCATCGTAGCTCGGCATCTCCTGAAATCCTCCTCCCCTACTTGCACCACATTGTGCTCACCGGTGGGATACGTGAACACTGCAGAAAGGAAGTAAGTACTACTCGTATCAGCTCAAGGACAACGGGTGGTGATAAAAGGGTTACACTAAAGCTAACATAAAACCATCAACCTCGATGCAACAAGAAGTGTGAGTCAAAATTGGATCAAGGTCTTACGTAATGTGTCCCCAACATTTAGGGTCGACAGCATTGCGGCCCATTCGGTGTAGTTGACCATCCCGGTTTGAGGAACTCTCCAACCTGCGGCACCTCCAACAGCGAATACCTCACCCCGGGTTTTATCCACCAAGCCGACTGCTATCCCCGGAAGAAAGCTGGTGATGGCCATCACTGTCATAAACCTCAACGCGTACATCCTGTCCGCCCGCCTCTCTAAATTTAACTTAAACGTCCGTGGGAGAGATAGTTGTCCACCGGAAGTAGAACTAACCAAATGCACAGGGGCGCACATTGTCAGCATGCTGTGGAAGGGGTGCTTAATCAGCTGGAGTAACTGGGTGCATGTTAAGAGCCCCATCTAAGGTGAGGGTGTGGGCAAGGAATGACAATTGAGAAGAAAGCTTTCAATTGTTTCGAGCAAAAGCAGGTTCCTTGCGGTAGCTGACAAAGTTCAAACTTCAAATTGGGGACGACAACTCTAGATGTAATGCTGATCCGTATGCGAGTCAGACCAAGGGATACTGGGAGATGAGAGCAGAACCCGTCTAGGAGCTGGTGATCCAGAGCTCACTAAATGCATATGAAAGGTAACCAAGATATGCTCAATATGAGAAGTCAAAAGGATAGTTCACTATCTACCTCAAGCAACAAACAGGGACAGCAATTCCGAAGGGTAACAGTGCAGGTTCGTGAAGTAGTAATGAAATGATTGATGGCAGACGGAAACTGGCTAGGTAGGGAAGTGAATACTAGGGCTGGCTACAAACACCTACTGTGTGCGACGGAATCGACAGAGACCTCGGATTCTGCTTGTTGAGAGCCATGAAAAACACACATTGTCGGTATAGTTATTTCGAAACATGCGGGAAACAATTTCGTACCTTCTTCGCGCCATACTAATCAAACTTCACATGTGAATAGCAGAAACACCAACCTCTGTTCAAAGCGATTACCTCACTCCGCACAAACCGTACGCCGTCCGTCCCCTAGTTAGGCTTTCTTTTAGTTCCCCTCAGCTTCAAATGCAAGCTACCTCGGCTCAGCTCACTCAAGCTCTGGCGCTCCTTCTCCCAACCAACGCGTCAACGACAAAATGCTCAGTCCAGGTCCCCAGAGTTCCGCTTCACTTCCCCAACACTCACTTCACAGCAAACCTCCCACAGTTCAAAGAAAGAGAGAGCAAACAAACGACCCTCTCACACTCCCCAGCTTTCCCCGTCGTGGAGAGAGACTGCTTGCAAACAGAAGCAGCGTAGCAGCACCCAGGATAGTCACTCGATCCTTTGTGTGTGTCTGTCTGTCTCGGTGAGTAGTCGCACGTAGACCAAGGCACTAACTCTCTGGGCTCTGCACTGCTCCCATCTGACCCCCGCATTCAATCAATCAGCGCATCTCAACGCCAGGTCTGCCTAACTATTGCTCCTCCCCCCTCTCTGCTCCCGAGGACCACTCTATGGTGGTGCTGTTGGATCATTGAAGAGCGCGAAAAAATAGCGAGGAGAGAGAGTTTGGAGAGAGAGAAATCGTCACTGCAGCAACTAGCAGCTGCAGACAGACAGCACTACTTCGTACGTACAACTTCGTGGTTTCATTCATAACTGCTCTTCCTCGTCCTCCTCGTTATGCAACCAGGGAACCGAACCCCGCAGCCTTCCTCTTTGGTCAGGTATAGAGAGGAAGCTAAGGAAATCTTACCTTTCTCGTGATTCTCCTCCTCTACTCTACTCATCTTTATACTCTTGTCCTTTACTGTACGTTCCTTCCGGCGCCTTTTCCTCTTATCCAGTTCCCTTTGCTCCATCCACTGGCTAATTTAGTGGCCGGCCACCAAATTAGCCATACTAAATTAGATGGGTGAAACTAATCATGGATTCCGTATAAGGCCCCTGTGTAATACAGAAGGTTTTAAATCCCACTTAAGGAGACACCTTTTCACTGAATTGCTAATGCTTTGTATTTACCATGGACTTTGAATATAAGTAAAATGTTTCTATTGACCATGAGTTCCTTGATTCGAAAATCACCAAGGACCTTTATGAGTTTGATTTCCTTAAGACTAATTCCTGTTACTAGAATTAATTAACCATAAATGGACACTGTGGGATTGGACTTCAGGCTAACCATTCGACCCAACCCTCCATTTCTTTCTTATTTTTAAACTCTCCCTGACGAAACATCCATGAGATAAACCGGTAGTTGAAATATTTGTGGCTTTGAGTTTCCCAACCGTTACTAATGATAAATTCATGTCCCTCATCAAGCAGGTTATGATGGCTTCAAGTCGGCCAATTCCCCTTTCCTCAATGTGTGGGCAACCCCTAGGCTACCATGTATTTATGGTTTTGCAAACGGTCTAACTTCTTGCATATTCCAATAAGGCATCATGAGGCAATGGGAGTTGTTGGTCAAAAGAGAAGAAATACTGTCAAGCTTGAATTATCTCGACTTGTAGTTATGGATAGTTCACATGAATATGGAATTTATTCACGTTTGGATATATATTTGGTCCTTTCGTGCTAAATGTGACAAAACATGTAGAAGATACATAAGGCCACGTTTCACAAAGCGTGGGTTTATGAAGCATGCTCGTGATGATTACTAAATTTATGATCCTCACTGAAATTACACTAACCTAACTCATGAATAAAATGAATTGCAGTGCAGATATCCTAGCCCTGGCACGTGCACTTTACAAGCAATTATCTAATACAGTTGAGAATTGGCACACGTCTCAAAAGGATGCTAAACAGCGCTCTCATTTGCTAAGACTTGTAATGTCATTTAGTTCCATTTGGGTAGGATGACGACCCGACATTACCCGACATACAGTGGTCAGCGGTTGCCTGCGTGGCAGCTAGAGACTGCGCTTGCGGTCATCGCAACCACGCCACTACAGTACAGATAGAATACTGTTGACAGGATGACCTCCGATAGAAGGTACTGTAGCCGAAGGTCGAACGGTGGTGGACGGAACCAGCGGATCTATCTTCGACAATGACAGTAGCAGAAACGGCGGCTGTGGCAGACAAAATTCCGACAAAAATTTCGAAGGAACTGCGGCGCAGCCGCGATCACCGCTCATGCATTTTACAGCCCGATTCAGTCGATCTCAGCCGTCGAAGCCTAGGAGTCAATCCTTCCAATGACGGCGTGCTCAGACTGGACAGACACTATCTGTCCAAACCTCCAGGATCTTTCATAGCTACTGTAGCTGCGACGTTAACGCACTTTTCAACGGGAGTTGACGTAGCGTGCCCACGTCGTAATGGAAAGTGTATTTTCTGTTCTCAGGGAGCACTTATCAGGTTCCAGCCACTCCCGTCTGCATTAGAAAAAGAGTTTTCTTTTTCATTTTCTCATCTAACTTTTAGCAATTTACTTGTTCTGTTTCAATATATAAACTTGACCAGATCTGAATTTCATGTTTTGCTTGACCAGTGCTTTTGTTTTGTTATCGTCTGTCAAGCTATGATGTAAATTACCACGTTCTCAAGGTATTATTGAATAAACTTAACATGCAGTGTTTATATCTAAATCCTAAGTGAGAATCCTCTTTCTTGTAAATTAATAGATTTCCAATTTTCATTGCTAGATAGAGGTTAGAGGAGAAGAGCATATATGGTGATTCTTGGCATGTTCATGGAAGTTTCTATTTTGTGAAGTAATAGTGTTCCAATATTGGAAGTGAGAATTCTTTTCTTTGTAAAATTATATTATATATATATATATATATATATATATATATATATATATATATATATATATATATCGGTCACAATATCATAAACTATAGAAGTACAACTCACCCATAAATCATTCATGAATTCTAAACTGCAACAATAATCAAAAAAATTTCAACTTGAATCACACTCAAATCAAATAGGTACTCAATCTTTCATTCAACAATCTGCAATAACTAGACATTGAAAAAAATAAAACAACATCCACTCTAGCTAAGAGACTCCAGTGATGTTCATCGGCCTTTGTACACCATAGCCAAGAACTGAAAGGCTCAACATCATAGTAGTGAGTTCTCTAGAGTTTCACTTTGAAGATATACCTCTATGCTCGACTTAGGTTTCCCGCCCTTACGGCACCGTTGACAATATCTAACAATGCAAATGGTGCAAGTAATGGTGGGTCTCACCATGTGATTAGTAGCCCTAACATGAAATCAGACTGCCAACAAGTAATCCATGAGTAACTACCAAAATACATGTGACTACCAACACTACCACTCTAGCATCCAAGCAAACTAGACTCGACGCTAAAAATGTCATGATAATTGTTGTGCGTATATACATCTCGATCATTGTAAACATCATACACTATAAGAAACACAACTCACACATAAGTTACACATGAACTCTAAAGTGCCAAGTTCTTAAAGGCCATTGACATCATTCTCAAAAGATCAATGCCCGTTGAGAACATGTGCTCACCCATAAGTTTGGATCATCCAAGTCCAAAACTATAATAGCATCTCAACAAATAGCTATAGGTAATCTAGATTGCATCCATAGAGTAGAAAGTAAGGAGAGAGGGATGCTAAGAAGGCTTGCCAATTGAACCAATAGCCCAGGGCTAACCAAGGCAATTAGAGATCCTAATTTCCCAAGTGGTCTCTTTGCAAACTATACTTATACAATCTCCTCTTCACCGTCTGAACCACTCTCTCTGCTCAGCCATCTGCCTTAGGGTGATCTTGAGAGGTAGTACAATGATCAATCAAGGCCTCATCACAAAAGACTCGAAACTCCTCCAAGAACTTTGTACCTTGATCAATCAAAATCTCAAGCGGTGCACCAAAATGACTAAGAACCTAATCCATGAACAAGTAAATTGTCCCTTCACTAGACTTGTCAAGAAGTGCTACCAACTCAATCCACTTGGAGGAGTGCTCCACCATAACCAAAATATACCAATGATGTCTCACACTCAATGATAAATGTCCAACGAAATCCAATATCTAATCGTAACCTAAT
This sequence comes from Lunularia cruciata, assembly GCA_948567375.1. Classification (NCBI taxonomy): domain Eukaryota; kingdom Viridiplantae; phylum Streptophyta; class Marchantiopsida; order Lunulariales; family Lunulariaceae; genus Lunularia; species Lunularia cruciata. Next base: position 16,716,283 of record OX419756.1, read on the forward strand.
CTTATGATAGGTAACGGGTGTAACTATGACATAGGAGCATTAATCGATGCTCTAACTATGTCACAAACCACACATATGGCAACAAACTGTTGTACATTGGTCTGCATACCCCCCACCACAAATAATGACTCTAGAGTAAGCTATATGTACATACTTCATGCCACCAATAATGACTATGGAGTAAGCTATATGCACGCTTTACTCCAAAATATCTTAGCTCTTCATGAGCATGATGGACCAATTATGGTCTCTAAGATGGAAGTAGTATTACTTGCAGTCTACCATCCTCCCAAACACCTTCTTGAAGAAGGTATTTGCCCTCCAATCTAAACCGCTTGGCTCGTCAAAGAACATGGTCTCTCTCCTTGGCCAATTGTGCCACCCACAACACTAGTGCAAAGGTAATATATCATTAAGACATCACCATGAATGTCTTATTAAACTATACCAATATCTCCACACTTTAGATCCATGGCCTCAATAACTTTTCTTGTATGAATTGAGAGAGTTACCACCAAAGCCTCAAAAAAATATACATAAAAAGGTAGATGCATGCCAACCTAGCACCATCTACTCATCTATCTCACCATACCAACGTGCTTTGGTTTGTTCCTCCTAGCTGAGACATGGGTTTCTACACAACCCATCTATCATGATTCACTATTCCAAGTCTATGAATAATGATGAAATCATACTCTTGTAGAATCAAAGCCCATCATGCAAGCTTCTCTGAAAGCTTGTTGGACTCCATCAACCACTTCAGTGGTTGATGATCAATGATGAGATTGAAGGGGTTACCAAATAGGTAACATTAGAAATGTGCTACTACCCATACTTTTGCTAAGCATTCTCCCTCATATGAACTATACTTTGCCTCTATTGAATTGTTGGAGTGACTAACATAGGCTATCACAAACTCCTTCCCCTTATCATTATGTTAGATGATCATTACTCCAATCCCCAACATACTCCAATTAGTATGAACCTGGAATGGTCATCTTCTTATCGGTCTCCAAAGAATAGGAGTAGATGTCAACCTCTCCTTGAGCTCTATAGAAGCTCTCTCTTGCTCATCTCTTGTGTAAGTTTGGTCAGCTTTGTCATGGCCTTGGCAATGGCACTAAATCCTCTAACATAACAGTGATAGAAGTTCATCAACCCAAGGAATGCTTGCACTCTACTCACATGCTAAGCAATATGTGTAATAGCCTCCACCTTGGTCTGTTGAACACCAAGGCCCCCAAGGTAGATTGTGTGACCCAAATGCTCAACCTACTTGTGGAAGAATCTACACTTCCCAAGATATAATCTGAATCTATGAGATCTCAATCTCTCAAACACCTCCAAAAAATGTCTCTCATGCTCTTCCACAATAGTGCTATAGACCAAAATATCTAACCAATATAGCACCAAGCAAAATCTAATCCTACTAGGATCTTATCCATGACACTCTAGAACTTAGCAAGAGTGTTCTTTAACCCAAATGGTAAGAACCTCCACTAATATAATACATCCTTAACATGAGGATCAATAGCCCAAAATGTTATCTTGGACTTGTCCTCCTTCTTGATTGGCAACTAATGATATCCTACTCAAAGATCCAAAGTACTAAAGATCTTTGCATGCCCAATCACATCAAAGATCTCCTCTAGTGTAGGCATGGTATACCAATCACCCTTAGTATGTTGGTTGATAGGAAGGTAATCTCCACACATCCGCCTATCTATGTAGTTGCCATGTATATCCTTCTTGGCCAGCATCATTATAGTTGAAGCATACTCTCTACGTGAAATCTCCACCAAGCCAACCTCAAAAAGGTCTCTACTCTGACTTTGAATCAATACTCTTTCTATGTTATTATATCTATAGGGATGTCAAAAAATTGGTGTATCACTAGCAAGCTCAATCCAAATACCATGTCCTTTAACTCAAATCCTTCATATTGAAGATGAAACAACTCATGTAGCTCTTTAAGAACCTCCAAACTCTCTATCTTTCCTCTCTTATAAGCTTGGGTCCAAGATCTGGCTCCCAAGTATCCTATATATGTAGAAGTGGAAGACATACTAATTGGTTACTATACTAGGCCCTTAGGAGTAGTAATGCCATGCCCTTGACCAGTGCTCAACCTTAGTGTGGAAAACTCCTTCCAAATTGGTTGCAAGCTCCATACATCCTCTAGTTGCATCTCAAGTAGACCACGCTCACACAGATGGACCCCAAGTAGACCACTCTCACTAGTAACCATTGGTTGTGTCCCAAGAATACCATGCCCACTTGGTCTATCACTCCCAAAATGTGCTTGAATTGTCTTGATAGGCACAAAGCTCATGAATATCTGAGTAGTGATGCCTATCAAGCACATCCTATGTTGCTCTACCAAGCCAAGGCTCACAATGTAGGTCACATAGTTCAAGTCTACAACTTGACCTGACACTTGATGCTTGGATGCTTCTTACATTATTGTAATAGTGGTCATATTAGTACAAAAACCCATCATACCCTTCCTCTCATCGGTGTTGGGCTTCACCAATTGCCATAATTATGAGTGCCAAGCAAGTCCAAGGCCTCCCTCTCAAAAAGCATGGGAGTCTAAGAAACTCATAAGTGTGGGTAAGGTAGCTTTGGGCTATCCAACAAGGTTCAAAATTGCCGTAGGTGACCTATTAGCCACTACCATTGTTTAGGACTAGTGCACAACATCCAAAATATCATTAACAATAAGGTGGTCTAGTTGTTGAATCCCATCATAAGTACACTATAAAAACTCTCTAGGTAAGAGGGTCGTCCACCAAAAACAAAGACAATGAGCCCATGATTCCACTCTAATTGCAACCAAAGATATTGCAAGTCCCATCCAAGAATAGACTTGATGTGTACTTGCCACCACTTGGATGCAAGAATCACCCATCAAAGGAATATTCTCCAAAATGTAAGCTAGAGAAACAGATTGATGAACTTAGAGATGTTGTAGTATTAATCTCCCAAAACATACCATAATGAGGATCTTGGAGACCTTGACCTCGGCCAATATGGGTATGTCCTTGACATGGCTATCCAAAAATCACCACAAAAAATAGGATCATGTCTAAATCCTTTGCTCTCAACAAGGAAATGTCTACAAGTAGGGTCTTTTGGTATCCCTTGACTATTGACATTGGTAATATCTCAAGATATAGATAGGCCAAGTGTGCCATATGATGTAGAGAGACTTGCTTGGCAATCTCATCTCTCTCTACATACAAGTACCTCTATACTTGTATACTTGCCCACAATACCACAACTAGTCCAATGTTAATCCCACCAAACAACTCCAATACTCATACTCTCTCCAGTGGATACTACCAAGTAATGAGTGTGGTATCCAAAGGTGATAATGTGATAGATTCCAGAGGCTCATTCTCACATTGGTCTCCTAGTGGTACAAAGGTTCCACTCCAAGCTTGTTGCACTAACTAATCTACATGTTGCTGCAATACCTCCTCAAAAGTCCACAATGGAATATCCAAGGTGGATAGAACCGTCCCACTTGTACTCCAAATCCAAGTGATCTCTTCTTGTATTGGAGTATCCTCTACATGAGTGTTCTCCTCCAATAAGTCACCAAGCCAAGTAACAACCACTAAAAGCTAAAATTAATACCATGGTCCTTGACTATAGTGAACCAAGACTGCCACTACTAAAGCATACTAATAGGTGACATACCCATCGCTCACTTGACTGCCAACCTAGTCTATATTGAAAGAGGTTGTCTCCTCCCAATAGTCAATATTGAAACCCATGGGGTATAACACTACTCCATCAATTAGCACATCATATGACTCTATTATTGTCACAATGGCTTGAACTCTCACACAAAGCTATTAGACGGATGACCAAGTTGAATCTGGAAAATGAGCTCTCTACATGTGATGTATTGCATAGAACCACTCCTAGAGATATTTGGACCTAAAATGGGCACCTCTCCACATCGATCTTCTGTAGCTCCAAATTGACAACTATAGTCTTTCCCAACATAAAGGGCTACACAAAGTTTAATAAGATCTTGTGTGGTGTATAGACCTTCCTTGAAGGTCCCACCAAATAGAAAATTCCCCTTTGGTTATCCAATAAGACAACTCCAAGTGTGAATTGTAACACCCATTTGTGCATGTGTGTGGTATTGTGATATTTAGCTTGGTATTACAAGTACTTAAGAGATATTATTTATATAAAGATAAAGGATGGTTCTATATTAGTCATGGTTAGCTAAAGTTAGTCATAGCTAAGATAGAGGGGACTTTACTTTAGAGGAAGTAGAAAAGATGAGCACCACTATTTTGGATTTTAGTGTGTTGACTTGGTATTATTCCTAGGTGTTTGGCTTTGAGGAAAGAGTTGAGAACTCTTGGGCCCACAAGCCTTTTTGTTTTGGATTCTTTTTTAGTCCAAGGATAGCCCATGTGAAGGAATCCTTGACTTAGTGGTTGGGTCAAGATAAGACCACATGCTTAGGGGAATATGCCCATATGAAAGGATATTCCTTTCTACTTTTTGACTTTACTTGACTTTTAGTTTAGTAACTTGAGTTACTACGGTAATTAGTAACTTTGGTACGTAACTATTTCACAAGTATATAAACAAGGGGTGAGGAAATACTCATTATCCTTTCATTTGCAACTATCTCTCTCTCATTGAGTTCTCTAGTGAGCAATGTCTTGAGTCTTGGAGTGTTAGCCTTGGAGGAGTATGATGGAGTTGGGGTTCCTTGCCTTCTTAGTCCATGGTGCGTTACCATAATAGCCATCAGAGGTTCATCCTGAGTGAGAGACAGGCCGGCTCACATTTTTGGTTCCATTGCTGGGACCTCTCTAGAAGGCAAGATAATGTTCCGTGTTCAATTCTACATTAGGCAGAAGGAGGCTATGAGAGCTCACTTGGAGAGAACATTAGGAGAAGAGAGGGCTGAACTTATGTTATAGAACCAATATCTATTTGTATACCTTGTAGTTCATTATGATATCTTTGAGGTGATTTTGTACATCTTGTACACATGAGAAGAATTGGAGAGATTGTGTGAGGTGGATTGCAGATTTTGGGGATTAAGGTGATTTTGGGCAAAATATCAAGTTTGAGATCTGGACTTGACATTTCTACACATGATAGCTTAGGTTATCTTTCAATTATCACACTTGAAATTATTGTGAGAGCTACTATGCGCATTGGGCTAGAATTTTTGAAAGTTGATAGGGTAAAGTGCCTCGCAACTGCATGCTCTCTAGAAAAATTGTACAGAGTCTGACATTTCTTCAATTTTCATTGAATTGTCGTGAAAATTTCCAAGAAAATTAAGTGCATTTTATCCTACTTGCTACCACAAATATTAGAGAGAGATTGTTTTTGTGCAAGGAGTTATGAGTTTTTGAAGTGAGGGAGGTGATTTTCAAACCAAATCTTAAATATGTGTGCTAAATAGAAAGGTGTCTAGGCCAAATGGCTCGATGAAAAGATCTGAAATTTTGTAAGGAAGGATGACCTAGAGTTGTGATTAAGTGTGAAAAAATTCAAAGGACTGTGATGTACTGGTTGGGAGATTTGAGTGACATTGTGAGGAAGGGTCAATTCTGCAGAGTGGAGATCTCATGCATGAGGAGTTTAAGATCAACAAAAAGCATGTTTGAGTGTTTAGATTCATCTTGGGAACATGGAGGGTCATCAAGAGTGGAAATTGAGATTATGCAAGGTTCCCCAAGGGTTTGAGGTGATTGTAAGGGTGGATTTGAGGAAAAGAGAGTTTACAATAGAATTTGAAGAGAGTGTTGAGAGGATACAAAAACCTACACCACTTGGAGGAAAGAGTGAGTCTAAGTATTTTCTGTGTGGAGAGAAGGGACATAAGGCAAGTTCATGTACATTGACCTTTGAGAGCAAGAGATTGAGGGAAATGAGAGGCTTACTTGACTTGGGTTTGCATGTTGGACCTTCTTCACCAAGATTGGGAGGGAGAAGATCTAAGACCAAGGAGTTGTGTGAGGTTTGTGGAGTTGAAGGACTTCCAAAAGGACATGAGTGTAGTGGAGTAAAATCACTTTTGGAGACTTTGGTGAAGGATCTTGGAGAGAGTCTTAGTACAGCTACAAAAATACTACCACCTTCATTAGCTAGTTCTCAAGATTAGTGATGGAGATAATCTTTCAACTTATGGATAAACTATCCATGAGGGTTTGATTAATATGCACTCTAGGATTTGATGTTGCTATAGAAATCTTGGAGCAACTTGAACCTTTTGTGTTCCCTAGGGTGGATTACTCTCAAATGGTGTTAGTCATGTATATACTCTATTAGTAATAGAGTGAGAGAAAAGAAAAAAAATTGAGAGAAAAGAAAGATAGTGAGGGGTTAAGATGAGGAAACTTCCGGTTTTCTTTGGCAAGGATGGAGAAGATGTGGAGGCCTTTGTGAGAGACTTCAAGAGAGCTTTCATAGGAAACAATGAGAGGAGGAAGAATGAGTGGGCCTCATTATTACCAGATTTCTTTGAGGATGCAGCACTTACATGGTATGAGTTAGAATACCAAAAGAGAGAGAGGAGAGATGGGGAAGAGGAGTCTTGGGAGACTTTGACTTTAGCACTCATTGAGAACTTTCTTCCTGATGAGAGTTATGAGAGATTGATGAGTGCGGTTACATTTCTCAAGCAAGGAGATGGAGAGAAAGTGAGAGTCTATGTGGAAAGAGTGGAAAAATTAGAGTCCAAATTTTGCATAGTGTTGAGGAAGAGTGGAGATGATGTGGAGACTACTATGATTGGCATAGGGGCCATGCTCACCAAGAATTTTGTGGGAGGATTGAGACCACAAATTAGAAGCAAGGTGAGATATGAGAAACCTTCTTCCAAGGTTGAAGCTATCAAGATTACAATTCGTATGGAGGACAGTTTGGAAGGGGATGAGAGTGATTTGGTGGTGAAGGAGGTTGTGTATCCTCCTCAAGGCTACAAGTATGGTGGACCTTCTGATACTTTGGTGGCAAGGGTTGCACCACAAGAAGTGGTTGCTCCAGTTTTTGCACCTCCACCAAAAGATCCACTTCAAACCATCTGTAAAAGACCAAATCCAAGGAGAGAAATAGGAGAATGGAAACTCACATTGGGACACTTGAATGAGAGAAAACTCCAAATGCCTAGCATGAGCTTTGGCTTTGGTATTAATAGGTAACATACAAGGCCCTTGAGAAGCTTCTCAAGAAGCCTCCTCAAGCCGCTTTCTTAGAGTGCAAGCCAAGTTAACTAGGAAGCTTCTCAAGAAGCTTCCTTCTAGAAGCCGCCTACTTGGCGTGCAAGCTAAGCTAGTTGGAAGCTTCTAGAAGCTCCTTCTAGAAGCTACTTACTTAAGGTGCAAGCTAAGTTAACCGGGAAGCTTCCTAGATACTTCCAGAATATTCTAGGCTACTTTGTCTTATGTGCTACTTCGTAAGCCCGACTAACTTCGTCGCTAAACTCCATATTGTTACATATTCCCCTGCCACTAGTTGGTGACGTCCTCGTCACCAGTGAAGCTTTGAATTCTTGGATGGCCGTTTGTGCATTTTGGAGGTGAGAAAGAGGCTCCTAGGTGGCATCATGAAGGGGATATCCTTTCCAAAGGACCTTGTACTCCGTATGTTGGCGATGGCCTCATTGGATATGGCGACGCGCAAGGATACAATCAACTTCATACTCTTCATGATCATTGATAGGGATAGGAAGAGGGGGAGGTTGGACTCAAGAGGAAAAGGAAGAGGGGTTAGGAACAAAGGGTTTCAACTTAGAAACATGAAAGACAGGATGGATACGCATGTGACAAGGTAAGGCAAGTCGATAAGCAACAAGAGAGACAATTTGGGTGATATCAAAGCGTCCTATCCATTTAGGAGCAAGTTTACAAACTTGGGTACCAAGTGGGAGAGGGAGGTTACTAGAGACTTTATCACCAACTTCAAAGGTAAGATCACGACGATGGTGGTTCGCATATTGTTTTTGGCGATTCTGAGCAACAAGGAGGTGAGACTTGGCTTATTGGAGCGATTGGGATATAGTGGTCAAGAATATGGAAGTATGAGGAACCTTAGATGGAGGGAGAGCAAGAAGAGAATCTGGAACAAGTGGATCTTGGCCAAAATTGAGAAAGAAGAGAGAAAATCCGGTGCTTGCTTGTTTAGAATTATTGTAGGCAAATTCTACAACTACAAGACATTCATCCCAATTGGTATGGTGGACATTGACAAAGGCCCGCAACATATCCTCCAATGTATGATTTGCACGTTCGGTTTGTCCATCAGTTTGAGGATGATAGGTTGTGGAAAAAGCAAGCTTGGTGCCAAGTATCTGGAAGAGTGCTTGCCAAAACTTCCTGGTAAATCAAGGATCACGGTCAAAGATGAGTACACGTGGCATCCCATGATGCTTGAAGACATTGTTGAAGTAGATTTGCGCTAAGGTTGGAGCATCCACGGTATCATAGGTTGGTGCCAAGTGAATTTGCTTACTAAGCTTATCCATAAACACCACAATTGCGGTGTGTCCTTGTTTTGTCTTTGGCAAGGATATGATGAGATCCAAGCTCACATGCTCCCAGCAAGCGGATGGGATGGTGAATGGTCTCACACAATCTGACAAATTCTAACACAATCTGAAAAATTCTTGAACATCTCGTGTCATGTTGGGCCACCACCATTGATGTTAGAGGGTACTCAAGGTCTTGTCCACACCCATGTGACCAACGATGGGTAAATCATGGGCTTCTTGAAGGCGCACAAGTCAAAGATCACCTTTGGCTGGAACATAGATCCGGTCCGCATGGAATAGAAAGTCTTCCTTGAAGGAGAAGGTATTGTACTCCTTGTCACATGTTGTTAGACGACCATGTACCATTTGGAAGAAGGGATCTTGTTGTAGAGCTAACCAAAACTTGCTATGGATCTTGGGGACCATTGACACCGTCATAATTGCTGCCACGATGAAAGGAAGGGACTTCAAATCAGGTTGTCATGAAAGAGCATCAGGGATGACATGGAACCGACCTGGTTTGTACTCAAGTTTGATGTTGAACAATTGAAGTTGCTCTTCCCATTGATGATGTTGACCCTTCATGTGCTCCAGGTGTAAGGTCTGCAACAATGGCTTGTGATCAATTTGCATGATCACTTGTTTCTCCAAGAGATAATGCCTCCATACCTTGGTGGTATATACCATTGCAAGTTGTTCCCGATCTCGAGCAGAGTAATTTCTTTCAGCTGTATTTAGTCGGTGAGACACAAAGGCAATGGGATGTAGTCCATCTAGAAATTCTTGTTGCAACATAGCTCCAATTGCAAAGTTAGAAGCATCAAAATCAACCACACAAGGTAGTTGAGGATCATATGGTTGAAGAATGTGTCTTGAAGACACCATATGTTTCAACTTCTGGAATGCTTCTTCATGTTTGGTGTTCCACTAGAAGCTCGAGTTCTTTCCCAAGAGGTCAGTCAATGGTGCAGCAATATGAGCATAATAGTGGATGAACCGCCGGTAAAAACTGGTCAATCCATTGAATGCATGTACTTCTGTAGCATCCTTTGGGGTAGGCCAATCAGTAATGGCCTTGATCTTCTCTTCTTCCATCTTGATCCCCTCTAATGAGATCTTATGATCCAAGAAGGTAACCTCCTTCTGCCAAAAAGCACACTTCAACTTCTTGCAGTAAAATTTCCATTGTCGTAGTTGTCTTAGGACTTCTCGCACATGATTCACATGTTCTACCTCTATCTTGCTATAGATTAAGATATCATCCAAGAACACCACCACTGACCAATCCAATAGTCCATCTAACACCCAATGCATCTGATCCATGAAGATTGCTGGACCATTAAGGAATCCGAAAGGTAGAACTCTCCACTCAAAATGTCCATACCTTGTGCGAAAGGCAATCTTTTGCACATCCTCTCTATCAATCAAAATTTGCCAATAGCCGCTACAAAGATCCAACTTGGAAAAGTAGCGTGCTCCACTTAGTTGATCAAGTAAGTCATCAATCTGAGGCAAGGGATATGCATTCTTCACGGTTTGCTTATTGAGCCCACGGTAATCAATATAGAAACGAAGTCCTCCATCCTTCTTTGGAACAAATAGTACCAGTGCTCCCCAAGGAGAGGTACTATGTCGTATGAAATCCTTCTCCAACAACTCTGTAAGTGTTGTTTGCAACTCCTCCAACTCCTTTGGTGAGAGCCGATAGATTGGTCTACTCACTGGAGTACTCCCTGGCAATAACTCGATCTTGAAGTGCATACCTTGATCGGAGGGTAATCCCTTTGGCAAATCATTTGGAAACACATCTACAAACTCTTGAACTATCCGATCAACCATTGCTTGATGCGGCACTTGGCCCTCCTCAGATTGTTCTTGTGCAATTGGCTTGATCCACACCGCAAATACAGACTTATCTTCCTCCAAAGCTTGCTCTATGGCTGCTTCCTTAACAAACTTCCCTTCTAGGGACTCATCTCTCTTCCAAGCTTGCTCCATGGTTGCCTTCGTGGCAAACTTCCCATCTTGGGACTCATCTCCCTTCTAGATTTGCTCTATGGCTACCTTCTCGACAAACTTCCCATCTTAGGACTGACTATTCTTAGGTGTCTTACTCAGAGGTGCTAGACAACCTAATCGGAAATTCCTACCTTGGTGTTGTACTTGAATTTGGCGTTGGGTCCAATCGAATTGAACCTTATGACATTCAAACCAAGGTAGACCCAGAATGATATCATAGTGTAGAGGTGCCACTACAAACCTCATACACTCCAAATACTCCTTCCCAATCTCGAAGGTAACAAGATGCAAGGTGCGGAATGCAGAACCCTTTCTACCATTTGCTATCATCAAACTACTTCCAATCGTTGGCTTGATAGGAATACCCAATTCCTTTGCTACTTGCATAGACGTGCAATTCTTTGAACTTCCAGAATCAACCAAAATCCTACAACCCCTATTAGATATCATACCTTGCAAGTGAAGCATACTTGCATAGGTCAAGCTTTCAATCCCATTGGAACTAATCAAGCTCCCAGTAGGCGGCTCAAAATCTCCTATTGGGATTCCTCGTTTCCTTGATCATTCCGCTCCACAACCTCCACTTGGGCAACTTGTTGAGGTCATCCATTCTTAAGTGGACATTCAGCAATGCGATGCCCCAACTGGCGACAATAAAAACAACCACCATTTTGTCACAGTTTCTCCCTGTCTGCCATGCCTAGTGGTCTTTGTTGAATTGCATCAATCTCCATTGGTGCTGGCTCCTCCACTTGTGTGTAGTGTATTGGTAGGCTTTGTGGGGGTCGAGGTCGAGACCAAGTTGTTGCCACCAAGGAATCAAAATGTTTGGCCAACCGCATGGCTTCCTCCAAGTGTTGTGGCTCTCGCATGGTTACCTCTAATTTGGTTCTTACCTTCAAGCCCCTCAAGAAACGATCCAAAGCTTCATCTTCCAAAATATCTGGAATTTGCATGATGGTGTTTTGGAACTGTGTGTATAACTTCTTATAGAGCCAATCTGTTTCAACTCTACCAACTTATCTCGTGCAGCTCGTGTGACATTTATAGCTTGGAACTGATTGATTATTGCGCTCTTGAATTCTACACATGTCAAGATCGATGCAACCATTTGTCGTTTGGCTTGCTCCACTCAAAATCTCCACCATAGCTTTGCTACTCCATCCAATTGGCTAGAAGCCAAGAGAATCTATTTTTGCTCATCTTGTAGATTGGTAGCTTCAAAATAACAGTCACAATCAAACACAAAATTCTCCACTGCACCCGAGAGATTCTTGTCTTCAAATACCTTGGGTTTAGGGAATCTGATCCGATCTTCTCCTTCTCGAATTGGTACTCTCTCCACCTTCTCTTGTTGTCAAAGATCTCATTCATCCAACAATCGAGTAAGGTGCTCGATTTGTTGTTGCATAGCAAGGATAACATCAGGTATTGCCACCATGGTTGCTCCTCTATCACACCATTCCCAATCTATCTAATTTATTAACATATAGAAACAACACGTCCACCGTTCTCCATAAGTTACAACCGGAAGCACCAAGGGTTCCTCAGATATGGTGATCATATGCAAAAAATCTTGTCCAAAGTGCAAGGTGATGAACTGTGTGAAATGATGCTTGGGTAGTATTTGGACGTGAAAATCCCAATGGTTTGGTGGAAGTGGATTTGGTGGTCCATAAATTCCATCCATCCCATTCTTGCTCTGATACCAATGTAAAAAACCAAATTCGAGGAGAGAAATAAGAGAATGGAAACTCACATTGCGACACTTGAATGAGGGAAAACTCCAAATGCCTAGCATGAGCTTTGGCTTTGGTATTTATAGGTAACATACAAGGCCCTTGAGAAGCTTTTCAAGAAGCTTCCTCAAGCCGCTTTCTTAGAGTGCAAGCCAAGTTAACTAGGAAGCTTCTCAAGAAGCTTCCTTCTAGAAGCCGCCTACTTGGCATGCAAGCTAAACTAGTTGGAAGCTTCTAGAAGCTCCTTCTAGAAACTACTTACTTAAGGTGCAAGCTAAGTTAACCGGGAAGCTTCCTAGATACTTCCAGAATATTCTAGGCTACTTTGTCTTATGTGCTACTTCGTGAGCCCGACTAACTTCGTCGCTAAACTCCATATTGTTACACCATCACTGAACAACTTGCGGATCTCAAGATCAATGTGGTGCAACTATGGGAGAAGAGAGAGGTGGATCAAAATTTAGGGAGAGGGCTAGGAGTTATGGAAACTATCCATATAGAGGAGGTCAACCAGCCAACAATTTCAATGATAGAAATTGTTTTGGTTGTGGAGGAAGAGGCCATATCCAAAGGAATTGTCCAAATTCCACTTACCATGGAGGAAGGGGTTATGAGGGAGCCAATAGAGGGAAAGAGGGAGGTAGTGAAACCCAAGTGGCTCCTAATCCCAACAAAGGTAAGGGGATAGCATCCATAGATGTGGTTGAGAGCAAGTATGAGAAGGGAGAGTGCTCAAACTCCAAGGGTCTTAATTTGGAGCTTTTGGCACAAGAGAAGAAGAGAGCTCGTTTTGCAGAGGATATTCACTCTTCTCAAGGATTTACTTCAAGCAAGGATACTCCTATGTCTACTAGGAGCACTCGCACCTCAACACCATCAACAACAAAGACTCCAAGAAAGAAGTTGGGGATGGAGGACTTCTTGATCTCAAAGCAACAATGGAACTACAATGTGTTGGAGGATGTTGGTAGTCACAAGGCTAACATCATAGTGGGCCAATTGATTGCTTTGAACCCTAACTTGAGAAAGGAGCTTAGAGGTGGTTTGAGTTCTACAATGAGCAAGAGGAAGAAGAAGGCAAAAGCTCCAGTATCAATGGGGGTGGTAGATGCCAAGCCAGCACCATGGGAGGCTTGTGAATATGCCTCCAAGATTGATGTGAGAGTGAATGGTCACAACATCAAGGATGCATTGGTTGATGGAGGATCAGCAATAAATGCCATGTCAGAAAGGTTGATGAAGAAGACCTTCAACATTTGTGGTGAGCATGGCAAACAAGCAACAAGTTCGACCAGTAGGGGTGATGGATAAAGTGATAGTTTTAGTTATGGGAGTTCAAAATCTCATGACTTTCCAAGTCTTGAAGGATTCAAGCTATGACTTACTTCTTGGGAGGCCATGGTTGAGAGCAGCACACACAACTGATTGATGGCACAAAGGGTACTTGAGAATTGGGCCATCAAACCATAGAGTCATAGTTCTTGTGACTAACACCACCAACACTTCACATTCACATACACCATCTTCTGATTATTGGGAATCAGATTGTGAAGAAGGAGCTTCAGGTGTGGACACAAGCATGGAAAAGGAGACTTCCATGGAGGAGGATGAATCTGAATCTGATTCAGATGTGTATCCTTTGTGTGCTAGGGATTTTGCACCTAAGCTAGAGGTTTTGAAGGACCCAGATAAATCACCATTGACACGTGAGGAGGTAGAGAGAAGGTTATCTACCCTCAAGTATGGTCCAAATGTTACCAAGGAGGAGAAGGTGAGATTTGAGGAGATTTTCTGCAAGTTCATCCATGTGTTTGCTTTTAGTTACAAGGATTTGAAGGAAGTCACCTTGGAGGAGCACAAGATAGAGGTGGAGTCACATGCAAGACCAATCCGCCAAAAGCAACATCGCATTAGCCCACCAATATCTTTGGTTGTGAAGGAGGAGATTGATAAGCTCAAGGAGGCTGGATTTATCTTTGAGGTAGAGAATTCAGAATGGGTGTCTCCAATTGTCATTGTGAAGAAAAAGAATGGCAAGCTTCGGGTATGTGTGGATTACAAGAAGCTCAATGCTGTTACCAAGAAGGACTACTACCCATTGCCATTCATTGATGAGATCTTGGAGGAGGTTGCAAGTCATGAGAGGAACAATTTTGAAGATGGTTATAGTGGATATAACCAAATCAAGATTGCACCAGAGCATCAACAACTCACCACATTCACCACACCTTGGGGAACTTACTCTTTCAAGGTCATGCCTTTTAGGTTTTGCAATGCTCCAGCCACATTCCAATGGTTCATGAACAAGGTATTTGAACCTTTCATTGGGAAATTTGTGAGAGACTTCATTGATGACTTTTGTGTCTATGGGAGCAAGGAGGAGCACTTTGAGCACCTAATCAAAGTCTTGCTATGCTTGGATGAGGCAAATGCATCACTCAACCTAGAGAAGTGCATTTTTGGATGTGAAGAAGGTCTACTTTTGGGGCACATCATCTCCAAGGATGGAATAGCAGTTGATCCTAAGAAGGTGAGGAAAATCTCAGACCTTCCATTCCCTTCAAGCTTGACAAAGTTACGCCAATTTTTGGGGATGGTTGGATACTATAGGAGGTTCATCTTCTCATTTTCCAACAAGGCTTATGCATTGATCATCTACATGAAGAAGGGTATAGATTACATGGTGATTTTGGAAGACAAGGAGGCTCTCAAAGCTTTTGAGGAGCTCAAGCAATCCCTTGTTGTAGCTCCAATTCTTGCTAAACCTGATTGGAGTAAGCCTTTCATCCTCTACACTGATGCTTCTAATGTAGCTATAGGATGCACTCTTAGTCAATTAGACCAAGATGGGCATGATCATCCAATAGCTTATGCTAGTAGGCAGATGGTTTCAGCAGAGAAGAACTACTCTATCACGGAGAGAGAAGGGTTGGCAATGATCTTTGGTCTCAAGAAGTTTAGACACTACTTGATTGGAGGGAAAGCCACCATTGTCACGGATCACAAGGCTTTGAAGTACATCTTCAACAAGCCTAATGTTGAAGGGAGACTAGCAAGGTGGATGATATTCTTGTCTGAGTATGACTACACCATTGAGGATAGGCCAGGAAAGAAACATGCAAATGCTGATTTGTTATCTAGAGCCTATGATCATGATGGAGATGAGCCAGTGGATGATTCCTTCCCGGATGAGGAGCTCATGACAATCTCAATCACTCAAGAGGTTCCAATGGAGTACAAGGAGATTGTGGATTTTGTGACAAGAGGTAACTATCCAGAAGGGATGCATGTGAGGGAGAGGAAGGCCCTTGCAGCAAGATCTAGACCTTACACAATGGTGGAGGATATTCTTTTTCACCAAGGAGCAGATGGTCTACTTCAAAGAGCAGTGGGTAAGGAAGAGTCTATCCTACTCATAAAGGAGTTTCATGAAGGTTTAGTATGTGGAGGACACTTTGCAAGAAAGGTGACTGCTTTCAAGATTCTAGATGCAGGTTACCATTGGAGAGGGATTTTCAAGGATTGTCTTGATTATTGCAAAACTTGTCATGTTTGTCAAGCTTTTGCTAGAAAGTCTACATCCACTCCACCACTTAGATCAATTCTATTGCTAGGACCTTTTTAGAAGTGGGGAATCGATTTTGTAGGTCCTCTCAATAGAACCCCAAGGAACAATCGGTACATTGTGGTAGTTACTGATTACCTTACCAAGTGGGTTGAGGCTAGACCATTGAGGGACAAGAATGAAGATGAAGTGGGTAGATTTCTTTATGAACGCATTATCACTAGGTTTGGATGCCCTTTGGAGTTGGTTTTTGATAGAGGAGGAGAGTTTACAGGAAGCATTACTATAGCCATGCTACAACATTTCTCTATCACACATAGAGTAACTACATCCTATAAGCCAAATTCCAATGGCTTGGCAGAGAGAACCAATCAGACCTTGTGCATGATGTTGGCCAAAGATGCAGAAATGGAGGGGGCTAAACATCATTGGGACAAGAGGATTCATGCAGTTTTGTGGGAGTATAGGACAACCATGAAGACTTCCACTGGATATTCTCCATTTCAATTGGTGTATGGTATTGAGTCTACCTTACCTATTCACTTTGATCTTCCTACCTTCCAAAGCATTCATAGGAGATTGAAGAAAGCACAAGGAGGTGATTATGGTGCCCACATTTTTAGTTTTTTTCAAAATAAAGGAGAAGAAGTGTATAAAGAAGTCGGATTGCGCCTGTATGGCCGAAGAAGGCGAAGAAAAGAGTCTTTGGGGTGAAACCCAAAGTAAAGTGACTTTGGGTCATAAGGCAAAGTACTCGGAAATGCCCTATCAGCATACAACCCGAAGTAAAATGTCTTCGTATCAAGGGGAGCTCAACCCGAGGCAAAGACATTCTAACAACCTTTTGTCGAGGCAAGAAATTCAAGAAGGGGCCGTTTAAAAACTGGCGGCCCATATGCATGAAGGTTTATTGACAGTGATAGGTGCATGCCGGAGGTGTGATTTCTTGGTAGAAACTTGAAGTGACGGAAGACGAAGAAGCGCAACTCTATAAAAATCAAACTTGCAACAACGAAATGTCGAGTAATTTTCCTTTGCCGTTGAGAAGTCGTCTTGCAGGTGATCAGGGAAGGGAAATAGAGTTGGAATCGTGTTAGTGCGCAAGGGAGAAGTCGCAAGAGTGAAATTGAGAGAGAGTGAGAAAGTAGAAGAGATGGGAGGAGGAAAGAAGAACTCCAAATTTGTAGTGAGAAATCATGCGATTCGGAGGTTAGACGTGATAGCAAGAATCAAAGTCTTGAGCCGACTTTGGATCACATTTTTGGCATTGAACTGGAATGTAAGTTTTCCAGGATTCATGATAGAAATCATCAAGAGTAAGTGTCTCAATGGACCCGAGGAAGAAGGGAAGAGAGGAAATCCGGCTCGCTGGACAGAGTCGGATTGGAGACTCGTACTCGGGAAAGAGGCAGGCTTGGAGCAAGGAGCCACATTCTTGGGGAAAGGAAAGATAGCTCAGGAAACTCAAGAGGTGAGAGATGCTTTCTCATCGAAGAGAACGAAGAATGGGTATAAAGTTGAGAGTTACAAGGATCCAGTGAAGAGAGGGATCGTGAGTGCTCTCATGGCAATCTTGAAGCCGGAGATAACAACTTATGTGATGAAACACCAAGCGGTGTTCTTCCATAAGTTGTTTGCAGGAGAATCTATAAATTGGGTGAGGTGCTTCCATGGGAGGACGAGACAGATGGTGTGGAATTTGCGGGATAAGTCGCCACCACACTACATCGTGCCATTTGCAGCACATTTTTACCTCGGGTTGAATTTGCTCAACTCGGCGGAGCAAAACAGAATGGTGTCTCACTTCCATCCCGACTTGAGAAGAGAAGTCGACGTGAAGGAACAACAACACATTCTCCAAATCCGTAGCACAGATGAATACTACATGAAGATGGGTAAGAGCGTGGAGATAGAAGCGAGCACTCCAAAATCAAAGAAGAGGAGTCAGCAAGGAGAAGCCAAAGACAGCAAGAAACCTCAGAAGGTGCAAAGAAGTAACCTGAGGCAAAGTATGATGGTGATTGAGTCAGAGGACAAAGACTCAGAAGGAGAGACTGAGCTCAAAATGGGAGACTCGGAACATGAGGAGGAACCTGAGCTAACATTGCAAAGCAGAGATACAAGCAGTGATAGTGATGAAGGGGGAGACATGACATCGGTGCCGGCGGCTGATGAATACGAAGAAGAAGTGCAAGCCGAGATGGAGGCTTGTGAGCCGGCTTGTCTCTCACTCAGGATGAACCTCTGATTGCTATTATGGTAGCGCACCATGGACTAAGAAGGCAAGGAACCCCAACTCCATCATACTCCTCCAAGGCTAACACTCCAAGACTCAAGACATTGCTCACTAGAGAACTCAATGAGAGAGAGATAGTTGCAAATGAAAGGATGATGAGTACCTCCTCACCCCTTGTTTATATACTTGTGAAATAGTTACGTACCAAAGTTACTAATTACCGTAGTAACTCAAGTTACTAGACTAAAAGTCAAGTAAAGTCAAAAAGTAGAAAGGAATATCCATTCACATGGGCATATTCCCCTTATCTTGACCCAACCACTAAAGCAAGGATTCCTTCACATGGGCTATCCTTGGACTAAAGAAGAATCCAAAACAAAAAGGCTTGCGGGCCAATATCCATTCACATGGGCATATTCCCCTTATCTTGACCCAACCACTAAAGAAAGGATTCCTTCACATGGGCTATCCTTGGACTAAAGAAGAATCCAAAACAAAAAGGCTTGCGGGCCCAAGAGTTCTCAACTCTTTCCCCAAAGCCAAACACCTAGGAATAATACCAAGTCAACACACTAAAATCCAAAATAGTGGTGCTCATCTTTTCTACTTCCTCTAAAGTAAGGTCCCATCTATCTTAGCTATGACTAACTTTAGCTAACCATGACTAATATAGAACCATCCTTTATCTCTATATAAATAATATCTCTTAAGTACTTGTAATACCAAGCTAAATATCACAATACCACACACATGCACAAATGGGTGTTACATTTACCCCCGGACTAAGTTTTCACTTTGTCCTCAAAGTGAAGGTCTCTCTACCTTCTATGGTACATCTTCAACTTATCATGGTTAATCCTATCAAAGTATCTTCCTCCCAACTCCTTGAGATCATAGGTGTAATTTCCCCACACCTTCTCCACTATGAAAGGTCCAAAGTACTTAGGCAAAAACTTCTTTTGCACTCTCTTGAATCGAATGGAATCAAACAACATTACCCAATCACCTTCTTTGAAAGGCTCCACCTTCTTCTTGTCTTGCCTCTTATCATAGCTCTCCTTTTGTTTCCTTTGGGCTTGCTCCACTCGAACCATAGCAACTGCTCTTGCCTCTTCCAACTCCATGAGTTGATCCTTCCTTGACTTCTCCGCATCACCTCCTTGTGCTTTCTTCAATCTCCTATGAATGCTTTGGAATGTAGGAAGATCAAAGTGAATAGGTAAGGTAGACTCAATACCATACACCAATTGAAATGGAGAATATCCAGTGGAAGTTTTCATGGTTGTCCTATACTCCCACAAAACTGCATGAATCCTCTTGTCCCAATGATGTTTAGCCCCCTCCATTTCTGCATCTTTGGCCAACATCATGCACAAGGTCTGATTGGTTCTCTCTGCCAAGCCATTGGAATTTGGCTTATAGGATGTAGTTACTCTATGTGTGATAGAGAAATGTCGTAGCATGGTTGTAGTAATGCTTCCTGTAAACTCTCCTCCTCTATCAAAAACCAACTCCAAAGGGCATCCAAACCTAGTGATAATGCGTTCATAAAGAAATCTACCCACTTCATCTTCATTCTTGTCCCTCAATGGTCTAGCCTCAACCCACTTGGTAAGGTAATCAGTAACTACCACAATGTACCGATTGTTCCTTGGGGTTCTATTGAGAGGACCTACAAAATCAATTCTTCACTTCTAAAAAGGTCCTAGCAATAGAATTGATCTAAGTGGTGGAGTGGATGTAGACTTTCTAGCAAAAGCTTGACAAACATGACAAGTTTTGCAATAATCAAGACAATCCTTGAAAATCCCTCTCCAATGGTAACCTGCATCTAGAATCTTGAAAGCAGTCACCTTTCCTACAAAGTGTCCTCCACATACTAAACCTTCATGAAACTCCTTTATGAGTAGGATAGACTCTTCCTTACCCACTGCTCTTTGAAGTAGACCATCTGCTCCTTGGTGAAAAAGAATATCCTCCACCATTGTGTAAGGTCTAGATCTTGCTGCAAGGGCCTTCCTCTCCCTCACATGCATCCCTTTTGGATAGTTACCTTTTGTCACAAAATCCACAATCTCCTTGTACTCCATTGGAACCTCTTGAGTGAGTGAGATTGTCATGAGCTCCTCATCCCAGAAGGAATCATCCACTGGCTCATCTCCATCATGATCATAGGCTCTAGATAATAAATCAGCATTTGCATGTTTCTTTCCTGGCCTATCTTCAATGGTGTAGTCATACTCAGACAAGAGTATCATCCACCTTGCTAGTCTCCCTTCAACATTAGGCTTGTTGAAGATGTACTTCAAAGCCTTGTGATCCATGACAATGGTGGCTTTCCCTCCAATCAAGTAGTGTCTAAACTTCTTGAGACCAAAGATCATTGCCAACCCTTCTCTCTCCGTGATAGAGTAGTTCTTCTCTGCTGAAACCATCTGCCTACTAGCATAAGCTATTGGATGATCATGCCCATCTTGGTCTAATTGACTAAGAGTGCATCCTATAGCTACATTAGAAGCATCAGTGTAGAGGATGAAAGGTTTACTCCAATCAGGTTTAGCAAGAATTGGAGCTACAACAAGGGATTGCTTGAGCTCCTCAAAAGCTTTGAGAGCCTCCTTGTCTTCCAAAATCACCATGTAATCTACACTCTTCTTCATGTAGATGGTCAATGCATAAGCCTTGTTGGAAATGAGAAGATGAACCTCCTATAGTACCCAACCATCCCCAAGAATTGGCGTAACTTTGTCAAGCTTGAAGGGAATGGAAGGTCTGAGATTTTCCTCACCTTCTCAGGATCAACTGCTATTCCATCCTTGGAGATGATATGCCCCAAAAGTAGACCTTCTTCACATCCAAAAATGCACTTCTCTGGGTTGAGTGATGCATTTGCCTCATCCAAGCATTGCAAGACTTTGATTAGGTGCTCAAAGTGCTCCTCCTTGCTCCCATAGACACAAAAGTCATCAATGAAATCTCTCACAAATTTCCCAATGAAAGGTTCAAATACCTTGTTCATGAACCGTTGGAATGTGGCTGGACCATTGCAAAGCCCAAAAGGCATGACCTTGAAAGCGTAAGTTCCCCAAGGTGTGGTGAATGTGGTGAGTTGTTGATGCTCTGGTGCAATCTTGATTTGGTTATATCCACTATAACCATCTCCAAAACTGTACCTCTCATGACCTGCAACCTCCTCCAAGATCTCATCAATGAATGGCAATGGGTAGTAGTCCTTCTTGGTAACAGCATTGAGCTTCTTGTAATCCACACATACCCAAAGCTTGCCATTCTTTTTCTTCACAATGACAATTGGAGACACCCATTCTGAATTCTCCACCTCAAAGATAAATCCAGCCTCCTCCTTATCAATCTCCTCCTTCACAACCAAAGATATTGGTGGGCTAATGCGACGTTGCTTTTGGCGGATTGGTCTTGCATGTGACTCTACCTCTATCTTGTGCTCCTCCAAGGTGACTTCCTTCAAATCCTTGTAACTAAAAGCAAACACATGGATGAACTTGCAGAAAATCTCCTCAAATCTCACCTTCTCCTCCTTGGTAACATTTGGGCCATACTTGAGGGTAGATAACCTCCTCAAGTGTCAATGGTGATTTATCTGGGTCCTTCAAAACCTCTGGCTTAGGTGCAAAATCCATAGCACACAAAGGATACACATCTAAATCAGATTCAGATTCATCCTCCTCCGTGGAAGTCTCCTCTTCCATGCTTGTGTCCACACCTGAAGCTCCTTCTTCAGAATCTGATTCCCAATAATCAGAAGATGGTATATCTGAATGTGAAGTGTTGGTGGTGTTAGTCACAGGAACAGTGACTCTATGGTTTGATGGCCCAATCCTCAAGTACCCTTTGTGCCATCGATCAGTTGTGCGTGCTGCTCTCAACCATGGCCTCCCAAGAAGTAAGTCATAGCTTGAATCCTTCAAGACTTGGAAAGTCATGAGATTTTGAACTCCCATAATTGAAACTACCACCTTATCCATCACCCCTACTGGTCGAACTTGTTGCTTGTTTGCCATGCTCACCACAAATGTTAAAGGTCTTGAGGGTATCATACCCAACTTCTTCATCAACCTTTCTGACATGGCATTCACTGCTGATCCTCCATCAACCAATGCATCCTTGATGTTGTGACCATTCACTCTCACATCAATCTTGGAGGCATATTCACAAGCTTCCCATGGTGCTGGCTTGGCATCCACCACCCCCATTGATACTGGAACTTTTGCCTTCTTCTTCTTCTTGCTCCTTGTAGAACTCAAACCACCTCTAAGCTCCTTTCTCAAGGTAGGGTTCAATACAATTAATTGGCCCACTGTGATGTTAGCTTTGTGACTACCAACATCTTCCAACACATTGTAGTTCTATTGTTGCTTTGAGATCAAGAAGTCCTCCATCCCCAACTTCTTCCTTGGAGTCTTTGTTGTTGATGGTGTTGAGGTGCGAGTGCTCCTAGTAGACATAGGAGTATCCTTGCTTGAAGTAAATCCTTGAGAAGAGTGAACATCCTCTGCAAAACAAGCTCTCTTCTTCTCTTGTGCCAAAAGCTCCAAATTAAGACCCTTGGAGTTTGAGCACTCTCCCTTCTCATACTTGCTCTCAACCACATCTATGGATGCTATCCCCTTACCTTTGTTGGGATTAGGAGCCACTTGGGTTTCACTACCTCCCTCTTTCCCTCTATTGGCTCCCTCATAACCCCTTCCTCCATGGTAAGTGGAATTTGGGCAATTCCTTTGGATATGGCCTCTTCCTCCACAACCAAAACAATTTCTATCATTGAAATTGTTGGCTGGTTGGCCTCCTCTATATGGATAGTTTCCATAACTCCTAGGCCCTCTCCCTACATTCTGATCCACCTCTCTCTTCTCCCATAGTTGCACCACATTGATCTTGAGATCCGCAAGTTGTTCTGTGATGGTTTGGAGTGGATCTTTTGGTGGAGGTGCAAGAACTGGAGCAACTACTACTTGTGGTGCAACCCTTGTCACCAAAGTATCAGAAGTTCCACCATACTTGTAGCCTTGAGGAGGATGCACAACCTCCTTCACCACCAAATCACTCTCATCCCCTTCCAAACTCTCCTCCATACGAATTGCGATCTTGATAGCTTCAACCTTGGAAGAAGGTTTCTCATATCTCACCTTGCTTCTAATTTGTGGTCTCAATCCTCCCACAAAATTCTTGGTGAGCATGGCCCCTATGTCAATCATTGAAGTCTCCACATCATCCCCACCCTTCCTCAACACTATGCGAAATCTGGACTCCAACTTTTCCACTCTTTCCACATAGACCCTCACTTTCTCTCCATCTCCTTGCTTGAGAAATGTAACCTCACTCATCAATCTCTCATAACTCTCATCAGGAAGAAAGTTCTCAATGAGTGTTGAAGTCAAAGTCTCCCAAGACTCCTCTTCCCCATCTCTCCTCTCTCTCTTTTGGTATTCTGACTCATACCATGTAAGTGCTGCATACTCAAAGAAATCTGGTGATAATGAGGCCCACTCATTCTTCCTCCTCTCATTGTTTCCTATGCAAGCTCTCTTGAAGTCTCTCACAAAGGCCTCCACATCTTCTCCATCCTTGCCAAAGAAAACCGGAAGTTTTCCCATCTTAACCCCTCACTATCTTCCTTTTCTCTCAAATTTTTTTTTTCTCTTTTCTTTTCTCTCACTCTATTACTAATAGAGTATATACATGACTAACACCATCTGAGAATAATCCACTCTAGGGAACACAAAAGGTTCAGGTTGCTCCAAGATTTCTATAGCAACATCAAATCCTAGAGTGCATATTAATCTAACTCTCATGGATAGTTTATCCATAAGTTGAAAGATTATCTCCATCACTAATCTTGAGAACTAGCTGATGAAGGTGGTAGTATTTCTGTAGCTGTACTAAGACTCTCTCCAAGATCCTTCACCAAAGTTTCCAAAAGTGCTTTTACTCCACTACACTCATGTCCTTTTGGAAGTCCTTCAACTCCACAAACCTCACACAACTCCTTGGTCTTAGATCTTCTCCCTCCCAATCTTGGTGAAGAAGGTCCAACATGCAAACCCAAGTCAAGTAAGCCTCTCCTTTCCCTCAATCTCTTGCTCTCAAAGGTCAATGGACATGAACTTGCCTTATGTCCCTTCTCTCCACATAGAAAGCACTTAGACTCACTCTTTCCTCCAAGTGGTGTGGGTTTTTGGATCCTCTCAATACTCTCTTCAAATTCTATTGTAAACTCTCTTTTCCTCAAATCAACCCCTAAAATCACCTCAAACCCTTGGGGAACCTTGCATAATCTCAATTTCCACTCTTGATGACCCTCCATGTTCCCCAAGATGAATCTAAACACTCAAACATGTTTTTTGTTGATCTCAAACTTCTCATGCATGAGATCTCCACTCTGCAGAATTGACCCTTCCTCACAATGTCACTCAAATCTCCCAACCAATATGTCACAGTCCTCTGAAATTTTCCACACTTGATCACAACTCCAAGGCGTCACTCCCTAAAAAATTTCAGATCTTTTCATTGAGCCATTTGGCCTAGACACCTTTCTATTCAGCACCCATATTTCAGATTTGGTTTGAAAATCACCCCCCTCACTTCAAAAACTCATAACGCCCTGCGAAAAAACGATCTCTCTCTAATTTTTGTGGCAGCAGGTAGGATACAATGCACTGAATTTTCTTGGAAATTTTCAGGACAATTCACTGAAAATTGAAGAAATGGCAGACTCTGTACAATTTTCCAGAGAGCATACAGTTACGGGAGCACTTTACCCTATCAACTTTCAAAAATTCTAGCCCAATGCGCATAGAAGCTCTCTCAATAATTTTAAGTGTGCTAACTGAAAGATAACCCAAGCTATCATATGTAGAAATCTCAAGTCCAGATCTCAAACTTGAGATTTTGCCCAAAATCACCTTAATCCCCAAAATCTGCAATCCACCTCACCCAATCTCTCCAATTCTTCTCATGTGTACAAGATGTACAAAATCACCTCAAAGACATCATAATGAACTACAGGGTATACAAATGGATCTTGGTTCTCTAACATAAGTTCAGCCCTCTCCTCTCCTAATGTTCTCTCCAAGTGAGCTCTCATAGCCTCCTTCTGCCTAATGTAGAATTGGATGTGGAACATTATCTTGCCTTCTAGAGAGGTCCCCGCAACGGAACCAAAAATGTGAGCCGGCCTGTCTCTCACTCAGGATGAACCTCTTATTGCTATTATGGTAGCGCACCATGGACTAAGAAGGCAAGGAACCCCAACTCCATCATACTCCTCCAAGGCTAACACTCCAAGACTCAAGACATTGCTCACTAGAGACTCAATGAGAGAGAGATAGTTGCAAATGAAAGGATGATGAGTACCTCCTCACCCCTTGTTTATATACTTGTGAAATAGTTACGTACCAAAGTTACTAATTACCGTAGTAACTCAAGTTACTAGACTAAAAGTCAAGTAAAGTCAAAAAGTAGAAAGGGATATCCATTCACATGGGCATATTCCCCTTATCTTGACCCAACCACTAAAGCAAGGATTCCTTCACATGGGCTATCCTTGGACTAAAGAAGAATCCAAAACAAAAAGGCTTGCGGGCCCAAGAGTTCTCAACTCTTTCCCCAAAGCCAAACACCTAGGAATAATACCAAGTCAACACACTAAAATCCAAAATAGTGGTGCTCATCTTTTCTACTTCCTCTAAAGTAAGGTCCCATCTATCTTAGCTATGACTAACTTTAGCTAACCATGACTAATATAGAACCATCCTTTATCTCTATATAAATAATATCTTTTAAGTACTTGTAATACCAAGCTAAATATCACAATACCACACACATGCACAAATGGGTGTTACAGGCCGAAGACAACACACAGTTGGAAGACAAAGTAACTGTGCTCGAGGAAAAGAAGATTGTCGTACAGCAAGGAATTTGCTCGAGACGTAAGGCAAAGTGTGAAGCGGGGCCGAGTAAAGTGAAGGAAGAGGTAGGAGAAAGCTCAAAAAGTGAAGCGTCACTTCAGATACAAAGACTGCAGAGAAGAAGGCAGGTATCGGATGAACACAAAGTACAAAGAGAAGTGGCCACACGAGAAGAAGTAATCCCGAGTGATGGAGTGTAGTACCTGCAGGAAGTGGTGTGTCCGTTGTTGCTAAAGTTAGAACATAAGAAGAAGGAAATGCAGTCGACATGTCCGGAGGTAAAGACTGTATTGCAGGTGTTGGCAAGATTAAAAGAAGAAAACTCGGAGTTGAAGAAGAGTATAACCCGAGGTGAGGAGGAAAGAGAAGTACTACAAGCGGAGGCAGTAGTAAGAAGTTAGGTAATCAAAGACCTGAAGAGAGAAGTAAATTATCGAGAGGATCTTGTGAAGAAGAGTGCTATAGCAAGGGAGAGACAAGTAGCGGAGTATGAGATCTTGAAGCAACAGTTTGTTGATTCAAGAGTAGAAGTAATCCATGCTATGGCAAGGGTAGCAGCAAAGGATCAGGAGCTCGATAAGGTGATGGAGAGTGTCAAGGAGAAGAAGCAACTCTGGCAAAGAGAGTTGGTGGCACAATATAGGGAAGAAGAAAGACTACGAGAATTACTTTGTAATCAGGAGGAGAAGATTGTACAGAAGGAGAAGGAGAAGGAGACGGTGAAAGCTGAGTTTGAGGAGGAGTTGGCAATGTACAGAGAGGACTGGCTTGCAGGTGGAGAGCGAGAGAGGAAGACCAGATTGGAGCCAGTGAAGGAAATTGTCCTCAGAATGAATGCGATGCTAAGTACAGAAGCCAGTATTTGGATTGAGGAGACGAGGCTGCACGAGTTGAAGTTGTTGGTGCAAGAGACAAGGCGAAGACAAGCGAAAGACACAGATATGAACGCCTTGTTGATTAGTCTCAGAACTCGAGTAGACAGGAAGATATTAGAAGTAGAAGACAACATTTCAATTAGATTAGACTTAGTGAAAATAGAGATGGAAAAGCTTTGGAAAGATGTTCAAACAAAACCCGAAGTAAATAACGTAGGAGTACAAATGTCTTTGGAGTTACCGATGGAGACATTAGAGAAGAGTGGGTCAGGAGATAAGGAGTTAGATAGATTACCGACTAGTGGAATTTCAGATCAGGAAAGATAATTGTTGGATCTGGTAGAAGAATTAGAAGTTGTGAAACCCAAGGACAGAGTAGTAGGAAGTAAGATTACTTCGGGTTTGGGTTTGAAAGCCGAGGAAGAAGTAGACATCGGATCGGATTAGTAACAGATTTGAGTGTTAGCCTTGGAGGAGTATGATGGAGTTGGGGTTCCTTGCCTTCTTAGTCCATGGTGCGTTACCATAATAGCCATTAGAGGTTCATCATGAGTGAGAGACAGGCCAGCTCACCAAACCACGCTTGCTCAAAGGCAAATCTAGTTGGTAACTCCTCCAATCTAGATACTACTACCTACCATAAACCATTGGTCACTAAGTGGATCCTATGCTCCTCAACCAAGCTAGCTCCACTACTAGCTACCTTTGCTTTAGAAGTAGGAACCACTTCACCCCTACTCTCACAAAGTGTGGTAGCCAACCAAAATGCCAAAGTTAGGTCAAATCTAAATGTAAACATATCATTGGCTGAGAACAAAGGGGAGTGCATAATTAACTGAGCCGCCCCAATGTCATTTTGGACTCAATCTATCTAGTAGTAGGTGATTTCCTAGCATCTAGTCTATTTTGCATTCCATCACCACCTACCACACCTACACTAGGACTTCTAGGAGCTATGGATGTCATCTAAAATATCTCAAAGAGTGTGAAAGATAGGGGGAGTTTGATCTATCTACCAACATCTCTTCTTATGGGTCCAACTCCACTAATAAATCTCTAGGATTTAAAGCACATATTGCACTCCTAGTCATTATGGTAGATGCATCTACTTGTGCTGCTTTGCACATAAAGTCCAAGATATATTTATCACCAACATAAGAGGTGGAAGCCTCACTACCCAAATCTGATCTCCTTTGAGCTATGGCTATGCTAGCCAATCTATGCTCCAATTGCTCAATCCAAGTAACCATGGTTATATCAAAAGCAAGGGCAGGTACTACATCCCTACTAGTTGTGGATCCTCTAACACCTTATCCTCCATGACTTAGAGCACCTCTACCACTTGCCATAACAACCCTACCACTTCATAACTCCAAGTGAAGGTCAAAGCATCGGTCACTAGCGTGACCAAGTTTGTGGCAATAGTCACACTATCTTTATGTTGGCTATGGTTGCACTAGAGGTATCATGTGAGTTTCCCTGAGTGCACTCTTTCTTGTGGTGAGGTCCATCACAAGTCCAACAAGCAACACCACCACTCATTGGTTGCTATTGACCTAAAAATGAAGGTAAGGGTCTAGCTACACTAGGCCTTCCACTCGCTCCATAGGATCTGGGCTGTCCACTTTGTCCTTGAAAGTCAACATGGCATAATGCACTCTACTGCACTCTAGAAGAAGTAACAATTGTGGATGAGGTCTCTCTACCAAATCCAAATGTCACCACTCTCTCCCAAATCCAAATGTCACCACTCTCTCTTCCGCCATGTTGAGCTCAATATTCTCAACCAAACTAAAGACCACTGCCAAAGTAGATGAAGTAGCTTGTAACAACATAACATCATGTATTCTACATTGGAACTCCTTATCTAAGATTCCATACCAAACTAGACTACTTGGATCTCAATAACTCTTCGAGTGAAATTGATCAACCATCTCATGTGAATGTATGTCTCGCATAGGCTCTCTCCAATCTTTCATTGGAACTCCTACAAGCTCCTTAGCTTGTCAATTTATACACCTTGAAATTTTTGCATCAAGCACTAGAAGAACTACACCATGGAGTTAAACCTTGGTAACCTTGTATACCACCTCCTAGAGTGGTACCTCCACTTGTAGTAGCATTATCTCCAACTAGTACACCTCCACTAGATCCACCAATGCTACTAGAGCTAGAACTCATAGGTACTACCCATCTATCCCTAGTGTAATACCAATAGCTAGACACATGATCTAGAGATGAAATTTGGTTTGGTAACATTTGAGATGATATTATACATGATATACTTAGATTAGACAGAGGTATCACCAAAAGAGTACTTCGACTAATAGATCAAAAACCAAAATATGCTTGAAGACTTTAGAATCAATAGCTAAACATATGATCTAAAGGTAGAATTTGGGTTGGTGACATCTGGAAGGGATGGTACACATAATGGACAAAGTAGAGAAAGTAGAGGTATCACAAAAAGAGAACTTCTACTAATAGGGCGGAAACCAAAATAGGCCTAAGCTTTAAAGGCAATTTTGGAGGCCTAAACGGATGAATTAGGTCTCAAAAATTGTTTGAGTCCTCCCTCTAATAGAAGAAATGTTGGCTTTCCCTTCCCCCCAGTTTGTCTCACTAAGAGCTTTCCAATGATACCTCACTCATGTGATTTTCAGCTCCCTACATGACAATTCCTAAAAGATTCCCTTTGGTCAAAGCCTATTTGACCAACCAGATGAGACCAAGATCTACATGCCATCCATCCAACCAAGTAATATAAGGGTGGAGCTCACTAACATGCCTATCCATGTGCCTAACCCTATGGTGGAGCATCCTTGGAGGAGATCCTCTTAGGCTATATAATCAAGAGAAGGTGTTCCCTTGGGGCATTGAAGTTTGAGTGTGAAACTTGTGTTTTCTCTTTTGTGTTTCTCTACTATCCTCAAAATATTACACCTAGCAACCAAGCCTAAAGTGATGGAAATGTAGTTTGGAGACCAATATTGTCTCCATAGTTCAATCTCCTCCAAGTGAGCTCTCCTAAACTCATGACAGTCATCCATTGGTGGACCTTCCAAGTGTTGAAATAACCTCTTCCATGCCATGAAAGGTCTGACAAAGTTGGTTCTACATCTATTGCAAATCATACAAACTATCAAACTCGTAGATAAAGTCATCCAACTCAATGGTACCCATTATACCAAAGTAGCAGTTGGGGCCTTTGGAGGGCCCATAAATCTTGTCCATGTCCCACAACAATGGTACGGATATACCAAGTGCACTCTCAATTGAATCAACTCTTGTATCAAACTCCAGTTCAAAGTCAATCTCCTCCCTCATTAGGACTTGGGATACAAGCTAATATCGAGTGCCACTCCGGGTAAACCCATTGTATATTGTAGTGCTATCTCCTCTAGAATCCCCAAAGAATTGCATCATGACAATGTTACATTGTAGTGCTATCTCCTCTAGAATCCCCAAAGAATTGCATCATGACAATGTAACTTAAATCACAACCGTAACCACCACAACTACCCCACCAAGAATCACCACCAACTTTACACTACCCACTAATGTAGCTCTAATTGTGATCATTATACTAGAAGAAAAGGCAATTTGTAAGCTGCTATCACAACACCCACCCCCATGGTCTATAGGTCATCACTCCTTACCTCATCAAAGAGAAACATAGATAGTCTTATTGGCTATCACTCTAGCCTCACTACCAAGAGCACACTAGAGCACTAATGCTCTAAATTTAGGGTACTTCACATAAACATGGTGCACAAATAAGAAGTAGAGAATGGAGGGGGTCCAATCATAAGAAATCCAAATAAAACCCTTCATCTCATAAATCAACATTGGATTGACTCTACCACCAGTTGGCATTTGATATAATAGGAGTGTTTATCTACTTCCTAAGCTACCAAGATCACCAAGAATGGATCAAATTGCCTCTCTTAGCCAAAGCTACATGTGTATAAGTATCAACAAAATAATCACTAAGACGATAAGTGAAGGTAGACCAATTGGCTAGGGCACCAGTCTAGGAACCAGATATGTAGGATTCAAACCCTATTGTGCACAATCTAGAAGGGTGGGTAGATTTTACCAAATAATGACCAGAAAAAATCATCTAAACTAGTTAGCCTCATGCCAAACAAGTTTGCTTGTTTTCACTTCTAGGCCTTTGTAGCGTCTCATAGCCCATAGCCCTATGTCTCTAAACACTAAAATTTGGCCAAATGAGGCAACCTCCACAAATCTGGCCAAGCTTCACCCAACTCAAGCCAAATCTTAGGCAATTCATGTGACCTCCAAATCTGGGAAACCTCCACCAAATTTGATGTAAATATGACATAATTCCTCCATAGTTGGCTGACCACCAAATCTTCTATTAAATCTCCACTCAAGCCAAATTGGATGGATGTGGACACTGGAAGGATGGGGATATCCAAATCCCTAATTCAAGAGATGGGTTCCCAACTCCACCCTTAATTTTGAACTTCAAGCTCAATTCCCACCATATTGACCTAATTTCACTTCTTTGGCTCAAATTGAACACCCATTGCCTCAAATTGACTCTATTCTCAAAAAATTGGCTCATGCTTTCGTATACCATATGCCCCATTACCAAATTTACATCAAATCACATAGAGCTTCTTCACATAATTACTCTCAAGGAAATCTGAACCACGATCAAAGTACCAATGATTAGCCAAGCTTGGAGATACTACCAAGACCCTTAGTTCTTGCACCTGATTTCCCCTTAACTCTCACTTCTTTGATGAAATCGATTCTTACTTTACTCAAATCACACTCAAATTAGATAAGTACTCAATCCTTCACTCATAAATTTGCCAATAATTAGGCACTGATTACAATCAAGCCACATACACTCTAGCTACGAGACTCCAAGTGATGCTCATTGGCCTTTGTCCACCAAATCCAAGAACTGAAAGGCTCAATATCAAAGAAGTGAGCTCTCTAGAGTTGCACTTCAAAGGTATACTCCTTTACTCAACCTAGGTCTCCAACCCTAACAACATTGTTGATGGCACATATGATGGTGCAAATGGTGCAAGTGACGATGGGTATCACTATGTGATTGGTAGCACTAACATGAAATTGGACCACCAACAAGTAGTCCATGAGTAACTACCAAAATACTTATGACTACCAACACTTCCACTCCAATGTTGAGCAAACTAACCTCAACGCTACTAATGTCATGATAAATAATAGTTTCCAAATTTGCTTTGCTAATAGTTTTCCATTTTTCATTGCTAGACAAAGTTCAACAGAGAGCATATTGTAAATGTTAGCATATGCATGGGAGTTTTCTATTTTGTGAAGTAATAGTTCTCCAATTTGCATTGCAAGATAAGTGTTGCAAGAGATGAATATTTTGTGACCGTATATCAATTAGAGCTCTCTATTTTGAAGCTCTCCCTATTTGGATCAATAGTAGTATAGACATCTATTTGAATCAATAATAGATTTCCAATATGTGATATAAAGCTTGTTAATTTTGCCATATTGAGTAGAAACTCACAATTAACTTCATTGGATTGATTCTATTGTTAATTTGATGGGAGAGAGTGTATAATGGACTAGAATGAGAAGTTGGACTTATTTTTGCATTTGGTTATCTTGAACCAATCAATGAAATGGAGGCAAGATTGGGGAGTGGAAGAACTAAAAACATTCAATTAATGGTGATTTATTCAAGATTGATGCATTTAGAGAGGATATGTAAGTTAGATTTTTTTAACTTGTAACTTTGAATGAGTATAAATTATGGGTAGTTGAAACAATATAATCACAAATTGCAAATGGTCATTTTATCTAAAATGCCATTCAAACAAGAGTTTGAACAAAAAACTACTACCTTTTTTTAAGTAAGAATGGAAATGCATTGCCTACAAAAACTTATTTTGCTCCTTAAACCACATAGTTCTCAATACAGCAAGCAGCATAATGCATGCAAGCACAATGTGAGTCATGTAATATTGGTGTATTTGTCTCTAAATCTTTATATCTAGAAATGAATCTACATAGCTAGAAGTGCCTTTTGTTTATATATATATATATATATATATATATATATATAATATCAAATTGGAAAAAATTACAATAGAATCAAAAAAGGATAATGTACTAAGCTGCATAATGCATGCAAGTACCAAGTCAACATGCAATATTTGTGCACTTCTCTATAAATCTTTACATCTAAAAGTGAATCTACATAGCTAGAAGTGCCTTTTGTCTTTATATATATATTTGGAACAAATTACAATAGAATAAAAGAAGGATATATGGATTATATGAAGGGACTAAAAAAATTAAACCATATTCAGAAGCAAAAAAAGTCTAAAATAAAGCCTTGAAGATGATAGAATTTGAACTTATTTTAGATTGGTTTGTGCAATAACTATTTTATTATATTTTCTCCAAATTACACAACAAAGTCTAGACATACAAATTTATCATAAGTCTATGTTATCAAATATCATAATCTTATCTTTCAAGGAACACTTCCACCACTTTTGTCATTTTCTTGCACCTTGGTCTAGATGAACATACTCTATCTACCTACAATTTTGAGTTTTTTATTCATAGTTAGAGTGTTGTAATTTTATCAAAGTTCATTTAGTTTTATGTGCACCTTGGTTGAGATCCATTTGCTCTTTCAATTCTGACTTTTTGATCTAACATGACATATTTAAAGTTCCTATTCAAGATAGCAAACTTCACAAGCTAATGCTTTAGACAATGCTCATCCACTCTAGCTTAATCATGTCAATTAGAGAACTACTATTCCCACAAGATAATTCATATGCAAGATTTTATTACAATTATCACATATCAAACTCCTAATTAATGTTGTGTAAAGTAACCATCCATATCATAGCTCACCTAACTATAACAACCAAAGACATTGTTCAAGCAAAACATAAAATCTATAACATTATACCATTAATTAAGATTGAATTAAATCAATAATTTTGCATTTTGTTATATTCTCAAATTACTTTCAATTTCTTTAGATTTTTTATGTTTTTATTGTTATTATATTCTCAAATGGTATTAGAATTTCTTGAGTTTTCATCTCCGTGCAAAAGATTCAATTGAGTAGATGATGAGAGGTATGATAAAATAGATAGGTATATTTACCTCAAAAGAAGAGAAATTAGTTTTCTTTTATTTCTTATATCATCTCTTATCCAAACTTAGTAGATACAAAGTGTCGTGTGTATATATATTGTTATCAATATCATACACTATAGAAGCTCATATATATACTCATAAATTTCTTTTACATAGACTCTAAAGTACCACAATAATTAATTCAGTCTTCATTCAAATCACACTCAAATTGGATCTAAATTTGATCATCCACTCAACAATCTACCAACAATCAAGCATTGATTACAATTAAGTCATACCCACTCTAGCTAAGAGACTCTAGGTGATGCTTATTGAACTCTATCCACCATAGCTAGAAACTTGAAAGCTTAACATCATAAAAGTGAGCTCTTTGGAGCTACACTTTGAAGGTATACCACTTTGCTCGACCTGGATCTCCAACCTAATGGTGCCATTGATGGCATATTTAATAGTGCAAATATTGCAAGTGACAATGGGTCATATAGTGTAATCAATAGCCATAATACAAAATTTGGCCGCCACTAAGTAGTCTCTAAGCCACTAGTAATACAACTCTAACAGCCAACACTATCCTCCAACATTTGAGCAAACTAGTGTTGGTGATGCAAATATCATGAAAATTATTATGCATATAAACTTGACTATAAAATATACATCATTGTAAACATCATACCCTATAGAAGCAAACTCATACAAAAGTCATACATAAACTCTAAAGTACCACAATTACTCCTTAGTTGGCAATTATATCACTCTAACTCCATATAGCCATCTATTCCAAGTATGTGATATGCCCTATGGTAGACCCAAAGGCTGAGTGCTATTGAGCCACATTGTTAGTCGCTTGTTTGCATTCTATATCATATAAAGAGTGAACTAGCTATAGACCAGTACATTGGAGATATGACTACCATGAGGGGAGGAGTCAAACATGTCATATGACATCCTCTCAAATAGCTATCACACACCAACATAATAGCAACTCCATCGGAATAGCCACATAATCTACACCTACAAGCTTGCATATACAATTGCTAAGCTTGGGTTCATAGTGCAATCAATGTTTGGGAGGTGGCATAGTGCACAATTGCACAAATGATCCTTCCAAACAACACAATCATATCCTTCCAACATGAGGACTCTAGAAGGTATATTCAAAATAGTGTGGCATATAGTCACATCAAGTGTCATTGGTATAATCTATTATAGCTATACATAATCACCTTAATGAAATTGATGGATTGAGGATATATAACCTCCACTTCAAATAGTAGCATAGCTTAAGGTATCCATATGCTGAACAATTACTAAGTTCTAAAAGGCCATCAATATCACTCTCTAAAAGATCTTTGCACATTGATAACATGTGCTCATCCATATGTTTGGTTCATTCAAGTCCAAAACTACAATAACATCACAACAAAGAGTTGTAAGTAAATTTGGATCTTGTTCATAGAGTAGAAAGTAAGGAGAGAAGGATGTTAATTAGGCTTTTTGGCTGAATCAATGCCCATGGCCAACCAAGGTAATTGGAGATCCCAATCTCCCAAGTGACCTCTGTGCAAACCATATGTTCATAATTCTATATTCACCATTTGAAATACTCTCTCTACTAAGCCATCTACCTCATAGTGATCTTGGGAGGTATATAGTGATCAATCAAGGCCTTGTTGCACAAGACCTAAAACTCTCCCTAGAACTTTGTACCTTGATTGGTCAAATCCTCAACTTGTGTACCAAAATGACTAAGAACTTGATCCACAAACAAGTAAGTTGTCCTTTCATTGGACTTCTCAAGAAGTATCACCAAATTGATCTACTTAGAGAAGTCCTCCACCATAACCAAAACATAGTAGTGATGTCTTACAATCAATGATAAGGGTCTAGAAAAGTCCACAATCTAATGTTAACCAAAGCTCATGCTAGGCAATGGGTGTAATTGTGGCATGAGAGCATTAAATGGTGCTCTCACTTGGTCATAAACCATACATATGGCAAAAACCTATTGTACATTGGTTTGTATATTGTGCCATAAATAATGACTCTAGAGTAAGCTATATCTATGCTTTATTCCAAAATGTCTTAGCTCCTCATCAACACAACATACCAATTATGGTCTCCAAGTTAGAAGTGGTACTACTCACACTCTACCATCTTCCTATACATGAAGAAGGTGTCTAATTTCCAATCTAATCTAGCTATCTAGCTCATTAAAGGACATGGTCTCTCTCCTTGGCACCAACTATACCACCCACACCACCGGTGCAAAGACAATCCATCACTAATACATCATCATGAATGTCTTGTTGATATGTATCAATAGCTCCAATACTATCTCTTGGATATGCGACCTCAATAACTTCTCTTGTATGTGATGAGAGAGATATCATCAAAGCCTTAGAAAATATACATAGAAAGATAGATACCACCAACTTGGTACTATCTCCTCATCTATCTCATCATGCTAACATGCTCCAATCTAACCACGTTGGCTAAGATATGAGTTTCTACTCAACCCATTTGCATCCCATTTGCCACCACTCTAGGTTTGTGAATAACCATTAAATCCTATTCTTGTAAACTTAGAGCTCATCATCCAAGCTTCCCTAAAAGCTTGTCAGATTCCATCAACCACTTCAATGGTTGATGGTAAGTGATGAGGGTGAAGGGTCAAATGAACTATACCTTACCTTTGTTGAATTGTTGGAGCAACTAGCATAGGCCACTACAAACTCTTTCCTCTTATCATCCTACTAGGTGAGTATTGCTCCAAGCTCCAACATACTCCAATCAATATCTAGAATGGTTATCCTTTGATTTATCTCCTAAGAATAAAGGCACATATCAACCTCTCCTTGAGCTCTATAAAGCTCTCCCTTGCTCATCTCACCCAACACCACTCTTGTGTAAGCTTGGTCAACTTTGTCAAAGCCTTGGCAATAGCACTAAATCCTCTAACATATTAGCAATAAAATTTTGCCAACCCAAGGAAGAGTGCCAAGGAATGTTGGCACTTTTCTCACATTTGTAAGTTGAGGAATAAAAGCAATAGCCTTCACCTTTGTCTATTGAACACCAAGTCAACCAGGATAGATAGTATGACCCAAATAATCAACCTACTTGTGGAAGAATCTACACTTCCCAAGTTATAATTTGAGTCCATGAGATCTCAACCTCTCAAACATGTCCAACAAACATTTCTCATGCTCCTCTATAATGAGATCTCAACCTCTCAAACACTTCTAACAAACATTTCTCATGCTCCTCCATAGTAGTGCTATAGACTAAAATGTCATCAATATAGTACCAAGAAAAATGCAATCTTCTTAGGATCTTGTCTTGTCTATGACCCTTTAGAACTTGGTAGGAATGTTCTTTAACCCAAATGGTAAGAACCTCCACTAATATAACATATTCTTGCCATGAGGCTCAAAAGACTCTGAATGTTATCTTGTACTTTATTCCTCCTTAATTGGCAATTGATAATATCTTGCTCAAAGATCCAAAGAATTGAAGACCTTTGCATGCCCAATTGCATTAAAGATCTCATCTAGTGTAGGTATAGAATACCAATCAGCCCTAGTTTTTTGGTCGAGAGGATAGTAATCTCCACACATTTGTCTATCTATGTAGTTGCCATGCATATCATTCTTGTTTGGCATCATTGGCACCATTGATGCATACTCTCCATGTGAAATCTCCACTAAACCAACCTCAAAAAGTCTTTACTCTAGCTCTAAATCAACATTCTCTCTATGTCATTATATCTATAGGGTCATCAAAAAATTGATATATCACTAGTCAACTCAATCCAAATACCATATCCTTTAGAGCACCCAAATCCTTCATATTAAACGCAAAACAACTCATGTAGCCCCTCAAGAACCTGCAAACTCTCCATCTTTCTCTACTTGTAATCTTGGGTCCAATGTTCGGCTCTCAAGTATCCTCTATAATTACTAAAAGAGTGGAAGATGTACTGATTGGTTGCTACATTGGGTCCCTTGGGAGTAGTAATATCATACCCCCAACCACTAGAGTCCCAGACCTTAGAGCAAAAAATCCCTCTACCTTGGCTGCAAGCTCCATACGTCCTCTAGTTGCATCTCAAGTAGACCAAGGGTGTAACCTAAGTAGACCATGCTCACCCCAAGTAGACCACTCTCACTAGTAGCCATTGGTTGTGTCCTAAGAATACTATGCCTATTTTTTCTATTGCCCTCAATATGCTTAAATCATCTTGATAAGCATAGAGCTCACAAGTGTTTGAGTGATGCATATCCTATGTTGCTCTGCCAAGCCAAGGCTCATAATCTAGGTCAAAGAGTTTAGGTCCATAGCTTGACCTAACACTTAATGCCCAAATCCTCTAAAATGATGGGAATGTGATACAAAAACCCGTTGTTGGCTCTCTTTCATTGGCGTTGGGCTCCACCAATTGCTATAACTTTGAATCCCAAACAAGTCCAAGAGCTCCTTCTCAAAACCATGTGAGCTTGGGAAATTCATGAGTGTGGGTAAAGTTGCTTTGGGCTGCCCAAGAATGTTCAGAGCTTCCATAGGTGACCTATCAACCACTACAAATGTTTGAGATTGGCACCCAACATCCAAAATATCACCAACAATAAGGTGGGCTAGTTGTTGAATCCCATCATATGCACATTGTAAAGCCTCTCTAGGTAAGAGGTTCATCCACCAAAGATAAAGATGATGAGCATGTGATCCAACTTTAGCTTCATCTAACAACACGGGAAGTCCCATCTAAGAATGGACCTGATGTATACTTGCCACCACTTGTGTATGAGAATCATCCATCAAAGAGATATATTCCAAAATGTAGGTTGGAGAAATAGACTAGTGAACTTGGAGATGTTGTAGTATACATAATATCTCCCAAAACACAAAAGAACAAGGACATATTGACCTTGAACTTGGTCAACATAGGTATATCCTTGACATTTCCATCCAAAAATCACAAAATAAATGAGTCCATGTCTCACCAAATCCTATGCTCTTAGCAAGGAAATGTCTATTAGTAACTCTTGACTATTGATATTGACAATAACTCAAGATACCAATAGGCCAAGTGTGCCACATGATGTAGAGAGCCTTGCTTAGCAATCTCATCTCTCTCTACATACAAGTACCTTTGAACTTGTATTTACATGTAGTACTATAGCTAGTTGAGTGCTAATCTCACCAAACAACTCCAATAGATATACTTCCTTTGTTGGATACTACCAAGCAATAAGTGTGGTATCCCAAAAATGACCACAAGTGACAAGGTAATAAACTCAAGATGCTCATCTTCACATTGGTCTCCTAATGGTACAAAGGTTCCTCTCCAAGCTTGCTATACCAACTAATCTGCATGCTACTGCAATGCCTCCTCAAAACTCCAAAATGGAACACCCAAGGTGGATGGAACAATCCCAAGTTTACTCCAAATCTGAATGATCTACTCTTGTAATGTGCATCCTTTGCATTAGCATTCTCCTCCAATAAGTCATCAGGCCAAGTAACAGAACCATATTCCTTGATTATAGTGAGCCACGACTACCACTACTAAAATGCACCGATAAGCAACATACCCATCTCTCACTTGATTGCCAACTTGGCCTATAGGAATTTGTCTCCTCCCAATACTAAAACCTATGGGGTATAATACTACTCCACCAACTAGCACATCATATGACTCTATTATTGTCGCAATGGCTTGAACTCACACCATAGAGTTATCAATCGGATGACCATGCTAAATCTAGACAATGAACTTCACACATGTGATGTATTGTGTTGAACCATCCCTAGAGATGTTTGGATCTAAAATGGACACCTCTCCATATCAGACTTTTGGAGCTCAAAACCAACAATTGCAATGCTCTCCAATATAAGGAGATGCACACCATAGTCTAATGAGACCCTCTATGGTATATAGAATTTCCTTAAAGGTCCCACCAAATGGAAAATCTCACTTTGGTTGCCCAATAGGACAACTCCAAGGTAGGTCTAATTGGTAACTCCAACCTAGCTACTATCGGTTGTCATAAGCCACTCATTACTAAATGGATCATGCTCCTCAACCAAATCAACTCCACTATCAACCACCTCTACTCTAGAAGCAAGAACCACATCATCCCTACTCTCACAAAAGTATGGCAACCAATCGGAACACATGGGTTAGGTCAAATCCCCATGTAAACATG
Organism: Lunularia cruciata; assembly: GCA_948567375.1. Taxonomy (NCBI): domain Eukaryota; kingdom Viridiplantae; phylum Streptophyta; class Marchantiopsida; order Lunulariales; family Lunulariaceae; genus Lunularia; species Lunularia cruciata. The sequence goes on from OX419756.1 coordinate 16,756,548, forward strand.
TCATTGGATGAGAATAAAATGGAAGCACATAATCAACTAAGCCGCTTGTAATACCAATAGCTAGACATATCAGCTAGAAGTGAAAATTGTCTTGGTAACATCTAGAAGGATTTTATGTATGATAGGCTAGGTAGATTAGATAGAGGTGCCACCAAAAGAGTACTTCTACTAATAGGGTAAGAACTAAAAATAGCCTGAATTTGTAAGACCAAAAGCTAGACATATCATCCAGAGGTGAAAATTGGCTTGGTAACATCTGGAAGGATGTTATACATGATGGACTATGTAGATTAGATAGAAGTGTCACCAAAAGAGAACTTCTACTAATAGAGCACGAGTCAAAAATAGCCTAAAAATTTTAGAGCTAATTTTGGAGGTCTAAACAAATGAATTAGGCCTCAAAAATGTGCATGTTCTCCCCATAGAGGAAAGGTTAGCCTTCCTTCCCCTTAGGTTTGTCTCATCAAGAGCTTTTCAATGGTACCTCATCCATGCAATTTAGAGATTCCTACATAAAGATTCCTTAAAGATTCTCTTTGGTCAAAGAGGGTTTGACCAGCCTGAGGATCAAAACCAATATGTCACCCATGCATGCAACTAATCTAAGGGCAGAGATTGCTGATATGCCACCAATCCATGTATCTGATCCAAGGGTGGAGGTTCCTTTGGGGAAGTCCCCTTTGCTATATAATACAATCAAGGTGCTCCTTTGGGAGCATCAGAGGTTGAGTGTGAAATTGTGTGTTCTCTTAAGGTCTATATCTTTTGTATCTCTCTTAAGGTCTCCTATCCTTGGAAGATTACATCGCCCCCAACATTATGCTAGATTCAATATATATAGTAACAAGTGGTTGACGAGTTTCTAGTCCATCACATGTTCCATCACCACCTTTCATGCCTACTCTAAGATGTCTAGGAGCTATGGATGTCATCTATAGTGCCTTTGAGAGTATGAAAGACTAGGGAAGCTTAACCAATCTACCAACCTCTCCTCTTTTTGGGTCCAACTTCATTGATGCTCCTCTTAGCTCTAGAGCACATATTGCACTCCTAGTTACTACAACAAATGTATCTACTTGTGCTACTATGCACATAAAGTCCACATTATCTCTTTCACCAACATAAGAGGTGGAAGCCTCATCACTTGAATCTGATCTCCTTTGAGCTATGGCCATGCTAGCCAATCTCTACTCCAATTGATCAATTTGAGTAGCCATGGTTACATCAAAAGCACGGGTAAATATTGGGCTCCTACCAAGTATAAGTCCTCTACCACCACCTTGTCCTCCACTACATGGAGTTCCTCTACCACTTGCCATAACAAGCCTACCACTCCATAACTTTGGGTGAAGGTCAAAGCATCAATCATTGGTATGACAAAATTTGTAGCCATGGTCACACTATCTATATGCTAGCTATGATGCACGAGAAGTATCATGTCTACTACCTTGATTGGACACTCTCTTGTGATGAATTCACCACAAGTCCAACAAGCAACACCACCACTCATTGGCTGCTATTGACCCAAAAATGAAAGTAAAGGTCTAGCTGCACTAGCCCCTCCACTTGCTACATAAGATCTGGGCTATCCATTCTACACTTGGAAGCCAATACAATGTGGTACAATCTTTTGCACTCTAAAAGAAGTAATATTTGTGGATGATTTCTTCCTAATAAATCTACATATCACCACTCTTTCCTCCACCATGTTGAGCTTAGTGCATTCAGCCAATCTAAAGAGCAACATCAAAGTAGGTGAGGTAACCTATAACATTGTAGCATCATATATGTACTCTATGTTGCAACTCCTTATCCAAGATCCCATACCAAAATTGGACTACTTGGGCCTCAATGCACTCAGCCAATCTAAAGACCACCACCAAAGTAGGTGAGTTAGCCTATAACATTATAGCATCATGTACTCCATGTCGCAACTCCTTATCCAAGGTCTTATACCAAAATTGGACTACTTGGGCCTCAATAACTTCTTGAGTGAAATTGATTACCTATCTCATGAAAGTGTATGTCTTGCATAGGCTCTCTCTAGCCTTCCATTGGAACTCTTGCAAGCTCTTAAGCTTGTCAATCAATATTCCTTAGTAGTTCTACCTCAAACATTAGAAGAACTCCACCATGGGGTTAAAGCTCAATAGTGCACCCCTTCTTGCTATGGTACCTCTCCTCATAGTAGAACCATTTGCAACTAATGCACCTCACTAGATACACCAATGTTAATAGAACAAGAACTCGTGAGTAGTGCAATCTACCCATACAAATTAAGCCTAAAATGATAGAGATATAGTTTGGAGACCAATATTGTCTCCGTAGCTTGATCTCCTCTAAGTGAGCTATCCTAGACTCATGGTAGTCATCCATTGATAGACCCTCCAAGTATTGGAACAATCCATTCCATGCCATGAAGGGTACGAACAAAGATGGGTTTTGCATCTAATGCAGATCACACCAACTATCAAACTCTTGGATGAAATAACTAACTCAATGGTACACATTATCCCAGAGTAGCATTTGGGACCTTTGGAGGCTCCATAAATCTCATCCATGTCCCACAACCATAATGTAAACACACTAGGTGCATTCTTAACTATATCAACTCCCACATCAAACTTAAACTAGAATCAATCTCCTCTCTTGTGTGACCTAAGATATGGATTAATATCAAGTGTCACTCCATGTAAACCCATTGTGTATTACAACAAAATCTCATCTAGAACCTCCAAGAAATTCATTTTGACAATGTACCTTGAACCACAACTAGAATACCAAGTACTACTACAAAGTGTCACCACCAAGAAACACCCACCAATGTAACTCTAATTATGATAACTACATTAGGGGAAAGTGAAACCTATAATTTTTCATCATAACACACACTCTAATGGTTTATAGGCCATCACTTCCTACCTTAAGAGACAGAGACATAGGTAGTCTGACTAGTCATCACTCCAACTTCATTATAGAGAGCACACTAGAGCACCAACATTCTAAATATCAAGCCACCTAACACAAACATGGTCCAAAAATAGGAAGTAGAGAATAGAGGGGGTCCAATCACAAGAAATCAAAATGATAACCCTCCATCTTACAAATAAAAAATTGGACTAACTCTGCCACCATTGGTATTTGATATAATAGGAGTGTTTATCTACTCTTATACTTCAAGGATCACCAAGGATGAAATCAAATTGCCTCTCCTAGCCAAAGCTACATGAGTATATGTATCAAGCTACCAATCACTAGGAGAACAAGTGAAGGTGGACCAATTGGGTAGAGCTTTAGTCTATGAATTAGAAATTTGAGATTTCAAACCTTGTTGTGCACAATCCTAAAGGATATGCAGATTTTGCCAAGCAACTACCAAAAATTGAACTAATTAACTCAGTAAACATAACTTCATGAAGTCATCTAAAGATCTTATACAAATTCCTTTTTATTTTATTCAAAAAACTTGGAAACATCCTTAAGTTTATATTAATGAAGTCATAAACTCAAGGTGTAGGCAAACAACAACAAAGAACTTAGAGCTCTTTTGCTTTTTGATTAGGAAGGAATAAACTTGATTTACATTGATAACTACTCCTTCTCAATCTCAAATGAATCTAACAATGAAAGTAATCCAAAGATCTCCTACCTACATCTACAATATACATTTTGATTCTTGCACTATCTTATCCTATCCTAATCACATGTAGGTTTATTAGGTGCCTTACATGTATCAAGGAAGGTATCGAGTCTTTCACTAAGAAAATTTGAATTCTAACCATTTGGTCCTACAACTCCAAAGATTACATATGAAAGTGCACTTCAACTACAACTAGGCCTTTGGATGTCTTCATACTATGAAGATTATGCAACTACAAAGAACTTCTTTCAATGAAGTGTCTTTGATCCTAAGTTCTACTACAAAAAGCTAAATTTGCCTTGAAGGAGTTTAATTATGACATTACCTTGTAATAAGCTATTTGTAAGGTTAAAGTATCACACATCTATATGAATTTTCAATTTAAGTGCTCTTCAAAGTCAATTTGCTCATTGATCCAATTTTTCATCTTCATACTTCTTTTCCTCCAACTTTTGAACTTATAGCTTTAGCTCATGTACTTTTGTCTTGGTTATTCTACCTTGTGCTATCTCCTCTAGAACTTCCACCAATTAGTCTCAAACTTATTCTATTTGCTTTTTAGCTCATGTAATTTTGTCTTGGTGATTCTACCTTGAGCCATCTCCTCTATAACTTCCACCAATTAGTCTCAAACTTATTTTATTTGCTTGAGAATCTATTTTCCTTCCTTTCTTATGAATCAATGTTCAAGGCCTCCACCTCTTGCTTTGTAACAGACCAAGGAGAGAAATAGGAGAATGAAAGATCAAAATAGAAGTCACATTGGATATGCTCAAATGAGTGAAACTCCAAATGCCTAGCTTGAGCTCAGCTTAGGTATGTATAAGTAACTTGGGTACAAGACTCCCAAGAAGCTTCCAAGGAAGACCTTCCTTCTAGAACTCACCTTACTTGGAGTACAAGCTGCCATACTTGGTGTGCAAGTTAAGCTACCCATCAGCTTGGCATACAAGTTACTCTACACTTGGAAAGTTTTTAGAAACTTCTCATTGAGAAGCTTCATATGTGCTTCTATAATATACTACCCACAAGTTTCCTAGATGCTTCTTAGGCTAGTTCTACCTCCTTTTTGCTATATTTAGCTTAGGCTACTAACTCATTAGCTTCTCCTAAATTGTTTGCTAACTCCATATATTATTACATGCTTGACTTTTTCCATTATTAGAGGTTAATCAATTGCCATTTCCTCTTTCTTCTTCTTTAGCTCAATAGCCATTCCTTCTAATTAAACAACCACTTTGCTCTTGTATTCTATGAAGTGCACATTGAGGATCATTTAGTGTATCTTGGACTTCTCTACTTCTCCTCAAATACTAACCACTTCCTCATCCTTGGCCTTTAGCTACTCTTCATACCACTATTGTTTACCTTTGGCATTGAGCCAAAAGGCTCTTAGCTCTCTTCTTTCTTCTCTATTCAATACACAAGAAGCAAAGTGTTATGCAGCTTTGTCTCAAAATTCTCATATACTAATGAATTTGTCTTCTTTGTTTTGTCCTTGTACATGTTCGACATCTTCTTTATCTCCTCCTTTGCCTTGACCTACTTTTCCCTCATCAAATAAGATTTCTTATGCAATATTTGGGCAAAAGAAATATAGTTGGTGATGTCTTAGGAGTAGTCTTGGCATATATGCAAGATCTTCTCCATTAGCTCTAAGATTGGCCCCACCAAATGTATGACTTGGATTTCTTAGTATTGGAGCTTGGCACTCTTGGAACAAGCTTATACTTGTCATTTTGTACTACACATGAAGGTTGTTACCATTCATCTTTAATTTCTATTTTGTCTTCTCCTTGATCTTTGAGTTGCTTGGGCTCTTCTTCATTGTCTTCTTTCTCATCTCCCACTTCAATTCCAAAGGGCTCACCTTCTTGGTCATAGATGCAGGGTTCTTCAACATGTATTATAACTTTAGAGTTAGTCACTCCTTTGGTATGAATACCTTTTTACTCCTCCCAATCTTTGGTTGACTTGTCTTCTTGTGCATTGTACACTCCTTCATTTTGAGTAGAATATGTATCTTCATACTAGTATGTTTCTTTGGATCCAGATGTTGAATATTGTAGGATGAGGAAGTTCTCTTCTTCTTCCTCTTTGCTAACCATGTCTTTGCCTTCCTCCTCCAAAGATACATTGATGACCTATGTTTTCTTCCTCAACATCTTTATTGGTCCTTGCAATCTTGCAAGTGTGAACATCTTCTTCTTTACCACAATCATTCCTACTACACTACTTTCAAAATTTTCCCTATTTTATTATACTCCTCATTTTGAAGGTGATATTTCTAGATGAGTTCTTTACCTTTGGATTGTGAAGTGAAGTAACCCATTGGATGCTAGTGGAACTTCTTTCTCTCTACCTTGGTCAAAAAGTTTAACCACATGTAGAAGTGAATTGCAAAGGGTGTGAGGTAGGTTGTTCCTCTATCTTTTTCCAATTCTTTGAGCAAGCTCTTGGTTTACACATAAAACATATGAGCCAAGTTCACTGATTCTCCTTGGTACATGTGTTCAAAGAAAATTGCTTTGCTATTCTTAAGGTAGGTTGTTCACTTTGGCTTAAACACCTTCATAACCACTTCCACTATAGCCTTTAGTGCAAGGTCCTTGTTACTTCCCACTTTCCATTTGTTGATGGTCCTTGGCTCATTGAAGGAGGCTATAAGGATATTCTATAATGCATTCTTTGGTCTAGTGTATTGGGTATTGATATTGATTCCCCTAGGCTACAAGTTTTTTGTGCCAGGAACATTCCTCTAATTCTCCTCCATCTATGCAAATAAGTTTCCTCAAAGTTCTCTTGGCTCCTTCTCCTCTCTATGATGCATCTTTTGAATAATGAAAGCATTGCTCAATTTCCATTTGCAAAGTAAGAAGGCAAGGCACTTACTCTGGATCAATTCACTTTTGCAATACACCCCACACTTGTTAAGGGCTAGGGCACAAAGAATAACATCGGGAATCTTCCTCCTCTATTTTGGGATGAATGCCATGTTTCTTATGGACGATTGTATGGGTACAAAGGCAAAGGTTTGAGAACTACAAAGGCGATAAGGAACTACAAAGACTTATCAAGACTTGAAATCTCTGAGCTTACTTCGGAATGGAGACTAAAATTGGTCAATGAAAGTGAAATTGATCATTGTGCACTTGGTTTTATAGTCAGATTTTCAATAATCATTCTTCAATGGCTGAATAGTCAATGAGCTGTTACTCTCAGCACATGCAGGCCACTCCTTGAATGCAAATGGTCTTTGATGGCAGTTCTTTATCCAAGTAGAAGCGCATTCCAAGTTTGTGTAAGATCTTTGGGCACAAGGCCTCCAAGTAAGAAGGTCCTTTGTACTTGTGTTCTTCACTCCCTACCACCCTTCAGACTTTGGTTCATTTAGCATTTTTCCTTTAGACAGCTTCCAGTTTCATACTTGTTCACTTTGTACCTTTACATGAGCAAACAAAACTCCAAAGGAAACTTCAACTAAAAGTGTTTCCTTCATAAACAAACAATTATTCTACCATCTCCTCTTAGTAAAGAGAGAAAGCAATTAAAATTATTTTTATTGAGAAGACATGAGCACTACACAATGAAGAAATTTATATATTTATATATACGATGAAAGAAGGATGGATTTCTTGGTTAATTTAAAAAATTCCATTAAAAGTTTGTATAGATAGTATTTCTCGGATTGGAATGATCCGTCCAAGGACCAAATAAGACCATTAATACCTATAAGAAAGAGAGGAATGAAGTTTTTGTTGCAAAGTAGACCATAGTATAGAAAACATTGATTAGTTCATACAGCTCAGATCTATAAATCTTTCTTCCAAACTTGAAATTTTTGTGTATTTGATACATATTAAGTCTTATTTAAAATATTAAAATATTTTCCTCAAGTGAGGATCTTTAATTTTCAATTATCGACTTAGAGTTTTAACCAGAATCTTAGACATATTAGCACTCATGGATTCTAGAATTTTTGATCTTTCTTCTTCAAAATACCTTTAGGCACGTGGGTACATAATATTGAAAGGAACCCAGGTTTATATACTTCCATGAACTTGTACGTTCTATTCTAATATAAAATTCCTCATTATTCTGATAATCCAACTGAAAAATATGTGTCATTTTCATTTCTCACTTTATTTAGCCAGCTTCATGTTTCTCTCCTCTCGCCCGTTCCGACCCAAGGAAATTTGTTACGTTATCCCTTCCACTCTCATAATCCATGCGATAACGGTTTCTAACTATGAGTTCGTCGTTTTCTCTATTCTTTAGTTAAAGATGCTCCTCTCTATTCGGGGCTTAGCCCCATGTTATTTATTTATTTATTATTATTATTATTATTTTGTTTTTTTTGGTTGTTGTACCCCTTGTACGGCTTGATGGGGTCTTCCCATCCTTCGTTTTCCCTACGCGGTCGCCACTTTGCCTTGGGGGATAGGCATTAGCTTAGACGCTAATAGAGTAATTAAAATCACTACGCCTAGTTAAATTACATAGCTCAGGTATCCAGTATGCATGACATTGTCTCATTAGGTGTCACAGTACAATTCCAAGACACAAAGTCCAATGCACCTTGAGTTGGAGAATCGTAACTGTAAGTAACTGTTGAGCATTGGATCCATGCACTTTTTGGGAAGTAACCGTCATACGTGAACTCGAATTGATCTGATAATTCGAATATAGTAGGTCCAGTAGTGGACTCAGAGAAGTAATTGCATCGAGTTCATCTCTTATGATTTATCTGACTCTTTGCATTATTTTCCATATACTCAACTCTATGTTGGTGTGTGGTAATAAGTCCTGCACGCATTTAAGTGAATGATATTCACCTGGAACACTGCTGCAACGCCTAGTTTCTGTCCGAATGAGGGTTAGTCTATGATACATGCTCACATGATTTTTTTTAATTTTTTAATTTTTTAATTTTAAAATTAATTATTATTTTTTGGTTAAGAAAAAAAAATTCCAGCTAGGAGATAAGGTGATCTACCACATACCTTTCTCGCAAAGGCATTGAAAAGGTCTTGAAATAATCCAAGTCAAATATACATTGATCTAAAGTGTGTGTTCAGAATTATCTAGAGAGAATTAACTACCAGAGAAGGTGATCCGGCACATACCTTCCTCGCGACGGCATTGAAAAAGTCCTGGATCTAGAAGATCCAAGTCAAATATACATTGATCTAAAGTGTGTGTTCAGAATTAATCAGAATTATTTACAGAGAATTAGCTGAAGTTGATGACATGAATGACTGGTTGGGTACCCATGTGATGCATGTAATAAGCATTGGAATATTTTCAAATCTTGGAGGCCGTGAAGAACGAGTTGCTTAGGTGAGATTGATAAAGTTAGAAAGTTAGATTGATAAAGTTAGAAAGTTTCACTTTCTAAACACTTCATTCACTAATCATTCATCAATTTAACATATTCATAGGTGTTTATCCACTGCCATGTTCGTCTCTAGACCTTATCTCTAAAAATATATAGAAAGAGAAATATTGCTTGCATGAACTACCTTTCTGGTAAAGGGAATAAGAGAAGCGCGACTTGTATACGATAACAAGAAAAATGAAAAACCAATCAAATCAAACGACAATAAAACCTACTGGATAAAATGGGACTAAGCCCCAAAGGATGGTGGTGTAGATGACGAAATGGAAAGCCCATCAAACCAAACAAGAATAAGAGCTAAGGGATAAAATGGGACTAAACCCCAAAGGAATAGAGAGGAGGTTATTGTCCGACAAGAATAATAAATAACACGTACTGTATATCAAGGATCAGTTTCGATCCACTTGGAGATACATTAACTCAAGTTTAGCTCAGACACAAGGTAATGGAAATTACCACGAGGTTCAGCAAACTGGATCTTCATGTTAATTAATGGTGTAAGGAGAGATATATACACTTGTTAGAAATTAGAGTTTTTATACCTTAGTCATCTCCGGACAGAAACAAACATCTGAAGAATTTCTAAGAAGAGAAGAAAAAGAAACGCTTGAATAAATCCTAAAATTTGTCAATTGAAAGAAAACATAAACTCTATAAACTTTCCAAAGTATTAGTTAAGATTTAATTTATTTTTATCAATAAACGTGTGAATTAATATGCTTAGAAGCACACAAGCCCTTGCAAAACACTCAGCACCACCCACTCTTCATACGACAATCAACAATGACCAGGATTAGCTTCTGATATCTGCTCCGTTTGTTGTATTTCTTGGATTTAAGTGGAAATCCTCACAAAGTTGTCAAAGTGCAGAATAGTACTGCTGGAAAGAACATTCGCACAAGAATCGTGATCTCCTTGACGATGTATGTACGAGGAAACCCACGAGACAAGTTGTTAAGTTCCAAAAAGAAACACACAAAGTCAAGTTGTACAAAGAAGAAAGCCAAGAGATAAATGGAGTTAAGTTCCAAGAAGAAACACACAAAATCAAGTTGTCCAAAGTAGAAAGCCAAGATAAATGGAGAGATAAATGGAGTTAAGTTCCAAAAAGAAACATGCAAATCATACGAGGTGCATATCACTGGAGCATAGGGAAAGTAAATTATCCTTTTCTCCATTAACAAAGCATAAGGTGCCATAACCCCCCTCGCATATGCATATATCCCCAGTTAGGAGTCCAACTCCCTTTTCTCCCAAGGGAGGAAAGGTATCAAATATAGAGGGCGAGGGCCCCGCCCCCTAAATGCGAAACCCGAGAGTCCCTGTTCTTTCCCTATAGAGAAGGAGATATCATATACGGAGGGTGAGGGGCCCTTCCCCCTGTATTCAATACCCTCGTTGTCCGGGAAGTGTGCGATTCATTCGAATTCGAATAATCTATTCATGGATTCGACTGCCAGCAGCAGTGTGAAGAAACAAACAGACTACCGCATGGGGGAGAACGAAGGAAGGAGCTGCCGCGGGGGTCGAGGATCGTGACATGTAGGGAATTTGTACAGTAATTGAGCGGTCGATGCACGGAAGAAGAGAAAAGCAAAATCTGCAGAAAGTCGTCACGAGGCGACCCGTCTTCATAGTTTCTCTCGTCCTCGTCACATGGAGCTGGTGGTTTCTCCTTCCATTCTTGTTGTTGGTAAGGGGACGGTTTGTTTGTCTCCTTGATATCGAGGAATTGCGTTGAGAGTATGAGGCGTGGAGTGGAAGCAGGTGGCGAAGAAGTAGACGCTGCCGAGGAGGAAAAAGATAAATAGATCGATCCAGGTTGAGTAGTTCTTGGAGGATAGGGAGGATCACGTGGGAATGTGCAGGTGGAAAGAGGAAATTCCAGTGTCTTCCTTGTCAGAGAGGAAGGTGAGGGTGGTCCTCAAGAAGTCAGAGACGATGTGAATTTTGCTCTGGCAATAAGTGTGGCCGACCCCGCGGTCGCTGCTGCTTCTTGGAGATTACACTCAGACAAGTACTACTCGGCTCTGATGAAGAGGAGCATCTCTAGTCTGGTCGGCTTTTCTTTCTGGCTTCCTCATCTGCGACGGAAGGAGACTGAAGGAAAGGAGTCTGACACAACCTAGATTTGGGAAAGAGAAGCGGTTGTGGAATCAGCTTGAGTTTGAGGAGGTTTCCGGCTTGACGAGTGGAGAATTGGTTGAGAAAGATCCGTGCAATTATTTTTCGGTTACTCACCTGGCCATGTAGAAAATCGCGGATTGGAATCAGGAACATATTTCAGAGTAGTATCTGACGCGGATTTCGGGATCGGGTTGATGAATCAAGACAGAATGGATTCCAGGACAGCTTTGGGAAGCAGGTTGAAATCATCGATCTTGATTATTTTGGTAGCCTTAACTTTGTTAGAGTATATGGAATTGGCAAGGGCTAGGATTGAGTTGCCGGTTATTCGCTCGTTCTCTCATTTGGAAGGATCAGGGACTCATGGAGGGGGCAATGGTATGACTAAAGAACACGTTAAGGAGCTGAGAGACCATGACTACAAGCGGAGCAAACGGCATCAGCGTGTGTTAACCTCTGTTGCTGACTTCCCGCTTGAAGGAAATGAATATTACGTGGGGTACGTTCTCCACCTTCCCACGTTCAAACTCGAACTCGTAAGCAGGCAATCAACCTATTTATCAGCGGCGAGCATTCTGGTTTGCCCTTGTAGAAGTTTTGTGGACTGCTCTCTGAATATATTGCGCGACTGCCCTCGAACGGGTTCTAATCACACAGAAGATTTCAAGGGGATTCACAACTGTGTGGCACTCGTAGATCCTGAGATCACTTTCCCTCAATACATGGCAAGTTGGTTAAGTTCATGGACCATTTGAGCCATTAGCTTCCTCTCCTTGTAATTCCTCCGATCGAACGAACGAACATACACAACTAAAAACTGTCCTCACGGTTTATCAATGAAAAGTTGAGCTCGATATGTGATTCCGGTTAAAGCGACTAATCTATTCGATTCATGGTATGACCTCACACGGCAGTCTTTAAAATATTATGTGTGGGACCGCAGTCTATACTACACAGCGCTCGGGATTGGAACTCCCGTGCAGAACTACTATGTTCAAGTCGACACAGGGAGTGATCTCCTATGGGTCAACTGTGAACCCTGCTCGAAATGCCCTAAGTCGAGCAATCTAAAAGTACGATACCTTCACAATTCGGTTTGAATTCACTTAGAATTTTTTATGGTAAAATTGAGTTGTCGGTTTACGGCCTAGATTATCGAAAGCTGTAACTCATCAGTCCAAAATATGTGTACGAGTTATGCCTTAGACTGTATGACTGTATGACTGTATGACTTAGATATGTAAGTCACTCGAGTCTGGTTGCTGGCCCCGCCCTCCCTTATGGGTCGTATTAACGCGTGACGTCAGCTGTCAAACTACTGTAGTTCTTTCTGACTATTAGCTTGCCCTGCAAACGAGCTTTTTAATTTTAGCTTGTGACGAATATAGGCTTCTGGCCTGTTTCCTAACATCTATTCACTCGTCGTCTAGATACCTCTCAATATCTACGACTCCGACGAGACAACAACTGGGCAAAATGTCTCCTGTTTATCTTCTGACTGCAAGGCTCTCGCTAGCATCTCATCAAGCAGCTGCGTCGACAAGAGCTGCTATTATGGGTTTGGATACGGCGACGGGAGTACGACCATGGGCTATTTGGTCGAAGATGTGCTGACGTTTGCCACAATTGTCGGCAACAATACCGTGAGAAACGCTACATCAAGTATCGTTTTTGGGTAAGAACAATTGCCGCTGGTCTATTGTCTAATCCTACCTTTTCCTTAACTTGCGGAGTGTTGCGACATACCGTTTCTCATCTTCCGGAAATGATTGCCAGTGTTATCAGCACATTTATGTAGCCATGGACTATTAAAAACAACATGGCTTTTGCAACAAGGGCTGATTGAATCCTGCTGTTAATGTCAGATGTAATTCAGGTTGAAGTTGAGGTTGTGACTAGAAATATCTCTCGCTTGTGGCTCTCTGAATTGCTCATGAATCCGGGATTTGCATCACGGAGATTTTGACATTTACGGTTGATGGGCAATCAGGTGTGGGTTCAACCAAACAGGAAGTTCTCTGACATCATCAGATCGTGCGGTGGATGGAATTATGGGTTTGGGACGGCACGTGCTGTCAGTTGTATCACAACTAGCTGATAATGACCTGACTCCGAATGAGTTTGCCCACTGTCTTCAAGGAGATACTGGCAGCGGAGGTATCTTTGTGATTGGTGATGTGATAGAACCTGGGCTGGACTACACGCCAATGCTTCCGAATGAGTAAGTTATTTCGGGTCTAGACAACGTTCAGTCAGTCCAAAATTGTTGCTGAGGAAGAGTTAGCTCCTCTTGAAACTAAGCAATGGGGTTTTACACCATCGACCACATCTTTATGCAGGTACCATTACAATGTGAACCTGCAACGCATCGATGTAGGGAACACGACGTTGGATATCGACCCTGATGTATTCTCTTCATCAAGCGATGGAGATGGAGGCACTATATTCGACAGTGGGACCACTATGGCTTTGTTTGTCGACCAGGCCTTCGATGCTTTCTATAAGCAGGTCAGAATTTGGTTCCGACGTTGTTCAAATGTTTTATAACAGTCTGGATTTGCAGCGGAGGTAAACGTTTTTTATGCGAGGTGTACTCTATAGATCGTAAGAATGGTCGAGTCTGTATTTCTTTGTCCATGGCTTTGATGCAGCCAGCTTGCAACCTGAACATAGAAACCACGGCAGTGTGATACTAAATTGGAAACTGACATATGTGAACCAATCTGCCTACTTCCAGTTGGGAGGAATGCACAAGGTCTTTAACAGCGAAAGGTCTTGACGAGTCGTTAGGGATATAACGGGTTAGCTACTGAAACATGGAGGTATAGAGGCTCCAGACTTAGTTTAAATGGACTTGGAAACTGAAGCGGCTGGGCTTGCCCCGGCCCAGTGTTCAAACAGCACTCAGAGGAAGTTATTCATTTGAGTACAGGATATTGGAAACCTCAAGTGATGGATACTATAAACAAAATGAACTTAAAGTATGAGCTTAAGAGAGGTTTAAACAAGTATTTGTTTGACCAGTGAGCTCAGAATGTTCGGGTGTGGATTGCAAACGTTCTTAAGTTACTAAAGCTCTTAGTAACCCCAGGAAAGTATTGCTATACTTTCCTGGACCTTATATTTTTGTTTGCAAAGAGTATAGTACCGCAGGACAAGCATAGCCCCCAAAGAAGAAGTACGTACAAGAAAGGTAACGTATATATGTTACCTTCAATCTATGAATAATAACTAAGGGTGCGAGTTAACGTGGGCCAATTGAGTTGTCGTTGGACTAAACAATCAAATATCCAGGAGTTTGAAAGGTCTTCTACTTCAGTCATGGAAGTACATGCCCTCTCTGATTGAAATTCAGCCCTTGCGATTATTAGTTTGGCGGCAATCTTAGGTGTTCAAGGACTAAACTTTCATTCGGACCTTTGTTCTTGCAGCTCTTAGAAGTTGTAACTGTACCTTACATCACGATTGACGATACAACGTGCTTTGAGTATTCGGACGCGTAAGTACGCCTGTAATCCTCTTCCTTGATTAAATCCTTATACATCTAAGTATCCTCGCTTGATCTCCTCTGGAGTCATGACTCCGTGTAGATGTGCACAATCTATGGACAAGACTCTGAGTATTCAGCTAAGCTATTGTAGTTCACTTTCTCATTGAGAATTAGACCCTTCTCAGCTTTTCGTCCCCATTTGGAAACTTCCGAAACTGTTTTGGCTCACATTCAAGGTCATAAGTCGCGTTTTTACCTCATGGCTAAGACCAAGTGTCAGACTTCCTGATGATTATAATTGTCAGTTAGGTCCTTCCGCCCACCTGTACTGCATGCACATCCTAAGAATCTAACTAGCTTAGAACCGCATATGCTCACTTTCTTCTATCTTGGAAATCGTTGATCAGGCAATTAAGTGGAGTTTTCCCACCGGTTACGCTATTCTTTGAAGGTGCTGTGATGAAGCTTAGACCAGAAAACTATTTGTACAGGCAACAAGTGGTACGCACATATTTCCATTTAATTCTAGCTGCAAATGTAAAATGGTTTGTATGTCAGTTGACCATCCGCTGCCCTATAATGGTTGGTTCATTACGGAAATGTATGCTTATCTAAGGCGCAAGCATTTGGCGTATCTTTGTTTTTACTTATCATCCTGCTTCGAGAGCAAGTTCTCCATGCAAGAAGTTTAATCACATTACACGTCAATTCTTGTATACGAGTTACTCACAGTCACTGTTCTCTCATTTAGGGCCGGAGTTCATTCTCTCAATGGTGTTTGGCTTGGTCCCCGAGCAGTTCTTCGAGGTTGGATTTATCTATTCTTGGAGGTTTGTTCGCTTGACCACAATCCCCTACGTTTCAATGGATTTCTGTAAAAGTATATGTGAAGGTGCTATCGGAGTTATAATCGTGCTAAAATACCTAGGCCAATCTACTTATTTTTATATGCGCTCAATGACGAAAGTGTCCACTAATAGACAGGTAGCTATTGGGAGTTCCATTATGTACAATATATTAGGTCCGTAGCAGCCAGCATACATCATCCTGTTTACATCAGCCAGCATACATCAGCAGTTTCATGCTCATAACAGTGTGGCTTCTCACGTTCCTTTCTCTTTGCATACTTAACTAACCAAGTTCATGTCCAGAGCAGATATTGTACTGAAGAATAGGTTGGTGGTTTACGACATCGAGAATGAACAAATAGGATGGATGGACTTCAATTGTAAGCCTTCTCGGTTATCTTACTGGATTTCTTTTTTATAACTTATTGTGACTTGTAAACTGCGAATTCTGTGTCTTTGAGTGTCAGAACTTCCCAGATTCCCATTCATACTTTCTCTAGGAGCAGTACCAAGCACCTAAATCCTAGTAATAACGGAGTTTTTTGATTTGGTTGTCTGTTCAGGCCAATCAGCTGTGCGAGTATCCAACGGTTCCGGGAGTCAGGAGGTCAGTTCAGACCTTGTTAATATCAGTTCAGGTTCTTTACATATCTTTGCGGTGTACCTTTCAGTATTGGTATCTATTCTGGCATCAGTTGCAATGCGGATCTAGAAGAGGAATCTCACAAATCGAGAAAGGTTCGTCCCCCAAATTGAAGGAGGTTCTGCACCTGAATTTCGAATGTATGACGAGCTTGGTAGTTTAACCTAGATCTATACGAAATAGTGCCCAGGTATTTGCTGGAGGCACAGTAGCTAGTATGTAGATTATTGTAAAACACCTTTCGTGTTCTCTTGGCATAATTCGGTTGAGTCAGGGTGAAGGAGGAGGTAATGTCAGTGATCACCATGGATATGGAGATCAAGTGCTTACGAGTATTCACCATTGTACGTCTCTTGTTAATGTGTCTATAAATTTAATTTTTTCACAAAGATGAATGTTGATAATTCGAATCATGTCCGCATAGACGTTTATCTTCACATTTTCGGACTCAAACTGGACTCCTGTTAGTTTTTCTATGGCTCGTCATTTTCGTGTCTGTCTTGTTTAAGTATTCCTAAAGGTGCTGGAGCGTACAGAGTTCTAGAGCCTTTACCGAAAACAAGTGCATATTCTAGGTTGTATATCAAAGTGTCTTTGTAATGAACATCACCCTACTTGGGAGTGGATTGTCTTAGCAACGTCCGGAACGTTGCTAAGACATTCAGGAAAGGCATTCAACGTCGACTATGGTACCAAGTTGGTGGATAGTGTCTACTCTCCTTATCGGCCACAGTCTGCTCGATTGGTAAGTTGGTCGGAAGATCCCTATTCAGCACTCGGGGAGTAAGAGTCCAAACTATCCTCAACTTTGTCCTTTGATATGCGACTCGTTATGAAATACCAGAGATCTTCTCAAATATTGTGCACAGCGTGGTTAAAAGGCAAAATAACAAGATGGTGATTGCAAAAGCTGAAGTCACACATTTCTATCTGCTAACATGTAAAAGGAGCATTCTTTTCAGTCTACTTTAACTCAACAGAAGTTACACCGAGTTGGTGAAGAGCATTGTTGTACATTCTGAGAGCAAATCTACCAAATTCTCACCTTCAAACTCTGATTGTTTATTGCACGTCCAGGGACCACTGGCCCCTCAGCCATCGAGGAATTTCTTGGATATGTAGTTTTAAACCCATTTGAACCTTGTGTGCAGAGAAAGAGACGAAGAAGGTCAAAACGATCTTGTGGTGTCAAAATTTATTCTTACACTTGGAGCATCTGGTCCGGACGCCTAGTGCTACTCTTGTGTTATCTATTAGCCACGGACTGCTTTTCCGACTTAAGACCCTACTGGACCGAAGATCTCGATCAGGATGTAGATTGTGAACCAGTGCCTCTCTTGTTGACGTCTGAAACTGCAGTCTCCGTCACTTTCCGGTTTGACTGCAAATTATATGCACGGGAAATCACTAAAACTATAATTGTTTGGCTTCTTATCAAAGACGCTTGAAGATCGCACAGCAGTGTTGTCACGCTTGTTATTGACCTTTGCTGTAACATTTATATCATGTATCTCTAGATGTATGTATCATGTATCTCTCGGATCTCCTATTGCACGTTCTTTAGTAAGACAATTGTGTGTAGGAACAAATGATTCTCCTCAAGGAGGAGAAGGCAATGAAAAGAAACACCCATTTCTTAGTGCATGCGAAGGGGTAGACCTATTATTTACGGAGATGACATCTATAGTGGTTTTTTGGGTGGTTGGGTTCCCTCTGCATCTTTACTTTCCTTCCGCTTTGTGATTGTTGATAAGCCTGCTTTAGAGACTTATGTGACCAAAGTGGAAGAGGGATCCTTTTCTCTCTAAGTGTTATTGTGACGGATGAGAGATGGTCTATCTCTATGGGCATGGGAGGACCTTCCATCCTTTGTTTCACTACCATCAGATTGGACCAGAGGTTGATAGTTTTCCTTGATGGAGTGATAGTGTTAGCATATACTACATTCTCTCTTAGTTGATTTGTTCATTCCTCGGTCCACTAGAGCACATCTTCGCTCTTGCTTTGGCAAGGGTGTAAGCTCATGGATCCTAGCTCGACTGTGCATTAGAGCATTCTGACTTGCACTAACCACTTTCTCTATAACAATGAGGTTCAACCTAGGTTTGGTTCACTCGTTTGCATCCTCGTTACTCACTTGTGAGTGTGGTTCTACAGTAGATGCAACAACATTCCATATGACACAATGTCCTTATGGAGGACAGAGGATAAAGACCCATGATGCCATCAAGGATATAGTGTTTGCTATGGCACGAGAGAGTGGATACCTTGCTTGATGAGAGCGTTCATATTCTTTATAGACAACATGTGTCAGAGTATACCTATACTTGGTCAGAGATGATCAAGTGATTGTGACAAATGTTGTGGTTATAGACCTTATGTGGGATGCAATTTTGGAGGGAATGATTACTCATCCTCTTGGATGAGCAGCGAGCGGAGTAGCAACATGCAAGTTCTCTAATTATAGGGGTATGCAGTGTGGTCACCTCTTTGTTCCTTTAGCTTTGGGAGTTATATGGAACTATGGACACGACATTTGACACATTTGTCAAGGAGTGCGCAAGAACTTATCATATTAGACGCCAAGGGTACCACTCTCATTCTCATACTTTGTAGTATACTTAAGACAACATGCGTCCATTTGTTTAGTAGAGAACATGGCAGGTGCAATCCAGAAGAGAACAATCTCTCTAGGTGATACTTCTTCAAATGCTCTAGTAGTTTGTAGACCTTACTACTTGCATAACTCGGATATCTTAGGTGCAGGAGTGCAGATTTCTCGTATCAATACTACGGGGGCCTAGCTCCATTCTACCTCATTTGTCTCTCCCTTGCACTGCGTGATGGGGTCTTCCCATCCTTCATGTGTTCTATGTGATTGCCTCTTTACTATTTCTTAGCACAAACAATAGACCATACTTCCGAGTTGATCTGCCGTGATTTGGATTCGTAAGACTAACTCCACCAACATTACAAGGATCAAACTCAAGATGGTTAGCCACAAGCTGATGGTTTTATCTCGGGTGTGAATCCTCTTTCACGGAGTGGAGTGAGGAGAAACGAGAAACTTTCACAGCTTTACTTGTAGGCGAGGGCTCTCAACTTTCTGTATTGTACTTCTCCATATGAATGAATCAACTTATGGTTGATTATAACTGGGGACTACAGGAATAAAGACTTTAGTTTATTAACCCAAAATCAGGTGGTAATACCTGAATCTGCTCTCGGATACATAATATATTTTATACTCAAAATGTGTTAGCATAGTAGGACGAATGATCTGGCCGACGCAAATAGCAATCGTTGATATTGCGCAGTTGTAAAGCACGAATCAAATAAAGTTCAATCTAATTATGTAGTTGTATTAAACATAATCCTCTTGTATTTAGTCAATGTTTGCGTCATGGATGGCTATAGACTTCTTTTTCCATTGTGCATCCCTTTAAACTTCTTATCCCAAAAGATAAAGATTGTAGCTAACTTATGATGTCCACTTCCGTTGCTAGAGTTACAACCTTCCTGATCTATGTGCCAACACACTGCTTAAGGAATTGATACCGTGTAAAGTAAAGATGCTGTTTTGACAAGGGAGTGGAAGATTTTCATCTTACGATAACGACCGAGACAACAAGTCCTTTGTTTTTTTTCTACGTTTACATGTTTAAGGGACAGAATATCCAAACGTTTTCACATCTGCACAAGACTGTCAAAATTAGAACTCTTGTTCTCACGTAATTGTTATTTATTCTGGGGACTTTTATGGTCAAACTTAACCAGAGGATCAAAAAGATTTGGACTGTACGCATGCCGGGCCGGTTTTTATTGAATATCGGAGACATTTTAGCCTCCAGATTTGTGCTATTTTTCTCTCTCTCTTGTTCCAACACTTGATAAAACAATCAAAAGCAATAGAAAATTAAAATTCAACTGGACAGATAAGTTTCATTGTGATAGTGTAAGTCAAATCACGTGATCTTATAATTCTCATGAACTTCTCTAAAAAATTTGCAATCCAGTATATTCCAAGAAGATTGAGTCTACTACCAAAACTAGAATGTACTATAATATTGTATCTACTAATATAGGCTATGTAATATGCATAGAAATACATGGAAGGATCTACCAAGTCATTGGTCTCAATAGTGAACATAAACGGAATGGGAAGAGTATATTTTTGTCCTGATGTAATGAATTTACTATGGATTTATAGTGATGTAGAAAACCACAATCAAGCGATATGATCTACATCAAAATATTTGGAAAAAGCAATAGTAACACTTTTTCAAAGAACTTAGACTGATTGGAGGAGGTATTCATTGGACAACCTTCTCGTCCATGCATTTGATTTTCAAATATGATTTTGGACAGACCAACTTTAAAACTAAACATCATCTTTGGTTCATGTAGCCAATGTAAAAATAATTTATAAAATGGGGGATGACCAAAAAGTTTAAAATACTTGTTATTCCTTAGACAATAACAGTGCATGGCATCAGATCCCTTATTTTGAAGTATCCATATTTTTGTGCTCCATGTATCCATAATTCTATTATTGTTCTCGCCACCTGGCGGGGAGTTCCTGTCCGAGACCACCAGTAGTGAGTCTAATACCTGTTCGTACCCTTCTGTTAATTTGTTGACACGTGGAACCACCCTGCACTCAACTTCTCTCCTTAACGGTACCCGAGTGCCGTCAAAGCCCCCGACACACTCCCCTCGAAAGCCCCCACCCCCGATTCTTTGGTTATTGTTCGTTTCGCTCTAGGTTGTTGCTCGTTTCCAACTTACTCTGCGCTCTCTTTCACTCCCCGTCTGAATGTCAAACGACTTGCTCTTTCCTGTGCTTTGCGACTCGCTCCTTACAGTTTGTTCGTTGATCTCTCTCCTTAGTAGTACCCGAGGCCCCCGAGACACTCCCCTCGAAAACCCCCACCCCGGACTCTTTGGTCATTGTTCGCTTCACTCTAGGTTGTTGCTCGTTCTGTCTTACTCTCCGATCTCTTTCATTCTCCGTTTGAATGTCAAACAACTTGCTCTTTCCTGTGCTTTTCGACTCCCCGTTTGAATGTCAAACGACTTGCTCTTTCCTGTGCTTTGCGACTCGCTCCTTACAGTTTGTTCGTTGATCTCTCTCCTTAGTAGTACCCGAGGCCCCCGAGACACTCCCCTCGAAAACCCCCACCCCGGACTCTTTGGTCATTGTTCGCTTCACTCTAGGTTGTTGCTCGTTCTGTCTTACTCTCCGATCTCTTTCATTCTCCGTTTGAATGTCAAACAACTTGCTCTTTCCTGTGCTTTTCGACTCGCTCCTTACTGTTTCTTCGATGATCTCTCTCTCCTTAGTAGTTTTCCGACTTTATCCTTGAGTATGTATAATCGGTTAACCTTTGCTATATTTTGCTTACTTTCAATACTAATCGATGTTTCGTCTCAGGTATTAAAAATGTATGGGTCGAGTCCCTTAATGTTTTCGAGTTTGTGATTTTGCATTCTTCCTTCTCTTGCTAATCATTTTGTAGTTCACTTTATTCTATATCTACCCTTTAGGTGTAACTTAAGCTTCACAAGTTCCAATTTTTTCCTTGCTTTGCATGGTTATTACTTTGAGCTTTGAGCAGGCACTTTGGAAAACAATCGAGTTTACCTTGGTACTCAAGGGGTTTTTGAGCAAAAACTTTGTACTTACACTTGCTCAACTAGTTCTGCTCGCCTGAGGCGCTGATAGGATAGTATTTGCTTTCAAGCAGGTTTACTCTAACAGCTTTCCTTCAGTTGTTTTGCATTCTAAGACTCATGCGTTCATAGGTTCTATGTAGCTTGTTGCGATATATAATAGGACATTTCAATTGGAATTTATGGATTCTTTATGGAACCCTAGAGATTCCGTAACAATCTCAGCTGGTACCCGTAGAAAACAGTGGTGCAAAAGTGAAACGTAATTAAAATATTTTACAAGTTTATGGGGCATTTCAGAGATCACTCATTTGTTTAACGGGGCACATGCATGCAAGGGTTTATGGGTGTGATTAGGTGATAATAATAACAATGAGGATTAAGTATAAGTGTACATGTAATGAATTATAATTTTCCATGTGTCACCTTGACAATAAATTTAGGAGAAGTGTTCTTGTGACATTGATATTTAATCTGCATGCTTTATGGGATTAGATGAAACTCAAGTACATCATGGATTTGTGTAAGGATGTGTTTACATACTTGTGTCCAATTTAGAATTTGAATCAAATTCCCTCTCTCACTAAATTAAAGATGGGTGTGAAAGCTTACCATGATTACGTGAAGTTGATAAGCAAATCCTTTGCATCAAATGTTGACTAAGAAAATTTGGTAATTTTGCACCAACTTTGAGATTTCTTGAGATAATAGGATAATTGGATAGATTGAGGAGGAGAAGAATGATAATGCATAGGCAAGCAAGTCATGCAAACTAGGGGTGAAATCAAAAGGGTTGCACCTCCATCTCCATCATTCCTTGATTCCTCTCATATCCATGGTTGATGGGGGCTAGAAGGAAGGGAGAAGACAAGAGGTTTGGAATGATATTGTCTCATTATGCACATATATTGAAGTATCTAGATAATCCATAACATTTTAAATAGATTCAGGGGTAGTACTAAGAAACATGTGTAGAAGTGTAAAAGACCAAGGAGAGAAATAGTAGAATGGAAGATTAGAGTGAAAGATCACATTGAGACTCTTGAATGAAGGAAGATCCAAATGCCTAGCATGAGCTTAGACTTTGGTTTTTATAGAGAACATACAAGGCTCTTGAGAAGCTTCTCAAGAAGTTTCCTAAGAGTTGCCTTCTTAGAGTGCAAGCTAAGCTAATTGTGAAGTTTCTTGAGAAACTTCTTTTTAGAAGCCACCTACTTGGCATGCAAGCTAAGCTAGTAGAGAAGTTTCCCAAGAACTTTTCTTCTTGAAGCCCCCTACTTGGCATGCAAGCTAAGCTAGCCATGAAGCTTCCCAAGAAGTTTCATCTTGGAAGTCACCACTTGGCATGCACATTACTTGATACTTGGAAGGTACCAAGTAGCTTCCTAGATGCTTATAAAATACTCTTATAATTTTTGGTTAATTTGGTCTATTTGTTACTTCATTAGTCTTGACTAACTTGTCTGTAAACTCCATCTTGTTACATATTCCCCCATCGCTAGTTGGTGACGTCCTTGTCACCATGGAAGCTTCAAACTCTTGGATGGCTATTTGAGCATTATGGAGATGAGAAAGAGGCTCCCAAGTGGCATCACGAAGGGGATACCCTTTCCAAAGGACTTCTTACTTAGTATGTTGTTGGCAGCCACGTTGAATGTGGCAATGTGCAAGGATACAATCAAATTCATACTCCTTATGATTGTTAATAGAGACCGAGGGAAGAAGAGGTTAGACACAAGAGTAAAATGAAGATGGATTAAACAAAGAGTTTCAACTTGGAAACATGAAAGATAGGGTGGATTTAGTATAAAATCTTTTTCATATTCACCTCTTCTTGGAACATATCAAAATATTATATATATATATATATATATGTAGACATCCACCCACACTTTACATAACTATATATATAGAAACCATATACTCTTATTTTGTGCATATATATTAGGTAATACCTTGGTCCAACATTAAAATTATGGTGTTTGAGAATATCAATCTCTTGTATATATAGTTATATTTTCTTATTATCATCTCTTGTTTTCAATTTTTTATGTATATATTTGTTTCAGTTCTCTTCTTGCATATTGTCACCATAGGAAGCAAGAAGCTAGCTTGATTATGTTATTTGAATAATGAAGGTAGAAAAAAATGCTGAAAGATTAGGTTTGTTAACAATACATGCCTAACAAGAACCATCTTGTCCTTAAACATAAGGGAGTTTGTTGCTTACTTCCCAATCATTTAACATTTAATGTAAATACATTAAATGCAAAACGAGGTAGCTTTTGTGTTGTATTGTTATTTGTGTGCATGAGAACTCTAAGGAGAAATACACAACCGCATGGGATAACAAGAAGGATGGGAAGATCCCATCTAAGGTATTCATAGAATTCCTTAGGACTTAACACTTTGAATTCAGCGAGTTGGATCCATTTATAGAATGGTTTTTCTACAAGAGAGAGAAAGACAGATTTTCCAAGATTAAGTCTGGCTTTTGAGTCTCTTTTTTGTATAGAATAATAGTAAGATATAAAAATGAGCTTTCATTACTTCTTGTAATATACATTCAATGTCCTATGCAAACTAAGTAATATCTAAATACATTAAGAAGTACAATCTCTCCCTAATTTATTTTTTTGGATTCATTTTCTAGTAGTTCTGTAGGATATGAGGTAGTGTTAACGAGGAGGAGTGGAGTCAGGAGGCAACCTTGCCTAACTCTTTCTGTTAGCTTGAAATGGCATATGAATTTGAGGTACCGTGTTGGAATAGCCTTGTCAAAAGGGACATACAAATTTACTACTATGGTGAAATATTGACATAGTCGTGACAATCATAGCCTACACAAGCAATAGGAACTTGTCTTGTGATCCTAGTTTGATGAATGATTCCTCCAATTAGTCATATCTAACCTTGTCATTCACCTTATCATTCATAATTCTATAAATATGCATGTTGTTTCCTCTATTTAACCTAACCTCATCTTGTATTATCTAAATTGTTAATACATTAGCAAGCATGTCTAAACCTCTTAGAAACCTAGCTTGGTACAAAGATATAATTGTAGGATTATTAGCCAGAGTAATTATTTGCAAAGATTCTAGCAATGACTTTATAATCTATTATAAAAATTATTTATGTAAACTCAAATTCATGAAAAAAAATTTCTTTGCTTTTTAGACACAGATTTGTTATTCTTTTGATTATAGAGGAAGCTAACTTACCTATGTGCTCGTAGTACACTATTATTATCAAAATACATATCTCTAATGATGATCTTATGTGTTTTTGGAATCAGCTTTATTATTCCTTTGGCAGAGGAGGAGTCCCATTTATCAATGTGCTAGTAGTTCATTATCATCATAACAATTACAAGTAATAATGGGCCAGAATCTATGTATACCTTTTTTTTTTCTTTTTCTTTTTTATCATTCCTCTTCTTGAAGATTTCCATGGGGAATGCTGCAACTACATCATTGATATCTTGCTTGGTTGTGTGTTCCAATAGTACGAGCCATTGATGCTTCATAACTTGATTGAGCAACATATTCAGTGCTTTGTTCATGGCTCTTTGATAATCTTTGTAGAGTTCTGGCGTAACCATGTGTTTTGATAAGAATGGCCATACTTTCTTTCAAGATTCTTGTTGTTGTCCGGAAATGAGTTATTATGCTTTTTTCTTAATGAGTTTTTGTATTTTTTCTTTTGCAACTTTTCTATTGGACACATTTCAGAAACCCTATATTTAGAGTTATATTTTTATTGAAAGAAAAATAAAATATTTATTTTACAATTCATATTTTCTTTTCCAGACCTCTATGCTCTAACATGTGCTAGTTGTTCTTCTCATGTGGTATAAAAACGGTTGTTCCATACAAGCTTTTGAGTTGTTTATGCATGGATCCTATTCTCGTAATCCTATTATGACTTGCAAATAGATAGATCTTGTAAATTTGTTAAGTCTTATCTACCTAAATTGAAGTTTTTATGGCCTGTTTGATACATATTATCAGTTTTTCTTTCCTACTTTTGTTCCGTTGTAGTTTGCTTGCAAAACAAAAGTAACTCAAGAACTTGGAAAAATTATGATCAAAACCCCAGTTTCTGATTATGGTGGCCTCTTTTGGACCAAGCATCATGTGCAAACTTATTAGGGAATAGCATCGGAAATATTACACATTAATATCCAGTGTCTATCGGAGAATTCAACTTGAAAAAACTACTATGTATGAGTCTCCGTAACATTAGTCATTAGTGTAGAATGATCCGCTCTGGAAATGTATTCGGACTTTAGTAGTCTTACTTGGGTAGTTCCTTTATGTTGAATATTCTAAGTAAGGTAGTAAAGCTCCAAATTAAAATGAATATTATGAGCTCTAAAATAAATTTATTCTAAGAATTTAGTAGAATCACAAAAGTTAATTTCTAAGTTGAAACACAAGTACCGGAAGAACACAATCTTTTATTGTGTAAAACATAGAAATTTAAAATAAAGTAAAACTAGGGACCCTTCTGGAGACACCCCCTTTCATATATTCTTTATGGATGGTTGCTTGAAATATAACGTAGTGTATGATAAGGTTATCTACTAAATAACACGTATCACGTTTCTATATTGATTTTTTTCTCCTGATTTCTCAAAAATTTCCGCAATGTATTTTACAATCTTATTCATTTCTAGAGCTGGTGATCTTTACCGAAACCTATTCTGTATGGAAGTTAACTCATTCCCGTAGCTTCTTCATAAAATCTGAAAGTAAAACAGCTTGTAATCACAAGCTTAAAAAACTCACTAATTCATAAAAGGGGGGTCTCCCGACCCGGTCCCCAAAAACTAATAAAAAAATAAGTATGTATCATCACACAACTTATTATACACATTTGTAACACTCTCCGATTTTAACAAATTCCTATTATTATTTCTCACAAGAAAAGAGATTACGGGTATCAGTAAAATGGCACGACCCAATATTAGGAAGAAACTTTACAACTCTGATCATAATATATTAGAAGAATATCCTTATATCAAAAGATTCATTACCAGAATATAGATTCACAACAATTCCTACATAATCGACTCTCGATATGTGCAATGTCTCTCGGTTCCAACCACGAGATCCAAAAGGATTTGCACTTTGCGCAAGTACACCTTCTGAATAATTGCGTGGATGAAGTATTCGAACTTCAATAATCGCAATGAAAGTTACATTTAGCGAGGGTAAAATACTTTCACACATGGTTTAGCGATAAATAACTAAAGTATGCACTAAAGTTTAAGACATATTGTAACTAAATCTTTAAAATGTTCTATACGTAGATATATTTAGACTTGATGTATATAATTTGTGATAGGAAACTTTTTATATATCGTAATGACAACTTCACTCTGTTTAAAATTCTTTTGTATCACAATTCATTGCACCCATCGGGAGTCATATAACTTGCATTTAGAGAGATGAAACTGGAAAAAGTGTTTTCTCGTCATTTGGACATTTTAAACATTTCTCCATTGCCCATAAGTTGCAAGATTCCGCACTTGCACGTATTGCCATCCCTCCCTACTTATGTGCAAATCTCTCTCGGTGCTCACGAGGGATGTCAAAGTCAAATGGACCTCCGAAATTGCGAAAGATGCTTGGCAAAATTGGAGGGCGGAGGAGGGCATTCTGTCGCAAGGGCGACTACTACCGGAACAGTACTGTACCAAGAAACTCACCGCGTACAGAAGTTTGATGATACAGTACAATAACGGGTTGGAGGTGGAGAATGCCCTAAAGGAAAGAGAATGACTCGTGGATGTGATCGTGCATCTGCTGCTGGACTCATGACATTGCTTGGTGAACTCTCGCGATTGTGGCACGGAGTTTGTTATGAGGAATTCCATCTACGCTCGCTCCTCTTGCTGGTGCTGGTGCTCGTGAAGTCTTGGAAACGGTGCCCGAGTATTTACGGGGTTGTCAGCAATGTCGACGAGCACGGAGTTTTATAACGAACTGAAAGTATGTGTGGTTTGATTAAGCAATTTGAACTGGAAGCCGAATTTGAATTGCATCTGGTTTGACTCGAAGTGGATCAAGAGATTATAGTGTGTATGATTGTGCGCTCTTTCTGTACTTGAAAGTTACCTTGTGGAACGTCTATAGGGGAACTTCTCGGATCGTGTTGCCTTGATACCGGATACCGGATACCCTACTGTAACTGTGCATAAGCATGGGATTTGCTTACCTCCGATTTGGTCAATTGAGATGATTGGTCGATGATTTTGAGTTTCAACAAACTTTGAATTGGTATCGCTATTAAGACAGTGTGGTACGCAGGCAGCAGAGCCTTTTTTCGTTTTGGCAGGGCCAAATGTGATAGAATCAGCAGATCACATCATGAAAATGGCAAGGCAGATCAAATCTGTCACTGATGAGTAAGGAAATCTGTACTACACTCGTGAGCCAGTGTTCAAGTCGGCTAATTAAAGGCATAGTTCTTTGTCAAGATCTTTCTTGAGAAACTACTCTTAACTTGATGACCTTTCCGTTCAGAAGAGATATGCCCTAAGCTCAGTGGATTTGCAATTTGACTTAGTCAATCATAACAAATTGCTCAAAGAGATTCTCCTCTCTGTATCTTGACAGGCCGTGTTTCTAACAAGTCAAATATGCTGCAGGCTTGGACTGAAACTAATATTCAAATCGAGTTTCGACAAAGCAAACCGAACTTCCATTAAATCCTTCCGTGGACCTGGTCTGGAGGAAGGTTTGAAGGTCTTAAATTGCAAGTTGTAAACGCAGTACCTTCTAGCTCGGCATGGATTTTGGAAGAGATGCCTTTTTCTTGTTCGCCGAGGAACATGCGTCAGTCGGTTACCTTCCTGCTTTGTCAGGTCCGTAAATACGAGATGTTGGCATCTCAGGTGTTGCTTTCTGTGGCTGTTTCTTGGACTTGTGTCGCTATGAATAGATTTTGGAACAAGTGAAGACTACGTATGGTCTACCTATTGTTACAGATGTGCACGAGGCTTCACAGGTAGCTCAACCTGGACTCTTGTGACTTTGTCTTTAAAGCAATCGAGTTGAAATTAGTAGCTCTCTGCAACTTTCAGTAGTTTGCAGAGATGGTATGAACCTGCACTGAGATTTTGATGATCATCTTACTCTCTAAGATTATAGAGCGGCGAAAAGTTTCCTTGGAGAAAACTCTGTGGCTACAAGGCATCGGAAGTTTTGCTTGCAAGAACTGAAGTACCGGAACTTTTATTCCATGAACTGAAGAAGTAGTGACCACAAAGTGTTTGACAAGGGCTGACGTCGTCACTGATTTGATTGCCCATTCAGTGTGAAGCGGTTGGCAGAGTAGCAGATATCATCCAAATTCCAGCTTTCCTTTGCCGCCAGGTTTGTCGTATCCTTCTTTGTACTTGTTAGCCGGGGACGGACCACTGTTGAACGTGCGATAATTGACTGTTTGTTCTGCCAATAGAGCAACGACGGATTTGTTGTTGAACACCAAGCCTCCTCTTCGCATGGCCATTGTGATGGCTGGTAACATATAGCAGCCTCCTCACGTTGTTCTCTATAGCACACATAATTTACGCACGACTGGGCCTTTGATAGCGTAGATTGCATCAGGAGATATTTGAACTATCATTTCAGTTGAACGCCGTAGAACCATTCTATAGGTGTTGACATCAATGGCTGTTCATTGTAGACAGATTTACTGGTTGCAGCTGCCAAAACTGGGAAGATTATCAACATAAAGAAGGGTCAATTCTGTGCTCCATCTGTAAGTTTTTTGCTTGCTATCAAGCTTTACAGCATCACTTGATAAGGTAAGGTTGAATACCTTATTGAATGATTTTGAGGGTATGCTTGTGGATCTCTTAGTGAAGCGCTCCGAACCCGCCTCGCTTATCTAGTTCTACCGCTACATGACGCGTGCTGTACCCGACAAAATAATGTGTTGCAAACGAGACATTTTTTTCCTCTCTTTTAATATGTAAAATGATGTGATGTAGCAAATGAGAGTGAGTTTCTACTATCTCTTCTACCAAGTTCATTGAATCTTACCCTTTGGCAAATAAGAATGATAATATATTATAACACCCGGTCTGATACCATATTTATTAATCACCTAATGTATATAAAAGAAGAATTGTTGAGAAATTAGTATATTTTAGTCGGCATGGTATTTGAGTGAGTAGTATAGTATATGATTCTTTGTTCTTGCCATAGGACATAGGTTACAAGACGTTTCAACGTGAAGGGAATTTGCGAGCAATACCATAGGACAATTATGATACCTGCAACAGGAACTCAATCTCGGTCGAGCAGGAAAGAATAGTTTGCTAGAGGAGTTCATCATTGTATATCCTCAAGAATCAGAATTTCTGGAGAAACTGTCGAGCTTTATCTACTCAAATTATATGTGGCTGAGCTGATCTGAAATAATTTTCTCCATCACGAGATATACACGATAAAGGACAGTGATGATGTTCGGGACTCGCGCGTATAGAGTTCTAGTAGACAAGGGCACTATGATTGATTGTGCGCTGTTGCTCTGCAGGTAATGGCAAACTCAGCCGAGAAAGTCAGACTATCTGGAAATTCAAATGTGATGGTGTGTGAACGGGGCACCATGTTTGGATACAGTAAGTCCAGGAACAATTTGATCCTTTCCGATTCTTTGATGGCTTGTCTTCACTTGTGTCTTTTCCGATAATACCGACAGAGGAATGGTGAAAGCTACGAACATATAACATTTCCATGTGCAGACGACCTGATTGTCGACCCTCGAAATCTCGAGTGGATGAGAGAAGCAAACTGCCCAGTGGTGCGTGCTCGGCTCAAAATTGTTTTTTTCCCACATTGAATGTGGACTCGAAAATTAGCGCCGTGGACATACTTGCCCCATTTGTTAAAGATGACTGTCTTATTTGTTACACAGACGAAATAACTCCAAAAAATGACTTGCGTATCGTTAGTGGAGCTTC
The DNA here is from genome assembly GCA_948567375.1 of Lunularia cruciata. NCBI lineage: Eukaryota > Viridiplantae > Streptophyta > Marchantiopsida > Lunulariales > Lunulariaceae > Lunularia > Lunularia cruciata. The sequence goes on from OX419756.1 coordinate 16,787,347, forward strand.
ACACCAAGCAGAGCCTAGTGAATAGACTTGGTTTAATCTAGCCCTAATGTAAGGGCCTTCATGCTTCCTTTGGTCTTCTTTTTGTGAGAAGGGCTTTCCAATATCTATTCCGTCGAGTTACAAGATGTGAATGAATCAAGCAATTTGACATTCAAGATTCAGGAGTTCCCTTAACCAAACGTCTAAAATACTGTCCCTAAAGTTTGAAAAATTCACATTTCCAGGTTGCTGATATCACGCACTCTTTACAGCAACCAGCGGGCAAAAAGGTACTACATAGGATACCATCTCTGTCGATTTATCGGACTTCCAAGAACGCAGACTCCGTTCAAACCTTTTTGAGCAGAGTGTCCGGCATTTTCATCCTCGCCAAACTGTTCTGATATCTTAAATCGAATCCCGATATTGTCAGCTTGACGGTGGAGGAGTGGCAAGCGGGGGTCTTCGTGAACTCATCCCCTGTGTTGCCAGAACATGTGTAGCAGTAGGGGTCGATGGTATCTTCATGGAGGTGGGTTACTGTCTCTGCTCTTGATTAGTAGAATGCACCTTCATGAGCTCTGGCATCAAATCGGTGCTGAGTTCCACTATGCAGTACTTTTGCATAACGGGAACTGCTCTGATGTGCTGCGTATCAGTCTTCCACCTTATAACACAATGCTGTGATGCGAACAGGTGCATGATAACCCTTTACTAGCGCCGGTCGATGGTCCTACACAGTGGGTACGTGAATGTAGCTCACAATTCTCCGTCGTTCTCTCTTTCTATTGCTTCTGAGGTGTTTGGCGTCTCATTATGCTTCTTTTAACTCTATGATCTCCTCGCTTGTTGTTGCCAGCCTTTGCGGAATTTGAGGTCTCTTTTGGAGGAATTGATTGCAATTGGGGTGAGTGCCCACAACGTGCTTTTGTTCTGTTCTTAGAGCATGGAGACGTTTCCATTCTTCCCATGATACTTTTATAAGAGGAATAGAACACTAGGCTTTCAGCAAAACTACAGCAGAAAGCAGTACTTTATGAACATGACCACTAGACGATAAATTATGCATATATCTGCATGGCGATATACGGTATGCGATGTGAACGTGTGCTTGTCGAGGTAAGGAGTTCAGTTAGCAACATCTCATGGTGCGGATTGAACACCACGGCTAACAAGCGATTTTCTCAACTCCCTGTCCACTTCTGGTTGCTCCTGAAAGGATCATTTCCGACCGTTTGACGAGCAAATTGCAGAATACGTTATGTTCTCGCTAATTAAAAAAGCGAATAAGAAGATGAAGGAGTTTCTTGTAGGAAGCACTAGCAGAGAGGAAAATTCAAGATCAAGAAGGTTTTAGTCGAAACGGCTCAGACCCTAAATTCCAGTAGCCTTCTTAGCGATCATATTTTTGCTGTCTTAGTTAGCTGTACGTGTAAGTAATGAATCACGGTTGGTACAACTTCTTAGTTTATGACTTCTGTGCGAACTATGGCAGTATGATCTTCAGTTCTGTGGCTTCGCTCAGCTGTACCATCAATTAGTACAGTTATATGAGATCCCACATTGCTGTCAGCGCCAGGCTTTAGAAAATTCCCTTAAACTGACAATTACTTTATTGCCTGCAGAGAGTGACTAAGGGGAAACAGCAGTACAGCATCGACCTCACACCTGTGGAAGAAGACTTTTGATTGAACAGTTGCTTGAGCTGGATACGTCTTATCACCCACCGAATCATAATTGGTGGACTAGTTCTACTTTCACACATTACTGATCTGTCTGAAGTACTGGGCAATTCAATACTTCAGATTATTGGGCCAAAATTACCCAATTTTGCGGCCAACTAGAGTTTACCTGCTCGTGATAGGCTGAAGATCCAAACCGAGATAGACAGGTTGTATACACAGGTTATAAAATTCATTTATACAGAGGATCTCCAAAGTTCGCATGTAGTCAGGTAGTAAGATGTCGTTCAGACAATATCCATTGTTTACATAAAAGGACATTGTCAACCACTAGAAAGAAAATCATCTTTTCAGGCTCCCATGTGGTCCCCAGATCATCTGCAGGTTACATCACACACCTAAGAGCTGTAACTTAATAAAATCAATGAATGACCTCATAGAAGGTGGTTTCCGTACTATTGATTGTTACGTTTCCCTTGAACTCGCATACACAACAAGAAGATACCGCAACAGATCCTGGTGGCAGAAAGTGGAATATGAAGGAAGGGCCCAGAAATCACAATTTCCAGGGGCTGCCTCACTTCAAGTAGTACCTTCAGAAGTTGAACCGATTGGTCGTGCACGATCTTTTATATAGCGAAGCATATCAACTAGAATTAGGAAGTTCACAACTTGGGGGACGAGCTTTTCACCGTGTTGTTCATGGAAGTGACTTCAGTCAACGAAGGTTGTTAGAATGAGGCGAAGCTTTCGCGTCATTTTATCGGCTTTTATGCACGCAATGCCGTTTCTGTTCGTTGCCGTCGAGCCAAACTCGTACATGCTTCACAAACGGCCACTATTGTCAAGTTCAATCTTATCATAAATGGCTGAAAATATTGGACTCGATCTCATCAAGGACTAATCATGAACTTCCCTTAGGTAAGGTGCACAGTCAATTTACTTCTGACTAGTTCATGTACAAGAAGTGCAGAAACCTACATCAGGCAAAACTGAGTGGTTGATTTCTCTTCTTCTCACGAACCACAATGCGGGAGAGGTGTGTGGCGTGCACTACACTCTACAAACGCTTTGTGCAGATTGCTGTATATGATTGCCACCGGTGGAGAAGTCCAACGTCCTGTCTCCACCACTTGCACCTCAAATTCTACTTACGTATCAGACACCTCCAAATGGACCCATTTCCTTTTCACCCATACTCCGCAGTGCCAAGCTTGCGGCTGGAGCAGTAGAGTGATCAAAGTAGATAGATCAGCGATGGCCTTCCTTTTATTCATTCACTGTTTGCACATGGCGAAAAGTTCATGCACCACTGTAGATACTGCGGCTAACCTCAGAGAAACAGAACATGATCAAATATCTGTATCTATGTGTGCTCTCCAGTACTAGAGGGCCAAATCAAGAGAGAGGAAGAGTATCTGCGTAAAATAAGAAGCAGATGTGGACGGTCTGCTATAACGTGTGAGACCCACATGATAGGTCAGGGGCAGCTTCTCCACGTATAAACCTCAACGGCGGAGAGGTATATGTTCTGGCAAATAGATATTGCTGCAAGTACTGTACTAAAATGGAGCTACGGATGCCCAGTTCACTAGTGGTAGAAGGGGTAAAAGAAGTAGAGCTTTCTGAATGTAACAAAGGCCACCGATGAGGGTTTACAGTAGGTAAGAGGAAAACCTGCGCAGAATGCAGCTCTGTCTCTCTGCGTCCTCCTCTGCCTTCCTGCCATTTTCGCTTGTGGCTCACACATCAGAGTGTGGAGACGAAAAAGAAGAAGAAGGCGTTACACGGATTTTGAGTAGAGCAGTGGGTGACTTTGTAGCCAATCTTATAGGGATTGAGAAGAAAGACGGAAGAATTTTCACTCAATTCTGTGGATTGCTGAGGGGGAGGAGGAGACCTGTTCCGCAATCTAATGCACTGATTATTAGCTACCAATTTCAAAATTTGCAGCACAGCAGAGGCGTCTAGGAACAAAATCGGAGGAGAAATACATCACGATAGGAGATACAAATCGGTTGCGGGAATTTCTTCAACTTCAGTGAAGTGGGTGGCCGCCAGGTATTCTCTCGACTTCCAGTTTCCCCTGTCCTATGAGTGATTTCGAATTGATCATCTCTCCTGATGTATCAATCCGGCGCTCCTGGAACCAAACTGTCTCGATCCCGGACCGTTATGTTGAAATTACAGCACTGCAGGTGGGCACTTTTTTTATCTGTTTCTTGTCCTGCTGAATGTTGCAGTGTGAGCTTCTGGAGAAGAGAGGGGGCAAAAGAGAATCCATAAAATCTTGATGTCAAACCGACTTTATGTCTGGACACCTGTTCACAATCACAAGCTTGGTCTGATTTGAATACACTCATGGATGGTTTTGTTAGTTATTAGAATTAATACAGAGCGGCATTGTACTCGCCTCAACCTTTCGGCTGCAGGACCCGCTCTTTAGAAGGACTGCTAGCCCGAGTTTTAGAGAAATTGGAATTTGTAATCCAGAGAGATGCCACTTTGTGGTAATTTTTCTCGTATGTTTATCTTATGTTGCATGAAGATAATAATACTTCAGCACTTCAGCTGTGTTATTTTTTTCCGCAACTGATCATATATGTGAAACTCAAGTTAGTAAAGGTTTTTGCGTATTATGAGAATATTATTCAGAACAGTTTGTATCTGGAGTTCTCGATTGATTTTAAAACTGGCTAAGTTTCCTCCCACACATTGACATTCGGTTCTCGTCATTTTAATTGACGAAGCTCACGCCTTGCTAAATTGTTCGTCTTGGTCTTTGTGATCATTTTTCTTCGATGTCTTGGGCCGTCAAAGCCTTTGATCTGACTATGTTGGCTACTCAAGACTCAAGAAATCTGTTTTTACACGGACTGTGTTGAGGAAAGTTCACACAGGTCGTGCCCTGTGTAGTTCGAATCACTGAAGAATGCCAACTAGCCACAAGGAAACATGGGAGGTGCTCCGTCCCTTTCATAACCGTGTATAGGTGTCTTGTCTGTAATGTTTTCCGTCGAGATTCATCAGAAGATTAGGTTTAGTCTATGAAATCCCATAACTCTAGAGCGATGTGCGCAATGATAAAGTCATCCTGCCTTCATATATTACTTCGAATGAAGGTCCGACTATTCTGTTCTGTAATTTTTCAAAGAAGTTGGCCGTCAGTCAGCGTAAACAACAGTCCTAGTCTTGATACACTCCGCTTCACGTAAGGATAGGTGATTGCAAGTAGCCTGGGTTTCCAAATACTCGTTCTTTGTTGTGTGGTGACATCGCTCCTTAAATCCTGTCACGATTTTCTTCTGAGCTTATACGTTCATAAGCGATATGCGGCACAGAGTCAGTTGTCCAAGTTATCGGCAGTCTGTTGTTGAGGATTGAGGGTATCCAATCGCCCTTGTTACTACCGTTATGGTGAGGGTGCAGCTACTTCCGCTCGGTGTGAATAGCGAAACGACTCATCCTGTCCTTAGGCATCTCGGGAGAAATGATACCCTAGCCCTACTCTTCTCTGGGCTTCCTATCTCGATGACAATGACATCTTGTGCTTTTAAGGTTATTTTCCCCTTGCTACTACTATCTCCTTATCAGAACAGACGTCGATTCTACATATGTGGCATATGTATAGATTCTGCACATGCGTTCCAGAGTATGACAGAAACTGGGTATGAGGAGTACCGGCACATATAGAGCTATAACAGGAACTCGGCACAAGAAGCACTGGCGCTCCTACTCAGCCCCCTCCGTCAATGTAGGGGCGCTAACGAAGTCGTAGTGGTTTCCTAAACTTGCATCATAGGTCTAGCTACTCCCGTTTGGTGATTAGCCAAGGGACTCATGCTCTTATCAAGCATGTCAGGATGTACACTAGTTTCCCCGTTGAGCTTTTCTCTCTACATGCGCTGTTTATCTGTTGCCGTTTATTCGATGCATGCTATTGGTATACAAGTATTGCTCTTTCATTGTTTCTAGATGGCGTTTACTTCTGCTTACATTCGATCAGTTGTTTCCATTTCATCACTTTCCCGGTTTTATACTAATTTCGTCTTGCACAATTTTTGTATATATTACATATCATGCATCTCATTTGCATTCAATGAGTTCTGGATCTCCCGTTCCTCGGGCTTCTGTCCTCATTTCTCAATATCCTAGTCCTGAACGGCCTCTGCTCTCATGTCCTAGTCCTGATACACTTTGGCCACTTTCTTCACTCATGGAGATCTATGGGATCTGCTTTCCCAACCGCTTTTTTATGTCTCGCTGCTACTTGATTTCGAATTGTGCTGATAGTTGTTTCACATGTCATTATCTAGTGCAAGTGTAAGCTTTCAGAAGTTCAAGCATCAAGATGGGAAGCAAGTAGATTAGTTTCTCAGTAAGCTAAGCACTCACTAATTAAAATATTGTCCACATGTTGTCGCAGGGTTAAGTGATATGGAACCCATTCCGTCGTCAATTAGTGACAACAATCGACTTGAAATGAATATGGATGGAATAGCTGCTCTTCTTGCCATGGCTCGGCAGCGCATCAATGAAGGGAATCCCTCCTTAGCTTTGCAAGCTGTGAGTCATTCTTTCGCTGATTCAGTAAATGCCAAGATCTTATTCTCAGGGTCCCTGAAATTGATCTCAGAACTCTATAGAGTCTTGGGACAATACTCATTTGTATCCACAAGACTAATCAACAACTCCAAGTTTTTGCTTTGGTCTCAGGTGGTTATAGCGCTCAGAGCCTCTGGCGGTGAGAGAGCAGTGTTGCAAGCTTTCAACAGAGCCCGGGAAATATATCACACCGGAAGGCAAGCAAATAATGCTGTCGACGAGTTATCTGCACTATTTGCGGATTGTGGGCTTACGGACGTACAATCCTTAAATCTGACCACAGAAAACGGGAATCCTACAGCCATCGACGTACCGTCAGAAGCACAAGAAATGGATATGGTTGATAGTACCACAACCAGGATTCAAACTTCTGCACCAATTCTAGCAGAGAGTGGACGACTGCAAGTGGTTATAAATGCATCAGCGGATGGTAGCAGCTTTTTATGTGGACAATGTGGGGGTGTAGTCAGCAACCTACGCAGAGATGAGCATTTTCAATTCTGGTGTTCACAGTCTCTCAGATGATGGTCATCTTTCTGACCGTTTAAAAGAATGCGCTGCGAGTATTTACTTGGTAAGATTGTATATAGTCAGTGAGTGTGTTGGTATTTTCATCTGTATGTTGAAACAGCAGAACACTGATGTTTTGAACAGACTAAAAAGATAGAATGCAAACTTGCTTGGTTTGGTCCGAAATGTTGCTTTGTTGTTCTCAAAGATCTAGACGATGGATCTGCACTGCCTTCTGAATTGATGAAAAGCTCATCCCACTGACTTGTCTTTTAACCTAAAAGGACATCATATCTGTTCAGTAGAGCAAGAGCAAGCATTGCCTTCGGGCGCCCCCTTTCGTCCATGAATTCTAGAGGTTCTAAATCGTTAAGCCTGGACCGTGTCGTCGGACAAAGAGTTGCATGCAATTTGATGCAGTGTCACAACGTCCCCTGTTAAATCTAACTTCCTCTCTGTATCCATATCCAGTTCAGATATGCCCCTATTCAGTGCAGTGAAGAACTGCACTCAGCTAAGCATTTGACTTAGGTTTGACTATGTCAATGCTTGGTGACTTGGTTACTTCCACAACAATTATGATCATAAAGATACTTGTGTATTTGCAAAATTTCTATACATATATAAAATGGGGCCTAGCCCCATTTTATTTCCTCTCTCCCCCTTGTACGGCTTGATGGGGTCTTCCCATCCTTCATGTGTTCTTCGTGGTCGCCTTTTTCTTCTTATTTGCAAAATGATCATATTGTCATGTTTGTCAACTTCGAATTCCCTTACGTTACGGGTATAAGTAGTAGAACAATATACAACAGCTGATATTGGCTCTAATCATCACCCTTTACGTTACATCAAGAGAAGAAAAGGATCATAATCTCATTTTGTCAACTTTGTATGACCCTACGTTCTGGGTACAAACAGAATACCAGTAAGCAAAGAACTAACAAGGGTTATAACAGTCACCCTTGCGTTACATTAAGAGAAGAAGAGGACTCTTAAATGGACACCATGCCAGAATTCATTACATTACGAGGGATCAACAATAGGATCAGAAGCGTATATGCATCTCAGTTGTTTAGGTGCCAAAAGACTGAAAACCCAAATCCGCAGTTCAGATACGCAAACTAATCTCCGGTCAGTTGATATTATATATACATCAGTAAATAGTCAAGAATACCCCCTTGTCCGAGGTCAATCTAAACACTAAAAACGAACCGCGATCTGCAATGAATGGAAAAGCAGGTGTACTGCACATTGAACCTCCCGTACCCCTTTTGAGCAGAAATTCTTCACACTGCTGTATGATGATGTTCCATCAGGTTCTAGTTACACGGGAACAGCATTCCACTTGAAAAAGATGGCAGAAATTCAGATCCGTGGCAGTGGATGCTTTCGGCAGAGACCAAAAAGTAACGTCCGGGAGCTGATAAAACTGGTGGCAATCAAAGAGCGAGAGTATGGTTCCCGGGACGATGTTAGAAATGTCTTGTAGACATTCTCCTCAGGGAGTATTACTCCACTTGCAAAATCCGTATGTACGACATGTTGTCAATGTTTGTTGGTTATTAGAAGACGGCTGAATCCTTGGTTAAAATCATTCACTCAGCGTTTCATATCTTGCCCTCCTGATAGGAAATGTGAACATAAATGGTATATGGCTTAACATCTTGAAGGTAAGCAGATTCTGTAGTGTTGAGAGCAGAGGCGTTTTACTAGTCAAGTTCGTCTTCTCTCGTTGAGAAGAGAAAGACCTAAACTTGATGGTCTTCCCACCCATTTTCTACGTTCACGTCTCCTTTCCCGACTTTTGTTCTAAAGCCGGTTTATCTTTTTATTTCTTGCTCAGAAATTGAAAATGCAAACCTGTTTCAATCACTTACAACTTTAGAAGAATCAAAAGAATGAGAAAAATCGAGGAAGATTCTCACTTAAGCTTATCGAAATGTCATGGATAATGCTTTACTTCTCCCTTGAAGCAGATCTACTTTTGCCCGTTCACAGGATAGACATGATTGAAAGTTTGGATTTTGAACATGATATCTTTATCTAAAGAGATCAATCGTTTTCATCCGACATGGTAACTCAGTTAAGTACAGAAGTATGTACAGCCATCTGCACTCAGAAATATCCATCGAAATCCCTGTAGAAAGTGATCCTGAACATCACATGTTACTCAGTAGAAGACTATGCCACCATAACTGTATCCCTTGCCCCGACTAGATCTCCTGGTAGATAGAGTAGTACATCCATCATGCTGCAGTTTCAATGTCTTGCATTTTGGCCAAAGATCGGATACATCTTCCTCTCTGAGAGGTTAGTCGTGTGAAAATCTGACACATCATAGGTTAGGGAGCAAGGGCTGTACTTTTGGGCAGGATCATCCCAGATTGTAGAATCAGCTGGACAGGTTTGCGCACATGCATCGTACGGGTGTGCAAGTAAAGGGTACAGTATGGTAGTGAGAAAAGATTGAGTGCATGACTTGGTCTATGGGAAACTGTGTACACTAAGTAAGTACTTGCCGTTTTCTGTTCGTAAAAGTTTGTGCCCGATTTACCGCGAACCAGAAGTGTTACTAAGTCTTGGCTGATTTTCAGGAATTTAATCTGTTCAGACAACAATGCCTGTTTGCTGATTGCTGGGCTACCATCTCCGGTTGCAGAGGGGAAGATCGACATCATCCACTCTTGGGTTGAAGTACCTATCACCCCAACAGTACTAGTTTTCAAAGTACGTGCAACGACTGAATTCTACCCTTATCTAGTGTTTGAATTGGTATGTTTTCCAATGGATACTCGAGAAGCATGCACCTTTCTTGGTGCTGTATGTAATTGCAAGCTTCTCCTGAGAGAATATTGCCATATCGCCAAATCGGCATGTGATACGAAGATCACACGCAGAATACATGAGACCCAAAAGAGTAGAGGTTAATGAAGGTTGATTCTTTCTTCTTTTCCTCGCGAATCGTATCAACATTATGTATTTCCGTATCTTTAATTGGTCTGTCTACTTGTCCTCCTAAAATAAAGTTTAGTCTGTTTTTTAGTTAGTATCTTTTTAGCTTCACCACGTGTAGCATTAAGCAACACTAGCAAGAATAATTATAAATTTGATTTCAGCATTAACTACTAGAAATAACTTTAAATGGTAACAAGAAATAATTTAAAAAGGGATTATTGAGTAAAAGTTATTCATAGCTTTCCAATCATTCTCCACCTAGTGAGAAACTGAAACTCAATGTTACAGAATTTCCAAATTATTATCTACAAACAGGTCCGAGATTCAGCTTTTTAATTTACTCACAATTCACAACACCCATAGAAAACATAACGACTGAATGACAAGGGCTCCAAGATCTTACCAGATAGACTTTTATCAAGGATCGGAATAAGTAGTCCTCTCTAGTTGTTATATTTCTACGGTTAGAGAACGTTCAGGTGCAAAATAAAAAGAACTTCGACATTGCATAAAATATCCAACAAAACATGTTGAAGTAGTCAAGTAGTACGGCGGAAAATGTCCAGGAATACGAGAACTGAGGCGGAAGTTCTTACTCCACTCATTGACAGGTGAGCCATTGACAGGAGTATGCGTCTGTCATGGCTCAAAGGAGATCTTGACTCACTGCCATGGCTACAGAGAAGCACTACGCATGAAAGGTGGACAGGCAAATTCAATATGAGTCTCCAAGATAACCAAAAGATGAACTTGTGTGCTTTGGTGTGACTCACTAGGTGAAGTCTCCAATAAGAAGCGCTCCAAAACTGTATGGCAAACAGAAGATTGTTCAAAACATTTAACTGGATGCTACTAATATCCTTGATATGTCTGGTTTGATTGTCCTAACAGCGCCTCCTTACAAGTGTACGAGACACAAACACCATCCGTCTACTTTGGCGCCGGAATAATATAAGCAGAGCAAAGACCGAATATTATCAACAACTGTTAAAATTACAAGCATGTACTTCTCACTACGAGATATTTATATTCGAGAAAGACCTTACAGAATCGAGCTTATAAGTCTTCACAATGTTTCAAACTTTGTCTGGTGGGCGGACCAATGCAGAACGATCACGCACTGCGCTACCTACCATATATGATATGTCTATCGCACTGTATCTTTGGTACCGTTTCTCCAAATTCGGTGAAGGGTCTGAAATTTGTTCAACGTCTAATTTCAATTTTAGATACCAATTTTGCAATTTTAAATTGCAAAATTTTCGGTTTCGGTACAAGAAGTCTATGAGAAAGATAGTGCAGAGTATTAAGTGTCACACAATACAAGTCTTTCACTCTCTTCGTCCTTGTGGAATCTTCTGCCCCAGGCGAAGAGAAGCAAATTTTGGATAACAAAAAGCTTGACAGCCTAGAGCTAGCTCTGCCTTTGCTTCCTTGAAAAGATCGCCTCTGAAAATGTGTTTGCTAACATTCGACAATGTGTGGATCGCCATCGTCATCGTTTAGAGAATGGAATATCTGGATTCTTCTTATCCTTGTGGATTGAGATTGAGTCGAAAGTACTAAATGTTTTAATCGATTCGTTTGGCTTTGTTAACGCGTTTCAAAGGTCCGCTACTTGTCCAATGTAAAGTTGTCCCAACACCGATGTCTATTTCCCACAGTTTTGTGGGCAAATGAAGAGAGCAATAGGGATTTAGGAGTGAATCTCTCCAACATTCAATTGTGGCTTAAGAATCACAACCGCAAGATAACGTTCAAGTTTCTGTCACAACTTTGGCCAAATTCATATTCTTTTAGTGACAAACCAACCGAAGATGCGTAAAACATAGATGTACATCGTTGGTGGAAATCACCAGATCACTTAAAGCAGGTTTGAAATTCATGAATGTAGTCCAATCCTAGTCCTTGGATACATCGTAAGGAGTTAGGTGTCTAGTTTGCATCGCCTATGTTTTTGTTCATACAATTCCGTGTGATGCAGTACTTTAAGGTCGAAGAATACTGTACATTTGAACTCCTCACAATTGCATTTGAGTAGTATCATATGGAATAAACTGTCAGGATCTGATTACTTTTTATACATCAAAAAAGCATCAGTCAAGAAAGCGTACACGAATAGTTGTTCATCTAGATTTAGAACCACTGTTCACAAGATAACAAACTCTCAACTTTCTTCCATTATTATCCACTAAAACGTAGCGATCTTACATGTCTATGTGAATATATTTTGACAAAAATATATCACCCTGTGTCACAAGGCAATCGGGAGGTCCAAATCCTTGTCATCGCGGTACATTGAATCCTATACTCGATTCTTGCATGATCCGAAATCGGGCGCCTATCTCGGCATATGGATATGGTACTCGCTGCTTGATTGCCTTTTAATGTAAGTCGAGGTTTTAAGGAGCTTTCCCTTCTCGGGTCGGGTGCAAAATCGCTAGTTGACAACTCTCGGATGGTTGGATACTTTGCGTGATAGAGTTTCGAACCGAGCTTTGAATGTGCCAAAAAGAGTAAAGTCAAAACCTGACGAGAGTCACGATCTCATTTACTAGCAATACACGTCAAATCGGAGGAATGTTTGCTTGATATTCGCACCAACTGCCCCCATTTGATGAAATGGCCAGTCTCTCTATTGAATTGCCTAGAGCTCCGCAGCCGGATGGAGGAACAGTGGTCAATGTGGAATTCTTTATCCCAAGGAATAGGAAGCTCAATTTGATGGAGGGAGGGAGGGAGAGAGAAAGAGAAGTAGCGATGAGCGAGAAAAGTTCAAGTGTGCACCAAATAAGGGACAGCAGGTGAAAACAGGTGAACAGTTCAAGTGATAACGGGATCATAATGGACGAGAGAGTGATGTGAATTCAAACATGTTTTGTGACGGACCTTTATTTCTCCAGTCACCAGAAGTGCACCACGGTTCCAAACGCAACCAATAGGACGTGGGTCGAGTTTATACTCTGCAGGTGACATCTGACCTTTAGTTGATGATCGTTATAGTCCTTGTTGCCACTATTTCAGTCTAAACAACTACAGTAGCGAGATTACCGAGCAAGTTGCCTTGAGGCGATAGTTACTCTCTATCGCCTCAAGCATAGAGAGTAACTTCTATGCATCTATGCTTGAGGCGATAGAGAGTAACTATCCTTGAGTTACTCTCAAGGATTGTTATCTCTATCCTGTTTTTGTTTGCATCCACTTTGAGTTACACTTGAAAAGTGTAATCGAACTCGTAGTTGTGATCATACATGTTCACCAAGGAACCTCATTCGAACCCCTTAATTTGGAAATTCGAGAGTTCATTTAACTTAGCCCGTGACGTTTGGTTCAAATTACATTCAGAAACTAGGCCCGGTCTTGTGGGACCGCAATAACCTCGGCCACTGCCTTAGTGAAAAGAATACATCTAAAAAGGGTGAATATACTCATGAAAAGTGAAAATTTATAGTAAATATCACTCTCACTCTCATACTTTGTAGTATATTTTAGACAGCGTGTGTCCACTGCTCTTTGTAGAGACAAAGAGCAGTGGTTAGTGCAATCTATAAGAGAGCAATCACACTATGTGATGTTTCTTTGGATGCTCCAGTTTTTTGTAGACCATATGATTTGCATTGCTCGGATATCTTAGGTGCAGTAGTGCAAATTTCTCATATAAACTCTATTGGTATCATTTTACCTCTTTAGTCTCTCCCTTGTATGGCTTGATGGGGTTTTCACATCTTTCTTGTTCTCTACGCGGTCACGTTTTTCTTCAGTAAAGGGAGGAAGCAAGTAAAGAGAGAGAGAAATGAGAGAAAAGATATTATTTACTTTTGGAGAGCTCATTTGTATACATCAATGAGCGAATAGTTTATTTTTTTCATTTTTCAATTTTTATTCTTTTTATTGTTATGAGTACTTCTAAATATTTTAGGGTTTAGAGAACCATCACTCTCAATGGGATGAGAATTTTCACTTTTAGAGAGTGAAAATTCTCATCCCATTGAGAGTGATGGGATGAGAATTTTCATTTCTAATCTCTTGGTATTGACCGCTTGAGCGGCTCAGGATACACCATGCTCAGTGTGTCACTGACGCTTTACCTCACAAGGAGTAAAGATCAATGTGGGAAGGATGCACAAGGATTATGATAAGACCACTTGAGATATTCACCGTGAGGTGAGCGACTAGATCAATTGCTGTGACACTCGGGATTATGCAAGCTTCCTCTATCCATTTGTTGATTGTTCTAAGGATACAGATCGAGTAATGGGAGTGGTTAGCATCTTAGGCAGGTTATATCTTGGGGTTATTTGAGACTAGTTTTCCATGTTCATGTTTATTCCATAGGCTATCCCATACACTCCATGATGAGGCTAGACAAACTTTGCCTACCACTTGATTGTTTGGCACGTGATCCCTTGGACAAGTTAGCATGGTTCTTATTCCTCTTACTCTGTAGATGGTACTTTCATTATGCTAGAAGGGGATCTGCAAGGCACATAGAGGTGGCTGCTAGATTTCATCAATTTTGAGCAAGGGATTGGGTTACCCTACAAGAGAAGTTGGTTAGGGTTGCATATTTTAGGAGATAGGTTCTACCATAGGATACCATAGAGTCCAATTGATTATGACGGTGTAGGACATTAAATCAAGTGGGAGATTTTAGTAGAGCAACACAAGCACTACATCCCTTGTTTATGGCTAGTCCCACTGATGAGACTATATTTTCTCTATGTTCACTATATCTTACAGCAAGAGAGGGATTACCATTAGAAGTCTTAGATTATCAACCTAAGAAACTTTTATTTCTTGATAGGTCACTTTTTGCCCAAGCATTGTGCACTGCCCTTTGCATCTCCTCATGAGGCTTGTCAAGGATAGTATATGAGCATCTTAAAGATTACTTTCAAATAGATGATCCTCCTAGTGGATTTACCAAGTTGTTTCAAGTGGCTGTAGCAGTAGTAAGGAGAGACATTCCTACGTCAATTAGTCAAGTATTAGGTGCTAGTCAACTTCTCCTGTAGCCAACTTCTCTTGATAGAGAAGGGCACAAGGAGCATTAGACCAATTGTTAATGGCAAGATCTTTTTGCATTTTTTTAGCCGCACCGTTGTCCTTCAACATTGATCTTACTTTTGCAAGCACCTCAATCCACATCAGTTTGGAGTAGCTACATCTAGAGGTTGTGAAGTTATATCTCTAAGCATCAATGCACTCCTAGATATACATCTAGAGTAGGTCATCCTACAGGTGGATGTTGAGAGCACTTTTAATAGCATCTCTTTGACATCCATCTTTAGAGAGCTTAGGGAGACCGGTGGATCCTTGGCGAGTGTTATTCCTTTTATGATGTTATTCTATGGCTCTCTTACTTCTCTTTACTACCAACATAGTTGGTCATAGGAAGGAATCACCATCTTGGAGTCAGTTGTTGGTACACAATAGATAGTTCCTTTAGGGAGACC
Organism: Lunularia cruciata; assembly: GCA_948567375.1. NCBI lineage: Eukaryota > Viridiplantae > Streptophyta > Marchantiopsida > Lunulariales > Lunulariaceae > Lunularia > Lunularia cruciata. Next base: position 16,802,534 of record OX419756.1, read on the forward strand.
TTTGTTTACAAGTGGATGTTGAGAGCGCTTTTAATAGCATCTTTTGGGCATCCATCTTTAGAGAGCTTAGGGAGGCCGGTGGATCTTTGGCAAGTCTTATTCCTTTTGTGATGTCATTTTATGTCTCTCCTACTTCTTTTGACTACCAACATAGTTGGTCATAGGAGGGAGTCACGATCTTGGAGTCAGTTGTTGGTACACAATATGGAGTTCCTTTAGTGAGACCTTTGTTTGCCATGGCTCACTTTAAATCTCTCTTATGTACTACTTTGGCTATGCAAAGTTATGTATGTCTCTCTTTGGCATAAGATACACACATTGTGTACCTCGTAGATCTGATTAGGCAGTGCCTTTGATCACTTGACTACCAAGCTACATCTTGTAGGCTTGAGAGTCAAGGTATCAAAGTGCAGAGCATGGTTCCCTTTAGGTATCCCTCCCCACCTTAAGCTTCCAAAGGGATGTGTCACATCTACAAGTAGATTACATATTCTTGGAGTGTTAGTAAGATCCGAGGGTTTTGTCACATGCCTCTTAGACATTGCACTTGCATAGTATATTCTCAATGTGGATGACCTTCATCTACTAGGAGATCCACATGTGACATTTGGCATATCTCCTCTAGTATTGCCCATTGACCGGCTTACCTTCTCCATGTTGTTCCACCTTCATTGACTTTCCTATCCTATTTGAGAGCTTTTGATAAGAGGGTTATGAGAGTCTTTGGTGATATCATTGGACCATGGACATTTGAGTGTGTGACAAGCAATTTGGCACGTTGACAAAAATCTCTACCAATCTTATGCGAAGAGGTAGGGCTATTATCTATGGAGTGATTGCACCTATAGCATTTTTGGGTAGTTAAGTTCTCTCGGCACCTCTACTTTCCTCCCATATTGTGGTTGCTAATAGACCATTTTTGGAGACACATGTGACTAAGGTGGAGAAGGGATCCTTCTCTCTCCAGGTGTTATTGTGATAGACAAGAGATGGTCTATCCCCACATGAACAAGAGGAAATTCCATCCTTTGTTTCACTATCATCAAATTGGACAAAAGGTTTATAATATTCCTTGATGGAGCAATAATATCAACACATGTTACATTCTCTCTTAGTTGACTCCACCATTCCTCGTGCCACTATCGCACGTCTTTGCTCTTGCTCCAACAAGTGCAAGCTCTTGGATCCTAACTCGATCATGCATTAAAGCATTTCGACTTGCACCAAACATTTTCTCTACAATGATGAAGTTTTGCCTAGGTCTGGTCCGCCCGTCTATATCTTCACTACTCACTTGTGAACTACTCAATCTATATCTTCACTACTCACTTGTGAATGTGATTCTACTCTAGGTGCAATTGCGATCCGCATAACATAGCATAACATAGTGTCATTTTGGAGAACAGAGTGTAGCTACACCATTTTAGCTATTTTGTCTCTCCCTTGATGGGGTCTTTCCTTAGTGTTTTCTAGGCGGTTGGACATTTCTCTTTTTTTGCATGATAGGTCTTCCCATCTTTCTTGTGTTTTATGTAGTAGCCTTTTTCCCATCAAAATACCATGAACTAATGGTTCGGAAAGGACATGAGTCAGCAGGGAGGCATCGCCGTTGGACGCATACCTCTCTTAATACGTACAAGGATGGTAGGACTGTGATCAAAGGATGAGCCCCGTGAGCACACTTTGTACTGGCAGGCAACACAAATTTCCTGTCTCCACTAGAGTCTTCAGACCCTAAATACCTGCCGCAGTTGGCAAGCCATTTGTCTTTCCAGGGCCCCAACCAACTAGTGTAGGTCGACATGTCTATCCGTAGCGCTGCTGCTGCTGCACGGAGGAAGGGAAGGTCAAGGACAAGTAAAACCCTTTCCATTGCTACTGTGCTGCATGTTGTTGTGTTCAGATCAAGCTTTCTCAAACCCCAGACACTCCTCCGATTTTCGTCCTTCCTTCTTTCACTCTCTGACCACCCGCTGCTGAGCCCTCACTCAGGTGCACTAATTCTACATGATTTCTTCCCCCATCGACTACATGGTTCAAGATTCAACCCGTTGGAGTACAGCAAATGACTTGATGCCGCTGGCTGGTCTCTGCTACTGTGTTGAGAGCAACGCAGTAGTCAGGAGCGTCTTGGCGTTACCCGGCGCCATTCCATACTTTCAGCTGCCAGCCCCTTTGGCTTGAAAGCTTTCGGTGATGGCCGATAAAGCAGTTGTTGCATGTTCCTCGTAGAATCCGCTCTCGAGATTCGCCGCTTAGGATCCTGGGCAACCAGGATCTGCTAATATTGTATGGAAACCTGGGCTCCTGCCTAACTGACCCACATACATGTCAAATATATGACGGAGAACCAAGCCTGGCGGATGCCCCGCTTTAGGTACACTACACATCAGATCAGGTATAATACAACTGGTGACAATGGACGGATTGCTACAGTAAGGAGTGGACGCGAGTCTTCCCCAATCTTCAGACATTGGTCCTCGACGGACATGGCCGACGACAAGCTAGATCCACCGCTAGACAGCGGATGAGGATGTTTAGCTAAATTGGGCTCCAACAATAAAGAACCACGAGTTAGTGGAGCTGTCATCCCTCTGAGTGAACGAATGGTGTGTGCGCGAGACTCCACTCCCCTTATGGTGAGCACCGAGGGGCACTGTAGTAGGATGAAGGAAGTCAAACAGAATTGTCTCGCATTGCCCAGTTGAGTTACCCGGGTGATCAAACGACTTCCTACTACCAACTAATCTGTCAGCTGTATGTGGTAGCGCTTACTCATGATGCCAGAAGTTCCACCAATCCACCAGGCGCACTGACAGGCAGGCCACAGAATAAACAAGGAGTTAAAGCCTTGAAACTTTCATTAGCTTGCATTTAAAAGGGAAAAAGTATTATTCCATACTAAGGTTTATGCGACTGGTCTTGGATTATTAGAGGGAATGGTAACAGCCCACCCGTCAAGACTTTCGAGAATATTATCAATAGATAATTGCATGGCAAGTAACTGTAATGCAAACCATATTTGAGCTACCAGGCCGGGCCGGGCGGTGTTCAAACCAGAAAGGGAATGCACACACACAATAGTAGAACTCGCGACTCAACAAGAGTAGGAACCGAAAAGCAAAAGCGACTGACTGACAGCATATGCCGCCGAGCAAGTGAAAACGACAAGCTTCGTAATGAGCATATTCCCACTCGAAATTGATGTGCGCGAATTGATGGTGCCCATACTCATGATGATCGACAAAAATTTCAAAATTCATTTGATTTTTCGATTCGGGATCAACTTCTTTGACCCACACCGAAGCTTTGCATTCCTATCTCCTTCGCTTCAGGAGGTTTAATGGTTTGAGGATGTTTACGAGAACTACCTTGCGATCATACCTGCCATTTCTCGCTGGTTTAAAGAGCTCTTCGTTTCGACGGATTAATTCGAAGGCAAATCGACTGTAGGCCCCCTGCAATGATAAGCCTGTCTATATCTCTTAACTTCTTCAGTCTAGCTTCTAGTCAGCTACTTCTACAGCTAGTGGAACCGCGTTGGCATTCTTGATGGTCAGTCCAGCCTCCAAGCGGATCTACCTACTTGTTCAAATATTTTCTGTGGATGAAAGCCTAAAGAAGCTGTACTTCTTTGAAGCACTGAAGGGAGGATACGAATCCCGTGTGTAGGATTGCCAGGCTTTTTGATCAGGGTTCGGAACCGGGGTGCTACTCGTACTTCCCAAGCTTGTCGACCTTCGATGCACGCCTCTCTTGGCTACCTGGTTACTTTGCCGCCTCTTCAAAATTTTCGCTGAAGCATCCCACTCCGCTCGTAAGAATGGTATAAGAGCCTTGTGGTAATCGTCCGGAAGTGGCTTCTGACCTAACAAACTAACCGATCTCTGTTGAAATAGAGGGTATTCAACCTTTTGCACATCATCATCTATCTGCTCTACCGCAGCTGCAGTGGTGGGCATCTTCTTCTCTGCATCCAAATCGAAACAAAAAAGGTCGTTGTGGGAGGTTGACTTTCGAGCTGCTTGTAAGTCCTGAACCAGTGCCTTGACCCGGGGAGAAGAACAAGGTTTTGAAGATGAATCCCCTCTCCTCAATTCTGTAGCAGGAGCAACCTCAGAAGCCCCGGCCAACCTTATGGCATTGGCGACAACCCGACTTGAAACAGACCGGGAGTTAGAGTCCGGATTACTCTTACTACTACAGGCTCCTGACTTCGCATCCGGTGCTTTCACGATTTTTGCTGATTTTGTGCGCTTTGGTTTGTAGCTCAGCAATGGCTGCCCGCATGAAACAGACACTACTTCTCGACACACATGAACAAACTCCTTGGAGGACTTGGGCCCCGCTCCAGCTCCGCGGGTTCCAAAGCTTTGCTGATCCATTGGCCGCTCCTTCTGCAGCAAATAGTGGATTGTTCCGGTACTTCCTACGCGGGCTGGGCTTGGGCATGGCACTGGCAACTCCACTGGTCGTGAAACCAGCGCCATCCTCGGGCCTTCTACTACACCCCGGCCAGAAAGATCCCAACACTGCTTTTATTTGCTACCAGCCAAAGAGTAGAAGAAACACGCACTTCCTCAACGCCAACCTTTCTCACGAAGCCAGAGCAAGATGGTGCGCGGAGATTCCAGTGCTGACCATATTGGACCTGAGAGGAGTCACAGACAGACCGCCATGTTCACCACATTGCGGTCTCGGACTCAGAACCAACGATAGCCGCTGCGGCGCTCTCTCATTCAGGAAAATTTCAGAATCACCCACACCACGCAGGGGTGCATATCCAATTTGCAAGACAACAGGTTCTACGACCTCCCCGCAGCCTATTTGGCTTTCAATTCCGTTACGATGATCACACCTTCAGTGTGCTATGCAATACACTCCTGTTCAGCCGGGCCAGTACGAAGGCCAGACGAGGGACTGACTTGACTAGTACACAGAGTGTCTTGAGTTTGAAGGTACAAAACCCGAGCTCTCTATGTGGTCAAGTCACAATCATTAAATCGTTCACTTAGCGGATACAAAAAAAGATGCACAACCCAATCCCACCCCGGCCGCAGGCCAACTAGCACCCTCCTCTCTCTTGAACTCTTTCGAACTCCTCACCGACACTCCTCAAGGCATCCCCTGGTGAAGGACTTCCCCTCACCTCTGCCTAGAGACAGCTTCCGTCTCCTCACTCACGCACTGGCATTCTACCCAAAGCCACGATTCAGCAATCCAATCGTCACTGGGAGTCAGAGGTAGCTAGCAACTCCGCAACCAATTCAGAAATTTATGATCCCATGTTTGCTATATATATTCCACAACGGATCCCCTCCCCTTCCCTCCTTCCTTCCGCTTGCAGCACGACCAAAACCTCCGGTTTCAAATTCTCCTCCTCCTCCGCTGGACTTTTTATGACGGCACCCACCTCAAAACTGCGTACGCGCCATTAATGCAGTGACGAGGGGTGCTGCGACTTCCCTTGACGAGTGTAGACAGACAGTCTCTCGTCTCTCTTTCTCTCGTTTCTCTCACAACCGGAGGCAGAAGTAGTGCTCTTTCTGCCGAAGGGTACCGATGGTATGAATGCCTCCTGTCCCGCTAATTAAGGAGAGTCGGTGGCGGTCCACATTTAAATCTCGCGCTAATGAAGATCCTAAACATGATTAATTCCCCCATTAAACTCTAACCTGGTGATTTATGCTCTGTGCAGGTCTGGCTACTGGCGCTCCTACTCCATAGCTAGAACTACCGTAGTGTTACTATCACTATCCTCCTCCTCCTCTTCCTCCTCGTCGTTGTTAGTTCAGTGGTGGTACTACTACTACTACTACTGCTGTCAGTGAGAGGTCTTGTAACCTTGTCACCTCATGCAATTCTCATTTTCTTTATCCGACTTAAAGGAGTACAAATCAATCGAATCAGTTCATGCGATTGAAGTGATCTCAGGATCTCTGTGTGTACTACAGTACCTCTCTCTCGTCCACTTGAAGGTAGTTATTATGACCTAAAGCTTACTACCAGATGTAAAACTATTTTAAACTCGTTTACTTTGTGTTTGTTGAACGTACGTACGGTGGTGGAGATCCATGACCACAAAGTATTCCCTTCAGTTCTCATTTTGATTTCCTCACAAACACACTGCGATCCCTCTTGTTCCGCAGTAGAGGAGACCTGTGGTACACAGAGTCTTCCCTTCCCATGCGGAATATTCTCTATGTATGAAGAAGATCTGTATGTAAGAGAACTGATCTCATGAAGACACCCACTACTGCTGAGGGGAGGATAGAATAAATCTTCTGATGGTGTGTACCTACATAGTTTGCTGCAAAACTATTGCCTGGGCACTTAGTCCCAACTTTGAAGATTACCCTTGGGGATTACACACTAAAAACTGAGCGCTGGTGGAGATAACTGAGACGAATCTTGCGGACCGAAGAGCTCCAGAGACAGCACAGATTTGGTTCGCTTTCAGAAGTATATAACATGCTGAAAGTTCTGCCAGGCGAGATTACATACATATTCTCTTCAGGCCTCAATAGACACCAGTCTCTTGCCAGGAACTTGAGCATCAAACCTACCACCCATTGCGATGTACAATGCACTTTGATGCACCTATGTCGCCAACATCTAGACATGCGTTGCTTGACGATTGCCTGTGATTCCCCACAGTCAAGCGTCCTACATCTGACTCAGGTTCCATCTTTCTTTTTAAGTAGGGTGCATTTGAGCTCGGATATTTTACATTACAGCAGGAAAGGAATCACAGTCTTCAGTATAATTAATTGCTTTATGTTGACACAAAATTTGTAGAAGGATCAAAGTTGCTAAACCAACACTAGCCAGAATATCTTGATAGTGTTCACCTCAAACGGCAGCAGCAGAGTACATGTTTGCGACATAATTAATTATTGGAAATTCAAACTGGAAACTTGATCTGTAGTAAGAGTCAAAGCTTTCTTAGTCAATTTATATCGAATAACTTGGAAGGAATTTAGAACAAGACGGTAATGACAGGATGAGAACAAACAATACGTTTTGAAACTCCTCCAATGCAAATTCTTCTGTCGCCTCAATCAAGCAGAATAAATGGAGAAAAACAACAACTTAAGTACATGTTTAAAACATTAGTAGGATTCATCTATTCCAGTTGAGCAAAATTGAAGCCATTCCTTCAAATTTAGCCATTTTGATACCATCAAGGACATGTATAAAACAACCGTTCGACACAATCGATAATATGCATAAGGATGACATACATAATGACATACATGATAATACAGCCATGGGACTGCAACCTAAGGATGACGGATATTACAACCACCACCCCTTTGACACTACTATGTACCTTGGACTCATATAGTACTCCAATGGATCCTATTTGGATAATGTTGACCTACCGAGAACTACTATTTCGAGCCATTTATCAAATGAAGAAATCCCCAAATAGTTGGAGGTTGAGTTGATTCAAATATGAGTGTATGAGTATAATTTTTATTTTAAGGATTTTTCCCCACTACTTTGTTATTTCATAATTCGCCATACTTTAGATCTAGAGAGACCACTTTTAGATCTTATATAGTTTTTTCTGATAAGTACATAAAGTTTTCTTTCTGTTCCAATTTAGTGAATCCTTTGCCCCTGTTGGTTGCCTCCAAATCTTACTCTCATCATGCAGAGATCCCCATCATGCTCTCATCATTAAGAGATATAATCTATGAACACTGTCCTTTAAGTTCGTGGTGGTCGCCTCTTCGAGTCTCAACTTGTTGTATCAACTTTTGTCAAGTTTTGACAAAAGGTGTATGATAACCGCATTGGTTTTGGCTGATCTCTACGTAGAGTTATCACCGGGTAGGAGTCGTCAAACTCCTCTTTGTATTCAGCTCAAGGTTTATAGTAGTTTAAATTAGAGATCGTATACTTGGCCCCAATATAGAGATGGGTATCTTGTGCAGGTTCCTAAATCCTTCAAACATTGGAATGCGAGAAGGTCCCCTAAAAATCTAATTATATCTTACAATTTTAAAATATTGTAAATAATCCTCTGGAATTGACAAGTGTATAAAACTTCTTTACTGTTATAGATATACAACGGACATTATATAGAAAATAGATCACTAGTGTCTAAAGAAAGGTTGTTAATCTTCAATTTTAAACTTTGATTAAGAGATGTATATTCTACCCAGTACTTCTACTTATTCTAGTCTAAATTTTAAAAACATTCATGATTTTGTCTGCAAATTTTTATTGATATCAAATTAGTGTAAATATTCTTTGTTGTATCCTCATTCGGAAAAAGACTCCTGCTCAAATTAGGTGCATCTTTCAAGAATTCTGAGAAACATCATCTTATAACAAAATGTTAAGAAGGCCAAAATCATAGAGAATGAGGAAAGGAGCTCTTTTGCTAGCTAAGTGATAGCTATCTTTTATGAGCTAATGTATAATGAAATACCCACATTATTTTTCTTACAATGTCTTGATTTCATTTGAAGGATAAGTCTTTTTTAAGTTCAATTCAGTGCAATGTATAGGGTGAATGAAATATAAAATTTATGCATAAGTGTAAAAGGAAATAAGTAATTTAATTATATTCTCTGTCAGAGTATCACTTGTAATTTTAGTTTTTATCAAATTAATTTTTTTATAATTAATTATTCTTAATTTTTTGATTTATTAATATTTGAAATGACACACATATGTGACCATAGCTTAAATTTAAATCAATATGATGAGTTATACCTGTTTCTCCTCTGTTTTTATGATTAGTATTTATCTTTACATCATAGTAAATTTTAATATAAATAATTATTAATTATTTGTATTTAATTTGTAACTGCTATATGCAGCTTTTCTGGTTTTTTCAAGCAAGACTTGGAGTATAACTAAGAAAACAAAAAATGAAAAATACAAGTTCTTAGTTAAAAAATTGAAGTAAAGAAGATATTTGATAACTGTTTTAAGATTATAACTTTCTATTTCCTGTAAACCTGTTCATGTATAGATCTTTTGCAAATTGTTATGGAGTGTCCATGCTTCATCATAAAGAAGCCTACTTTGTAAGCCAAGTTACTATTCATCTTTATCAGGCACATTCTTAAAAGGATACCACGGATGATGTTTAAGCTTCCAGCCTTGGACAGAAAAAGGTGTTCTTAACTATTATAACATTTTGTATGCTTCTGCATATAAAATTATTCAGAATAAATGGTTTAACAGTTAGAAGGAATTTTGACCGGATTTGCCATGAATACCAAGAGGTTTGCGATATATTATACAGTTCAAACCATTCATATCATTTAGTCTCCAAAGCCTTAATTTCTCAAGCCTTTGGGGACTAAATGATACGAATAATTTGAGTTTAGGTATGAACAATCTGATTTTATGAATGATATGGTTTTAAAACTCTTTATTCTAAAATAATTTAGCTTATTATTTATGTAATTTTGTTTTGGTTTTATAATTGGAAGGTAAAATATTTGAAATAATTATGGGTAAATTTTTTTATAGAATAATCTCTAACATGACCATTTGCACTAAACGAAAGGTATATATAACGATATGAACGACCTTCATATCTCCAAACTTTGTACCTGAACATTGTGGTCCTCTCAAACCCATGAAGGTTTTTCCTCATAACGTATTAACCGGGTTTTAAGTCCTTTTGTGCTAAAGTATCCTTTCATGAGAGATGAGATACATTTAAAGTTAGGGATGAACTTTCTACATTTCGAAGAGACCTAAGTTAGAACATTCTCAAAGTATAGTACTAATTTTCAAGTAGATTTGAAGTTTTAGATAACATCAACTAATAATAAATAAATCATATATAAATTTTAATAAATCTATATTAACAAATTATTAACTTACTTACTGCTATATTACTCACATACATTTTAAATAAAAATTCTGTTTTTCCATTTCATCAGAAACATTCTCTCTATATAACATGATGATAATGTGGATTTGGTCATTGTTATTCTGCCTATATTTCTTTTTTTTATTTCATAAATATGTAGTAGTTTTATATAGTATTATTATTTATAACATTTATATCTTATTTTAAAGAAATGCACTCTTATTTTGTGGCCATAAATGATGAGAAATTATTTAACATTTTAGATGGTAAATTTAACATAATTTTATTTTAAGCTATCTTTCTTTATTAATATCAAATTTATATTTAGTGAAATGTATACAAATGCCTTGACAAGTTGGGAAATTACAAAAGCACCCCTGACCAAATATTAATTACAAAATACCTTTGGCTGGTTTGTTTGGGAGTGCCAAGGTTGAGCACTTCCATGGGTGGTGTGGCTAGAGAGGATTTATTTTAATTCCAATATGCCATCACTTCCATGGGTGGTGTGGCTAGAGAGGATTTATTTTAATTTCCATGGGTGGTGTGGCTAGAGAGGATTTATTTTAATTCCCATATGCCATCACTTCAACATCAACATCCCCATTGGAGATCACTTTTTATAGATTGATACAAGTTTGGAGATTTTTTATAGATTGATACAGATTGAATACAGATTGCTTTCCTTTAGTTTACACGCTTCGAGTACGAAGTAGACAAATTGAAGATGAGAGGCAAAAGACATATGTAGAATCACCAAGCAAAAGAAATCTGCTTTGAAGAACAATCTTGATGAATTGAGTAGCAAGCAAATCTAGTCGGAGGGCATTTTTTTTAAATAAAACATTTTTTCAAAGATGTTCGACTTGATTTTGACTTGCTTTAGTTTCATTGAAGAATCAAACCTAGTTTATATGAACCAATCTTAATTGATTTATTTATATCCAAATCCTTTCCAATTGCACCACTCGTTGAACTAATGAACCTTGGCATGCTTAGTCCTCCCAACCAATCAAGTGTATTTTTGGAATATAAATTTATTAGGTGTACTTTTATAATTTTCCCATTTGTCAAGTGCATTTGTGTAACTTTCCCTTATATTTATGTTATACGCCATGTATCTAGTTTAAAGATTGGTATAGATATGATCTTTGACATTGAAATATAAATTTAATTTAATATCAATATAGAATAAGTATATAGAAATACACATGGGAGAAAAGTGATATTATTCATAAAAATTCTTTTATTTGCACTCAAAGTAGTAAATTTAGTAATTTTAAGTAGTAATACTGATGAATGTTTCTATAACAAAATATTTTTAATTTTTAATTTTTTTTCTCTTCTAGTTGATTACATAGACTATAATGATGGAAATTTGATCTTATGTTGAATAATCTTAAGGTGAAACAAAAAATGAATGATAAAGATAGTTTATTCAATTTTAAAACCTCAATCGAAATCCTCAAACTTTTGAACCATAACATGTATTGATATATAATTATAGCAAATTCATACAAAGCATCTATCCTAACCTAAACCTCAAATTCATCCTTATGATAGATCCATCTTAAATTTATATGCGTATAAATGTTCCATATGATTTGAAGGATAAATGGAATACAAAAAGAATCAAAGTATTAGATTGATAAATATCTATAAGAGTTTCTTGTTATCTAGTTGATTTGAAAGGACTTTATTTTCTACAACTAGTTGTGTAATTTATATGCTCGTATCAAGCAATCTATTGTCATTTGATAGTTATATTAGGTAATTATTACTCTTGACATTGTATAAGATATTCATATCTTGTAATAAAATTGAAATGTTCAAACTATATACTCTTTCTCTAATCATAAGGTCACACTCAAGACATCTTGTTATCTTGAAATATGTTTTAGACCTTTTTTTCCTTGCTATATCTTATTAATACCTTTAAATATAGTTAGAATTTATTGGAAGATCTTCCAAGAAATTTTAATTAATTCTGATTGTGTCTTATTGATTTATATAGATTCAACTTAGATATCTTAAATCTTTCATTTTCAAGATTATTTAAATTTTTACTCAATCATACTAAAGGTAACTATAGTTCAAATTTTGTTCTCTAATTTATCACTAGATCTTGTTATAATATCGCATATGAGAAGGTTCAATATAGTTAGAGATGACTAAGATTAACTACTAAACCATGTACAATATAGAAAATTTCAGAAGTTTAATATTATTGATTGAAGTATATATAGTTAAAAACAAAAATTAATATTGAAATAGAATGCAAGTTCAAAATGCAGTTGTTTAATGTGGAATCTTAAGAACCATGAAAGAGAAAGGAAAGTCAACAATTCCATAAACATAAAACAAACTATTGTCCTATATTACAAGTGCACAATGCTTTCTTGGAGTAAAGATGTTATATTGTCTTTCATTTGAATTTGTAATCAAGGAATTTAGATAACCATCAATACATCATACAATGGATATAAAATTAGGAAATTAGTTAATACTTATTCATGATGAAAATTTCTTCTTGTTAACATATTATTTATCAATATTTCATGATCAAATGGAAATCTTGACAAACAAGCATATTGTAGAGTTAATAGATATAATTTTCTAAACTTAGCTCACCACCTATAGTATGGGTTTTATTTTTATGAATTTAAATTCTATTTTAAGGATAATTCTTTGATGAAAATCAAGTGATTACTTAAACACACCAGTAATTCTTTTTCTTTCTAAATTCTCTGCTAAAAAGCTTTGATGCTGAATTATAGATCATATCTTTTTCACTTGCACCTGTTTACTTGTTGATTTTAATTTTTTCATATGTGATGTATTTTATAATTTACTAAATTCTCATATGACTATGGAGTTCTTGCATGAATTTCATTTTCTTTTTGTCTAAAATGCTTAGGAATAACAACAAAGAAATGTTGAGTCCCTAATCCAATCTATTTATATAGATTTTTCTCCTTGTGTCTTCTTTACCAATATCTAAGCACCATTGTATAATTTATGCAAATGAAGTTAAAAATATATGCTTATTCCATGGTGTTGGTGTAAATTAGACTTTGAGTAGAAGAAAAGAGTATCCATCTTGAAGAAATAAAAACTATTTATTTTGAGTGGTTTTAACTAAAAGGTTAAGAGTTTCAACCTCCAATAAATAAAAATTCTTAAAATTTTAATTTAAGGATATTTAAGAATTTGAAGGGATGAATCTCTTCTGAAGTTGATTGTGATATTAAGAATGATTTTTCTTGGAGTAATAGAAGGTGAGTCTACTTCTCCAATGTCAAATTATATTTATTTATCAAAATTCAATTTCCTTAAGAAGTCAAATCCTATTATCTATTTAAAATGTCTTGAAGTCAAATCTTATTATCTATTGAATATTTTCATGGGATACAAGTCCAATTGAAAAGATACTACTTGAAGGATGTCCATGATTCATAACACTATGATGTAACATCAAGACCTTCATTTAGGTATGTCAAATTCTATCTAGACCAAGTCTTCCTCTTACTACCAACAAAATTCTAGACATAATATATAATTTGAAATGTTGTGCAAAAAATTAAAAAATTAAAAAATTAAAAAATTATATATATATATATATATCATTGTCAACATTATACACTATAGAAGCAGAACTCATATAAGAAGTTACATGCAAACTCTATAGTCAAAAATCTTCTTCTACGTAATTAAGAATAAGAAATCATAACTCAATCTCTATACACTATACCAATATGCATTGATTATACTCATCAAGCCAAACCCAATCTAGCATAAAAAATCCAAGTTCAACTCACAAGCTCTATCTACCATAACCAAGAGCTCAAAGACTCAACTAGAAGAAGTGAGCTATGAACTCTATTTCAAGGTATACCCTCCTTGGAAGGCTAGGGGATCCAATCCTAATGGTGCATCCAAAGGCAATCAAGGTGTAAAAGCTAGCCATCAAATATTATCAAAAACCCTAAAAATGACCACCATTCAGTAATCCATTACTTTCTATTGATACAATTTTAACCACCAAGATAATCATACCAACATTTTAGCAAACTAGCTTAGGTACTACAAATGTCATGATAATTTTTATGACAATACTCCAATAGAAAAGTTAGAAATATCTATAAATTCCATGAAGTAAGCTGGGACTATCCAATTGTAAGTCTGGAAATTTTTGACAACAAAATCCTTGAAGGTTTTAAAACAACCTTCTCTCATTCATTTAGAATTAGACATCTTCACCTCAAAGATCAATGAGTGGTTTAGCATTACAATAATGTGACAATATATGCATGGTAATTTTTGAATTTTCATCACATCACAAACTCATTATATCACTCAATATCACTAGCATCCCATGAAATTGTCTAATTCATCATATCATTCTCTTTTTCTCCTACATCTTCATACCTTTAGTGAAAACCTTATGACTTGAGTAACCTCCTCTTTCTCAACTTCAATTTTTTTTTCAGAAAATCACTTCCACTTGTTAAAATACTTTAATACTTTACTAAAATGAGCATAAACAGTTAACTTGTAAAGGGGGTTATGAGTAAATTATTAGTATTTAATAATCCAAAGAGTAGTCAATAATTTAATCGATGAACATTATTTATATGGGTATTGGTGAGACTAAAAGTGGAAGACTATCTATTCTAAGATCTATACCTTGTATAAAAAGCTATTTTAGACAAATCTTCTTCTTATATTGGTAAACACCTCTTGCAAAAATCTAACTTGAGAAGAATTGAACTCCTGTTAATTGATCCAATGGCTCATCTGCTCAAGCAATGGAATTTAAAATCTAGAAAAAATCATTTATTTGATATATTATAGAAAATAATAATATTAAATATTAATAATGATTATAAAACATATATTTTCTATATAATAACCTATGTGTTTGCTAATAATGATCACTTAAGGTTAAATAATATATACCTTGTTATAGAGAAAATATAGTTAGGAAAGTAGATAAAAGATGGACTAAAAATTTATTAGTTCCAATAACTCCAAAGATAGTAGAAGGTGCTTCTTCTTATATATTAGATGCATGCAAACTTATTTGTTTTTAGGGTTAGATATTAGTTTTCTAGCCAAGTTTCTCAATCAGTGGAAAATCCGGACATCTCCCGCCTACTCAACCCCTACAAGTATTTATAGATACCTGCTTAATATTCCTCTATGAAACTTCTAAAGTACTTTTTATTGGAGTATATTTTTGAAAATTTATGGTAATGACATGATGTTGTCTTTCTGAACTATTATATAAGATTACAATACTCCTATAATACAAACTAAGATTTCATTGGTCCAGATTAGATCAAGACTTTTTATCATATTATGAAGCATAATTTCCATTTATTTGAAGGTAGCACAATCGTCTTGATACATTGATTTCGATTGTGATATATATTTTTGATGCTTTGAATAAAACTTTCTCACATAGAAGAAACAAAAATATACATAAGAAATCCAATCTAGTTAATTTTTAGACCATAAATTCTTCTATAGCAATATGTAACAGATTTAGTTGTACTTCATTTCCATTTTTCATTTGCCTTTGGAAATAATGTCAAAGAAAACTGATTTCTTTTATCAGGGTTATATGTCCTTTGGAGAGAAAAATACTAAGTTCAAGATTCTCCGTTGAAATTTTGTCCACTTCTTGGTTGCAGCGTGTAAGCTATGTTATTTTTGCCTTGACATTCACTACAGTATTTTCAATTCCATTACTTTGACAACATGATGGCTATATCTCTTAATTTCAAACTTGCAGACGAAAGTACAGCCTTTTATGTTGAGTTCTTGTCAAGTAAATTAATTAATTATTGATATCATTAAAATTTTAACTAAGTGTGATAGTGGTTACCAAAGTTTTTATCGGTCTAAACTGGCCACGATATAATAAATTTGTTCACATGGATATTATGTTAGTTTTATGAATTTTGTGAAAGTCGTGGACTAGTTTATAAATCTTTATTACAATGTGGATGTCGAATTGCAAACTGTTTCATGTTACATATTTAATAACTTATAGAAATTCGTTAATATACTCCATGTTTTTCCGTCGAACTATGGATCTAAATTTTTTAAATCGGAAAAAGAAATCCTTTAAGAAAGTTCAAATTATACAAGGAAACTAACGTATTATTACTCAAGGAAGAAACTCTTGAATTGTCTCAAATAAAAAAACCTCTTTTGAGATCCTTCATATACGATGAATTCAACATATGCACGAAGAATAAAAGTATTCGCATGTCTTACATTTGTCCGAGAGGAAGGGTGGGAGATAACATTCCAAACTTCCCTAGTGTGAAACTAGAAAATGAACCTGTGATGACCTTTGCCCACTAATTAATGCTCTGTTTGGCTTACCGGGTTGTATAGTGGGCTATAAACTTTGGTTATAAGAACAGTCTACACATTGGTCGGAATTGACACTTTCGACCAGTCTTGTCAGGCATCTAGAAATCCAGAGTCCGGGAAAACTAAAAGCTTTTAGAGATGTCCAAAAACAACAATTGTTTGCATCAAATCCGGACGTTTAAGTCGATATCTCAAGCAGGAGAATACCCATACACCATATTTCTTGATGGCTTGATGGGGTCTTCCCATCCTTCATGTTTAAAACATCTTTCTTGAAGATTGTGTAATAGTTCTTGATTAGTAGTTTTGGTTGGATTTCAGATATAAATATATAAATATAACTTCAACTATAGAATAGCAGAGTGGAAAAAAAAGCCAAAGAAAGAAGAGAGTAATAGACACTGACATAGCTTCACTTAGTTTAAACCAATTTAATACTCCAAGACTAAACAGGCTTTATCCACTCTAATACACCTCATGATCCCTGACACGTGCCCCACCATTTAAAACTCAAACATCTCATAGACGGTGTTTAGAGGAATCTGCGCCGCGGACACCAAAGGACGACGAAGATAGAGGAACGCAGTCACATTTAGATTTCGTCATGGCAGTACCCGCTGAGACGGCGGATCGCGCCGCCATCATTCTCCGTAAGTCAACCCGTTGGGGTTCGTTTTGTACGAGGTTGCTTCATGCTTTACGTAGTACGTCTCACTCTACCACGTAAAGCAAGCAGCGAACACTTAACTCAAAGGGAGAAGAAAAGGGGCCCGGTCAGCTCAATTTTATAGAGCGTATTTACAAAGCAGGTTTTGGGATACATATTTTTATTGACTTCTGATTATATCAAAAGGGGAGCTTTCAGAGATCAACCCTTGTATTTTTTCTTTTGTATACTCACTCACTTACCCAGAATCCCGTAATCTTCACTTAGAAGATGTAATCTTAGAAGATGAGGTCTAAAGACAGCATGGCAGTAGAGTGGACAATGGAGAACACCTATGCATCTGTTAAATTAGTAAATGATAAATCTGATTACAACAATATCAATATCAATATCTCAAGTAACTAAGTCGCTTTCACTCCTTCCAAAGTCCAGTCATTAATACATGCATGGCATGGATATTTACCAGTAATTTGTAACGAAGGCTGAAATGAGATAATTACTTATAATTACTTATAAGTAACTTGATTACAGTGATCAAACATCAAGTTCCTAATATGAACACGCATTGGCATGATAATTACAATAACACCAATGATATCTAAGTAGAACTGGAGTACCCTAGTATTCTGTATTATTAAGGGAAAATCATTTTTATAGAGTGGAGTGAACAATTAATAAACTCTATGAATCCACCATATTTAGTAAATACTTTGAGGGAGTGTCATAGTTTCTTCTAAATTTTATGTTATTTTAATTCTTCCCATCATTCCCAGCTTTAATCGTATAATTCATTTGAAACTATTAATATGAAAGTTAACCTAAAAGATTAGTAAATAAATTTGATTGACAATATGAAAACACTCGTTTGCAACAGTTTGTAAAAGTAGTTTTGGAAACAACATTTTTTAAGGAGGATCTAAGAAAATAATATCTACCAAAATGGTAACATTAAACATGAGAGTTAAACTGACTGAAGTCTAAACTACAGTTAGTGCTTCTCAACAGTTACTTTTTCTCATTAGTATAGCTCTAAATGTGAAAAATACAGCTTAGAAGAGACAGTGATAAGTGATGTTTACATGTTTGTAGTCCTTTCGATTCTATCCTGATTTATTCTCGGGACCAAGATAAATCCCTTGGCATTAAGCCTATATCATGCTATGAAAATCCGAAATGATACATAGTCCTCATCTTCTCTTATATTCTCTTATATGTAAACTAGTATTAGCCTCGTGCATGATGCATATGGCAAAAAAGACCCTCTTAGACATGTATCGTCCCTCTCCCTACCCTTTGTCCCCGTCCCCAATAACAATTTCATCCTACCATATATCGTCTCTCTCCCTTCCGTTGTCTCCATCCACTTAAATAGTATCACTTGTTGTCTTCGTCTCTAGATATAGTTTGGTCCAAGGTTCCCATCCGTGGTCGATAACACTTCCGTTCATCGTCCTCCATCCCTAGGTATCCACCTTAGTAGCAGGCGAAAATCACCTCTTTAAGGTAAATAAGATCTCCTAAACTTGACTGTAATCTAGAGTTTAGTTTAGGGTTTAATATAAATACGAGTTATTATATTGGAATAAGAAAAACCAAAACCATATTATCCATTTATAGTTTCGTATCTATGTATCGTTTGAGAGCGTTCCTTGCAAAATCAGCTGAAAAAACTAAGAGGAGTTGACTGTAATTAAAATCATTATGCGTATTAGCACATAAAAGATAGATTGATATCGTAAAAACAATCTACAGTTTCGATATGATAAATAGAATTATATAGTGTGGATTGCTAGGCTTCATTTCAAACTAGTTCTATATTCAAGAAATTCATGTCATGAGATGTAATCCAATTCATTAATCGCATCATCACTAAACTAGCCTAATATCTCAATGCCTACACCGTCTTGCATGAATATATTATTCAAAAATAATTTCATAATTTAGTGATCTTGGAAATTGATATCATTTAATTCACGATTATATATTTTACATTGAGAAGTACAAGGGACAAGGTTGGCCGACTATGGAGTAAATGTACTTTATTTTATATATTACATATATTTAAATTTGAGAGTTATATTGCTCATAAAATCTATGTTGAAATGAAACTTAAGATAAAATTTTGCAGTTCTACTTTTGATTAATTCTTATCTTCTTTATTTATTTTTGCTATTCCAAGTTACAAATATTTATACCTCATATATATATAAAATGAAGTATATAAAAAATATCAAAAATTAAACATCTCAAAACGTTCTCAACAATTATCCTAGGCCCAATTAAATATCTCAAAAATTTCTCAACAATTACCCTATGCCCAATAAATTGCACACTTGACAGTTCAATAACTGGTGAAAAACTTTTAATCTACATGAGATAAAAATGTGTAATATTAATGAATATATATATAACATATTGATTTAAAATAAACTGAATTGATCTACATAATTTCTGAAAAAGAAATTAAATGTACAAATTTTAAGTTCTAAAACAATTCATAAAGATGCAAAATGAAGCCAAGGCATGGTGAGAGTATCACATTCTCATCTAGTATGAAGTATAGGAATAGGGGATCGCCTTCCACGTATGTTTGAGTTGCTTGCACTACAAGGAAAAAGACAAAAACCTTAGGGAAGTGAAAGTGAAGTAAAATCAAGTGTGTAATAAAGTGTGAATAAAGTGATTGCTCAATTAACTGGTAGGTTAACTTTGCACCCTTGGTAGCATCTGCGTAGCGAGCACTTCTTGTTGCGATTCTCGTATGGAACTTAACATTAAATAAGTAAATAAACAAATAGATCCTGATATTAAAATGCCAACGAATACAAATCCTATAGGGTGATTATTGTGATAAATTCTAATATTATTTTACAATCTATGTTAGTTTATTAATTTTTACTTAAATCAGCAACATAATAGGATATCAGTTAGCGTTCGCTTGATTAATTGTCCCCGAAATCCATGTAGGTCAAAGCAATTGTTTGAGTAGGAAAAGGTCTTTAAATTATGCATTAATTTCATCAATATACCCGGGTGTTTGCAATAGATTAACGAAATGACACAGGAATTAAAGACCTGCACACAGAGTAATAGTTTAGAGATCTTTTTAATGTACTGATCAATCTTGTTCAAGCTCTAGAGAAAGAATAATATAACGTAATAGACTTACACATGTGTTCCTTATACTTTGCTATCAAGTGTATATGACCTAACGCTTTTGTTGGATCACTGACTGAGTAAGGTAAATTAGAGTTACTAAAACTTTCTAACTATATATTTCTTTCACTGAGCATGGTGACTAGTTTGCTTTTGAGAGACTCATACTGATAAAATGGAAGATGGAAAATGGAGTCAATGAGAGACTTCAATCATACATTCTCTCCTCCTCGATCAGATCAATAGGGTGCTCGTGGTACAGGTGAGGTAATATATGTATATATACCGAGATATACACATACACGTTGTATACTGAACGCCCCCGCCATACGACAGATTCACACACTGTACAACGCACTGTATATTATACAGGTGATCGAAATGTACAATCTATACAAAGTATTCATTACAACGTATTCTTCATCTTCTAAGTGTTCTTTATGTAAATTCTACTCTTGCACTCCTCGTTGTGCTGGGTATTGTCCTTTACGAGACAAATACATCCTACGTTTCCTCATACGATGGACTTGTACAAGTATCAAACCCATATACATATAGAAGGCGACCGCGTGTGATAACAATGAGGGAAGACTCCAGGCTAAGCCCCAATATATATAGCCCCATATATATATATATATAAAGAAATAACCGTTCTGTAAACGGCGGGCTTTGTCGACTTCTCATGAATACGAGGATAATGACGTATTTACGGCTGATATTTATTAAGATTTTCTATCTCCAAGAAGTATTTGTTTACATATATGACTTGTACGTCTATAAGGTGAATATTTTATTTTCCCTGCTACCACAAGGAGAATGATTTACATTCTCTACAGTAAAAGGGATTAGGGCCTATGTCCACTACTCTATTATTAAATTTTTTATGCCCTTATGTGATTTAAAAATATAATAAGAACAAATTATTATTTTTATTATTTATTCAAGCCGCAGAGCAATTGGAATTTTTTGAAATGGTGATATTCCATGTTGCATCGTATAGTTTCCAATAAATTGTATATGTTTTTAGAATGCTTTTGAAATTTGGTAGGTTAATTGTTGATGGAAAAGTAAATTGTGCATGTTTAAAGATCTTCCATCCTGAAAAAATATTTAGTCAAGATTTCTAAACAACTCATTTGGTTCTTCAAAGTCTCTAATTCCTAAATTATATAATTTAACTGAGGGTGTAATATATGAATTTATTTTATGCAAATAGAAATACAAACTACACCATGTGTATCAATGGTTTTCTTTTGTCATGATAGAAAGTAAAGTAAGAAAAATATTATTTGGCCTTCAAGAATTGTAGTGACTTGTAATTTGATGTTAATTTCTAGAATCATAAAACTTTCTTATATTTTTTGTTGGAATTAAATTTGCTTCATTACATAGAGCTCAGATTTCTAAGTTTTAGCCATTCTCTATTTTTGACTCAATGGAGGCCAAATGCTAGCAAAATAGGTAAGAACCAGTCGTTCCTTTGAGGATATGGAAATGACTAGAAGTGAAAGGAAATATCACTATGCTGCAAATTTTTCATTATTTCCTATTTAAACTCTTCGGCATTATTACTCAAAGACAAGAGAAGAGGTTAGTGTCACTCTCTATAGCAAAGTATGGAAAAGAGAAAACTAAATATCACATTCACTGAGTTCCAAATTATAGTTTAAGGTGATGGCTTACTTCATTTCAAAGACTTCAACTACAAAACTGCGTACTACCCTTCCTTGAATGCACAATTCCAAAGGTATCTTTGTGGTGGTCAAATGCCTTTGCCTTTCATTCCATGACACTCTCAATGCTCCAAATCAAGCTTGATTACTCAATCAAGTGGTTCACTCCTTTGGATCACTCAAAAATCATACATCTTGATCACGTATACATGCATCACTCTACACTCAAACATTTGTGATCCTATTGTGAAATTCCTCACCATTACTCAATACAAGCATTTACCTAGACTCAATTTTTTTTGCAAAGAACTCAAAGTACTCTTTATTGAACTTTGATTGCATAATTGTGAACTTAAATAATATCAAAACAAAGCCTTAAAATACATTTTTTCTTTGCACCAAAGGGATTCAAAGACTAAGAACTATCTAAAAATCTTAAATCTCTACATGTTCTGCTTGCTCTAATCCTATCTTATCCTAATCCCTATGTAGGTTAATAAAACATGCTAAGGAAGGTGTCAGATCCTCCTTAAAGTAAATTTGAATTTACAACACTTTGTACTTACAACCCAAAAGACTTGCACAATTACAAAGTTTTATATAACTCCCAAATGCTTCCTCCTATAGTATTTACAACTACAAAGGTCTTCAAATAACTTCATACTCTAAATTTCTTATAACTATAAAGAACTTCTTTTAGTGAAGTGTCTTCAGCCTAAGGTTGTTGATGCAAAGAAATACCTTTGCCTTCAAATTCATAATGAGTAGTTTGATTTGCTCATTAGATCTTGTTATTTCTAATAGATAGGTTTCACAAAATTCAATGAAATTTCTATCTAGATGTCTAAGTTGAATAGCTAATTGGTCCATTTTCTCTTCTTTGTATGTTCTTTCCTCCAACTTTTGGACTTGCAACTTCAACCATGTATCTTCATTTTCATTTCCTTCCTTCAATTGCCACCTTCAACATCACTCAAAATTGATCTTCGGCTTCTTCTAGTTTTTGGATGACCTTTAACTTCTCTTCCTCCATGTGTTGGTTCAAGATTCCAACTTCTTTCTTTGCTCACTCTATCATTTGGGGTCAATCCACTTCCTTCTCTTCTTTCTCTTTGTTTGGATCTTTAGCTAGTTAGTTCAACTATAGTCCCACCTCCTTTTGATACTCGGCCATTTGCAAATCCAATGTTATGATCCAATCCTTGGAATTTTATAACTCATTATGAATGCACTTTACTTCTTTGTCCATAGCTCATAGTTGGTCTTCATACCCAAGTTGCACATCTTTGTTGGCCAAGTAAAGGTACCAAGTCTAAGGGCGAGAAACCATCTATAAGGTGGTATAGCAATGTGGGATGGAAAAGGATTGCAAGATCCTATGTATGGGGATTATGAGATAAGACCTTTATGGGCTTACAAAGTTTAAGTGTGGAAGAAAGAGAGAAGTTTTACAAGATCTTCCTTTGCGGGCTGTCCAATTAAAGAAGTGCGGCCTTATTCTTGATACAAAACCCATAGAAGACTATGGGTTTTGTATCATAGCAAAATAAGTAGGTAATAATTAAGACTTAAGTGGCACTTTGATGGTAATTATAGTATGTACATCTAGGCTAAGAGCATCTAATGGAGGAGAGCCAACTAGCATTTATGTTACAAGCATGCAAAGGAGGCTATGGCTGCAAGTAGAGAAGTGATGAGGGTAGACAAAAAAAAATCTTTTTAGGGTTAGAGTAGCTATTTAAGTGGGTGATTACCCTTGTTAGAGTGTAATCTACCAACCAAGAGTCCATAATAAGGGATTCTCACAAGAGATTCACTTACCTCTAGTAACCTTTTTGTTCACCTCTGGGCTAAGGATAAGAGTATCATTGTGGCTACGAGAAGCAAATGTTACCATTTTTGAGGTTGTATTATTGATATTGGCTTGATACTATCTACCTACCACATGCATTATAGATATTAATTCTAAACATAGGACATCCAATTCCACTTGAGAGGACAATGACATTGTTCTTGAGGAAGGAGAAGGAGACTTCTTTGGCTTTACCTAAGGCTATTCTTCTTTTACTCTCTTAGTTATTGCTGAAGCGCTTAATTATTGGTCTTTATCTTGGACAGGAATCTTTATTCACTAGAGCGTTTAGGTTAGTAGAGGTATAAATTGTAGATGATTGAGATGTTTTACATGATGTGATGAAAGAAGAGACTTGGAGAGTGTAATATGTTAGAAAATTAATAGTAGACTCCATAGTTGTGCCACAAAGTATAAGATATAGTTGAGGAAGAAGCAGGGCAGGCAATATAATCAAAGAAGAAGAAGAATTAAGTTCTTTTGTCTGTTTAGTTATGTATTATCTATAAAAGGGAACACTAAAATTTACGGGAATGATTTGTGTAAATACCTATACATCCAGTATATTATACGCGACGAACTATAAAACATTTAATGATTTAGTTACGTAATCCCGTATCAGACGATTTGAAACTCTCTAATGTCTTAGAATTTGCTTTGACATGCTATGTGTAGATTATCTTTTTATTTTCTTACGCAGCAACAATCCAGAAGTAAGAGTGAAAACTCCGTTTACTGTGTATAGCTATCTCGTATAAATATCGTTTCCCGAAGGAGATATCTTAAGGTTTTCCATGATATCTACCTTATATAAATACATATTTATATTCCGGACTTCGATGGGTTCTTATTAGTCTTGTGGTACCCTGGAGAAGACTTGCTGCTGTGAGGAAATAGCATCTCTTAGAATGTGGCCAGATTGTAATTTTAATGCATCATACACTATACATAGAGAGAGAGATACGTGTACAGATAGATAAGATGTCAACATACTCCATCGCCTGAAGAATACTATAGATATACAATAGAACCCCCTCCTATCTTATTCTGCAAAATTGAAAGATACAGAATGAGTCAACAGGTGGATGAGTACGTATCAAGATCATGTATCATACCCTATATCCGGAAGATGCCATAGATATACAGTTGAGGCCCCTCATATTTTATTCTGAAAAGTTGACCTCATACACACTTAGTCGACAGATGGATGGGGTAACGTCACGATCATATATTAAAGTCATTGATAAGTAAATCTATGTTCGAGTTCGGGAGTAGTTCGAGAGAGTGTGGAGACGGGAGAGGAAAGGGAGAGATGTGAGAGGAAAGATCTATATTTTCTGAGAGCTCTCTAGCATATAGCATTTGAGTGAATAGTAGATTCAGTTCGTTTTTCAATATCGGTTCTATTGGTATCTAGATTGAAGACTATGGAGAATTGAGTAGAAAGTTATGAGGATTTTTAAGGTTTTGAGTGATCATTATACATTGAGAGTGATGGTTTTAGAATTTTCATTTCTAATCTCTTTGTTTTAATGATTACATTCCATGGAAATTTAATTTTACAATTTTGGAGATGGAAATTAAAAGTTATAAGAATTTATAGGTTTGGACCACCTATCTGCATCTTCATTACTCACTTGTGAGTGTGGTTCTACACTAGATGCAACGGTCCATATGACATGATGTCCTTTTGGAGGACAAATGATAACTACACATGATGCTATTGGGGACATAATCTTTGCTATGGCACGAGAGAGTGGATACTTGGCTTAGAGGGAGCGTTAGTATACTTTCCAAACGACGCGTGTTAGGGCAGATTTATACTTGGTCCGAGATGATCAAGTGACAATAGCGGATGTCGTGTTTATGGACCCTATGCAAGATACAATTTTGGAAGGAGTGAATATGTATCCCCTGGATGGGTGGCGAGTGCAGCAATAGCTAGCAAGGTCTCCAAGTATAGGGGCATGCAACAAGGTCACCTTTTTGTTCACTAGCCTTGGAGTTATATGGAGTGATGGACATGGCGTTTGACATATTTGTCAAGGAGTTCACAAGAGCTTATCATGTTAGGGGCCAAGGGGTATCACTCTCACTCTCATACTTTGTAGCATATCTTAGACAGCGTGTGTCCATTGCTCTACAAAGGGCAATGGTGGGTGCAATCCATAGGAGAGCAATCACACTAGGTGATGCTTATTTGGACCCTCCAATCATTTGTGGACCGTACAACTTGCATGACTTGGATATCTTAAGTGCAGTAGGGCCGATTTCTCATATAGACTCTATTGGAGCTTAGCACCATTTACCTTTTTCATCTCTCCCTTGTACAACCTGATGGTGTCTTCCCATCCTTCATTTTTTCTACATGATTGCCCTTCCTTTCATTATGGCCACCAACAAAGCTATTGTTTAGGAAAAAGACCTGAAGATTGAGGTACGGTTGGGATCTGTATTCTAATCTAAGGGCCTTTTGGAGAATTAGGAATTGGAGAGGAAGAGATGTGAGAGAAAGATATACATTTATTGGTGGCTCTCTAGCATATAGCACTTGAGTGAATAGTGTATTCTGTTTGTTTTTCAATTTAGGTTCCATTGGTTCCTAGATTGAAGACTATGGAGAATTGAGTAGAAACTTATGAGGATTTTTAGGTTTTTTAGGCTTTCAAGTGATCATTACACATTGAAAGTGATGGGTCCGGAATTTTTATTTCAAATTGCTTGGTTTTCATGATTGACTTCCATGGGAATTTAGTTTGAAATTTTTTAGATAGAAATTGAAAGTTATGAGAGTTTATAGTTTTTAAGGTTTGGAGAGATTGTATTTTCTCATGTGAGTTGGGATGTGGGAGGTTGTGGTTTTGAAAATATGGGGAGATATCAAGAGGATCATCATGTGTTACTATTGTTATTCTTGTGCTAGCCATGGCTACACATCCCCATATGGGGCCTCCTAGAGTGGGTCAGGATACACCATGCTCGGTGTGTCATTGACGCTTTACCTTGTAAAGGGTAAAGACCCATGTGGAAAGGATGCACAAGGACTATGATTGGACCATTTGGGATCCTCATGTGAAGCAAGCAACCACATTGATAGTAGTGATACTTGAGATTACATACGCTTCCTCTATCCCTTTGTTGGCCGTTATAGGGATATCGATTGAGTTGTGGGAGTGGTTAGCTTCTCAAGCGGGTTACATTTTGGAGTTATTTGAGACTAGTTTTCCACGTCCATGTCTATTCTATAGGCTATCCCGTACATTCCATGGTGAAGCTAGTATGCTTTTTGTCTACCACTTGATCGTTTGGCATGTAACCCTTTGTAATACCAAGGGTTAGCCATATGATCTAGATGTGAAATTCGGTTTGGTAACATCTAGAATGATGTTATACATGATGGTCAAAATAGATCAGATAGAAGTATCACCAAAGAGTACTTCTACTAATAGGGCAGAAACCGAAATAGACTTGAGAACCTTAGAACCAATAGCTAGACATATGATTTAAAGGTGAGAATTGGTTTGGTAACATCTGGAAGGATGTTACACATGATGGACTAAACAGATCAGAAAGAGGTATCACCAAAAGGGGACTTCTACTAATAGAGTAGGAACCGAAATATGCCTAAAATCTTTGAAGGCAATTTCGGAGGCCTAAACGGATGAATTAGGCCTCGAAAATGTGCAAATATTCCCCCCAATAGAGGAAAGGCTGGCCTTCTCTCCCTCCTGGTTTGTCTCGTCAAGAGCTTTCCAACGGTACCTTACTCACGTGATTCTGAGATTCCTACAGGAAGATTCCCTAAAAGATTCCCTCCGGTCAAAGCTCGTTTGACCAACCAGATAGGACCTAGACCAGACAGGTCACCCATCCAAGTAATTAATCCAAGGGTGGAGCTTGCTGACATGTCACCTATCTGTGTCCCTAATCCTATGGTGGAGCTTCCTTGGAGGAGATCCTCTTTGTCTATATAATAAAGAGAAGGTGCTCCCTTGGGGCATCAAATGTTTGAGTGTGCAATCTGTGTTTTCTCTCTTCTCTTGTCCTTGGAGTATTACACCCTTGGACAAGTTAGCACGGTTCCTATTCCTCATGTTCCCTTGATGGTGTCTTCATTATGCTAGAGGAGGACATACGGGGCATAGAGAGGTGGCTGTCAGATTTCATTGATTTTGAGCAAGGGATTGGGTGGCCTTATAGGAGGAGTCTATTAGGGCTGCATGTTTTAGGAGATAGGTCTTGCCACAAAATACCACAAAGTCCACTCAATTATGATGGTGTAGGATAGTGGGTTAAGCTTGAGAAATAATAGAGCAACACGAGCACTACACCCTTTGTCAATGACTAGTCCTACTGATGAGACTATCTCTTCCCTATGCTCATTACATCTTGTGGCAAGAGAGGGATTATCACTAGAGGTCTTAGATTATTAGCCAAAGTAGCCTTTATGTCTTGATAGGTTTCTTTTTGCACAAGCATTGTGCACTGCCCCTCACTTTTCCTCAAGAGGCCTCTCACAGATGGTGTGTGAGCATCTTAGAGATTGATTGCTTTCAATGCATATGCTCCTTTTAGTGGTTTTACCAAGTTGTTTCAAGTGGCTACAGTAGTAGTGAGATGAGACATTCCTATGTCTGGTAGTCAAGTGTTAGGTTCTAGTCGACTTCTTGCAATACAAAGAAGGACACGGGGGACATTAGACTGATTGCTATTGGAGATATCTTTTTGCATTTGGTCAGCCACACCATTGTCCTTTAGCATTGTTCTCACTTCCGACAACACCTCAGCCCACATCAATTTGGAGTAGCTATGCTTGGAGGATGTGAGGCTATATCTCTAAGCATTAGGGCACTCCTAGATATCCATCTGGAGTGGGTTGTCTGGAGGATGTCGAGAATGATTTTAATAACGTCTCACAAGCATCCATCTTTAGAGAGCTTAGGGAGGTTGGTGGATCCTTGGTGAGTCTTATTCCTTTTGTGCGGTCTTTTTATAGCTCATGTGCTTCCCTTTACTATCAACATGGTAGTTCACATGAGGTTATAATTTTCCTTGAGAGTCAAGGTGTCAAAGTGTAGGGCATGGTTCCCTTTAGGTATCCCTCCACACCTTGAGCTTCCAAAGGGGTGTTTCACATCTACAGATGGACTACATGTTCTTGGAGTGCCAATAGGATCCAAGGATTTTGTCACACACTTCTTAGATGTTGCCCTTACAAAGGATGTTCTCCATGTGGATGACCTTCTGTTACTAGGAGATCCGTAGGTGGCATTTGGTATACTCTCTATAGTATTGCTCATCATTTGACTTACCTCCTCTGCACAATTCCAGCTTCCTTGACCTTCCTATCACATCTGAGAGCCTTTGATAGGAGGATTATGGGAGTCTTTTGTGATATTATTGGACCAAGGATATTTGAGTGTGTGACAAGGGGTTTGGCATGTAAATAGACATCTTTACCGATCTTGTGTGGAGAGGTTGGCTTGGTATATATGGAGGAGATGACACCTATACAATTTTTGGGTAGTTGTGCTCTCTTGGCACCCCTACTTTCCTCTCACTTTGTGGTTGTTGATAGGCCAGTTTTGGACACTTATGTGATAGAGGTAGACGAGGGATCCTTTTCACTCTAGATGTTATTGCGGCAGATGAAATATAGTCTATCTCCACATGCATGCAAGGACCCTCCATCTTTTGCTTCATTATTGTTAGATTGGACTAGAGGTTTACAATCTTCCTTGATGGAGCAATAATGTTAGCATATGTTACATTTGCTCTTAGTTGAATCATCCATTCCTCAGGCTACCATAGCACATCTTTGCTCTTGCTCCGGCAAGGTGCAAGCTCTTGGATCCTAGCTTGACCATGCATTAAGGCATTCCAACTCGCACCAACTACTTTCTCTATAGTGATGAGGTTTTGCATAGGTTTGGTCCACCCATAGGCATCTTCATTACTCACTTGTGGGTGTTGTTCTACACTAGATGCATTGGTGTCCTTTTGGAGGATAGAGGATAACTACCCATGATGCTCTTAGGGACATAATGTTTGCTATGGCATGAGAGAGTGGATACTAGGCTTGGTTACAACACTTGTATGCTTTGCAGATGACATGTGTCAAGGTAGACTTATACTTGGTCCAAGATGATCAGGTGACAATAGTGGATGTTGTGGTTATGGACCCTACATGTGATACAATTTTGGAGGGAGTGATTACCCATCCCCTTGGATGTACTACGAGTGCAGCAATAGCTCATAAGGTCTCCAAGTATAGGGGTATGCAATGAGGTCACCTCTTTGTTCCTCTAGCCTTGGAGTTATACGGAGCGATGGATGAGGCATTCGACACATTCACCCTTGTACTGCTTGATGGGGTCTTCCCATCCTTTGTGTTTTCTATGCGGTCACCCTTTTCTCTCTGGAGCAATCTTCAAGTTTCCATTTGATTCTGTTAGAAATTCCAACTTACAAACTGAGTAACAATTCAGTTGCAAATGAATGCTGTTAACGAGTACTGTGGACTACATCTTTTAGGAGGTTGATACTTGCATTACGCATTTGGGTTATACATTTTAACTAACCAAGGGCTTAATGGACTGAAAATGAAAATGTTAAGATCAAAGTTTCACTAGACTGGTTTGTTAGTTGAATCGATCATTTTAACTCTCACTCGCATTCAACTAACAAAGGATCCAAATGTAGCCGAGGAGTTCAGAATTTTCTTGTTCCACATGAGAAGAAGTTAGATTTCTCCTCAAAGAGGGTCACTATGCGCACTCAAAATATCAAATACTCAGTTACTATTTGATACTTATGTTAATATGCCCATGCAAAATTAGTATTTTCAGAATGGTAAAATGACGGAGTAACAACTATGAGCTCTACATATGTAGAAAATTAACAAAAATGATTCCAATTTTACACATGAGAAAGAAAATCTGGAGTTGATGTTAACCTATATAGAAAACTGAAAGTCTCGAGGAATAGCAACCATTATGTAACAATGCAAAGCCTACATAGACAGAAAGATATATCAATATATTCAGATTCTACTCAAGAAATAAATTTCTATTACATGTCTATATTCAAGTAAAGATCACAAATCATTTCTGAAATTATATGATAAAAAATATCAATATCAATGACATTTGAAGTTGCTCCAGACATCCTTTAGAAGAGAATACACATGAGAGAAAATTACGAACGACATTATTGAGCCAATTTTAGCAATATAACGTCGAAGGTTATATAATATACTAATATATGACGTTTATCACTTATATTTGCTAGACGTATATTCTGATATGTGAGCTACTTGAATTTATATCCTTTTTGTTATATATTTTTGATTTCGGTCTAGCTAGTTGCAATTCATTTTATTCAAGGAGATATGGCGAATATTTTACGGAATTGAATCTGGTAAACTCAAAGCATAGTTTGGTTAGGTGATTCTTCGACACCATTCATTCACGTCTCATTTGTGCACATTACTACCAATAAGGATACTCCTCGAGACCATCTACCTCTTGCTATGCACAATATATAATACAAAGTAACATGTAGTAAGAGTATCAAACACTTCTTGTCTAGAATGAAATCTCCTTTTGTATGTCCATGCGTCAAGCTATACTTGTCTTTGATTGTCATACAGCCACGAGACAAGTCTAGTCATACAATGATTTAATATATGAACACGTCTTTGCCTTTTGAGTCTTTAAGGAGTCTGGCAATTTCCTTCACTGGTGATATTAGATTTATAAGAGCAAGCAAGACTTACATATACAGCGTGCTGATAGACTTTTCATCCATATTCATTGATTCCTCAAATTCTCAGACCGATACTATTGAAGGGCTTAGCCCCATTTGACCTCTTATGTCTTATCCTTGTACGCGACTTTCCAAAGCTTCCACTTTTCAGCTTTCAACTTTCCAAAGTTTGCAAAGTGTTCGACACTTCAACTGGAATATAGTGAATCACTGATAGGTTCTAAGGTTAGGCAGAGATAAGGTGGTGATTTGGCCGAATTGGCAATCCTCGTCTCATCTACATACGAGTAGAAGAATTGAAAAACTTGTCGTGCTGCATTAACTTTCTCACAAAGTCTGCCAAGAGTGCGTATTTTCAAGTCAATATGAGCCTGAGCTCCCCGGATGATATTGCTGTACTGTGATTAGTGAAACGTTTGTTTGTTTCTCGTTTTAAAATAAGTCCATTTAAAACGTTTTTAAACGCATTTTAAAATACCATAATTTATTATACAACATTTTTTTGATTACAGAAGAATGTAAAAAAGAATGAAGTGCAAAAAGAATTTGCAAGATGGGTCTTTTGATTATTTGATGTAGATGAAACGATTGAGCTGCAGTGCAAGCATTTAATACGGATTGCAAATATTTGATACGCATTGATTTGAACGCAAAGTCTTCAAACTCCTCACCGAAATGCTCTCCGTCTGGCCTCGTTTTCAACCTTTGCCTATGACACTCAGTTTTCACAAAACAAGGAACAATAGAGCTTGTGGAGCAAGCACCCTTGTGGCAATGGTGAGACAAAAGCCACGCAATCTCTAAACTTCCTTGTCTGCTCAGATTCTGCTGGGATAGTCGGACTACACAGTTGATCGCGCACACCACGAACCAAGATCGCGTGCACCAAGGAAAGAAAAGAAAATGTGTTATAAACAATTTAAAACATTTTAAAACGTTCAATTATTTGCAGAAGTAAAACAAACGTTTCCATAACTGTGATCAATTTCGGATTGGGCTTGCTTCGTGGATGTGTGTTGGCAACGCCGTGTTCCTCTTGACTAGAATCTGTTACCGGGGAATGGAGTAGCATTAGCACAACAGTACTTAACACCGGCTGGCCCAGGCGAAGGTGAAGGCGGCGGTCCCTTCTTTTCCACACGAATCTTGCCAGGTAGCCCTCTGCAAGCACATCACAGAAATGAATTCTTACCAAAGAAAGTGTGTATGGATTTATTGCCTTGGAAAATGTCAACATAGATAGCACCTTCCATGTCCTTGGCTGCGGGGCGGGTAGAATGCTAAAACTTCAAAGTATAGGTTCTACATTATGCAAATGTGAGGCTTACACGTTGAACAAAGGAAGAATGCCCAAATATGTTGAACGAGGCTTTGCTCA
This sequence comes from Lunularia cruciata, assembly GCA_948567375.1. Lineage (NCBI taxonomy): Eukaryota > Viridiplantae > Streptophyta > Marchantiopsida > Lunulariales > Lunulariaceae > Lunularia > Lunularia cruciata. Next base: position 16,835,261 of record OX419756.1, read on the forward strand.
TTTATGTAAGTTGCCTGAAATAGCACTGCACAGCTTGTGCTGTAGATTGCTGCTTGAATACTTACATTGTAAATCCCTCCCTCGGGAAAGGATGTGAATAATGAGGGAATGCAGATTTCCAACGCGCAGAACACTATGCAGCGCAACATAGGAAGTGGATGGCTGAATATCGTCTGAATGTTACTTTCTGAGTTTAGTGTTTTGGCATCCACCGCTGTATGCGATTGTGGAAGAGTGGAAGAAAAACGAGTTGTCTGATACAGGTCCCACTTCAAGTATACAATGGAATACGGCTTGTCAATAGCCATTCTAAAATGTTGCAGTGCTCCCTGGGTCGTTGCCTTTTGAGTACGTTTAGTACCACTATATGCTGACATCAGGTCGTCAGTGTTAATGTCACCTAGAACCCACTTTCTCATAGAAGACCTCGCTCTACCTTTCAAAGTAGGTCTATGACTATGCTCGTCTTCATGGAGCATAGATAGTCGCGGGTGAGGCTTAGTTATTCGCAAGATTGGCCAAGACTGCTGATAGACCTGCTTATAGTCCAGGTGAGTGAGTCCACGGTTGAATATGTCGATCGAAGTACGAAGACCACATATGGAAAGACAATGATGGAAGATGTAATATCCACATATGGCATGCGTGTAGACTTTGAATTCGTAAATAGATGAAGAATGGAAGGTCCTAGACCATGCACGAAGATTTAGCTACTACTAGGCAAGACCACGCTTTACGTTCCTGGGTAATCCAAGTTGGTACTGTGAAATTGGTCCTCCACAATGCAAAGCATGTTCGACGTGATCCATTGAATGATGTAAATCAAAATTCAATATATTCTACATTGGCCGTGCAGATTAATTTAAAAAGAAAAAACAACGTGATAGAAATAGAGAATTGATATTTCCACACCCTTTTCTATATTTCCACATCTTCTAAACGCACTAAGCTTTTACTATATTCAACTCTCTCATTCTGAACATCGTCCTGGGGCAGCATTCCCGGAGTCCTAGTATTGAACTGTCGCACTTGATACCTTCATCCCTGGTGTTATCTCCGCTGGACATATAGTCTTCTTCTTGTGATTGCCTTTAGCCTTTAGCCTTTAGCCTTTAGCAATTGCACTTCATTTCTGGGCTTTGAGATTTAACTCGGAGATCTCGAGGACTAGCTCTTAGACTATGGAATCGCTAGGTCATTTCGCGTCGTTCCTTGATGCTTTGCACTTGTAAGGATCAGTTTAGTGCCTTTGTGGGTGTGGATATATCTATTCCCCAGAAATAATCTTCTCTTCTTTCAATTTCTTTGTGGATACCGAATACCACAAAGTTACAACCGATATCAGTAATTCCAAACATAAAAAGCCTCTGTCTTTCGGACAGAAGTTTCGCATGCCCCATCTGGATTTTATCTTTTACGTAATGAAGTCATGGCAGGGTGAATCTACTGGAGTGAAAGAGGAAGGACAGACAAGAAGGTGTCGCCAATTTATTTATCCACAATTGCACTAGGTCCACGTAGTTAGGGGAGAGTCTAACCATCAGAACCACGACACGATTAGCAAAGCACCGGAAGTATATAAGGGAAGATGCATGTTAATTGTACTCAAAAGTACAATTAAAACGCCCTCATAATGCTCAACCCAATCCGATTTCCCAACTCCAAACCGTGAGGAGCCTTGAGCAGATGACAATATTCCAAAATCGCAACTACCCCATAAAATAACTTATTTATTTGCATGGAATGAAGTACGCAATTCCGGGTCAATTTTGAGGGTCTACGCATTGATTGTAGATGATGCCATCCCGTTTCTAAGGAAAAAGTGGAAGGTGGAGGGTAGAACAGGTAGATGCGAGTTTTGACATTTTCGGCGCTACAGTCCTAACTCTATGAAGCAGAGTTTCATTTTCCTATGAGGGAAAAAGTCCAGCTTCCACTAATATCTCTGTCATGGAAGCAATTGCATCTTGCGTAGATCTACTGCTTTTAGATAGGCGTGGCAAAGGCTGCCATGCTGCGTTTCCATTTGGAATTCTGGGCACTTTTACTCTGGTTCGTATGTAATCATGAGTGATATGTTAATAGTTGCATTGGACTGATTCGTACGTTCTCTCACTTCTAGTGGACGTGACTTTGTGTTCTGCATACTTCTGATTTCCTTTCTTCGAATCTTCACGTGTTGAAACTTTGACTCATGATCACTTCACAGACGATTGGCAGAATTGGATGAATATTCTGAACAATCCCTCCACAGGAATAATATAATTCTCAAAGTTCTTATTGAGAGAAATATGAACACTCTCTCTTAGCGAACCTTTCCGGTGCATTCTATCGCATTCCCACTACTTGATCAATGTGATTCTCAATGTTCTATGGAGAGGAATATGAAAACTCTCTTAGCGAACCTTTTCACTGTATTCTATCGCATTCTCACTAACTTGATCTGTCGGCTCATATCCGCAACATTGAGCAGGTTCGTGGGTATTGATTAGGGACCTTGTCAACTATATATATACATACTGTATTGTTGACAAGGTGAGGAAGAGCTCAATGTGAATGATGAGTGAATGTCCAAGCAATTATGATTTGGATCAGAGAATATCAGATGCACCTGAACTTAGAGCTGGGGCGACGAGAAGCTCCAAATATGCCGTGCTGGTACCGGACACCCAACTACCAGATATCTTGGCTTCATAAAGATTTCTCTTGTTTGATTCCCTCCTTGCGAAGCGGTCTGCTCTAGGTTGTATGCTGGTGGGCTGTTTAAAGGTTAATAGACAAGAAGTCGCACGAAGTTGAGAGTGTTTCACTCTCGCGTTCGCATAATGTGTCCTTTCGTTCTAGTTTGATGTAGGGGGATTAGGGGGTTTCAGAAATAGTTTTACGAAGTTTCTAATCTTTTTTTATAGATTGTTACGAAGCGTTGACTTTTTTGGATACGGTGTGTGACTGGGAGGTAGAAATGGTAATGTTACAGAGTTGGGGCCAAGTTCCTTATTATTAGCACACTCCGTATGAGGTGGTTCATAGAAAATAAAGGAGAAGGAATTTCCCGTTATCACTCCGTAGTGCATTGATTGCACATTAGGGTTAATTAAGTTTTCATTTAGGGTTAGAGTGTAAGTGACGGCCACCCAAAGGAGCATAGGGGGCATCTGGGGAAGTTAGAGAACACCCATGGAAAGGAAATGATGAGCAGCAATTAGGAAATGACGAGCGGCAACTGGGACAAATTTTTTTATTATTGAAGGGAGCATGAGTGGAAAGATTTGAGTGGCCACCAAAAGGAGCATAGGGGGCATCCGGGGAAGTTCAAGAACACCCATGGAAAGGAAATGATGAGCTCCAACTGGGACAAATTTTTTTACTATTGGAGGGAGCATGAGTGGAAAGATTTGAGTGGAAGCCAAAAATTGACCACTGATGAAGAATAGAGACACTGTAGCAGATATGGAGTGGTAAGATTTGAGTTTGATGTCCGTCTGCTGAAATATAATGATTGTTTTTTTGCGTACCGAGAGATGTCCGTTTTCTCAAATATCACCGATTGTATTTTTTGCGCATCAATGGTTTTCTTTTTTGCATCGAGAGATGTCCTTTTTCTCAAATATCACCAATTGTATTTGTTGCGCACCAAAATGTATGTTTGCTCAAATATCACACATTGTATTTTTTGCGCACAGAAATGTCAGTTTGCTCAAATATCACATATGGTTTTTTTTTTGCACAGAGATGCTTATTTGCTGAAATATCACAGATTGTGTTTTTTGCGCACAAGGAGATGGAGATGCTCCTTTGTGGAGAAGAGAGATGCCCTTTGTGGAGAATATCCCCCAATATGGTTTTTTTTGCACAGAGATGCTTATTTGCTGAAATATCACAGATTGTGTTTTTTGCATAGAGAATTTCACAGGGAGATGGAGATGCTCCTTTGCGGAGAAGAGAGATCCCTTTAGAGAAGAGAGATGCCCTTTGTGGAGAAGAGAGATGCCCTTTGTGGAGAAGAGAGATCCACGTAGTGGATAAAGAGTTTTCAGTGGTGATTAAAAATAGAGTTTTGTCATGCCAAGAGGAAGCACTCGTTTAAAACTAACCAGAAATATTAGAAAATGTATCAAATGGATGATTCGGTTAGATTTGGAGTTATCTCTACCAGGATTGGAAGATGAAGATGAGGAATTAGGAGTAGATTTAGATATGCTAGAATGTTTTATTAGTGGATGTGAGTATGCACATACTCATTGTTACTTGGAACCCCATGTTACTTACCCTCGTAGTAGAGAGTTTATGAAGGATTATTTTAGAAATCTAGATACTAAGGCCTTTTGCCAGCTTACTAGAATGGATGGGGATTCTTTTTCAACATTAGTTGATTTGATTAAGACTCACCCTATTTTTTAGAAAAGGTACCGAAGAGAGCAAACCCCCGTGTGGATCTAAGTTGCCCTAGCTTTGGATAGATTTGGGCATCACGGGAATGGAGCTTGTGTTGTGCGGGGTTTAAATATTTGGGGCATTAGTGCTGGTTCAACAATTGCTTTTACTGATAGAGTTATGACAGCCATATTAGATGTGATGAGGAGTCAAGTTGCTTGGCCCGACCTCAAGGAGAGGAAAAGGATATCCATTGTTTTTGCACTGAAGGGTTTTCCCAGTTGTGTTGGTTTGGTAGATGGCACGTTGTTTCCTCTTGCAGCCCGACCAACTGTGTGTGGTGAAATATATTTCAGCCGCAAGGGTTCATATTCTATAAACGGCCAAGTGATTTGTGATGATAAAAGGAGAGTTATACATTTCTCCGGAGGTATGGTTTATGTTATTTGTTATTTTGTTTAGTATTTTTGTAATGCATTGGTTATCCTGATTGAGAAGTTTACTAAAAGTATGCCCTTTCTTGTTTTGCAGGAATGCCATGTCATGATATGACTTGTTTGAAAAAATCGTCAGTATGGAATGATTTGAACCAAAGAGGGAGGTGTCGCACTTTTGAGGCAAAGGAGTACCTTTTAGGTGATTTGGGTTATGTACCCATGCATCACCTAGTACCCGCTTTCAAGCAGGCTCGCTCTGAAGACAAGCAAGAGTTCAATTAATATTTAGCAAAGGCAAGAGTGATAAATGAGCATTGTATAGGAGTATTGAAAGCTAGATGGCATTCTCTTCGTGAGCTAAGAGTGCAACTGAAAGACAATAGTAGAAATGCTTATTTGTTAAAGTGGGTATCGGTGTGTATTATTTTACATAATTTTTTAATCAATAGATCTGACCTTTGGTCAGAGGACGATGGCGGATTTATAGAGGAGACTCAAATAGATTCAGAAATTTCATTTCAAGGCATAGAACTTGGTAGAGAAGAAAGTAGATCAAGGGTGATGCAACATTGCCTTCATTATAACAATGATGATCTACACGATTGATTTTATTGAGATTCCATAGAATAAAATATATATTTTGAGTATTCATCTAATTTCTCATAGGCACGCAACTTAGACCATGAGTAGTTTTCTTAAACCATGAGTGTTTCTGGATGTAATATTATGATAAGAACATCATGTGAATGCAAACATAATAATATGAATCTTGATCTAAGTCCTCTTTGACACAATTACGTCTAAAAAATGAGCAGAGCTCTCGTACCAGTTGGTGCAAACTTAAAAATCAATTTAGAGTGGCATTCTCGAACCATTCCTCAGAAGCTTAAATAATTAATTTAGAATGGCGCTAATTGAGAATGGCACTCGTAGACGCTGGATGAGGCTCGTAGACGATGGCGGACGCTCAGAAGACACTCGAAAGTATCCATATATAACATGCACTAGCTGCTGGTGGGAGGCGTTGGGAGGTGCTGCGACGCTTGGCTGTGCCGGTTGGCGACGTGGAGTGCCGCATGTTGCCGCTCGGGATTTGGGTATGAAAAATGCATTTTTGCATGTTGAGGATTGAGTATTTTCCTGTCAGCCTGGGTTATATAAACGTGTGTTCATTTCCTTTCTTGTCATTGGCAAGCTCTTTTCTCGAGTGTGTGGGGTGTTTGCATAAGAAAATCACGAGTAATTTATGCAGGAGGCTAGAGAATCATTTTGCGAGGCAGAGGGTGCTGGCCATTCAAGATCATTTCGTGAGGCAGAGGGTGCATTAAAATTTTGTGAGGCAGAGGGTGCTGGCCATTCGAGGATCATTTCATGAGGCAGAGCGTGCTAGACAATCATTTCGTGAGGTAGAGGGTGCTGGCCATTCCAATTTCTCAAGGCAAAGGGTGCTGAAAGCCATTCAAAAGTCAATTCGTGAGGAATAGTGTGTGCAAGTGAGACCTTTCAAGAGACTGGAGAGAGAGTTTATAGAATCATTTTGAGAGGAAGTAGAGAGGTAAGGTACTGGCTGGCTGGCTTGAAGCACAACACTCAACATTGAGAAGAGTTTTAGAGAGTGAATAGCTCATTCTTTTTTACCATGGCCGAAATTTGGGGATACAAGAAGATAGTTGATGGGCCCGACATGAGAAATACTCAGGAAGGAGATTGGCTCATTGCATTCCATACCATTCAACACCCAACCAATTTCATCAAGTGGTGCTGGCTGGACAAACATCAAGTTCAAACTGCTATTTCCAGAATTCGGGAGGTCGATCTCGATGTAATGGGGCTTAAAATAACGCTTGGACTTCATTATCCAAGGCCTGAGGTACTTTCCAAACATTTCTCATTGTTTTATTGACATTCAATCTTGATTTGTGAAGTTTATTGCTCTAAATTGGTACTTGATCATCAGCACCACCCAACCTGTCCCGCAGTGCCAACCAGCACCTCCTCGTGGCATCCAGCGTCACCTAGCGCCATCCCAAACCCTAAACCCCTACGCGTGAGTGCCTTCCCTATATGCCTACCAGTGCCCTTCCGCGGCTCCTAGCAGCCTTATGGGGCTGCGCAGACATGCTTGACCGAACCCCTATCCCGAGGCGCCTACCAGCATTGCCGAGCGGCGTCTGCATCTCCTTAAGGCACACGTGAGTGTCTTTGTGCAGCCCCGGGCGGCAACCAGCATCCGCGTGCGGACCTGGCACAGTCCCGCGTCGCCATCCCACAGACCTGCGCCTACATGCAGCATTAACGGGCGGTGCCTCGCGGCTTTGAGCGCCCTCCCGGCGCTCTTAGGCGCCAAGGGGGGTCGGAAGCACCACCCAGCGTCACCCGAGTGCGGCCCCTAGCGCCCAACAGCGGCCCCTTGCGGCTCCCACGTTTCTCTAAGACTATGTGCGAGTGTCATCCAATGCCTTCCAGCGGCACCCGACGTCACCCTTGAGTCTAAGTCCTTCTGAGATAAGTTTGAGCTAAATTTTTTTGGTGGGTTGTGCAGGTCATTCCATGTACAGAGTTTGTGAGTACATGGGACAAGGTATCTTGCACAGGTTTGGTAAGAGGTAGACAGTTTCAATTGAGTGCAGATATAGTTAGAGATGCACTTGCTATGCCCAGGAGGAGAACTCCAAGACGGAGGACAGTTCCTTACACAACTATCTCAGACTAGTTTCCACAAAGGGACAGGGTTGCAAAAAGATATCTTGCAAGGCAATGTGTATATCCTGCATTCAGAGCTTTCTTCCAGTTGATGGGTGCACTAGTTGCACCCACTATTAGGCCCAAGATTGTACATGGGCATTTGGTACTCAACACCCAGACCAAGTTGAGGAGATTTGGTGTGGAAGATTATGATTGGAGAGAGTTGGCTTTTAGAGCTATCATTGCGGAGGTGGGGAGTCTGCAAACCCAAGTGATGAGTCCTAAGGGGCGTAGGTTTAGAGTCACCTTCCTTGGACAGGTACTCACTCATCTCTTTGTGGAGAGAGGTTTCATTCCAGAGGAGGACGTCATGTACCTGATTGATGGAGAGGAGGAGATTATACACGAGGGAGAGCATGGTGATGATCATGAGGATGCAGATAGCTCGGATGAGGACAAGACTACTGATGATGGGGAGGATGAGGGAGAGGATGAGGATGGTGAGTGATTGAGTTTTAGGTTTGAGTTTTGTCATATATATATATATATATATATATATATATATATATATATATATATATATATTGTCATATCTTTGTATGTTGGAAAACATACAAGTTCTTTTGTATATACCATTACCGGATTTAATAAATGAGTTCATTTAAGAAGCTTGAATTAAAGAACTTGTGAACTTGTGTATTTGTATATTCAAGTATGAATTTGTACTTGATGGATAACTAAATGTACCATTTGTGAATAGGTGTTCAACAGATTTGTGTTGAGACACAGCCCTTACCCTTTGTTGAGATAGCTCCTTTTCACTCTTCTTCCCCTTCACCCCTTCCTCCATATGTGGAAGGAGTTGGTGACCCCATGCAATTCAGAGTACCTTCACCTCCTTCCTGTTTGGTTGACATCACTCGCATTTTAGATGATTGTGTAAGAGTGGCTGAGTGTAGAGAGAGAAATCTCCTTGACCGTGAGAGTAGATTGGAGAGTGTAGAGGAGAGAGAGAGATTAGTGCTTGAGTGCGAGAGTAGATTGGAAAGTGTAGAGGAGAGAGAAAGATTATTGCTAGAGCAAGAGAGACTCCTTGGTGAGCGAGAGGATTTACTTGCTGCAAAGGAGGAGAGGCATCTGGCCTTGCTTACTTCTGAGATGGAGAGAGAGTAAAGATTAGGTGACTTGGACATGGACATACTAGGTGCAGCTGCCATGGCAGAGGGTTACAAGCTCCAATCACATAATCAGGCACAAGAGTTAGCATATGCTATAGAGAGATGTGAGAGTGCACATATTCAGGTACAAGAGAGCAAGAGTAGTCTAGCTCAGATGAGAGCTCATGTAGAGGAGAGTGAGATTAGTCTAGCTCATTTGAGGGCTCGTGTGGCATATCTTGGACCCAGACTACGTACTATTGCTCGCGAGACCCATACTCGTCATGAGATGCAGACCCAGACTGATGCCACCCATGTGTTACCCCGTAGTGTGGAGACTCAGGGCACTCAGACTGAGTTTAGAGAGAGGATTTGTCTATCAGGAGAGTATATTCCACGAATCCTCTTCCCCGGTTTCCTACGGAAGAAGATTATTATTGTGGATGTTACTTGTATGTGTTCATTATGGATTCGCGGTGCTATCGGTTTCAGTGCATGGGAGAGCCGGAAGACTACACATGGTTGGTTCCCTCACACAAAATCCGGGCCTGTAGGGTGGGTGGCCCGTCCTGGTGTTTGCCATTTCATCCAGTTTTGTTTGCTACGCTTTGAGGTTATCTTGTGGATAGATCTTACTCCAGATGGAGTGGAGTGGTTGCTACGGAGCATGTGGCAGTGGTCTGATCTCCTTGAGGGAGTTCACACCGGGTCTCGCCTCATGGCATGTTTGTGCTCTAGAGATATACAGCGAGATTCAAAGTTCAAAGGACTTAGAGTTAGATCATATGAGCATCTAACTTCATTAGGTTTACCTCTTTGTGATCTTTTGATCATAGATAGTTATGCACTCTCTTATTATAGGAACCATCTACATGGTGCTATCCACCCTACCCACTTCCATCCTTATAGGATACATAGAGCATCATACACTTGGTCATTTGACCCTTTGATGAGTGCTTTGGACAGATTTGTCCATGACGATAGGCCTGCTATTAGTTGGGCAGAAGAGGAGTGGACATCATGTAGATTGAGTTCTTATAGTTATGACCCTTATCCTCTTCTTGCTAGTGGTATCAAGCATCAAGACTTGGATGAGAGCAAGTGGCCGCTATGGTGGTCATTGAGTCCATTTAGGATTCAACATCATGTATACCGTCGTAGACTTGAGGATGCAGTAGTAGCACTTAGACACCATAGTGCATCACCCTCTTCTTCTTCACCTCCTCGACCTCCATAGTCATATGTTTAGGTTCTATTGGCTTTTCATTTATATACATATTATTTTCATTTCTCCCCATATATAAATTTATGTTTTAGTTTACACTTGTGAACTCTCATATTCATATTCAACTCATATTATCAAACTCATATTCCAAACTCATATTGAACACTCATTGTGATCACACTCCTCTAAACCCTAAACCCTAAATTTTGAATTGTGCCTTTTGTATCCAACTTGTCACCACCTTACAAATATGTGCACAATTTCCCTTTAAACACTAAACCCTAAACACATCAGCGTCTACGCGCGCCTTGGAGCCAAAAATATTCATGATAAATCTACTGGTGAGCGCCAACGAGCGGCCACGGGCGTCAATTGGTGCCTACCTTGGGGCCACACAATAGCACCCAACGACTATGAGCGCCTACAAGCGCCATGATCCCATTTTCCCAACAGCTTTGAGCAAACACTAGCGGCCGCGAACGTCAATGGGTGCCTACCTAGGGGCCACAGAGCGGCAACCAGCGACTACTAGCCTCACAGGCGCTTGATGAGTGCCTACAACCATAGACGAGCGGCTTTGAGCGCCGACGAGCATCAACGAGATGCTTCGAGCGCCGATGACCACCATAGACAACTTGCTTGCCTTTTATTTTTTTTCCATGTTCCATTGAGCGTCGCAAGTGGTGACTAGCGCCAGGAGAGATTTTTTGTGTATGAGGGTCAACTTGTGGCATATTGCTCTAATTGTGCAAAAAAGATATGACAGAATGGATTGAGTGGTAAAGAAAACATCAAAAACAAAAACTTTTGAGGAACTGAATGGTAACAAGTTGCATGAGGTTTCCATAGCCAAGTTTCCATAACTCATCTTTATTATAATAATAATAAAGGTTACATGGTGGTATACTATTCACTATTCACTATCAGTAGAGTATGATGGACGTTGAACCTGAGTGAGCACTTTAAAATAGTCACTTATTTCCTCAGGAGTTTTCCCTGCTTGTATGAGACTCATTTTGATTTCATGAGTGCGCTTTGATTCTAAACTCTTCTCCTTAAATTTGTGTTTGTCTGCCCTAGCTTTCCTTTTATGTGCGCTCAATTTTTTCTCTATTTCAATTTTCATCTTCTTTGTCTCTAATCTAACGCGCTTTGCTTCCATTCTTAGCATTTTTTTCTCTCTCTTCCTCATGTTGGTGGCTTCTAGTTCAGCTAGTCGTAACCTCTCTCTGGATTCTATACTATCTGCCTTTAACATGGTAATTTTTGCTAAATCATGAGACAATGACATAGTGGGCGACAACTTGGGTACCTTACTTGCAGAAATTCAACCTTTCCTCCTCTTTGGGTCCCATTCCCCTTCTTGGTCTGCACAGTCAGATCCATCTCTTGTAGAAATTAAAGGCGATGGTGGTGTAATGAAAGGCATGTCCTCGGCCGGTGGAATACATGGAGACTCATCCTCTAGTGATAGGATTCCATTCTCCATGCCACTTGCTAAACTTTCCATCCCTTGGGTGTTCACGACCAACTCAGGGCCTGAGTCAGGGAGCACCACCTTCATGGACCTCCTCCTCGCCAGCCTCACAAATCTTGCTTGAATTAGGATTACAATCTCCTAAACTTACCATTGCCGGTGGACTTATGTTTGCTTTGCTCCCAAACATGGCTTCCATTCTTGCAAAATGCATGCATATTCCGTTCAATTTATCTTCTATAGTTCTCCACCCTTTGCTATATTCCTTCTCGATGAGACCTTCTCCCATCGCCTTGTTCTTGAGCTCCCAAGTTTCTTTGTACTGTTTCATGTACCGCAACCATTTCTTGTAAAGTCTGTCACCTGTCATAGAGGTAGGAAATCCGATACCCTCTCTAATAAAAGGTTGCCATGAAACTAAATGCGGTCAATTTTTGAATGGGCTTTTTGCAGTTCCCACCATGAATTTGTGCAAAATGCTTGGGGTCTTCCAAATAATCCAGTATTTGGCTGTAATGGTGTGTTGCCATGCAAAATCGTTCATCCTCCTTGGTTTTGCCAGGCACAGAAGAAGCCATCCTCAACAAGTCTCCAACTTTCCCTAATGGCTGTTGAGGTTGCGAATCCAAAGATGACTCTATAGGTCCCGGATCAGCGTCATCGATAATGGAGTCTCCTACACTAAATCGCTGTACTTGATCTCCCATTGCAAAAAGTTTGTTGCACTCCGAGTGTGAGAATAGTCGCACTCTCATCAATTTCTTGGTTGCCGCACGGCGGCGCTGATCATTTCCCACGCCAATTCAAAACTACAAAACCGTCGTTACTTGCCTGACAACTCGCACCTTTGCTAATGAGGGTGGTGAATTTCAGTTTACAAATTTGAATTGTTGGGCGGGGCCATTTTGGATCTTGAATACAAAAACAGATCATCAATACGTGACTAAATGATTACGTGGCCACCCTCTGGAGGAAACATGTTGCTCTTTCTGACAATCATTTATTTACTTACGGCATTCCAAAACATCCGTAAGGTAGGATTTGATTTTTATAAATGAATGCAATTAGCTGAATATATCCCTTAACTGAAGTTACGGAGCGTTCAGTTATTACCATCTGGTAACGTTACAGAGTTCACTAAAAATTATTACGAAGTTTGTTATTTTTCTAGGAGACATCCGTCATACCTATTTCTGAAACCCCCTATTGTATCCACTTTTTTCTTTGTACCTCGTGCTCGTCATTCCATTTTGCATTTCTAGGTGCCATGTAGATGGCTTTTTGTTCAAATAATACATTCCCTTTTGTATTTCTTGGTGCTTTTTATTTTTCTTTTTGGTCAAATATATATATCCCAAATAAAGAGAACGTATTTGGCTTGTGGCCGAATAATATACCTCAAAGAAAATCAAAAAGAGAATAAAAGACAAAGAGATTATTGGCCTTTTGGTCGTGAATCCCGTATTCCGTTACAAGCTTTCCGAATCATTTTCTTCTGTTACTGTAGTTCAAATCTCTTCCGTTTATTTCTTACATCTTGTTTAGCTAGACTTATCTGCTCCACAGCTCCGATTTCTGTCGGTTCGGCAGATGGTTCATGATTCTGATATGCTCAAGAGCTACAATTTGTTCCAGGATAAAGTACTGAGGCCTTAAGAGTTTCTCTTGACAAGTCGTAATCCCATTCTGGTGATTTGTTTGGATAACAGCTCTTGGTTTGGAGGGCAATGAGAACAGACATGTATCATATTGATCTCTCTACTTGAAAGATGTGATGCTTTATGCAATGCTCCCAAGAATAGGGTTGTTACGTCTCGTTAAAGGTGTAAGCCATTCCTCTTGGTGTTGACCCCAATAACATGTCATAGACGAAAATAGGTCTGTCTTCTTTGGAAAGTGGGATGATTTTTGCAGTCTAGCACGGATAGGGCCTGCTCGATGCAACTCTAGTTATACTGACTGGCCTGAACTTTTGTGTTGCAAGATTCTGCTGCAGAGACGGGTTTAGCAGCTGCTTAAAATGTGGTGCAGAGATGTTCCCGCAGTATTTCCTATTGAAAAAGTCACATCAGAAAGGTGAGAGTCCGGATAACATGCCGGGCGTGCCTACTGAACGGGAGAGCTCTCAGGGGCCACTCTATAACATTTATCCGTCTGACATTGCTACTCAACCTCCGGATGATCGTGTTCTTTGTCCCTTATGGTTTCACAACCCTTACCCAATCTTTTCAGATCTTCTCGTCACTTTCTTTGAATGCCACATTCTCTCTTCTTGCTACTTTCGCACATATCCCTTGATTGGTTTAGCCAGCTTCTAAGTTATAAGACAGGATGGACCAAGCTAACCTCCCCTATAACGACGCCAAAATGTTCACGTCTTTTCCCATCACTTCTGGGCTCCTCTCTAGCTGTCCTGTGCCAAGGCATCGTGATGCAGAAGTTCCAATTCGTATCTCATGGTGAAGGAAGGTCGGTGATTTTACGTGCAATTGAACGGGACGAACTCTTTCCTGTCATCACTGGACAAAGTGTAGTGCGACAAATTAGAATGATAGTTCGCAACTACCTCTTGCCATGTCACAGTTACATCTCTAGGCACCACTTTCTAGTCTCTGTCTAACAATGCGTTTCTTGTTCTCAGGAGTCTGGAGTGTCTTTCTTACTTCCGTATCATAACAAGATGTGCTTCCGTACCTTAGTTAGCATGCCCTAGTCTAACGCATTCAGAAGTGCTTTGTCAATTTGTACATGGTCCTCCTCAAGTTCAATAAAGGTGTCACTCTGTCCTTACTAGAGCCGGGATCTCGTCATGCAGAGTATGGTACGCTCATGGCTTTCAACTTTTACCGTGTTCCTGAAAACCTTGGCGTCATCTACACATGCCGTTGTGTACCTTCAACGTTCTCGAGAGGGGTACAGAAAAGGGTGTGCTTGAAAGGTTTTACTTGAAAACGTTTACTCTCGCTCAGAAAGCCGTGTTACCGAAGGGCGTGTTCAAATCATCTATTTCTCCATTGCGTTGGTGTTTCGGTACAAAGTATAATAATCAGTACTATATATAATTCCATACAGTAAATTCCTCCGCTTTGTGTGTGCATCGTACTTTGGAGGTAACTGTCAGATTTGCACCACTGTAACCTGCCGTCTGTGTTCGAGTATCATCGTAAGTGGGGATTTTCCACCAAGCTAAGACCCGACGTTTTGAATCTCGATGCAACCCCGCCATGCATTCGAGAATTTGGGAATACTGTAGTGATACTCTCACCCATTCACGCGAACATGATGAGTCATCTTACAGGATAACTGTACTTAGCAAGGCGAGGAGACATTACGTAGGGATCACGTAATGAATTTCTTTCATCAGCCCTGAACTCCTTGCTCATATTACTGCAACTCAATTGGGCCCACTAAATCAACGTCGGTTCTAATGCTAAATACAATTCTAGTATGAGCTCATCGCTCAAAGGCACGTAGTATATATTTCCCCTTTTCCTTTGACCACAATACAGTACTTGAGAGTCGAGTACAAACCGCACAATTATCTTACCTGTTTCGCTCGTGTTGAACTTGATCACGATCCTTTACGTGGCCTTCTTACCCTTTTAATTTGGTATCAAATTTTGGTGCTACAGAAGGAATCCGACGGGACGGTCGATTTCGAGGACTGGAGGACCTGATCCAGGTGTAAAGCTTCCTAGTTTGGGTACTCACTTACCTATGCTGTGTTCATGAAGCTTTTAGTAGGTTGTGTACATACTGTACATTAAATCCATATTTTCTTTCATTTTGGCTGAGTTTGGGTTGAAGTGTGAGATGTGATGATTGATTAAACCGCCACACAATTTAAGCTCAGAGCCTCATCTTCTCTTCGACATCTAGCACACGTCTCGCGTTTCAAAGGCAAACATCCTGCCAGGACCTGGCATGGAGGGTGTCGATGGATCATTAATACCGTGGAAGTCCTTTCTCCTGATGTCAGACGCATAAACAGACGGACATGGAGGTTATGTCCTTTCTATTGGATTGCACGGAAGGTCTTCATCCTCGTTCGAGCAGAGTGATATAGACGCATCTGTAATATCCGCCAGGTGAATAGCTCAAACATTCACATGGTATAAGGTGTACGATACCTTTCCAATAACATCCTATTCCTCGAGAAGTTAGAAGCTCTTCCATCCTTACAGTAGGTGGGGTAATCTACACTATGCACATTTCGTAGGGGATGATTATGTTTAGAACCTAAAATACTCCTCGTGAGTCGCATTGGGATCGACTAACAAGTTTTAGTTACTCTCCAAAGTCAAGTCGCTACAATCAACTGTACGAACAGGCTTGGTCTAATTTCTTCAGAAAACCAGCGTCTAACCAGATGTCGACCTCTGAGATAAGAGAGAACCCTTGCACCTCGATGAGCAGATTCACCTTCATTTCTTATTGTCTACTCGAGTCGATGGAAGGTCCGAACTGTTTCATTGACCAGCGAGAACCCAGCCATCTGACGTGAAAATTCAGAAGCCCCTCAAATTCAATATATCAGGTTTGTAGTAGAGCACCCTGGCCAGAAATCGAATAATGGGATGGGTAATGCTTTTCTCATGTGGCCTAGTCATGATGAGTAATCCTACCGGGACATCGAAAAGAAGATAACGAGAATTTGAACCACGGTATTCCTGATCACATTACTTGACCAGTGATAGCGATTGCCAGTTTATCTAGTCGCTGGATGCTAATTACCGAAATCAACTTGAAATGGGCGGCATATTCCTCGAATTCGCACTATCTCGTACTGTGATCAGGGGCTTGCATTACTGTGGAACTCCGCTACAATACGGCAGCATAGTTGGAGCACTAGATTGTATCCCTTCTCCCCACTAACTGTTTAGTTCGCTGACTCTAACATTCTTATCGTAATTGTCTGCCCTAGAACTTTGCCTCAGCACTCCCTAACCGATGGACAATTCGACGTAGGATGCCTCGGGCCAAATATTCTTTCGCACTGTCATGTGACTGTTCCACTCAACAAAGATATGCATACTGTACAAACACAAACTACTGACAACGATGCGGCCATCCACAGTTCAATAGATATCGCCAAGAACACAAGAAGCCAAAGGTGTTGCATACTCTCCACTGCCTAAAACTAACCAACTATCGTATCAGATTACTCTTCTTGAAAAGTTTTCTAACAGTGTGAGATTAGCTCTCTACTCAGTTGACACCATTGTCACTAAAATTCCATTGAACGGGTAGATTTGGGGGCTATAATTGCTGTGAAACTCGTTGCCGGATTGGATTCTGAACAGTTGTTCCGAATCCAATCCATTCAACGAGATTTCAGAACCTGAGTGTTCTGGGACTCACTTACCAGATCACAATCTCGTACCAAGCTGCAGCCTGTAGATCGCGTATAATCATAAGAACTCCATTGTGTATTGTAAATTCCCTCCCGCTTCAGCAACTGCTGACTATCATGATCACCATCCAGACATCACTCGCATCATGAGTAGATTAGTATTGATACTCTATAGGTTGAAAGTGGTCGGATTCTACAGGAATGATGGGGGAACCAATGCCAACGCAGAAAGGAGATTGAGTGATGAGAGACGAGGACGTCGTCCTCTCTACTTCCGTCCGCAGGGCAGGAGAGTGGATGTAACTGGGGACGATCGAGGGACAAAAAGGATACGCGTAATGGAGTCAGACAGGGAACACGACAGAGGCAAAACGTAGATAATGACAGGAGATGAACACTTCCTATCGTTGACGTTAAGAGATGATTAACCGACAAGGTTTACTTACTGTCTAGTTCAGTGGATAGACGCATCATTGATCTGATTTAGACAACGACACTTGATAAAGACACACTTATTTTGCAGATGAGGTTGGAAATGCTCGAGTTTAAAACCATTGAACTCATTTCCACTACCGAGACCCTCAAAGTTCCAAGAACTGTAGGTCATTGATTGTCAGTTTATTGTAGAAGCTCATAAGGAAGTTCATCGCGGACAAGGTGGAAATGGTGATGATTAAGGTAGTGGCCTGAATACCAAAGCAAAATTCACAGGAGGGTCAAATTCTCTTCTCCCAGTCTGTGGCATTCATACCCATACATTAGGATCCGACCCTCGCGTTACTCATGAGGAGTTACGTGCCGTTGTAACATAACCAACATTCGAACATCACAAGTAGCTCGTGAAACATCGGCTGTATATGCTGGGAATGAAATACGTACCTACACACGTGTAAGTCTTTCTCGCATTAAGTGTTGGTGATCCCAACCTTCTGACAGAGACAGGGGAAGCTGGAGGGTCGTGTAGAGTATTATCATGGAGTCCCTATCATTGAGCAATTTGACTTCTGTAAAGCTACAGTCCTAAAGTCGTAGACTACAGTGGCGGTATCCTTGCCTCGGTTAACTGATATCTCTGTCACTGGAGTCCTGTTTTAAGTGTTCGTCCAAAAGCCTGTCACGCTGCTTGTCGTGAGTTTCGTCCACGAACCACATCGCTCGTTGAATGATGGTCGCTGGTTCTTCCACTTTCTTCCTGCACCATAGTTGAATCGTTTTCGTATCGTGATGTTTCTCCTCCACTATTTCCTGTTGAGTAAAGCTTATCACTCTCTCGAAAAGAGATTTCATCAATCTCTCTTCCAAAGGCCAGGGCCACCAGCAAGGGTAAGACTGCAGATTCCTATGAAGACGAGATGGTAAGAAACTATCTACGGTCTGCTTAAAACGGCATCATCTGCTGCTTTTACTTCGCGGTTTCGACCTGCTGCAGAGAACCCTGAAGCCAACCTGAGTCTATCGTACATTGTCATTCCATTCATCTTATGAGAGTCTAAATGAGTCAAATGCGCTCGTTGAACCAAATGCATGAGTTGAGAGTTTCAAACCGAAACGAGAACCATACCCCGATACCGGCTGCAACCAACCAATTATGGTGTGATTCAGAGAACTTCAGATACACTTGTACTTGATCTGTGATCATGAATTCACGAGCAAGGTTTCTATACGCAGCTACCTTTACAAGACACACCACTGAGAGAGTGAGTGAGTTGTACGTGATCGATACGTTGCCACTCTATCTATCATGTAATGCTCAATAATATCGTACATATATAGAACTAGTGACTTGAGTAACTTTGACACACATACGACTACTTTATTAGTATACAATCGTTATCTTGATTATACTCTCATTGTATTGTTGTACTGTATATACTTTTCAGTGGCATGTTCGTGTTTTACACGTTATTACAAATTAACGGTATCAACGGTGTCATGAAGAATGTAAAGTATAATAAGGAACTGAATGGAACCAGAAGAGAAGATTTGAGCTCAAACACTCCATCTTTCAGTATGGAACAAGTAAATTGCAATGGCGATACAGGATTGTCCAGAAAAACCATTACAGAAAGATTTGAAAAGATGGAATTCCAACTATGGAGGTTGTGGAAGTGACCCAGGAGTACACAAACTTAATATTATCTTTCAGGTCGGTCTCCAATCATGTCGTTGTAGTATAGTGGTAAGTATTCCCGCCTGTCACGCGGGTGACCCGGGTTCGATCCCCGGCAGCGGCGCAGGCATCCCGCAAGGAGTGCTGTTTTGAATCTATCAACTTGAAAGATCTCATCCCATTTTCTAATTTGACCAGGTTTTATACAAGGACCAACAATCCGTCAGCTAATAAATTGCTGGTGTAAGGAGCTGAACCATTCAACTTATCATTAACCACATCAACTTACGATCAGAGCTAAAGTTGCTTCAGGAATTCATCACCCAAGACTACTTAATGGGCTTCTTCTTCATTTTGAAATCTTCGGTCAAGTTAACAGCAAATACTATGAGAAGTGACAGAGATGAATCTGAGAAACAGAGAGCGTGAGAAAGTCTACCAGCCTCGTATGTGTTTTGAAGGTGTTCTCAACATGAGGTCCACTGACCTGCATTTTGAACGATATTTTAGTCCTCCAGAATGCGGAAATTTCCTGAAGGACTTCTGTTGCAGCATCGTGACAAAAATTCTCGCAAGTAGTGATGGTTTGATCGTACATGAGTCTGTTTTGAACATCAAGCAACTTTGTGAATTTCTTATACTGAAAGAAACTCCTGTACCGCGGCTATTGCTGGTGGCATGTGGCGACGCTGTTTCTAAGACCTTCATAGAAAAATCGGTTCAGATAAAGCTTGTGTGTCTTAATCATATTGATCCTTGAAGCCGAACTCAAACAGTTCACGTATAAGATAATTAGAAGCTCTTGTTGTTTGTTGGTGAAACTGTGTAACTGTCATGCATTAAGACAGGAAAACTTGATGAAGATGAAGAGAAGTGTTCGATAAGTTATGGATAAATGATACGTTCTGCGTCCTTACACAATGATCACTACTATTACACATCTTGTAGGTTAAAGAAGTCTTATCTATGATTACATCATATTCCCCTACAACGAAGTCTTTACCCTCGACACTAAGCGAACCTCAACGGACTAAAGTGAGGGATACACCCTTATAAGACCCACAACGGATTGATGGTAAAAGGCTGTGTCGCCTCTTCTCTTAGCTACTGGAAGCAGGCGTTGGGGCTAGGTCACGGGGACGGGGGGATGTTTTAACCGTTAACATTGAGAAGTTTAAAAGAGTCTAGGGCTCTTGCAACTTCTTTTGAGGGATCTCCAGAGTTACCTCCCCTTGCTACTACAGAAAATGTTTTACGATAATTACGATAAGAAGAGCTCTTGTAAAGAGGCGGGTTTGATTCACTCAATAGCGCGTCCAAAGGACCTATTATTGCATCTAAATCAGGCGAGTAAAAGTTGACAATTGTCAATCGATATTTCGCTGGATCCTGCACTCCCCTGTGTAATCCACTCTTGAACCTGCCGTTGCTCATAACCTGCACAATGAAGTTTGTTGACTCAGTTTGTGACTCATCATCCTGTTCTAACATAAAATTTACCTTCTGATACTCATTCTTTCTCATCTGGCAAGTTCCCTGAAAAAGCAAGCAATCGGCTATATATAAGGGTAGTGGGAGCAGAACCCGTTTCACCGAACGGGGAATCCGAAACCCACGTAGGACCGAACCCATACAGCCAACAACCTGCATATGCAAGCAGGGAAATGGATGCAGGATAGAAGCAAAGAATGCATTCAGGAACGGATGCAAACTACAGCCAAATCTGATCTACCATACATGGAAGGCCAAGGAAGAAGGAATCGACAGAGGACACAGTTGAAAGCAGAGGAAAACCATCGAGCGAGCAGGAAGATACATCCGAGAGCCAAGGGAAAGCATACAACAGATAAGAAAGGATAGTGTTCGGGGATGATGGCTGGGGTTGTAGTTCGTTTCCTTCCGTCCCGGAAGATTCTACTAAAAAGGAAGTTCCACAACAGCCGACCAGTCCTTTTGACCAGGTACCACTGTCGCTTGACCTGAGAGGTCGATGCCACACGAAGATCACTTGATCCGACTGTTCCGACAGTCACATGAAATAAGCATCCTACCTCTTCATCGCATATACAATGCAAGACAGTTCGCTCCCTCTGTACATTACAAGCCTGTGGTACTAATTAACAAAGTGAAAGCAACGTACCTCAGCTTGATCCCCTAGGTTGATGATCAATGCGTTGGGGATAGGATCGATAGTTATCCACTGACCGTCCGTTTCAAATTGAAGAGCAGCTACCTCATCGGAAAAGACTACGGTCACTGCACCGGGATCGTGATGTGGCAGAAGCACCACTTTTTGCTCTTCCCTATTCGGTTCATACCAAATGGTGTGCACATTGCTCTTAGTCCCATTCTCTCCTGCCAGTCGCTTCTTCATTGCATCTTGTTCAAGGCCCAGCATTTCCGACAGCATACCCATGACCTGCTCGGCAAGAGTCCGAGATTCCAAAATATACTGATAAATTGTTGGTCTGTCAAAGTAAGTAACACGTCAGAAATGATTGAACTCACAAATGTAGACTCAGATTCAGATTCATACTCCGTGAACCTGTTGGTCCTTTCTAAAGCTAGTCGCTAAAGTTCCGTGATTTCTTCTCCAGTGTCGGTCTCTAATTCTCTCGCGATGAAACCTGAGATGCAGGATACTCTGAGATTCAGGTTGATTGAGAACAAATTTGATAAGACTAAACCATGCGGACAGTTGATGTCACGCGTATCAACTGCACTGGACAACCAGACACTTCAATTTACTACTATTTGGCGGACATGAAATGGAAGCATATTCAGGAAGAGTTTACCCGAATGATTCTGGATTGCTTGGCCACCTCTCCTTATGTTCGGGCAGTGCAGGATAGAAAACGTTGTACAGGTGCTCGTAGAGTGGTTTTCCGCCATGGCCTGTGGATCCACTGAGCTTAGGGTGGTAATAGCCGTGAAAATGAACGCCCAGTTTCATACCAATTTTCAGTTTCTCCTCTGGCGGCAAAGCGAAAAACTCCATAGCTACCTCCTTCGCTAATTTCATCAAAGACGGGTCCACGCCATGATTGATTGCTTGGAAGAAGCCGTATTCTTCGCAAGCCTTCGCAACTTCTGCACTGATCCTTTCTCTGTCTGGGTTCTTCTCCATCCCAGAAAAATCGACAATGGGACAACGAAGAGCCATGACTTCCACTTTCCCACCAACACCAAGTCCTTCCTTGCTCACAGGATTTTCACTCCCTACAGCTTCCTCCGTCATGGCGCCTGTGATACAGCAGCTGGATCAATACCAATCGCAACTTTGCCTGCTGACGAATTGGGGATTCAAACGTTAACAGTCACAGCACTTGGAAATTGACCCTTGTTCGACAATCGTTGAGGTCGATGCCGTGTTCTTTCTCTCATGATTGAAGCAATTACAAGAGTGACTCAGTGCCGGGTAGCGGTAGCCGTGGTAACCATTGGACTAGGCTATTACAAGTGAGAAATGCTTTCCACATTGCTGCCATTTTAAGTTTGAAAACAATTAGAACGGATTTGTTTACAAAGGAGTTTGATTACTGCCTTCTAGTTCAACAGGCTTTATCTTCACCTAGAAGCTAGGCCCAGAATTCGAATTCCCTGGTACCTGGTGCTGATCTATGAAGCGTAGGGGGAAATTGGGGGTGGTAGGCCTTACACAATACGTCCGAGCTCGACTCGTGTACACGGCGCTGAGCTAAGAAGTTGTGGATGGCAGGACTTAGAGAATGGGGAAAGCTCGGCAAACTTCTTCCACTCCCTTAATTGTACTTAATTCTACCCTTATTTGACGTGGCCCGTGAGTCCTAGCTGGCACCCGAGTTCATGACCAACTTGACATTTGTTCTTATGATTGTTCACTGTAAGGGATAGAATCAGAATCTCGATAAGACATCGTAAGTCACGAACTGCATAAATCCAAACCCTTGACAAGAACATTGCTTACCAAGTCAGAGCTATCGCTGCCAGCTATAGCACACGGTAACGAGTCAGGCCATGTGGCACCAAGGGATGCTGTGAAGTTTTCTGCCAACTTTTGGTACAGTTGAATCTTGATGCCAAGTTAAAGGTACTGTTAACTCTATCTCTGCTGAAACCAAAACGATGTTCGTTGAGTCCTAGATAGGGAGATAAAAAAATATGGTGGATTGATTAAGGACGCTGTGGAAATGAATAATCAACCAGCAAGACAGAAAGAATGCAAAGCTGATACTAGTGATTCTAGAATCACTAGAAATAACCTCATTCATCGTGCATAACGTAGATTATGCTCTGTTTTGTTTAAGTGCATCATCAACTCGTTGTATTAGAGTGGTAAGTATTCCCGTCTGTCACGCAAGTGACCATGGCTCGTACCATCAGAGAAGTTCCCATTTGACTCCCTCAACTTTGAGGCATACAAGTTTTATTGGACCATCAGGAGATGGGCCTCCATCTCCTTTATTTCAAAGTGGTCTACAAGTTTTATTCATCGGCCAAATAATCATTCAGCCAGCGAATTGCTGGAGGGTAGCTGAGCCATCCAGCTCATTATTAGCCTGGCCCATTAGCGCTAAATTGCTTCAGGAATCCGTCACCAAGACAATAGACTACGTAATGGGCATTTGCTTCAGATTAGAATCTTTACATTAACATTAACAGTTACATTAACAGCAGAGACTATGAGAAATGACAGACGGATGAACCTGAGAAACATTCAGTTTGGGATAGTTTAGCAGCTTCACATGTGTTTAAGGGTGTTATTCACATAAGCCCCACTTACATTCATGGTTAAACCCTTCGTGAATATGTAACCAATATTGTCTTTGCTGTCAACACAGGAAACACAGATCTGTTTTTTTTTTTTCCTCAACTCTTTCTCTGATAAAATTAAATTTAATAATCCATATGCTTAGTTCTTTCATGCTGCTTTGTTGGGGTGACAAGGCCTATTCCAGTGTTGTTGCAGTCGCAGTAGAGCGTCAATGTTTCTTATGGAAAACCCAAGTCACTTAGTAGGTGTCTAAGCCACATTGCGTCAGTTGTTGCTTTTGACAAGGCCATATATTCAACTTCATCCTGGATACAAAAACTTGTCTTTTGCTTGACCAGCTTACAGATGCATTAGACAAAATACAACAAAATTCTCTGGTTGATTTTCTTATATCCTCACCTCTCCCCAATCCGAGTCAGAGTACTCATAATATCCACAAGTAAGAATCTCTCTCAAAAATCTTTGTTGTCGTGCGTATATACATCACTACACAACATACAGTGCTACACAACATACATTAATGTCAACATCATACACTATAGAATCAAAACTCACACATAAATCATACATAAACTCTAAAGTGCCACAATAATCAGATTGTTTACAACTCAAACTCAGATCAATATTTGATCTGATCCTCAACAACTTACCAACAACATGGTATTGATTACAGTCAAGCCACACCCACTCTAGCTAGGAACTCGAAGGCTCAACATTAGAGAAGTGAGCTCTCTAGAGTTGCACTTCCAAGGTATACTCTTGATTTCAACCTAAGTCTCATCCCAACGGTCCCGTTGATGGCACACCCAACGGTGCGGACAGTGCAAGTGATGGTGGGCCCCACCATGAAGTTAGTACCCTAAACATGAAATCTGACCGTCGGAAAGTAGTTTATGAGTGATTGCCAAAATGCCTCTAACTACTATCACTGGAACTCTAGTGTTTGAGTAATCTAGATGCGACACTACAAATGACGTGACAGTTGTCATGTGTATATACATTGCTACACAACATACATCGCTGTCAACATCATAGAAGCACAACTCACGCATAAGTTATACATAAACTCTAAAGTGCCACAATTGCTTCCCTAGTTGGCGGTTAGGTCACTCTAACTCCAAATAGCCATCTACTACAAGTATATGGTATACCCTATGATGGGCAAAGATCAGAAGGCCGGGTGCTATGGAGCTCCATGGTAGTTGCCTGTCTGCAATCTATACCATATAAAGAATGAACTAGCTATAGGTCAAGTGCATATAGGACATAACCACTGTCCCTGAGGAACCACCATGAAAGGAGGAGTCATACATGCCATATGCCATCCTCTTGAACAACTATCACACACCAACATAATAGCAACTCCACAAGAAGAGCCACATAACATACACCTTAAGCCTGCACATACAAGTGCCAAGCTTGGGTCCATAGTACCATCAATGTTTGGGAGGTAGCATGGTGCACAATTGCGCACATGATCCTTCCAAACAACACCATCACGTCCTTCCAACACAAGGACTCCAGATGGCAAAACCTCACGCACTCTCAAGATAGTGCGGCCTGTCAAAACATCAAGTATCATTGGTTTTGCCGGCTGTAGATATACATAGTCTCTTGGATGAAATTGATGAATTGAGTGTCTATAACCTCCTCCTTGAATGGTTGCATAGCCTAAAGTATCTCTATGTTGAGAAATCACCAAGTTCTCAAAGCCATCAACATCACTCTCCAAAAGATCTTGGCCCATTGAGAACATGCGCTCATCCATATATATGGGTCATCCAAGTCCAAAACTACAGTAACATCTTGACAAATGGCTACAAGTAAATCTGAATCTCGTCCATAGAGTAGGAAGTAAGGAGAGAAGGATGCTAAGGAGGCTTGCCGGCTGACCCAATAGCCCATGGCCAACCAAGGTAACTAGAGATCCCAATCTCCCAAGTGGCCTCTTTGCAAACCATACTTTCACAATCCTCTCTTGTAACAATATGGAGTTTAGCGACGAAGTTAGTCGGGAGTTTAGCAACGAAGTAGTCGGGCTTACGAAGTAGCACATAAGACAAAGTAGCCTAGAATATTCCGGAAGTATCTAGGAAGCTTCTTGGGAAGCTTCCCGGTTAGCTTAGCTTGCACCTTAAGTAAGTAGCTTCTAGAAGGAAGCTTGTAGAAGCTTCCAACTAGCTTAGCTTACACGCCAAGTTGGCGGCTTCTAGAAGGAAGCTTCTTGAGAAGCTTCCTAGCTAACTTGGCTTGCACTCTAAGAAAGCGGCTCGAGGAAGCTTCTTGAGAAGCTTCTCAAGGGCCTTGTATGCTACCTATAAATACCAAAGCCAAAGCTCATGCTAGGCATTCAGAGTTTTCCCTCATTCAAGTGTCCCAATGTGAGTTTCCATTCTCCTATTTCTCTCCTCAGTTTTGGTCCTTTACATCTCTTCACCATCTGAACCACTCTCTCTGCTAAGCCATCTGCCTCAGGGTGATCTTGAGATGTAGTGCGATGATAATCAAAGCCTTGTCACACAAGACCTGAAACTCCTCCAAGAACTCTGTACCCTGATCAGTCAAAACCTCAATTGGTGCACCAAAATGACCAAGAACCCGATCTAAGAAGGAGTAAGCCGTCCCTTCATTGGACTTGTCAGGAAGTGCCATCAACTCAATTTACTTAGAGAAGTGCTCCACCATCACCAAAACATATTGATGATATCTCACAGTCAATGGTAAAGGTCCGGAAAAGTCCAAACTCCAACGGTAACCCAATCCCATGATAGGTAATGGGTGTAATTGTGGTGTGGGAGCATTGAATGATGCTCTAACTTGGTCACAAACCACATATCTGGCAACAAAGTGTTGTACTTTGGTCTGCATACCGTGCCACCAATAGTGACTCTGGAGTAAGCTATATGCATGCTTTAATCCAAAATGTCCTAGCTCCTCATGAGCATGACGGATCAATTGGAGTCTTCGAGATAGAAATGGTACTACTCTCACTCTACTATCTTCCCATACATGCAAAAGGTGTTTTCCTTCCAATCTGAACCGTTTGGCTTGCTGAAGAACATGATCTCTCTCCTTGGCCCCAACTATGCCACCCACAACACCAATGCAAAGATAGTCCATCACTTAGACGTCACCATGAATGTCTCGCTGAACTGTACCAATATCTTCACTCTTTGGATCTATGACATCAATAACTCCTTCTGTATACGCTGAGAGAGATACCACCAAAGCCTTAGAAAATATACATAGAAAGGCCAATGCATGCCAACTTGGCACCATCTCCTCATTTATCTCACCATGCCAACGTGCTCCGATCTGATCTTGCTGGCTGGGACATGGGTTTCTACTCAACCCATTTGCATCACGGTTCACCACTCTAGGTCTCTAAACAATTGTGAAATCATACTCCTATAAAATCAGAGCCCATTGTGCAAGCTTCCTTGAAAGCTTGTTGGACTCCATCAACCACTTCAAGGGCTGATGATTAGTGATGAGAGTGAAGGGTTTACCAAATAGGCAACATAAAAAATGTGCTACTGCCCAAACTGTTACCAAGCACTCTCCCTCATATGAACTATACTTTGCCTCTGTGAATTGTTAAATCGACTAGCATAGGCCACCACAAACTCCTTCTCCTCATCATCATGCTTGGTGAGCACTATCCAAGCCCCAACATACTTCAATCAATATGGACTTGAAATGGTTGTCCTTTGATTGTTCTCCTCAAAATAGGAACAGATGTCAACCTCTCCTTGAGCTCTACAAAAGCTCTCTCATGCTCATCTTTCCAACACCACTCCTGTGTAAGCTTGGTCAACTTTGTCAAGGCCTTGGCAACGACACTAAATCCTCTAACATAGTGGCGATAGAAGTTCACCAATCCAAGGAATGCTCACACTCTGCTCAGATCCGTAGGCCAAGGAATATGTACAATAGCCTCTACCTTGGTTTGTTGAACACCAAGTCCTTGGGGGTAGATAGTGTGACCCAAATACTCAACCTGCTCATGGAAGAAACTACACTTCCTAGGATGTAATTTGAGTCTATGAGATCCAAATCTCTCAAACACCTCCAACAAGTGTCTCTCATGCTCCTCCACAGTAGTGCTATAGACTAAAATGTCATCAATATAGCACCAAGCAAAATACAATCCAGCTAGAATCCTATCCATGACCCTTTGGAACTCAACAAGAATATTCTTTAATCCAAATGGTAAGAACCTCCACTGATATAACACATCCTTACCGTGAGGATTGATAGCCCAAAATGTTGTCTTGGACTGATCCTCCTCCCTGATCAGCAATTGATGATATCTCGCTCGAAGATCCAAAGTATTGAAGACCTTTGCATGCCCAATCGCATCAAAACTCTCCTCTAGTATAAGCATGGCATACCAATCAGCCTTGGTCTATTGGTTGATAGGACGGTAATCTCCACACATATGCCTATCTGTGTAGTTGCCATGCATATCCTTCTTGGCTGTCATCACTGTTGCTGATGCATACTCTTCATGTGAAATCTCTACCAAACCAGCCTCAAAAAGTTCACTACTCCGGCTTTGAATCAATGTCCTCTCCATATCACTATATTGATAAGGATGTCAAAAAATTGGTGTATCGCCAGTCAGCTCAATCCATATACCAAGTCCCTTCAGAGCACCCAAATCCTTCATATTGAAAGCAAAACAACTTGTGTGCCTCCTCAAGAACCTCCAAACCCTCCGTCTTTCCTCTCCAATAAGCTTGGGTCCAAGATCTGGTTCCCAAGTATCCTTTGTGATTGTTGCAAGAGTGGAAGACGTACTTACTGGCTGCTACACTAGGCCCTTGAGAGCAATAGTGTCATGCCTCCAACCACTAGAGGTTCCAACCTCTGTGTGAAAAACTCCCTCCACTCTGGCTGCAAGCTTCACACGTCCTCTAGTTGCATCCCAAGTGGACCAAGGGTGTAATCCAAGTAGCCTACGCTCACCTAGATGGACTCCAAGTAGACCACTCTCCCTAGTAGCTACTAATTGTGTCCCAAGAAAACCATGTCTACTCGGTCCATTGCTCCCATCATGTGCCTGAATCGTTTAGATAGGCACATGGCTCACAAGTGTTCAAGTGGTGATGCCTATCAAGCGCATCCTTGTTGCTCTGCCAAGCCAAGGCTCACAATCCAAATCAAACAATTCAAGTCCATAGCTTGACCTAACACCTGACGCTTGGATGCCTTTGACACTGCTGGAACAATGATAATATTGGTGCAAAAACCCATCACCCACTCTCTCTCATTGATGTTGAGCTCCACTAACTACTGTAACTATGAGTCCCAAACAAGTCCAGGTCCTCCCTCTCAAAAAGCATGAGAACCTAGGAAACTCATGAGTGTGGGAAATGTGGCTCTAGGTTGTCCAACTAGGTTCACCACTGCCATAGGTGACCTATCATCCACTACCACTATTTGAGACTGCCACCCAACATCCAAGATATCATCAACAAGGATGTGGTCTAGTCGCTGAATCCCATCATATGCATAATATAGAACCTCTTAAGGTAAGAGGTTCATCCACCAAAGACAAAGACGATGAGCTAGTGATCCTACTCTGGCTGCATCTAACAATACAACAGGTCCTATCCAAGAATGGACTTGATGTGTACTTGCCACCACTCTGGTGCAAGAATCACCCATCAAAGGAATGTTCTCCAAAAGGTAAGCTTGAGAAACGGACTGATGAAACTAGAGATGTTGTAGTATCTCTAACATATCCCGAAACACACCAGAACGAGGATCCTGAAGACCCAAACCTTAGCCAACACGTGTATGTCCTTGACATGGCCATCCAGAAATCACCAAGTAAATAGGCCCATGTCGCTCCAGATCATGTGCCCCCAATAAGGAAATGTCTGATAGTAAGGCTTTTTGGTAACCTTTGACTGTTGACATCGGTAATAATTGAAGATATTGGTAGGCCAAGTGTGCCACATGATGTAGAGATACTTGCCTAGCAGTCTCATCTCTCTCTACATACAAGTACCTATGTACTCGTATACATGCCTATAATACTATAGCTAGTTTGGTGCTAATCCCACCAAACAACTCCAATAGACATATCTCCTCTATTAGATACTACCAAGCAATGAGTGTGGTATCCAGAGGTGTCAAAGTAATTGAATCTAGAGGCTCATCCACACACTCATCTTTTGATGGTACAAAGGCTCCACTCCAAGCTTGTTGCACCAATTGATCTACCTGTTGATGTTGCAATGCCTCCTCTAAACTCCACAATGGAATATCCAAGGTGGATGGAACAATCCCACTCATACTCCAAATCTGAGTGATCTCCTCTGGTACTAGAGTATCCTTTGCATGGGCATTCCCCTCCAACAAGTCACCAAGCCAAGTAACTGCACCATTGAAAGCTAAAACTGATGTTGCCATTGTCCTGGACTGTAGTGAGCAAAGATTGCCACTACTAAAGCATATTGGTGGGCAACATACTCGTCCCTCACCAGACTGCCAACCTGGTCTATAGGAGGATGTCTCCTCCCAATAGTCAATATTGAAAACCATGGGGTATAACACTACTCCTCCAACTAGCACATCATATGACTCAACTATTGTTGCAATAGCTTGAGCTCTCACCACCAAGCTATCAATTGGATGACTAGGTTGAACTTGGACAATAAGCTCCCCACACATGATGTACTATGTCAAACCACCACCTAGAGATGTTTGGATCTGAAATGGACACCTCTCTACATTGGTTTTTCGTAACTCCAGACCGACTTCTACAGCCTTTCCCAACATAAAGGGCTATGCACTAGAGTCTAACAAGAATCTCTGTGGTGTATAGACCTTCTTTGAAGGTCCCACCCAATGGAAAATCCCCCTCTGGTTATTCAATAGGACAACACCAGGTGTGAATCATGCTCTCTCAAAGGCCGGTCTAGCTGGCAACTCCTCCAGTCTAGCCATTGCTGCTAGCCATAAACCATTGGTCGCTGAATGGATTCCATGCTCTCAACCAAGTCAGCTCCACTTCCAACCACCTCTGTTCTAATAGTAGGAACCACATCATCCATACTCTCACAAAGAGTGGCAGCCAATCAAAACACAAGGGCTGGGTTAACTCCCAATGTAAACATGTAGTTGGCTGAAAACAAAGGGCACCACATAATCAGTTGAGATGCCCCCAACAACATGCTTGACTTAGTCTATGTAGTAGTAAGTGGTTGACTAGTAGGTAGTCCATCATGCACTCCATCACCATCTACCATATATGCACTGGGATTTTTAGAAGCCATGGATGTCGTCTGTAATGCCTCAAATAGTGTGAAAGAATGGGGAAGTCTAATGTGTCTCCCAACCTCTCCTCTACGGGTCCAACTCCATTGATGCTCCTCTAGGCTCTAGAGCATGTATTGCACTCCTAGTCACTACTATAGATGCATCCACCTGTGCTGCTCCACACATGAAGTCCAAAGCATCTCTATCACCAACATATGAGGTGGAAGCCTTTGCACCCAAATCTAATCTCCTTTGAGCAATGGCCATACTAGCCAATCTCTGCTCCAATTGCTCAATCTGAGTAGCCATAGCTATATCAAAAGTAAGGGTAGGTACTGCACCTCTACTTGGTGTAGATCCTCTACCACCACCTCTACCACCTCGTCTTCCATGAATTGGAGCTCCTCTACTACTTGCCATAGCAGCCCTACCACTCCATAACTCCGGGTGTAGGTCAAAGCACCAGTCACTAGTGTGACCAAATTTGTAGCAATGCTGATGCTGCCTCTATGTTGGCTGTGATGTGCCCAAGGTATTAGGTCCACTGCCTTGAGTACACTCTCTCCAATAGTGAGGTCCACCACAAGTCCAACAAGCACTACCACTAATCACTGGCTGTTGCTGACCAAAAAATGAAGGTAAGGGTCTAACTCCACTAGGCCCTCCCTCACTCCATAAGATCTGGGCTGTCCACCCTGTCTTCAAAAACCAACTAGGCGTGGTGCACTCTAGAAGAAGTCATAGCGGTGGATGAGATCTCCCTACCAAATCCAGATGTCACCACTCTCTCCTCCACCATGTGAAGCTCAATACGCTCAACCAAACCAAAGACCATTGCCAAAGTAGGCGAAGTAGCCTATAACAACGTAGCATCACGAACTCTACATCGCAACTCCTTGTCTAGTATCCCATACCAAAATTGGACTGCTTGGGCCTTAGTAACTCCATGAGTGAAACTAATCAGCCGCCTCATGCGAGTGTATGCCTTGCATAGACTCTTTGTCCAGCCTTCCGCTGGAACTCTTGCAAGCTCCTCAGCTTGTCAATCCATACTCCTTGGTAGTTCGGCCTCAAACATTGAAAGAACTCTACCATGGGGTTAAACCCCGATACCACACCACCTCTTGCAGCGGTACCTCCACTCGTGGTAACACTATCTCTAGCTAGTGCACCTCCACTAGCTCCACCAACACTACTTGAGCTAGAACTCGTGGGTACAATAGATCTACTCATGGCAACTGAGCCTAAAGTGATAAAGACATAGTTTGGAGACCAATATTGTCTCCATAACTCAATCTCCTCCAAATGAGCTCTCTTGAACTCATGGTAGTCATCCATCGGTGGACCTTCCAAGTGCTGAAACAATCTTTCTATGCCATGAAGGGCGTAAACAAAGTCAAGTTCTGCATTTGCTACAAATCACACCAACTATTGAACTCCTGGATGAAGTCATCCAACTCAATGGTACATATTGTACCAGAATAATGCCTAGGGCCTTTGGAGGTCCCATAAATCTCGTCCATGTCCCACAACAACGGTGCGGACATGCCAAGTGCACTCTCAACTGAATCAACTCTTGTGTCAAACTCCAACTCAGAGTCAATCTTCTCCCTCATTAGGACCTAAGATATAGGCTGATATTGAGCGCCAATCCAAGTAAGTCCACTACGTACTGCAGTGCTATCTCTTATGGAATCTCCAAAGTACTCCATCATGACAAAGTAACTGCAACCACAACTGCAAACTGCAACAACAAGTACCCCACCAAGTACCAATACCACCAAGTGCCAACACCAACCAAACACCACCAAGTGCCAACACCAACCAAACATCACCAAGTGCTAACACCACCAAGTGCCAACACCAATTGAGCATCACCAAGTATCAACACTAACCAAGCACCACCAAGTGCCAAAACTAACAGAATACTACCCACTAATGTAACTCTAATTGAGACAACTACACTAGGGGCAAGGGTGACCTATAACCTGCCATTACAACATGCATTCTCATGGTTTGCAGGTCATGACTTCTTGCCTCACCGGAGAAAAACAAAGATAGTCTGACTGGTCATCACTCCAGCCTCACTATCGAGAGCACAACCGAGCACCAACGCTCAAAATTTAGGGCACATCACCCAAACACGGTATACAAATAGGAAGCAAAGAATGGAGGGGGTCCAATCACAAGAATGCTAAACAAAAAACCTCCATCTCATAAGTCAAGATGAGATTGACTCTGCCACCATTTGGCATTTGACATAATTGGAATACCTATCTACTTCTCGAGCTATGAGGATCACTTAGTATCAGATCAATGTTCTTCTCATCAAAACTAACGTAATTCCTTCACAAAATCTGATGTAAAATTTGACGTAAATCCCTAAAAATGGATGACCGCTAAATCCTCCGTTAACTCTTCACTCGAGCCAAATTGGAAAAGTGGGTTTCATCAAATCTTTAATTCACAAGGATCTGCTCCTAACTCCACTTTCAATTTTAGTTTTTGAGCTCAACTCGCAACAAATTGGCCCTGAGCTCAAAATCACAACTACCGCTTGAAAATTGTTTCTCCTTGGCTCCAAATTTTGCCAGCGCTTTGGCACACACACTCTCTCACAGAAATCTGAACTACTTGATCGAGACACCACGATCCACCGAGTTTGGAGAGACCACCAACACTCGTAGTTCTTGCAACCAATTTCTCCCTGATTCACTTCTCTATGTAATTAGATCGTTTACAACTCAAATCAATCAAACTCATATCAATACTTGATATGATACTCAACAACTTGCAAACAACCGAGCACTGATTACAATTGAGCCACACCCACTCTAGCTAAGAGACTCCAAGTGACACTCGCCGGCTTTCTGTCCACTCTAGCCAAGAACTCAAGGCTCAACATCAGAGAAGTGAGCTCTCTAGAGTTGCACTTCCAGGGTATACTCATAATCTCGACCTAGGTCTCATCCCAACGGTCCCATTGACGGCACACCCGTCACTGATTACAGTCAAGCCACACCCACTCTAGCTAAGAGACTCTAGGTGACACTCGCCGGCTTTTTGTCCACTCTAGCCAAGAACTCAAAGGCTCAACATTAGAGAAGTGAGCTCTCTAGAGTTGCACTTCCAGGGTATACTCCTGATTTTGACCTAGGTCTCATCCCGATGGTACAGACCGTGCAAGTGATAGTGGGCCCCGCCATGAAGTCAATACCCTAAACATGAAATTTGACCGTCAAAAAGTAGTCTATGAGTGACTGCCAAACTGCCTCTAACTACTATCTCTAGAACTCCAATGTCCGAGCAATCTAGGTGCGACACTACAAATGGCGTGACATTGTTGAGAAAGATTGAACTGTCCTTGCCTTCATTTGACTTGTAATTCAAGACAATGACTAATCTCTCCCTGATCAATCATCTCAAAATTGATTGCAAAACCTTGCTTGAGAGACTCTTTGTTAGAGAGTAGAAGAGAAATATTAATACTAGCAAAGTCCCTATCATTTATATAGAGGAGTAAGATGACATAATGAGAACCAAAATGGAAGATATATAGATTAATATCAGCTCCAGAGTACTCAAATAATAAATAAGAAGAAAATAATGGAAAAAGAAATGCTAAAGCTGTAGTGTTGTTAAAAAGAGTTGTTTGAGATACACAATACTCAAATACTAAATAAGAAGAAAATAATGGAAGAAGAATTGCTAAAGCTGTAGTGTTGTTAAAAAGAGTTGATTGAGATACACAATACTCAAATACTAAATAAGAAGAAAATAATGGAAGAAGAATTGCTAAAGCTGTAGTGTTGTCAAAAAGAGTTGATTGAGATACACAGTGAGAAATAGAAGGAATGGAAGAAATAGAAGAGTAAGATGAGGAAACTGGAAAAGAATTATGATGGATTTGAGTCATCTTAACTAGATCTTTATCTTGTTGAGGATGATATTTGCTAGTGTGCCCAAGACGTAGATGCCATAAAGAAGAAATGGCAAAAGATGTAACATTGGTTGGCATAGAAATTGGAGCAGCTTGAGGTGATTGAGATTGAGGTCAATGAGAACTGGTTGAATTAGATATTAGAGCAGCTTGGGGTGTCTGAAGTGACTTTCTGAGAAGCCAAAAATTGTCCAATCTAGGGCAGGATGCAGTCAGATTGTCTAGATCATCATAAAGGAAAATACTAGTTTCCTTTAGATGAAATGAGCCCTAGGATTTACTTAACTGAAGTGCTGAAAAGAGATTCTTATTCAGCAAAGGAACAGATAGAACATACTCTACAATGTATGAGTCCCCAGAACATGCAAGCTTAACAAAAACAGTCCAATGGCGTAGAAAGGTAAGTTTAGAATGTG
This sequence comes from Lunularia cruciata, assembly GCA_948567375.1. NCBI lineage: Eukaryota > Viridiplantae > Streptophyta > Marchantiopsida > Lunulariales > Lunulariaceae > Lunularia > Lunularia cruciata. The sequence goes on from OX419756.1 coordinate 16,870,460, forward strand.
GCATATGTTGAGCGGCATCATTATCAATATATCATTTCTTGTCTTGAGTTGTAGAAGTGAGAACATCAACATTGTATAGAAAAAGCTGAGTTGTAATAGAGTTGATTTGATGACAATCATTGGATCCTTCCTCCCTTGCATAAAAAACATGCTTGCAACCATCTTTGATATGATGTCCTTTCTTTGAACAATAGTGACAAATGATGGGTCTTGCAGGATAGCTTTGAGAGGGTCTGGAGAAAGAAGTCTGACTAAAAGGTTTGCTGAAAGTATTATGTTCAAAGAAGGAAACTTGACCAGAATAGCCATGAGAATTGTTCTCCCATCTCCATATCCCTTTGTTTATGTTCTTGGAAGAAGATGTAGAATCTTGTGTGATTGTTAGAGTAGTTGTTTGCTCTACAAGACCTTCATGCTTCATACTGATTTCTTAAGATGCTGGGTCTTTTGGCTTCGGAATGATTGCAAAAGATACTTGTGACTAGGAGATCTAGATATCATCAAATGAAGCTTAGCTTCCTGATCCTCAATCGGATTGTTCACAACAGCTAATTGTGTGAGGACTACACAAAACTTTGCTAGATTTTGCAACACCGGTACTTTAACTCATCTTCATGTTCATCAATGCATCAAGTAGATACATGATGGTCACGTCATGTGTACCTTCATACATTCGAGTTACAACTTCTCGTGTTTCACACATCGGAGTTAAAACTTCCATGCTTCACTTGCTCATGTGTGCCTGCTTATGCTTATGGTACTAAGCATATTCCGGAGTCACTGTTGAATTGATAGATTCAAGAGCAACAAGATTCTTATATTCCCAATCAGGTAACCTCCATCCTAAGTACAGTCGATCATCTATATCCTTGATATACATCAATTGACTTTCCTGCGGGTCAGGACTCAGAAATCACAACAGTTTGACCCTATGTATTAAGTGAAAATTATGAATATCAAGCTTTGAATCGTGCCAAATTGAATGGTTCTGGAAACCAGACAATAATGGGAAATTTGTAATCTTAACTTTACAATGAGCCTACTTTCAGAACTATCTAAAGCAGATGTTTACCAAGGAAGTTAAAGAACAAAATCAAGGTTAGGTGTTTACACCAAACGACAACAGGTACACCACACCATCTCGAACCATTCAACGAGCAGATTGTGGGTCAATAACAGGCAAGTCACAAAAACACAAAAACACTCGCACATGGGCGTTGTAGTCTTTTCCACATAGATTCGAACGTCAACAACGTGGACGTGTGTGGAAGGGTACGTAGTAAGTGTATTTTAAACATTCACTGAAACAACCAAGAAGATCTCTGTTTATTCCTAGTGAGGAATTTCCAAGAAGGTCGACAACCTTTCTTACATGTACAATTCTTATGATAGGTTGGTCAGAGGAAGTCCAAAAACCATCCTCTTTATTGAGAAACGTAGAGAAATCTTACTGTGGGGTCCCGTCCGAATCATAAGCAGATCTAGATCATTCGCAGAGAACCAATTCCGCAACTGCCACTAGTGCTTCTGATTATTCAGAAACGTAAAGAAATCTTATGGCAAGGACTCGTCCGAATCATAAGCAGATCTAGATCATCCCCAGAGAACCCGATTGCTCAAGCGAGTACTGCATTAGTGCTCCTCATATTCAGAAACATAGAGAAATCTTATGGCGAGGACTCGTTCGAATCATAAGCAGATCTGGATCATTCGCAGAGAACTCAACTCCCTCGGGCCCAAGCGAGTACTGCCACTAGTGCTGTCGCCACCACAAGACTTGCCCAAACTAGTGGGCTAGTATTTGCTCCAGCATTCTGTAGTTCGCAGCGGTGTCGATTAGAACAAGCCATGCTAAGAAATGACTTAGAGCAAGAGAGCAAGTCGTCTTAAAACCTCAACATCTACCTGCCTCTAGGTAACGATAAGAACAAAATAATGTTCTGTACACATGTGATAATGTACTGTTTGGTACTGACCATCATCTGATTTGGCCCTGGGGCCCTGGGGCCTTGGGGCTGAGGCTGAATGGATGCCATAGTAGCTTGTGCGCGTACATAGCCGAAGGAGATGGAGAGGACTGCAAGAAGAACCATGACAACCAGGAGATTGTTGGAAACCATCGTGACGGAGTGTCTCACTATAAGCGGGCAACAGACAGAGCAGGGAAGTGAGAGAAGCTGATCATGATTCTGTAGTACGACACTATGTAGAAAGCATAAAGCCAATAGGACCGACGATGTCAAAGAACTGGAGAAGTGAATCTCCTCGACCTATTCACTATGTTGTACTGAAATGTCCACATGATGGCAATTAACAATTATTACCATGGAAAGTGCTTCAACGGGGTGTTGTACTTCACCCTTTCTTGAAGTCCAGTTTTTCTGAGGTAAGTGTGGTTGCCCCAGGACAATTTGACTCTCTGTTATCTTGAAGTCAGTAAGCCAAAGTGTTTCCAGAAGTATGTATCGTACGATGTACCTGAGCTTTGAACAAACTTGAAAACAGTGGTCATCGATTACCTGATTTCGCAAGAATCCAAATCTCTGCAAAGTGTAATATAACGAGAGCTCAAACTCCTTAGCCTGTAAGGAAGTTTGTATATGAATTTGATACTCCGTGCCTTTCCTGCCTCATTATGGTGACATTATGCCTCATGTTAGATCCACAAACATCTCTGTGTTGGGATTTTCAATTTTCTAGATTTCCAGTACTTGTAACTGTCCTGATGACTGGATATAAGATATACAGTGCGTGCTTAGTTTTGATCTAGATTTAGACTCCACGAGTACTGTGCAGTCCTTTAAGAGTTCAGTCAACTTCCATAACCTTAGTTGGCTATAAATTAGCCCAATGCTAGCATTGCATGGTAACAAACTGTCACAACAATTGATTACGGTTGTACCTTAAATTACCAAAATCTAGATCCAATAGAGCGTGGGCTGAGCTGGTGGAGAGTTAGGTGCTTGTAGGATGAGGTTGAATAGCATAGCACAGCTGAACCTTTGATACCCGTCAGGTATAAGAACTCTCAGACTTGGCTGAACAAACTGGCGTTGTGCCTGGTGTGGAAATCGTCATTGAGTTTTAGATCGTGTTAAAAAAGCAATCATCACCTTGACCAGCAGTGAAGCGTGCGAACGCCGCGGGCATAGGTGACCAGAACCATGATGATCTGGAATCTGGATTCGCCAGTTACAACTGCTTTCAGTATCTTGAGATTCTTCTTTACAGCGACCAATGTATGCAATATTCATGTCCACTCTTCGCTTCACGTTTGAGATTGCTATTATGTAAACTGCTTTGACCTGGTTATGTAGTATTCGGGTGGTGACCTGGTTATGTAGTGTTCGATGAATCTTCAAGGTTCATCAAGACCTTTCCGACTTCAGTGGTAGGTTCCGCTTTTCCCTTCAAGAACTGTCCAACTGAATCCGAACAAGTCGCCAAGGTTTATTTCTGTCACCTTCTGGCGCTGGATTGATTTACTCAAACTAGGGGATTGGGAACAAGTTCCTTACAAAGAAGAATAGAGCTCTATGCATGGAGGATAACTTTAGAGTGATAAAAAATGGTCTGTTGACAAGTCTTGATGATAGTGCATCATGTTCGTCATATGGGAATTACAGCTGTGGTTTCGCGGGACCAATTAAAGGAATCTTGGGATGTCATATACCTGGCGGAAAGATTACGGACAGAAATTGACGATACAGAGCTAGCTACAGCGTGCAGCAGCTTAAAATTGTTTTTTGTTTACTGAGAGGTTATTTGCTTGCATGTGCTAGTTCAATACCGAATAGCATTGCGCATATCGACTGCTTAGTGAAGCTATTGCAACTATCTACATTGAGTGCAACCTTAGTGATCTGAATCTACCTATCCTTCTATAAGTGACGACTTGTTGAAAACTGTTCAAACATGTGCAATTTCGTATCGCAAATAGAGTGCATTTAAATCCCATACAAGATTATGGGATTTATGATTTATTGGATAAATCATTGAAACAATGATTTTGTACATTGAAGATAGATAAATGATTTTATCCATTTAAGATAAAATAAATCCACTTCTTAAATGGATAAATCATTGAAACATTATTTCAATCTGTGCGTACATCATTTGATCCACATCTGGATTGGTTTAATTGGTTCTTTCAAATTGAGAAGGATCGAAAGCGCTGCGATATAAAGTAGTGTTTACTTTAGTTCGAGTGTTGATCCTCTGTTATGCAACGATACTGAGAGTGTGAGACACACACTGTGCGTAAGTGCTCTCGTGAAATCAGGCCAAGTAGCTGTGCACTAATATTCTATTGAAAGCTCCACATTGACAATACCTTCTCTTGATCATTGAGGCAAATGGAGGTTGACCTACATTGGCAATACACTTCGAAGTTCTTCTCCTGTCTACGTACTTCCATCAATTCAAGGTACAGAAGTCGGGTATCGGTCACCAAGGGGTCATAGAAAAGTGCCGAAATAAAGCACAGAGCCAAATGCCGCAGACATTGAGTGATGCAAGAGATCCGAAAAGACAAAAAACTCAACTTAATCCACAAAATTATGATGATAGTCACATGAAGCTGACCGTGAAGATGGCCATGAAACTTGAAAAGTTGTACGTGGAAATTAGATGTTTATTCTTCTAACAAATTTTATTCAAGTAACCATGCCTAGGCCCTAACTGAAACATTCGGTACAGGTTTGGTGCTGGAAAATGGTCCACTATCTACTAGCTAGACTAAGTGAATACTCTGGAACTCTTCCATTTAATTTTATCTAAGCCAAGGCTGCCACAAGAGCCGAAGCCACGATCAGTCCTGTCCATGTGTTTTGACTGGTCATTACTCCAACGCTCTGCAAACAAGAGAGTTGTGACATGTAAATATACTGGTAGCAGGAATGAGACAAAGTGGCGATCCCGATACAATCAGAAGTAAAACTAATTTGACAATTGATACTTACTGCTTCCTCAGATGGTCCTGGCGCAGATGCGAATGCAACTGGAGTTGGGACTGCAGCTAGAGGTGCAGGTACAGGGGCAGTGATTGGGGCAACGATGGGAGCAACAATGGGAGCAACGACTGGAGCAACAACGGGAGCAACGACTGGAGCAACAATGGGAGCTACAATTGGAGCAACAATGGGGGCTATGATGGGTGCAATGATTGGTGCAACAATGGGAGCCACGGTGGGAGCAACAATCGGGGAAACGATGGGTGTAGCAGCAGGTGCCGTAGCAGGAGCTGGGATGTCTGCTCCTGAACTGGGTGTCGGTGCTGTTAACGGGGCTTGAGCTGTAGCTTGGTGGATACATAAGAATCCAAGGAGAGCAATCGTGACAAAGAGACTCTGAGAAGCCATCTTGCCTGAACCCAGAAAAAGCAGAATCAAGGAGTTAAAGCTGCATGAAGATTGAGGAGGCATGCAGGTCCGTACATGTATTTGGATGTATTACAGTGATACTTCGGAAATGTGAACTTTTGGGCTTCATACTGAAATCAAGATTGAGTAAGCAGGCCTTTGTCTTAGACACTACCAGTGATCGATAAATTAGAAATCTGTAGATCCTTCTTTAAAAGATGCATGGTCTATGAATAAAAGAGAGCTGTAACAGTCTTACTTGGAATGCCTGTAATGAAAATCAATCACAATGTGAAGTTAACTTGCTAGCTTTGGGTCAAGCGAATTCGAACGGTACTCCGGGTGAAAGGAGGGGCTGCACCAGTGGGAAGGTTTGTCAGTCCGAAATTATGGATTCTAGAAATACCCAAGCCTATCTCCAGAACGAACAGATTATATATGAATCCAATCTAACAACATTAATCACTTGGAACTTCCCATCGACATTCAAAATGTAAACCGAGTTGAAAACTGAAGCACAACCCAGTCATTGTCAGGCTACGCAGGAAATCAGAAACCTCCAGATATGATACCAGTTTCAAAATAAGCTTGGATTGACTCCCCACATGGACCTCCTGAGGTTCTGCTTTGTCCGGAGATCTACAAATGTCTCACTTCTCTGCTTTGAGCTGTGAGTTTGGGGAATGAAGAACTAGATCACTAGCTTGTTCTTAAGTACTCTTGGAACCTGGATACCTGTATGCTTCAAAATGGAACCTGACAGCAAGGAAACAACAGATTCACGGGTGTATGATTCCAGGAACCCTTAAAGAACTCAGATCGTGTTCTCAACAGTTGAATGATTCTTTCAATGGGACAAAAATACAAATCCAACGCTAGACGTCAACCATTCAGGTTGCTTCACTGTAGCCGTTACCAAGTAATCTAGTTTGAGTTCCTGAAGGTCCACTCTCTTGCAGAGCATAATCGACAATAATCATGTCCATATAACACGACTATATAACGCAGCCAGAAGACGGGGCATGTGTTCTGACTGAAAATGAGCAACCCCTGATACTTTATTATATTTTATTTACCATCCTAGTTTTAATCACCGATGTAAGAGCTCCGAGTTTGGTTTTTGCAATGACGTTCATTTTCGAAGTTCATCACACAATATTTTGTTGCTTCTTCTAGAGTGATGTCTTGACCTGCGCACTACTTTGCTCATCTTTCACCGTGATCTGGAGGACTAAAAGCTGTAAAATTTAGTTCCTTCATCCACGTCGGTGTGTCACTCTGTAAATGAATTAAAATTGAATGAAAACTGTTGTCAATGATCGTTTGTAAGTTCAGAAGATCACAATTGCGACCTACCAAAGTTTCATCTGTTCTTTGCCACATGTACCAACTCAGGATATTGAAAGAAACAGAGCAATTCTTCTCCCACAGCCACCTTCGCTCTTTCTTAATTCTTTCCCAAGCCTCAAGATCATGTATGTGCTTGCAACCCAATGCAAAGCTCTTGTGCTGACAACCTATGATTATTCTTCTCGTTAGCTTATGAGTGAAGAAACCCACGAAGTTGGATACACTACTGTTAAGCCCCAAGCTTAAGCATTACTACATATACCCAATATGTTGCCACGGACTCTCATTACTTTGTTCATAACTTGTACTGAAGGATACTTTAATCTGATACTTCTAGTCGGTTAATAGCGCCTTCCGACTTTTAGCTCTAAGTTCCTCCTGTAGCTGTACTTTCAACGATTTGGCTTAAGGCTACTTCAATTTCCAGGCGAGTTTTGAGTGGATAGATATACAAAACGATAAGGTCTTTGCTTTGTAAAATTGTGTGAACTTCCTTACCTGTGCACCACTTGAGCTAATTCAATTGGCTATATTGTTGGAGAGCATATTCCTGAGAACCTCTCGCAATAGCACGTCATAAACCCCATTAAGCAAAAAACCAAAAGACAACAGTAAATAACCTGGTTCATTCAGAAGCTATCTCCACGTCCACAGCTGAAACAGACTCATAATAAATAAATATTTACTCATCAATATTTTATGCTGAACTCTTGAATATTGATATGCGGGACTTCCTAAAGGTCATTAACTAAAAAAAAGGAGAAAAAAAGATTTTTTAATAAAAGATTTTCTTATTCTACCTTCACCCTGAATATTGACCTTGAGGAAGTCCAGCAAGTCAATATTCAAGGTATCTAGTCACTTGTCATAGTCAAAATTAAAATTTTCTAAATAAGGGCCTGTCTTGCACCTTGCTGTTTGATCATTCCAATCAGCTTCTGACTGACATAGTCTTCAATCAGTCAAGTCACTAATAACAAGCCAAATATAACTATCTCCACCTTTTGCTTGTATCAATTATATCATCCCAAAGAGCAACATTGAACGTGGAGCAAGTTCATGCATAATTTTAACTTCTCAAGAGGAACAAGTTCAGTCAACATATCAGCTACATTTACCTCTGTGCCAATCTTTTAGCAAATTGATCTCCAACTTATTGTACCACCAACAAGTGTAAAAGTAAATCTTTTTGTAGACCTTCTCTTAGCCAAGTCTCTTGCAAATCAGATCTACATACCCTATAATTCCTCCTTCTTGGTTCTAGTCCATATCAAAGACAATGCCAATATTTATAATCTCTTGTAATTAACAAAGTATCCACTTCGCAACTTCCCAATATTGTTTACCTGGATTTTCCATGTATCTACTCACCAGTCTCACATCATATGAGATGTTTGGTCTAGTGTAGACCACATCATACATTAAACTCACACTAGCATAAAGAATAGTTGTTATTACTTTCTCTCTCCTCCTCATTTGATGGACATTGCTCCATGATATCCTGAATTGACTTGCCATTGGAGTGCTCACTGGTTTGGCATTCTCCATGCCAAGACAAGCAAGTAATTATCCCAAATATGTCCTTTGAGATATCCATAACTCTCCCTTGCTCATGTCTTGGTGGATTTGAATCCCACACACACTCTTTGAAGAACCAAAGTACTTCATATCAAACTCTTTACAAAGTTTTTCTTTCAATTTCTCCACCTCAACCATATCCTCCATGGCAATCAACATATCATCCACATATAGTACCAAGATGATTAAATCAAATACTCTAGGTCCATGTAGCTTCTTGAGGTACACACAACAATCTGACTCACTTCTATTATATCCATGCTTCAACATGAAAGCATAAAATTTCATGTACAAAATTTGGTTTAGTCCATATTAAGACTTTTGCAACCTGCAAACTAGGTTCTCATTCCTTGGTACCACAAAACCTTCAGGTTGATGCATGGAACTCTCATCTTGCAATTCTCCGTGTAAAAGAAGCAGTTGTAACATCTAGTTGCTCCAACTCCAAGTTATGCAACACAACTATTGCAAACAATGCACAAATTGAAGAGATTTTTACCACCGGTGAAAATATCTCATTGAAGTCAATACCTTCTTTTTGGCTATAACCATTTGCTACAAACCTTGCTTTGTATCAATCTCTACCTGATTTTGGAAGTCCTTCCTTCCTTCTAAGCATCCATCTGCAAGCAATTACCTTCTTTCCCCTAGGCAAAATTTCAAGTCTCCAAGTTTTTTTTTGGTCAAAGACTTCATCTCTTCTTCCATTGCACAATGCCATTTTGACATTCTTGATCTTGCATTGCCTCTTCATATAAAGAAGGGTCACCATTCTTTGTAAGAAGAGCATAAGCTACAAATGAATCATCCAATCTCTTTGGAGGCCTTCTATCCCTATTTAGATACCTACAATCATGAATCAGTTCTGGACTTTGCTCTTCTAATGGTTCACTTGGTAGATCTACAAGAGGTGAGATATCTTCATTTCTAATATCAATATCTATCTTAAATTTTTTGACTGAATTTGTTATTTTCTTCCACTATTAATCATCTCCATCATACTAGTCTCATCAAAAACTACATCCCTACTCACAACAAGGCAACATCTTTCTGGATCCCATAATCTATATCCCTTTGTATCCTTCTCATATCCCAAGAATATACATTTTCTAGATTTGGGATCTAACTTACTTTATCCTTTGCTCTTGTTGAATATGAACATAAGCTATGCATCCAAACACTCTAGGTGAAGAGTAATCAATATGCCAACCTGTCCATTTTTCTATAGTTGTCTTACACTCAATAGAGGGAGAGTAGTAGAGGGAGAAATATTTACCAAATGACAAGCCTTATCTAAAACTTCTACCCAAAGTCTCTTCTCCAACTTGACATTGCTTAACATACTTCTTGCTTTCTATATGATTTATCAACTCTACCACATCATTTTTTGAGAGGTACCTGATATGGTAAAGTGATGAATTATTCCTTCACTCCTACATAACAATCAAAATCTCCAGATTTATATTCTCCACCATTATTAGATCTTAACACATCACTTTCCTTCCAATTTGTTTCTCTATTATCAGCTTCTATTGTTTAAAGATAGAGAAGATTGCTGATTTTTGCTTCATGGTGTAGACCCATACTCTCCTAGAGTAATCATCAACCAAAGAGATACAAAATATATTGCTGTAGATTTTAAAGCTATAGGTGCAGGCTCCAAACATCAGAATGCACATAGTCTAAAATTCCATTTGTGCAATGAACTCATGTGGAAAAGCTTACTTTCCATTGCATTCCTATTACATAATGTTCACAAGATTTCAACTTACAACTTTTAAGGCCCTTCATAAGTTGTAGCTTGGATAATTCACTTAGACCTCTTTCACTCATATTACCCAAACGCAGGTGCTATAGGTGAGTAAGATCTTTTGGATCATCTTTTTTGGAAATAGTTCTTGCCACTCCTTTGATAATGGTATCTCCAACAAGCTCATAAAGATTTCCTATCTTCTTGCTCATTACAACCCAATGCTTTTTTTGATGCCTTTAGTGTTCCATTTTTTGCTCCCCACTCTAACCATTTGAGTCCAAAGTGCCAAGTGATATAAAATTCTTCCTTAATTCAAGAACATGTATTACATCAACAAGAGTCCTCACAACACCATCAAACATCTTAATGCATATTGTATCAATGATAATAGCTTTACAAGCCATGTTGTTCCCTATTATTAAGGATCCTCCTTAAATGGTTTGTACTCATGAAATCACTCCTTATTTGGATACATATGGTAAGAGCAATCCATTTGACCATAAAGTCATTTTTTCTACAATGCCTTTTTTCCCTTTTGCAACTTGGTTAATGACCAAGTCTCATTCCTTTCTAGGGATAACATCACTTCATTCACTACAAGCTCCTATTGCAATGAGTCCTCCTTTTGCACTACCTTTGAGTAGGACTTAGGTTCACCATTTTCTATCAAGAGTAAGTAATACTCAAGAGTAATTAATACATAGATGGAGTATACCTCTCTCCTAGTTCATGCAATCTAGTAGATCTCCTTAAATCAATTGTTAGTTGTAGGCATGATTGGATCTAGCATGACCTCTTTGATTTCTACCACACTTGTCAAAAACCAAGACCAAGGAGAGAAATAAGAGAATTGGACATCACATTGGGACACTTGAATGTAAGAAAACTCCAAATGCCTAGCATGAGCTTTGGCTCTTGTATTTATAAAGAGCATACAAGGCTCTTGAGAAGCTTCTCAAGAAGCTTCCTTGAGCAACTTTCTTGGAGTGCAAGCCAAGTTAATTGGGAAGCTTCTCAAGAAACTTCTCTCTTGAAACCGCCTACTTAGCACGTAAGCTAAACTGGTTGTAAGCTTCTAGAAGCTTCCTTCTAGAAACTACCTACTTAGGGTGCAAGCTAGGCTAAAGGGAAGCTTCTCAAGAAGCTTCATAGGTACTTCTAGAATATTCTAGGCTAATTTGGCATATTTACTACTTTGTTAGCCTTGACTAACTTTGTTGCTAAACTCTATATTGTTACATATTCTCATGCTGCTAGTTGGTGATGTCCTTATTGCCATTGAAGCTTCAAACTCTAGGATTGCCGTTTGTGCATTTTGAAGATGAGAAAGAAGCTCCCAAGTGGCATCATGAAGGGGATAGCCCATCCAAAGGACCTTGTACTCTGTATGTTGTCAACAACCACGTTGGATGTGGCGATATGCAAGTATATGATCAACTTTGTACTCCTCATAATCATGGATAAGGATGGAAGGAGGAGGAGGAGGAGGAGGAGGTTGGACATAAGAGGAAAAAGAAGATGGATTAGGAAAAAGGGTTTTAATTTGGAAATATGAAAGATAGGGTGGATGCGCAGATGACAAGGTAAGGCAAGGCAAGGCAAGGCAAGTTGATAAGCAATAGGAGCAATGATTTGGGTGACATCAAAGGGTCCTATCCAATTTGGGGTAAGTTTACAAACTTGGGTATCAAGGAGGAGGGGTAGGTTACTAAAGGAGAGCATGACTTTGTCATTGACTTGAAAGGTGAGATCACGACAATGGTGGTCCGGATATTGTTTCTGACAATTTTGAGCAATAAGGAGATGAGACATGGCTTGCAAGAAGGATTAGGATATGGTGGTCAAGAAGGTTGAAGTATGAGGGACATGAGATAGAGGAGGAGAAAGAAAAAAATATTGAACAAGTGATCTTGGCCAAAATTGAGAAAGAAAGGAGAGAATCCAATGCTTACATGTTTGGAGTTATTGTATGCAAACTCCGCAATTGCAAGACATTCATCCAATTGGTGTGGTGAACGTTGATAAAGGTACAAAGCATATCTTCCAAGATATGATTTTTATGTTCAATTTTTCCATCAATTTGAGGATGATAGGCCGTGGACAAAGCAAGCTTGGTGCAGAGTATTTGGAAGAGTACTTGCAAAAACTTTGTAGTGAATCAAGGGTAGGTCGATCGGAGATGAGTATACAAGGTATCCCATGATGCTAGTTGAAGTAGAGTGTGCTAATGTTGGAGCATCCACAATATCAAAGGTTGGTGCCAAGTGGATTTGCTTACCAAGTTTATCCACACCACAATCGTTGTGTGACCTTGCTTTGTCTTGGGCAAGGATGTGATGAGATCCAAGCTCATATATTCCCATCAAGCAAATGGAATGGGAAGTGGTTGAAGGAGTCCAATCAGTTTTTGGTTGCTAGCCTTGTTGTGTTTGCAGCTCTCACATGATCAGATAAATTCTCAAACATCTCATGGCATGTTAGGTCATCACCATTGGCATTAGAGAGTACCCAAGGTCTTGTCTACACCCATATGACCAACAATTGATAAGTCATGGGCTTCTTGGAGACATACAAGTCAGAGATCACCCTTGGCTAGAACATAGATTTGGTCCTCATGGAATAGAAGGCCTTCCTTGAAGGAAAAGGTGTTGTATTCCTTATCACTAGTAGCACAAAACCCTTGTACCATCTAAATGAATAGATCTTATTGTAGAGCTATCCTAAATTTGATTTGGACCTTGGAATCTATTGATATTGTTGTTATCGCTGCCAAGATGAGAGGAAGAGACTTCAAATCAGGGCATTGTGATAGGGCATCAAGGATGACATTGAACCAACCGGGTCTGTACTCAAGTTTCTTATCAAACAACTATAGTTGTTCCTCCCATTGATGATGTTGACTCTTCATGTGTTCCAAAAGTAAAGTCTGCAACAAGGGCTTGTGATCATTTTGCATGACCACTTGTTTCCCCAAGAGATAATGTCTCCATACCTTGGTGGCATATACCATTTCTAGTTGTTTTTGATCTTGAGTAGAGTAATTCCTTTCTATTGTATTTAGTCTACAAGACACAAAGGCAATATGATGTAATCCATCTATGAATTCTTGTTGCAACACGGCTCCAATTGCAAAGTTAGAAGCATCAAAATCAACCACACATGGTAGTTGAGGATCATATAGGTGAAGAATTGGTCTTGAAGCCAACATATGTTTCAACTTTTGGAATGCTTCCTTGTGCTTGTTGGTCCATTGAAAGCTTGAGTTCTTCCCCAAGATATTGGTCAATGATGCGGCCACATGAGTATAATAGTGGATGAACCATTAGTAGAAACTAGCCAATCCATTAAATGACCATACTTCAGCAACATCCTTTGGGGTAGGCCAACTAGTGATAGCCTTGATTTTCTCCATTTCTATCTTGATCCACTCCGGTGAGATCTTGTGATCCAAGAAGGTACACGTCCTTTTGCCAAAAGGTACACTTTGACTTCTTACAATAAAACTTCCATTGTCATAGTTGTCTTAGGACTTCTCAAACATGATTCACATGTTCTGCCTCTATCTTACTGTAGATTAAGATATCATCCAAGAACACTATCACATACCAATCCAACACTCCATCCAACACTCGATGCATCTGATCCATGTATAGGAGCATTAGTGAGCCCAAAAGGCAAAACTCTCCACTCAAAATGTCCATACCTTGTGTGAAAGGTAGTATTTTGCACATCCTCCTTATCATTGGGGATTTGCCAGTACCCGCTACAAAGATCCAACTTGGAGAAGTATCGTGCTCCACTCAATTGGTCAAGCAAGTCATCAATTCAAGGCAAAGAGTATGCATTCTTCATTGTTTGTTTATTGAGCCCACGGTAATCAATATAGAAACAAAGTCCTCCATCCTTCTTTGGAACAAACAGTATGGGTGCTCCCCAAGGAAATATACTATGTTGGAATAATCCTTCTCCGCAAGTGTTGTTCACAATTCCTCCAACTCCTTTGGTGAGAGTTGATAGATTGGTCTACTCATTGGAGTACTCATTGGTGCTAACTCAATCTGAAGAGCATACCACAATCAGAGGATAATACCTTCAGCAAATCATCCAAAAACACATCCACAAATTCTTGAACTATGTGGCCAACCATTGCTTGATGAAGCTCTTGATTCTCCTCGGATTCTCCTTGTGCATTAGGCTTGATCCACATTGCAAAAATAGACTTATCTTCCTTTAAAGCTTGCTCTATAACTACTTCATTGACAAACTTCCCATCTAGGGACTTATCTTTCTTCATGGCTTGCTCTATGGCTACTTTCTTGACAAACTTCCCATCTTGGGACTTCTCGTCCTTCAAAGCTTTCTCTATGGTTGCTTTCCTTACACACTTCCCATCTTGGGATTGACTATCCTTAGGCGTCTTACTCAAAGGTGCAAGATAACCAAATCATAAATTCCTACCTTGGTGTTGTACTTGAATTTATCATTGGGTCCAATCAAATTGAACCTTATGATGTTCAAGCCAAGGTAGTCCTAGAATGACATCATGGTGTAGAGGTGCCACTGTAAACCTCTAATACCAAGGGTTAGCCATATGATCTAGATGTGAAATTCGGTTTGGTAACTTCTAGAATGATGTTATACATGATGGTCAAAATAGATCAGATAGAAGTATCACCAAAAGAGTACTTCTACTAATAAGGCAGAAACCAAAATAGACTTGAGAACCTTAGAACCAATAGCTAGACATATGATTTAAAGGTGAGAATTGGGTTGGTAACATCTGGAAGGATGTTACACATGATGGACTAAACAGATCAGAAAGAGGTATCACCAAAAGGGACTTCTACTAATAGAGTAGGAACCAAAATATGCCTAAAATCTTTGAAGGCAATTTTGGAGGCCTAAACGGATGAATTAGGTCTCAAAAATGTGCAGATTGCCCCCCCCAATGGAAGAAAGGTTGGCCTTGTCTCCCCCCTATTTTGTCTCGTCGAGAGCTTTCCAATGGTACCTTACTCACATGATTCTGAGATTCCTACAGGAAGATTCCCTAAAAGATTCCCTCCGGTCAAACAACCAGATAGGACCTAGACCAGATAGGTCACCCATCCAAGTAAGTAATCCAAGGGTGGAGCTTGCTGACATGTCACCTATCTGTGTCCCTAATCCTATGGTGGAGCTTCCTTGGAGGAGATCCTCTCTGTCTATCTAAAAGATCTCTTTATCTTTGAGTGTGCAATCTCTTTATCTTTGAGTGTGCAATCTGTATTTTCTCTCTTCTCTTGTCCTCGGAGTATTACAAAACCTCATACACTCTAAATACTCCTTCCCAATCTTGAAGGTAACATGATGTGAGATACGGAATGCAAAACCCTTTCTACCATCCGCCATCATCAATCTACTTCCAATTGTTGGCTTGATATGAATACCCAATTCCTTTGCTAATTGCATTGACATGCAATTCTCTAGACTTCAAGAATCAACCAAAACCTACAACCACAATCCGATATCATACCTTGCAAGTGAAGCAAACTTGCATAGGTCGGGCCTTCAATCCCATTGGAACTAATCAAGTTCACAATAGATGGCTCAAAATCTCCTACTAGGATTCCTTGTTTCCTTGATCATTCCGCTCCACAATTTCCATTTGGATAACTCATCAAGATTGCTCATTCTTGAGTTGACACTCTATAATATGATGTCCAATTTGGTGATAATAGAAATATCCACCATTTTGTCATAATCTTTCGCAATCTACTATGCCAAGTGGTCTTCGCTAGATGACATCAATCTCCATTGGTATTGGCTCCTCCACTTGTGTGTAGTGTGTGGGTGGGTTTGGGGAAGGCCAAGATCAAGACCAAGTTGTTACAACCAAGGAATCAAAGTGCTCAGCCAATTGCATGGCCTCCTCTAAGTCTTTGAGCTCATGCATAGTCACTTCTAGTTTGGTGCGGGACTTCAAGCTTCTCACAAAGCAATCTAGAGCTTCTCCATCTAGTATATCCAGAATTTGCATAATGGTGTTCTAGAATTGAGTGATATAGCTTCTTATCAAGCCAATTTGCTTCAGTCCTACCAACTTAACTCGTCTGGCCCATGTGGTGTTTATAGCTTGGAATTGCCCAATTATTGCACTCCTAAATTCTTCCCATGTCAACATTGGCATGAGAAATTGCCACTCAGCTTGTTCCACTTTGAATCGCTACTATAATTTAGCCACTCCATCCAATTGGCTTGAGGCCAATAGAATTTATTTCCATTCATCTTGAAGGTTTGTTGCTTTGAAGTAATGTTCACAATCAAACATGAGATTTTCCACTACACCTTGAAGGTTTTTGCCTTCAAATACCTTAGGCTTAAAAAATTGGATTTTCTCTTCTCGTTCTTGAGCTGGTGCTCTTTCTACCTGCTCTTGTCTATGACGGTCTCGTTCATCCAACAATCAAGTAAGGTGCTTGATTTGTTGCTGCATAGCAAGGATAACTTCAAGTATTGCCACCATGGCTTCTACTCTATCACACTATCCTCAATTTATCTAATTATTAATACATAGATACAACAAGTCCACCGTTCTCTATAAGTTACAATTAGAAGCACCAAGGGTTCCTCAAACAAAGTGATCATATGCAAAAAATCCTATCTAAAGCATGAGGTGATGAAATAATATGAAAAGATGCTTGGGTAGTACCAGGACACAAATTTGGTAGATTTGGTGGTCTAGGTAGATTTGGTGGTCCATAAATTCCATCCATCCCATTCTTGCTCTGATACCAATGTAAAAGACCAAGACCAAGAAGAGAAATAAGAGAATGGAATATCACATTGGGACACTTGAATGTGAGAAAACTCCAAATGCCTAGCATGAACTTTGGCTCTTGTATTTATAAGGAGCATACAAGGCTCTTGAAAATCTTCTCAAGAAGCTTCCTTGAGCCACTGTCTTGGAGTGCAAGCCAAGTTAACCATGAAGCTTCTCAAGAAGCTTCCTTCTTGAAGCTGCCTACTTGGCATGCAAGTTAAGCTGGTTGGAAGCTTCTAGAAACTACCTACTAGGGGTGCAAGCTAGGCTAGTGAGAAGCTTCTTAGGTACTTTTAAAATATTCTAGGCTAATTTGGCCTATTTACTACTTTGTTAGCCTTGACTAAATTCATTGCTAAACTCCGTAATGTTATAACACTCTTATTTCCTACAATATTATTATCTAAGATATCTTCCAACACTATTTCTTGATGTTTTGCTTGTTCTTTTGTAATCTTGGAACCTGATCCAAAGTTATATTTGTACATAACATTCTCATGGATATGATATCTCTTCTTCTCAATACTTTCTATCATCTTCCTCACAAAGACATATGATCTATATCCAATGAAGAAACACTTTCTTGATTTTGAATCAAGCTTGTCCTGATCACAATCTTGAATCCTTGCATATGAGACACAATCAAAGTGCAATAGATTCACATTCTTTCTTGACTTTTTCTCCTCAAGGGTCTTGAATCCCAAGAGAATTGAGGATTCTTTATTTATGAGGTATTCCATTGTGCAAACTGCATCTACCCAAAAGATCTTTGGCAACCTTGCTTGTAGTCTCATGCGTTTGGCTCTCTCATTGAGAGTTCTATTCAAGCATTTGGCCACACCATTTTTTTGTGGTGTCTCATAGACAATTTTAATCATTTTGATCCCATTCTCTACATAATACTCTTTGAACTCATTTCTATTATACTCTCCACTATTATCAGATTTCAAGCCCTTGATCTTCAAACCTGACGGGTATTCAACCTCAGATTTCCATTGCTTGAAATCATTGAACACATCTGATTTATTTTTCAGAAAATAAACCCATACCTTCTTGGTAGCATCATCTATGAAGGTGACATAGTAGCAAAATCTTCAAAGAGACTCAACTTAAGTTGGCCCACACTCATATATGTATTAATTCTAGCTTTCCCGCCCTTGGTACTCTTAGTGAAAGTAACCAGCTTTTGGTTCCCAACTTGGTTCTCAACAGCCAAGTTGAAAAGTCTTCTACTCCAAGATCCTACCATTGACAACTAATTCCTTCATACCCTTCTCACTCATGTGACCAAGTCTTTGGTGACATAAGATCAAAGGATAGATTATATCTCCATTGTCATTAGATGGTTTGAGTTTCTTGTAGCATACAAGGGTCCAACCTTCTATCCTTGTGCCAAAATCAGGTTTCCCTGGTAACCTTCCATTGCACACTTTCAAAGGATGTTTGATATCATTCTTCATCCAATTAACCTATGGAAATCAAATTCCTCTTCAGTCCAAGGACATCTTTGACATCTGTCAATGCACATATTGACCCTTGAGAGATCTTCAAGTTCACATTGCCTTTTCTTTTGATAAATAGGGATTTGTTGTCAATGAGGTGAACCTTTCAAAGGTTCTTGCAACAATATTTTACATTGATTCTTTAAATGGGGTAGAGTGAATGATGCACAAAAACCTATCACCTAAGATTCCATGTGACACTCCACATAGCAAACAAGTGCATCTTCTTGTTTTGTTGCTATGTTTATTGAGTTCTCATCCTTCTTTGGACTTTTATACTGATTTATGAAGTGACCATGCTTATTGCAATTCAAGCACACAATTTTTTTGCGTACTCCTTTGTAGCCTATTGACTCACTTCTCTTCCTTTATTTTGATCTATCATTTCTTTGAATTTGACCTCATTGAGGTCTTCTACCTTTGCTCCCAATACACAACACCACACTTGATGACTATCGAGAATTAAGTCTACATATGTTTTCACTAAGAGTCAAGTCTTGTATACTCTCAAACTTGAGATCACTTGATCTTGAGTACCTACTCACTACTTTGATTATTGCTCCCTAACTATACGGGAATGAAATAGTAATATCAATGCTTGAACTTCATTATCAAAGTTAATCTTCACAAATTCCTTGAAATGATTGAGTTGAAATCATTCAAGTGACCTTGAATTGATGTACCTTCTTTCATCCTTGTGTTGACTAATTGGTGAGTCAAGAATACCTTGTACAAATCTGAAGGTGTTTCATGCATATTGGATAATGCCTTAATCAGTTTATGAGTGGTCTTCTTGTGGATAATGTTGCACACAACATTTCCTACCATTGTCAATTTGACCACACCCAAGGCTTATTGATCAAGAAGCTTCCACTTAGCTTCTTCCATCTTGTTTGGCTTTACTACCTCAAGAGGTAGCTGCAACTTATTTTGATATAGGTAGTCCTAATCTGCATCTTCCAAAATCCCAAATCCTTGGAATTGAACTTGTCAATTTTGATTTTTCCATCTTTGTTGTTGTTCTGCTCTCTTAGTGAGAATCAATGCTTTGATAGCACTTGTTGGGAGAAAGAGAGTGTGCAATTGGAATTTTTGTGACAACCTGGCAAATATCACTTTTGCAGTAATCGGGTAAGTAAAGTTTGTTCCCGCAAAGATACGAGTCAGAAATGTCCAAATACGAAGCAAAGTAACAATTTCAGTTCTTCTTGAGTTCTTCTTTAGTCTCTCAGGTAGAAACCACACCCAGAAGAGAGTAACAAGCACTGACTCGCAGTCTTGTCACAAATTTCACACTCCTTAATCACAACTCCTTCAATTCTTTCCAAACAATCTTGATTGTGATGATTTAGGCTCTCCCAAAAACGGTACTTCACTACAAAACAACTTCACCTCAGAATTGTGTTCCACCCTTTCACTGAAGGCACAACTTCCTCAATCAAAATTGCTTCACATCAACCTCGCACTGCACTCACAAATGCAGAATACTACCAACACTACAATTCCTCTCAGATCTGTCAAGGCATTGCTTCGATTTCACTTCACTCAGGATCAAACATACAGAATAAAGATCAAGGCTATGGAATCCAACATCCAACAAGCACACTGACTTGCACTTCAAATTTCTCCAAACACTCACAAACACAAACGCAAAGTTGATACTCAAAATCAAGCTCAAGCGACGAGCACTGCTTCACATCACTTTTTTTTTTATCTATTCTCAAAAATTATGAGCACTGAACAAAATTTCTCTGCAAATGCCACTCTTAAATAGTGAAGCAATTGACAGTTCTAATAACTATACCGTTCTACAACAACTTTTCTAACCTGCAGATCCGAAATGAGAATGCACCTCTTCATATCTGCCTCTTCATATCTCAAAAACTGTTACTAATCCGATCCAATGTCTACTTCGTCATCGGCTTTCAAACCCAAACCCAAAGTAAATTTACTTCCTACTACTCTGTCCTTGGGTTTCATATCTTCTACTTCTTCTATCAGATCCAACAATTCTCTTTCCTGATCTGAAATTCCACAAGTGGGTAGCCTTTCTAAACCTTCATCTCTTGACCCACTCTTCTCTAATGTCTCCATTGGTAACTCCAAAGACATTTGCACTCCTATGTTATCTACTTTGGGTTTGGCTCTAACATCTTTCCAAAGTTTTTCTATCTCCAATTTCACTAAGTCTAATCTAATCGAAATATTGTCATCTACCTCTAAGATTTTCCTATCTACACAAGTCCAGAGACTTATCAGCAGCACGTTCGAGTTGGTATCTTTTGCTTGTCTTCACCTTGTCGCCTGCACCAATAACTTCAACTCGTGCAGTCTCGTTTCTTCAATTCGAACACTGGCCTCTGTACTCAACATTGCGTTCATTCTGAGGACTATCTCCTTCAACGGCTCCAATCACATCTTCCTCTCTTGCTCTCAATCTGCAAGCCAGTCCTCCCTGTACATGGCCAACTCTGCTTCGAACTCGGCTTTCACCATTTCCTTCTCCTTCTCCTTCTGTACAACCTTCTCTTCCTGATTACGAAGTAACTCTCGTAATCTCTCTTCTTCCTTATATTGTGTTGCTAACTCTCTTTGCCAGAGTTGCTTCTTCTCCTCGACACTCTCTATCACCCTATTGAGCTCTTGATCCTTCGCTGCTACTCTTGCCATAGCATGGATAAGTTCTACTCTTGAATCAGCAAACTACTGCTTCAAAATCTCATACTCTGCTACTTGCCTTTCCCTTGCTATGTTGCTCTTCTTAACAAGCTCTTCTCGATATCTCATTTCTCTCTTCAGGTCTTCAATTACCTGAGTCCTCACTACTGCCTCCGCTTGCATTACTTCACTTTCCTCCTCTCCTCGGGTTATGACTTTCTTCAACTCTGAGTTCTCTTCTTCTAATCTTGATAACACCCGCAAGACAGTCTTCACCTTTGGACAAGTTGACTGCATCTCCTTCTTCTTGTGCTCTAACTTCACCAGCAATGGACACACGACCTCCCGCAAATACTTGACCCCATCGCTTGCTACTACTTCCTCTTGCGTAGCAACTTCCCTTCGTACTTCGTGTTCATCCGATACTCACCTTCTTCTCTATAGTCTTTGTATTGGAATGGACGCCTCGCTTCCCGAGCTTTCATTTGCTTCTTCTTTCACGTTACTTGGACCTGCATCGTACTTCGCCTTACATCTCGAACGGACTCCCCTCTAAACTGCAATCTTCTTCTCTTCGGCCTCGGGTACCTCATCTTCCAACTTTGTGTTGTCCTCGGCCTCGGTCTTTGCCTGCACTTCTTCCTCCTCTTCAGCAGCTGGCCCCAATGTCATTTCTCCTCCTTCATCGCTGTCGCTACTCGTATCTCCACTCTGTAGCGTTAGCTGGGGCTCCTCCTCGTGTTCCGAGTCTTTGGTCTTGCGCTCGGTGTCACCTTCCGAGTCTTCATCTTCATCTTCCGACTCAATCACCACCATGCCTCGCCTCGGGTTTCCTCTTCTTGTCTTCCAAGGTTTCGTCTTGTCTTTGGCTTTGCCCCGCCAACTTTGCTTCTTTGATTTTGGAGTACTCACTTCTATCTCCACATTCTTCCCCATCTTCTTGTAGTACTTGTCGGTGCTTCTAATTTGTAGGATGTAATGCTGCTCCTCTTTTATGTCGACTTCCTTTCTCAAATCAGGATGGAAATGCGATATCATCCTACTGTGCTCTACCAAGTTCAGCAAATTCAACCTGAGGTAGAAATGAGCTGCAAATGGCACGATGTAGTGTGGAGGCAATTTATTCTGTAGATTCCACACCATTTGTCGCATTCTCCCATGGAAACACCTTGCCCAATTAATTAGTTCTCCTACAAACAACTTGTGAAAGAACACCGCTTGGTGTTTCATCACATAGGTTGTTCTCTCCGGCTTCAGGATTGCCATCAAAGCACTCACAATTCCTCTCTTGACAAGGTCTTTGTAACTCTCCACTTTGTACCCATTCTTTTTCCACTTTGACAAGAATGCATCCCTCACTTCTTGGGTTTCCTTGGCTATCTCTCCCTTCTCCAAGAATGTGGCACCCTGCTCCGTGCCTGCTTCCTTCCCGAGTACTAACTTCCAATCCGACTCTCTCCAACGAGCCGGATTTCCTCTCTTCCGTTCTTCCTTGGGTCCATCAAGACACTTACTCTCAATGATCTCTATCATGAAACCTGGAAAACTCACGTTCTAGTTCCATGCCAAGAAGGTGATCCGAAGTCGGCTGAAGACTTTGATCCTCGTGAATACATCTAACCTCCGAATCGCATGATTTCTCACTATGAATTTGGAGTTCTTCTTTCCTCCTCCCATCTCTCCTACTTTCTCATTGTTTCTCGGTTTCACTCTTGCGACTTCTCCCTTACACACTAGCGCGTTTCCAACTCTATTTCCCTTCCCACAATCACCTACAAGACGACTTCTCAATGGCAAAGGAAAATTACTTGACATTGCATCGTTGCAAGTTTGATTTTTATAGAGTTGCGCTTTCTTTGTCTTTCTTCACTTCGAGTTTCTACCAAGAAATCACACCTCCTGCATGCACCTGTCACTATCAATCATACTTTGCATGTATGGGCTGCCGGTTTTTGAACGGTCCCTTCTTGAATTTCTCGCCCTGACAAAAGGTTGTTAGACAGACTTCGCCTCGGGTTGAGCTCCCCCCAATACAAAGACTCCTTACTTCGGGTTGTATGCTGACAGGGCATTTCCGAGTACTTCGCCTTATGAACCGAAGTCACTTTACTTTGGGTTTCATCCCAAAGACTCTTTTCTTCGCCTTCTTCGGCCATACACGTGCAATCCGACTTCTCTATACACTCCATCTTCTTTATTTTGAAAAAAACAAAAAATGTGGGCACCAGAATTTTAGAGAGCAATGTGACTCCAAATCTGGCTATATGATGGAGCAAAAAGCATTCATCAATCTGGTCAAGAAAAACAAGCATAGAAACTATGCCAAAATTTATGTGGTTTGGCCAACACTTTGCCTACATCCACAATTGCACAAGATTTTTATTTACTCTTGAACTATTGATCAAGAATTGTCAAACAAGGACTATTGAAGTCATATTGATTACTAACACTTACACTATATATACACTTGCACTTGGAAACCCTTATCTAGTTCTAGAACATGTGATACAAATTGATCTCATATCTAAAGCCTAGATTGTCTTGTACTAGTTGATAAACATCACCTTACTCAATTCCACAAGTGTGAGCCATGCTTTTAGTCCTCCCACAAGGTACATTTCTGCAATCCCAAGGCCTTCCCCATAGATCTGACAGCCATCCCGTAGGTCCTATGCTTGTAAGTCCCGTAGTTGGCTCGTAGTAGAATCACATATCTCTTGTAGTACACATTCTTTTCTAGAGCTTTATTTCCTACGATCTTGGTATCTTTGGAAAGCCCTTGAGAAGATGTTTCAAATGAAATAAGGCACACCTCATTTGCATCTATATTCATAGAGATATGGGCCACAACATGAACTATTCTTTTGTTCACTCATAAATACAATCCTAGGATGTGAGGATTTGTCATGTATTGACTCTTCAACATTCCCATAGTGCATTCCAATCATTAATATAACTCCACACTTACAATAAGAGATTCAAATCTCTAAATCATTTATATGGTGTCTTTTAGTTACTCCAATTTCATAATGATTACCTCTTACTTTGCATATAGTTTCTACCTATGTATAAAATGATTTAGTACATCTTCTTCATGAATCATTTGGATTTTCAGATTATTGAGATTGTTAAAAGAATTATATAACACTTTACCAACCTAAATTTTTAAGTATGCAAGACCACATGTGATGCTCATTGATAACTTGAAATTGGGATGACTTAAACTCCCATCAAGAATCAATTAGGGCTATAAAACCATGTTGTACTTGCTACACTTTATTCCTCTAGCAAGATCTTGCATAATTTCTAGTTTATTTATAGCTTGTATGATTCATTGATATTAACTTCTTATTTGGATTTGGTATGGAAATATTGATCATAATCAAACAAAAAGTATCCGATTTGCTTCTGATTATCTTTATATTAAGTGATAAACATCTTGTAAAGTGGTGAAATTGATTTTGATCATAACTAAAAAAAAGATATTAAATATGATTGTAATGAACTTTAGATTGAATGAATTTACATGAAAAATGCATAAAACTTTCTTCTTCTTTAAATACTCTACTCTGACATGTTGTTTTGAGCATTAAACATAGAGTTACAATTGAGTGAGGTGGTCAATTTTGAATTACAATGCTTAGATCATAAAACCATTCATTATGTGTTAATTTTTCTCTGTCAAAATAAAGAAAAATATAATCTTCAAGTCAAAATATGGGTCTTCCTCTCCAATGCATCAATTTGAGTGTGCAAATCCTTTGCCTTCATTTGTTGGGAGGTCTCATTGGCCATGCATTCCAACTGACTATGTAGTTGAGTGATTGTATGACCAATAGTGGTGAGTATCCTAGATTTTTTGTTCTCTAGTTTGGTTTATTTGGCACTCAATTCATCGGTAATCTCATGACAGATCTGCTTGTCTTGCTTCAACACCTTTGCTTGTTGTTGTTTGAGGTTGGTATATAGGTTTTAGATGCAAAGGTTAGTCAATTTCTTCAAGTTGTCATATTGTGTCTCCACTACCTTTGCCTCCACTTGGGCTATCTCTAGCTTGCTTTGTAGTGCTATGAGTTTTTCCCAATTTTGTATCTCTTCCTCATGTTAAGTTCTTTGGTGGAAGATCTACATGCTATAATTATCAACCTCCTTCTTTAAGACATGGATAAGCTTGTCATACTCCTTATGCTGTTTTATTTCTTTTCTTTGGAACTCCTCCAAGCGCTTCTTTTTTTCCTTGTCCTTCTTAGTTGTCTTGGTTTGGACCAAGTGATATAAGTGGTGGATGATGGCAGTTGGTTCCTTGATCTTTGGATCCAACTTTTGGTATATTGGTAGAGCTTGTCCAATGCTTCCATCATTGGTGTCATGGTATGAACGGTGTAGGCCACCATAAGCCAAGGTAGAGAATTTCCATCCTTGCTTAGTTGTTGTCATAAGGCCTTCTTTGGTTTTGGCATAGGATTCTTATCATGACCCAAATGGTTACATCCTTTGCTTTTGTGAGCTTATTCCTTGTTCCTGTTTACCTTGTTATTATTTGTTGGAGGTGTGGTATGGATGATGATCATCCTCATTTTCTTGTCCTTCATGTACAGGGCATAATGGGGCTTATCTGTCAAGTTTTGTTGGACATTGGTAAGATGTCCCCACTTCATTATTGTTTGTGCCCTTGGTGACATCTACCACCGGGAGGATTCATTTCATCCTCTATTTTATCTTGTAGTGTGAAGCTTCTCCCAAAGTGAAGAGTGGAGCTACAGTTGTGGGATGGATTACACAATTGTCTTCTTCCACTTGCCTATTGTATGCATTTTTTTTGTTAGGCAAGGGTGACGATTGCCTTGTCATTTGGACCTACTTTTTTTTCATCCACTAAGGGAGATGAGATTTGTATGAAGGACTCCTCACTCCCCAAATTTGTACTCTAAGAAATCCTGAAATTACTTTGTTTACCATCTCTTGTCCTTGTGACAAACATCCCTCACAAGTCAACTTGTATGATGCGGTTTTACTTGTACTATCCTTCAACAAAGATTCTAACTCATAAGGTTGTTTTAATTTCTTAGAAGCCTAAATTTTTGCATGGGCCACATGGGTCTTTTTTCAAATCATAATGAAGCTGTATATCTTTACCACTTTCACAAACTTCTAGTTTGGGCATATTATTTGTCCATATTGTGGTATTTGGTGATCTCCTTTAGCAAGTTAGGGTCTTTGCTGAAGTAAGATGGATGATATAAGTTGGGGCGAGAACTTCTCCTTTTTTTGTCAATAGGTTCATACTAATGTAGAAGTGTACAATGAAGGAGGCCACAATGATGATTTAACCTTCCATCATGTCCTCCAAGAGCTTGATAACTTGCTCATAAAATATCATGGCCCAACTAACTGGCTTTTGCTCATGTATGAGCTAGAAGAAGATCACCTAGTTCTAGTTGATGTAGTTTGTTTGAATGAAAAAATCATATTATAGTTTTGGTGATTTTGCGATAAGTGGGGTCCTTCATATCTTGCATTTTACACACGTTCATGGATTTTTCCCAACAAACAAGTCATTTATTCTCTACTTCAATCATTAGCTAGGTTGATCATGTGGGGTATCAATATAATTTCCTCAAATGGGAAGCAACTCGTACCTAACACTTGCTACATATGATCCTCTGTCCATATTGTGGGACATCATCATAAGGACTTCCCACTCAAATTCTTGGTGTTGTTGCAAATTTCTTGCAACATGGCTCTGTCCATGAGACCCCAATCCCATAGCCAGAAATCTATTATCCTCTTCTTGATAATGTCAGTTTGGTAGGATAGGGTTTAGGGTCCCTAACCCTCTCCATTCAAAAATCTCCAAAGGTTTGCTCAAGATTTCTACCACCTTGCACCTCTTTACATTGATTCCCCTCTTGGGAGTTTGTCTTGTCATGATTGAATATTTGATTTTGTGCAACAATGCAATTCCTACTCTATTTTACAATTTTGTGTTTTATGCTCCCAAAAGTGTTGACAAAATTTGATAGTCCATATTGGAAATTGTTTGAATGACATCATAAGATATGGCGGTTGTGGAGAGAGTGATGCACAAAGAGGAAAAGTGAAAATTCAAATTGAAAAGTAAAAATGAAAAAAGATTAAGCTTGTGGGGTGGAATTAGCTGTTTTGTAGCCCCAATGGAGTGAGGTCCATCCTTCTTTGATTGTAGTGGTTGGTAAAGGGTTGTGATTTTCCATTGCAAGCATGAAACTGGGCGTGAAAATGGTCACCAATGGTTCTTTGGTGGTGCATGCATCTTTTTGCATGATCTTGAAATAGTGGTAGAAATTGGCAGAGTTTTGTATTTGTTTGAAAGTCATCACAATCTTCATCATCCCATACAATCTCATGAAGTTGGTGCTTCCTTGTGATAGAGTGGTGTTTTTCTGTTGGGAAGCCTCTTTGTAAGCCCTATGAAATAGAAACAAAATGGATCTAACTACAAAATCCCATTCTTGTTAGGTGGCCATGGGGAGTCTATTGTTTTAGGCACACTATATCTCCATTGTGCGGAGGTATGACTACCTATAAATCTGTACTTCCTACGAATGGCACTTCTAAATGTTTGGTTTGGACTATATACATGAAGAAAACCAACAAAAAGAAACAAAAACCGGGGCGCATAACAAAGTGAGTCGTGAAACATACATCACTCCTTTTGCTATACATTACTACATGCAGACCAATTTGCTCATGAAGGAGGAGAGAAAGAGATTTCCCACAAATTTCCATCTTGTAGGTTATTTTGAATCACAACTTGAAGGACCTACCCAAATTGCCAAGTATTAGTTGGCCCATGCTAAGTTTGCAGAGACAAGCCAACTTGTGTGCATATAGATGAAGAACTTGCCTTGCCAAAGGCTCCAAAGAGGAAGAATACCACACCAAAGAAGAAGCCACTTCCTCTTACAAAGAATTCAAAGGCAAGTGCACAGATTGTTGAAGTGTTCTCCTTAGAAGATGAGGCAAGGACACTTAAGTAGACAAAGATGATGAGAAGAGGAGCAAGGGTCCTTCACTCTACAAGGATTGACCTCCACTTTAGGAGACAAAGATAAGGGAGGAGAAACTTGGGAAGATGTCTATTCCATTCTTCATGTGCGGGACCAAGATATGGATGAGTGCCTTATAGATGAAGAAGAGTGCATGATGGAAGAAGTGGGAATGCTAGAGTAGGTACAATTGAGTTTGGATGTGCAAGAAGAAGAAGCCACAATGGAGATTTAAGATTAGACTGAGTGCTTAAAGGACAAAGAACTTTGGTCAAGAAGAGAGAAGGAGGCTGAGGACCACATAGAAGAAGACAATTGCATCACAAAAAATGCCAAAGAATAGGAGGAAGTTGACATTGTGACTGATCTTCCAAAGGCAGCACCCAAAATGTAGATTGAAGTACATGAAGTACCAACAAGTTCCAAATCAGTGCAAGTGCAAAAAGGATCAAGCTTCATCATTCATTTGGTTGGGACTACATTGCAATTAATGGAGGTGTTGTTGCTCCAACACCAAGCCAAGTGCCATGATGTGGTAGACTACATCACTTTGATCAAAGCTATGCATAAGCAGGTCTACACTTGGAAAGCCAAAGATGACCTGGTGAAAGATGAAGCAACAAAGGCCAAAGACCTATACAAGGTAGAGGCTTCAAAGGTAAGTGCCTTGCTGTAAGAGAGCCAAGAGCTCAAGAGGAGAAATGCCATAGAAGAGAATGAATGAGATCATCAAGCAACAAAGACCCAAAGGTTTGAAGGGGATTGATTGGAAGGCATTTTGCCTCAAGTTTGACCAATTTAAGAAGGAAGCCAAAGATTGACTTCACAACAAGTGCCAAGAGTTGGAGAGCACTCAAAGTGCTCTAAAGGAGAAATGTGCCTAAGTTGTGACTCTAAAAATCCAGAAATAGGAGTACAAAAAGGAGGTATCAATGCAAGTGGAACATCTCACCAAGGAAGTGGACAAAGAGAGAGTCAAGCATGCAAAAAGTCTCTAAGTGTTGGAAGACCAAAAGGCTGAATGGAGTAGTCAATCAAAGCAAATAGAAGAGGACCAGCTGAAAGCACTGCACCAATTGGAGGAGACCCAAAGCCTTATTCATGGAGATGCTAAAAGAAGAAGAAGTAATGCACATCTTGTGAACCAAACGCTATGAATTGAAGATGCGGGTCCATGTTATACTCTGAGGACAAGAGAACTCTCCAAGAGAGATAGAAGAGAGAAAACACCAGTTTCACACTCAATACCCCGATGCCCCAAAGGAGCACCTTCTCTTTATTATATAGCAAAGAGGATCCCCTCAAAGGAAGCTCCACTCTTGTATTAGATACATGGATTGATGACCTATTAGAAAACTCCATCCTTGGATTAGTTGTTTGGATGGGTGACATGTCAATCCTTGTTTTATCTAGTTGGTTAAACTAGTTGACCAAAAGGAATATTTAGGGAATCTTCTTGTAAGGAGCTCAGAATTGCATGGGTGAGGTACCATTGGAAAGCTCTTGATGAGAAAAATCATAGGGGGGAGAAGGCAAGCCTTTTATTCTTAAGGGAAAAGAATCGTTCCATTTTTAAGGCCTAATTCATCCTATTAGGCCTCCCAAAATTGGCTCTAAAGTTTTTAAGTTATTTTCAACTTTTGCCCTACTAGTATAAGTACTCTTTTGGTGACATCTCTATCTGATCTTCCTAGCCCATTGTATACAACATCCTTTTAGATGTTACCAAGCCAATTTTCACCTCCAGATAATATTTCTAGTTACTTGTATTATAGTCCATTGCTTATAGAACTAGGCTTATGAAGAGGAACAAATGAATAGCTTGTACTTGCACTTGAAAGAGAACTCAGACAAGATATTCAATGAAGTATGCCAAACCTTTTTTTTGGGAGAAATCTAGGTATCAAGCACATGTAGACCAACTTATTACATATCTAAGAGGTGAACGAAGTCCTTCACTCCCAATAGTTCTAGCCCAAGGCACTTCTCAAAGGGGAAGTCCTTTGGTAAGGCAGACAGTCTTTGGAAAAGATTAGATACTCAAAGTTGTACAATAGTCAAGCATTCTAAGTAAGCCATTATCATATGCATTTAGTGTTGTGTATATATATTTCAAAAGAGTTCCCTTGGAGTTATGTGGCACTTAGAATTGTATAGGTTGCGGATGAGTGCCCTCTGAATGGTGCCGCACTTGAGATTGCACATAGTTTTGGAAGAGTGCCCTTAGATTTGTATAGGCACTCAAGGTTGTACACTAAAGATAGAATAGGCAGGGAAGCTCTAAGATCTCCACCAACATGTATAGAAGCATAATCATTCTATAGATGATTAGGATAAGATAGGATTAGGATATTAAAAAGCAGTGATGGACAATTTAGATTAGGATGTTTTAGAATTCACTTGGGATTCTGATCTCTTTTGCCCAATGCCAAATTAGTGTATAAGGCCAAGTGCCACTGGCACTCATGTTCATTCCTTTGTGTAATGTAGACTTCATTTACCAATAGATCGTACTTCTTAGCAAGTTCTATGTCCCTCATTTTGTTAGTTGTTCAATGTCTTGGCAAGAGTAAAGGTTAGGAATTTCATAGTAGGTCTTCAATGCTTACTACCAAGTAGCTACTTGCTTTGATCAGGATGTGCATTGAATGATTTGAAGGAGTGAACTTGTGCAATGAGTGGATTAGGAAGCTCATCGGACTAGCAATACCATGGAATCAAAAAACTTTGACAAGGAACAACATGAAGCTCAGTCCTACAAGTTGTGCTTTTTGGGAAGGGTAGAACACATTTATGGCACTTTGTCTTTAGAGTGGAGTAGCACTCTGAGTTGAATGATCCATTACCTTCAAGAGCAATCCTAGCTAGATCATAGAGTGAAAGTGATTTTATGATTTTGTTTTTGTTGTAGTGCACCATAGAAGGTGACACTACCATCTTCTAGGAGTGGTTCCTACCCAAGAGGTAAATAGGAAACAATAAATGAATTAACATTTGGTGACAAGTGTGTGTGTTTGCCTCATTCTTAGGCATTAGTGACAAGTATCCTTGTGAGAACAAACTATTCTGATTGATTATACTATATGTATGTCAACACTAAGCTCTCACAAGTAGACTATTCCAACCACTTCCCATTCCATCTGCCCAATGAAAACATGTCAGACTAGACCTCATTACATCCTTGCCAAAGATAGATCCTTGCCATACAACAATTGTGGTATTCACCGAGCCGCGCAACAAGTCAATAAAAAATTTATATTTTTCTTATCCCCATTTGAGAGCTCAAACCCTTAAATCATAAAGTGCTCCCCCTTTGGTCAAGTGCTGTTGGGATCACTGTTCATGAAATCCGCCATAGTTTGGACTCCTGGTGTCCCTAAGGTTCTATGAGAAGTGCCATGATCCCCACCCGGAGTTTTTCAATAAGTTTAGCAAGTAGATTTAACTAGCACCTATTTCGGACAAAATGGATGTTCCAAGATTGGTCTAGATTTTCTTCAATATGGTCTTCAAACACTGTGGGATACCAAGGGTTCTCATCTATTTTTATGATCCTTGGTTCATTGGTAAATTTTGGCAAATGCTTTTCAAACTCCTTTGTACCAAGCTTACCTTTTTTTATAGATTATTGTCCTCAAAATAATGGGAAAATAAACATGCAAATTGCACTTTGGAAGATTTCTTACATGCATTTGTCAATGTTCATCACAATTAATGGGATACTTGTCTTGCAGCTGCCAAGTTTACCTACAATAATTCCAAGCATACAAGTACAATCTTCTTTCCATTCTTCCTTAATTATGAGCAACATCCAATCATTCCAAGATCTCTTCTTACTCCACCACCATCTCATGTTACTTATACTACCACCTTCTTGTCCAAGCTATATGCTTTCTTACATCAAGCAAAGCCTCATCTTCTTATTGCTCAAAATTGGCAAAAGTAATATCTTGCTAGTTTCTATCATGATATTACTTTTCAAAGTGACGAATCATGATCTTAATTTATTGGTGATAAGGTCATGCTTTCCTTTATTAAAATTCCTCTCCCACTTGAAACCCAAGTTTGTAAAATTTCTCCCAATTAGGTAGGTCCCTTTGATATTATTCAGATCATTTTTCTTGTCATCTACAAACTTGCACTTCCTAGTCACATGAAAATCCATCATATCTTCCATGTTTCCAAGTTAAAACACTTTTTTTTGAACCCTCTTTCTTTCTTAATTGCCTCCAAACTCCTCTTCCTCCTCCAATCCCTATTAACAATCATGAAGAATACAAAGTTGACAATGTACTTGCACGCCATGACACCCAATGTGGCCACAAACAACACATTGAATAAAAGATCTTTTGGAATGTGTATCCTCTTCATGATGCCAGAAAGAGTCTCTTTCTCATCTCCAAAATGCACAAGAATCTATATGAGAGTTCAAAGATTCCATGGGAACAAAGATATCACCCACTAGTAATATTGAATATGTGATATTATGGAGTTAGTAGAAGCTAAATATAGCTTTAAGGTTGTATAACTAGGAAAATTTACAAATGTTTTAGAAGTATCTAGGAAGCTTTTTGGTGAGAAACTTCTAGGAAATTTCCAGGGGTTGAGTAATTTGTATGCCAAGTGGACGGTCAGCTTAGTTTCTATGCTAAGTAAATGACTAGCTTAACTTAGATGCCAAGTAAATACCTAGCTTAGCTTGCACTCCAAGTAAGGTAACTTCTAGAAGGAAGTTTCCTTGGAAGCTTCTTGAGAGCCTTGCACCCAATTTTCTTATAAATACCAAAGCCAAGCTTAGGCTAGGCATTTGGAGTTTCACTCACTTGAAAGTTCCAATATGATCTTCCACCTTTATCTTCCATTTAGAAAAATTTAAATATATTTAATAGGTCATAAAATTAGCATATAGTTAGAAATTTTAAGAATATTCTAGAAGTGTCCAAGAAGCTTCTAGGAATTTTCCAAAAGTTGAGTAATTTGTATGCCAAGTTGATAGCTAGCTTAGCTTGTACACCAAGTAAAAAACTAGTTTAGCTTGTACACCAAGTAAATAGCTAGCTTAGCTTGCATGCCAAGTAAAAGGCTAGTTTAGATTGTATCCCATAAAAGTAGCTTCTAGAAAGAACCTTGTTGGAAGCTTCTTGGGAGCTTTGTACCCAAGTTGCTTATAAATACCCAAGCTCAAGCTAGGCATTTGGAGTTTCACTCACTTGAGAATTCCAATGTGAATACCAAAACCAAAGCTCGAACTAAGCATTGGAGTTTCTCTCACCTGAGAGTTCCAATGTTATCTTGCACTCTCTTGATATTCCATTCTCCTATGTCTCTCCTTGGTCTTGTACAACCAAGAACTTTCTTGCAAGTAATCTAAAGAGCAAATAACAAAGAAGTGAAGAGCAAACTTAGATTCTTTGGTAAGCCTTCTTTGGTGAGTGAAAAAATGGTAAGAATAAAAGCAAGAGAAATGAGAAGGACCAACTTGTGATCCTTTGCTACCCAATTGTGGATAAGTGAGACATGCATATAAAGTGTGAACTATTGCAATTGTTGCATCTGATATTTGTATTGTGGAATTAGGACTTGAGTTCCCATGTAGTCACTCAAGAGATTAGGAGCAAGCAAGCAAAGGAGTCAAGAGATCTTTCACATAATTCAAAGGTGTAGTCTAAAGAACATTGGAGGATGTTACTCAAGATAGATGCAAGCATCTCCCAAGGGCTCACCTTCAATACCAAGTTTTGAGATATAGGCAAAGTGATGAAAACAAAGATCATGGAATCCTTTAACAAGGAGAGGTCCACAAGCAACAATTTGAGAGTGCAGATTATAAGGATCCTACATGATGAACAGTTTTATTTTCCCTAATGATATACAACATACTTAACAATCAAAAAAACAATCTTCTTTAAGCATGTATATTTGGGAATGATTGTCAAATGTGCACAAATCTTTTACTGGTAGGCTTGTGAAATCTTCAAGGAGCTTTAAGAAGACAAAGAAGCAACTTACTTGACCCCATTTGCCATCCATTTCTAGGGGTTCAACCTACTCAACAACAAAGAGCAAAAGTGATTTCCAACCACTTCAGGACTCTGAGTACTTTGCCACCCAACCAAAGGAAAGGGTGTCACCAAACCAATTTGAGAGGTCAATGCAAAGTTTGCCAAAATAAGTAGGTATGAGGAAGTGAATAAAGACAAGATCCTTTTAAAAAAAGAGAAAAACTCCAGCAAACCTACAAAAATAGCCAAAAAGACCCAAAACATTCCTCAAGTCATGGAGCTATCCTTCAAAGAGGATAAGGCCAACAAAGAAGAAAAAGAAAAAGATGAGGAGAAGTTGACCTTGTAGGATATAGAAGAAAATTACAAAGGTGAGAAAGAGCAAGAAGATGCAAAATGAGCCCCTTCAAGATGTGAAGATCAAGGGGAAGGAAGTCACCAAGCCAAAGATCAAGAAGATCTTTGGAGCAAAGAACCTATGACTCTATTGCACCCAGGGTTGCCTTCAAAGATAGAGTGCAAGGTGAAAAAGGAGGAGAAGCTGAGGAAAAAGATGTGGAGATGCAAGAAGAAGATGTCCCTAAAGGATTTCATCATAACAAAATGATGTGGTGGTTGAAGAACAAGTGGTATATACATTTGATGTGTCCTCATTTGTAGTGAACTCTCTTTACCCCCTGTTGAATTATCTGCATATTTATCATTCCACAATACAATGAGGCTTGGTCTATGGTTGTTGATTATACATCTTGGGTGAAGAAGATGCATTTAAATGAGTATGCTTTGAAAGCAAAGAGTGATCATTGGCAGGAGGAGGTGGAGAAGAACCAGAACCTATACAAAGAAATTGCATGAGAGGAGACTCTTGGGGCATAGAACCAAGGAGTTGAAGAGATACAACACTTCAATGGAGGGTACAAATAAAACTTAAGAAGAACAAGTCCAAAGATTGCAAGAAGAGATGAGCTCTCTTTGAATAGCAAGTAACATGAGGCAAATGTGGCTAGAAGGTGAGTGGAAAGATTGGAGTATAGAGGTTCTTTGGTTGCAAAAGGAAGTAGAAGAAGAGTAGGGTATGTATATCATCCTCAAAGTAATGATGGAAGAGTATCAAAAGGAACATGCCTTTTTGAAGTCAATTCAAGAAGATCTTTTGAAGGAGAAGGAAGAGCAAGTTGTAGAAAAATAGAAGTTGCAAGAAGAGATCACCAAGGAGGTTCAAGGTTTATGCAACACCAAGGAGGATGCAAATGCAATTACATAGATGCTCAAGACCTTGGATCTTTGGGAGGATCTTTGGGATTAGCTGGAGATCATGGTCAAAGAAGCAATAAAGGGTAGGATGAGAAAGACCAAGCTGCATGAGTTGAAGTTGCACACTTAAAACCTCAACAAGAAGACATTTGAAGACCCATGGAAAAAAAATTTAAGCTTTGAACCTTAGGGAACATTTGAATCAAAAATTCAAATGAGACTTTTGGTAATTTAGTCTAAGAAATAGTAGTCTACAAAGAGAGGATAAAACTTCTCTTTCAAATAGCTAGAGGCAAAGCTAGTTCTTTGCAATAAGATTTTTTCTGAAGAGTTCTTTGTAGTTAGGGTTCTTCTTAAAATAACCTTTAGAATAGCAAACCCAAGAAGATAGGAAGTAGGAAGCTCCTTTGAAGAAGAATGATTGTCCTCCAAAGACAAGCGAGCAATACTTGTAAATAAAGAAGATAAGGTCATGTCCAAGATAAAGAGATAAGAAGATCTCAATTGTAAATATCTACACTTGCAATTTTAATACAGATCTTTGCAAGTGTTAGCCTCTTAGCAATTAGATTTCTTGAGACTTGAATGGCTTTTGCTACTTAAGGCTACCATTTAGTGTAAATTCTCCTTTGATTGATCAAGGATAAATAAAGTAAAAGAGCCAAAAGCTCTTCGTTGCTTTCCTTAGTTCCAAGTATTAGTGTGAGTTCTTTGTAGGGTGAATGTTGAGGAATATTCATAATGAGAGTACCAAAATCCTTATGTGTGTGATCCTTTGTGTAAATCTCTTGAAGTAATGCCTTGATAGGCCTTAAGTGATCTATAGTGTTGACAATACTTAGCAAATACAAAGACAAATAATATGCATTGGTGCAAAGATCATTTGAGAGAAAACATGCATAATAGGAAGGGTAAAACATGATCTTGGAGTAGGAATCTTTGTAGTGAAGTATTCTCTTCATATAGGATTGGATTGTTGCTTTTAGAATTAGAATGTTGGAAAAGATTATTTGTGAATGAGATCTTTATTTCTAATTTTCTAGAGTGCAACTTCTTGATAATACTACACTCTTTTGAGAGTGCTTTTGCCCCAAGAAGCTAAACAGGAAATAGTATAAAACTACAATAATGACACTTTTCAATCATTTCCGAATTGTATCCTTGTGTGAACTATATGGTTCTTACCAATATATTGTATTTTGTTTGACATTGTGTTCCCGCACATTGTTATCATCGGTTAGACCAAGCTAGTGGTCTACTATTCATCATGAATATGAAACCCGTATGTGAATTTATATTATCTAAATATAATATCAATAGTCAGATATCTTATCTAGAAATAGAAGTTTGTATGGTAACATCAGGGCAGGATGCTATATATAATGGATTAAATAAATATAATAAATTTATCTCCAAAAAATATTTATATTAATAAATTAAGATTTGAAAATAACTTAAAAATGTCAATGCCAATTTTGGAGATTTAAATAGATAAATTAAACCTCAAAAATGTGCAGATTCATCCCAAGGGAAAAAGATGGGCCTCCCTACCCTATTCAAAATTGAATTGGACATGCTATAAGGATCTTGTAAATTTATTGATGGGGTGCCATAAATCATAACCAATACATTTATGCAATTCACCATAAAAATTTAGGTTTCATATGGTTTTCAGTCGGGTCACTCCTTTGGGCCGTCTGCAGCGAAGTTTCATGGACGGGTCACCCATAGCTGTCCAAGTTTACGGTCATATTTGTCATGACCCATAACATTTCTGAGGTTACGGGAATTTTCTTCGCCGCACTCCTGGATTCTCCTCTCACACACACCCCGTACCAGTTCACGGATTCTCCCTTAAATTTCCCGCTAAATAAATTATGGAAGCTGAAAGGGATTCTTGAGACGCTCTAATCGCGAAAACGTCACATAGAACACAAGAAAAATGGAAAGACCCCATCAAGCGAAGCCCCGTACAAGGGAGAGAGAGAAGAGGTAGAAAGGGGCTCTAATCTAGCTCCCGTAATTTCAAGATGTGAAACCCCCTAATATACCTTTTGCCTTGTAGGTTCTCCAACTTTCCTCCAGAGTTTCTCGCTCCCCTGAAATATTCAAATGTCCAGTTGCCTTCGGGCACGTTTTCACCTGTATCGAGTCCAAGAGAATGCAATCTATAAACTTCACTCCAGTTCACCACTAAATGGTCCAGTATCGAGCAAACCTGTGAGAATCCAGGTCCTAGCATGGGCGTCAGTACATCATGTCTGCCGCGAAAGGATCGAACACATTGTACGGCGCTGACTCTTTTTCCCTTTTCTTCTTTAAATGTCATCTCCTCTTCTCTTTTCTCTTAACGAACGAGCATTATAAAGTGAGAAACATAGGGGCCAATCGCCTTAAACAACGGAAGGCACCAAAGACGCCACATTGCGGAGGCAAACCCACAAGAAAACGAGCATCAACTGGGAGGTCTGAAGCCAGGAGTCAGAAATGGTATGCTCAGTAATCCAATACAAGCATTTCTGGCATGCATCATCATTCATAATATTATTATGATTCTGTTTATTTTCCCAAGCCGCTACCCAACCCAACCGGGGAACTGGTTGAAATGGCCGCGAAACTGCACCAAGAAATCGCCGATTCTGCGCCGTTGGTCCGTCGCGTCAGACAGGAAACGATTTTCTCGTAACGTGAATTGGAGATCGACTGTCTGTCTATCGTCAGCTCTGCCTCCGATGTAGATTACGCTACCTGCAGGAGTCACAATAATTACCAGCGGCAAGTGCAACAATTTTGATGCATCATCTGAGGTAGATGCCGACAGACAGACGAAACTCATCATCAATTTCCTTTGAGAAGAAAGACCCACACAGCGCACGAGAGTTTCTCAAGAACCAGAGGGTCGGTTAATTCACGGTGCTGGCTGGACCCACGATTAATGTGAGCGACGAAGGAACGGTTGAAAACCAATGTTGTAGCGTCGCAGCGGGATCTCAAACTGGAGACAATCTCAGGTCTGGAGGCAACTCGAAGTTGCGAAGAGTTTTGGGGAAGTTTTCGTGGATAATGGATCTACCGTTCTGCTTTGAGTTCTTCGGAGAGATTTGAAGGTGGTTGAAATTAGGGATTGTTCATTTACGGGGATAGACTTTAGCCTGTTTGGATTAGTTGAGGCAAGATCATACACCGAAATTTTCAGGATTTTAACTTCCGCAGTTTCCAGGCAAGATGGTGAAGGTGGAATGAAGGGACGATGACCAGGAGTAGTAGCGATACCGTGAGTGAGAATTTGTTCCAAAGTTCAAATCAGTTAGACGACATGGAGGGTGGTCATCGACGGGAACTAGTGATTCGAGAAGACAGAGGAGTTATTAGTCACAGCGAAGAAGAAGAAGAAGAAGAAGAAGAGGAAATGCTTCCGAGCATCTGGGAATCGCTGAATGAGGACCTTCAGGATCGGGTTCTGGCATGGTTGCCTTTCCACGCATTTGCCCAGGCTAGGACAGTGTGCAAGCGGTGGAGTAACGTGCTCAAATCCAGCAGCTTCCTTAACATGTATACACGGGTTCCTTTACGATCAGCCTCATGCTTTCTCATGTTCGATGCTAAGGATTGGAGCACGTTCTGGCTTTACAATCCCTTCATAAATCGGTGGCATTCGTTCCCATTCCAGTTTCATCCCAGCGATTCGAAATTTCCCTGTGCTGCCGCAGGGGGCCTTGTGTGCTTCTGTGGAGTTATTTCTTACCCTAGTCTCTTTGTATGCAACCCTATGACCAAGCAGTGGCGAGAGCTTCCTCCTATGAATAAACATCGGTTTCCTAATCTGGTAGGAATGGTGATTGATGAAAGCAGTAAGTGTTATAAAGTCGTGGTTGCTGGGGATTATCATGGAGAAAATGCTCGAAGCACCGAGGTTTTTGATTCCAGGTTAAATAGGTGGGTGACAATGCAGGATGAAGTTCCCTTAGCGAATCTCACCCCTAGAAATGCCTGCTGTACTGGGTACATCTTTTGGCTCACCGGTGATCCTCATGGGCTGATTGCGTTCAATATTGAGCGAGGAACTTGGAGTCGGATCAGAGCACCTATGCCAGCTTTCCTCACATGTCCTCATCTTGTGGGGTGCACTGATCGGCTCTTGATGGTTGCGGGAGTGAAGAAACATGTTATGCCAAAGAGTATTCGGATATGGGAGCTGAATCTGGCGTCATTGGAGTGGAAGGAGGTGGGAAGGATGCCCAACATTCTTTGCAAGAGGTTTTTGAAGGATTCTTACACCGGAGATTTCATGTGTGTAGGGCAGGACGAATTTCTGTGTCTGACAAGCTACAAATGCTCTCAAACTCTGATGTATGACGTGCAGAAGAAAATATGGCAGTGGCTACCATCTTGTCCGTTCCTGTCCGTAGTAGAGAGCCATCGGTTGCATATTGGGCTTTCATTCTGCCCTCGCTGGGATGTTTCTGTTTGAGAGGAGCTCTCTGTTCTTGCCTACTAGGCTCTCGAGCTTGTGACGGAGATGCTGTAGGAAACTTCTTTTTATTGCTGGTGAATCTCAGAACACATGACTTGGGAGAGGATCAATATACCGTTGACGAACCCAATACTCTTCATATCAATTGGTTGGCAAGAAGATTGCTGAGACATTTTCTTAGTATAAAGTCCGAACTTGGTACCACCAATAAAGTTCAATGATCATTTGTGGCCAAAGCATTCAGTTACTTGACGCGATCACATAAGGGATTCATCTGACACCTGTTGTGTTGGGTGGTTCCAAAGTACGAAAGCACTTAAGCTTCACCAGGAGGAGGAAGTGGAAAGACCAATTATTGCTGGGCTGTTTGCCTGCTCGACTCGGATGACCAGATGTAGAATTATACGCGGAGATAAGGTTGTGGAGAGCTCGAAATCTAGAGTTGGTTCAGTGCCCAACTTCGTCATTACTAGGGTGTACAGGTTACCGAATTCCTGCGAAGTTCTTGTTATTTACAAAGAATGGCACTATGTCATGTAAATAAATGTTTTGTTTCGATTTTCCTAATGGGTAGATGTCAAGCCCCAGAGATATATTTTATTTAGGACTGCATGGGACCTACGGTTTCCACGTTTCAGGAATCTGCTTCTTGTGAAATCCATCTTTTGCCCTGTCATGATTCGTCAGGTTAAGCCTCATAGGTCGTTTTTATCCAGGACTACAGGGTCTCTTACGATTGCATGTATCCGTATTGCTATCAGTGAAGTCAATCTTTTACGTATTCATTATCCATGATTCGTCAGGGTTTCATAAGACGGAAGGTTGTGAGTTTCCGCCTTCTTCTGTTTCCAGTTTTTACTGATGTATCACATTGAATAGCGAAATATTTATTTAAGCATTTGGACATAAATGAGTATGCCATCATGTTGGTTGCGACTTAAAAGTGTAGTGACTTACGTTGGTAACAGCTCTCTGAAATATGAAAGATTCGCGACGTTTTTGTTGTTTCAACTTTGAAGGTTCTGCTCATTACCGTTTGTATCATCTGAGTGAAGGGATTGTTCTTCTTGTGTTCCTTAAAAGTGTAGTGATTTACATTGGCAAGAGCTCTCTGAAATGAGAAATTTGCGCGATTTTTGTTGTTCAACCTTGAAGGTTCTGCTTATTGCCGTTTGTATCACTTTAGTGAAGGGATTATTGCCATCTTTCTCTTGAGGTTTATTTTCACCAAGGTGAAACACCGAGACATATTACAAAGAATCCCCGAATTTACCCGATGTTCAGAAACTTCATGTTCAGTTATGTCTTTCGCATGACTTAGTCGGATCCAATATTGGAATACATTTGATATTCAAATATTTCCGGTAGGATATGGTTCGAATACTATTAACTTCGGTTTACACCCTCTTTTTTGATCAGTTGATTTACATATGTGACCGACGGTGAATCAAGAACTCACCTGATCTGGAGCTGTTGAGTACTGAGCAATTCGGCCGGTTACACATACATTTGTAAGCTTGAGATATAGGAGTGAGGCTGACCCAAGAACTTACCTGATGTGGACCTGATTTGAGTACTGAGCTATCCGGCCTGTTACACGTACATTTAAGGACTTGAAGTCAGGATAAGAGGAGATAAGAGGGCCAAATACACTTCAGAGAATAATGGACAGGGAAGACAGGCCAAGTTTGAGCACAAAATCATGAATGAAGAGTCAGATCCAGATATTACTAGTACGCGCATTCATTGTCGTGCTGGCTTCCACTTTGACTTTGGTGCTGTATGCTATACAGCAGCTGAGTTGGGCGTTGATTTGAGTAACTTTGATTATTCGGCCTGTCACACATACGGTGAAAGACATGGAGTCAGACGAGTAGGAGACATAGTCATAGGGTGAAAAGATCAAGGATCTAGTTCATAGATCGGCAATGTCACAAGTCATCACAACCAGTGCAGATAACATATTATTTGGTGAGTACCCAAAAAATGAGATTCTGTGATGTATGCACAGCTTGTATTGCTCTCTTTTATTGCTTCTGCACGGGATACTTACTCTACTGGCTGCATCCTGTCCTGAAGAGGATCTCAATCGAGCAGTTGATGTTGACCGGCTGTACCATCTGCTGTATGTAAAGATTTATCCTAGCCACTTAACAGATTGCCCTTTGATACGAGGAAGTAGACATGCTCCCCATATCAAAGCCTGTCAATCGAGAGAGCACACGCGAAGAGTTAAAACAAGCCTTTCGCAATATAACGTTCTCTCAGGGCCTTTCCATCACGACAGAAGCGACTATTTGCAACCGACACCAGATGATCCGAGGCATGAAAATAAACAAGTCCCTCACATCAAATGCCCTAGCAAAGATATGACCACTATGTAGTTATCAAACATGCCCTTCATAGTGGCCACGTTAGACCGCGCTTCCCTGCGGAAACTGATTGCAGATCGATA
This sequence comes from Lunularia cruciata, assembly GCA_948567375.1. Classification (NCBI taxonomy): domain Eukaryota; kingdom Viridiplantae; phylum Streptophyta; class Marchantiopsida; order Lunulariales; family Lunulariaceae; genus Lunularia; species Lunularia cruciata. Next base: position 16,912,676 of record OX419756.1, read on the forward strand.
ACTGTAGCCCAGCATTTCTCAACAACAACTACAAGATGCTATTGACCAACTTCAAGCCATCAGGGCTTCCATGGTAGTTACAGCAATCCTCAGTGCTCTCCTGCTAACCTTGATTTACATACATCGGTAGGGGGCATTGCATACATCGCTCACAATGTCAGGCTTTTCTCTTACACATCGCTAGGAACTAGCACATACATCGCGCAGACGTTCCGGGAATTCCTCATTCTACACATCCGTACAACCTGAACTCATTGTTCAGACGGAACCGTACCTTGTATTTGCATCACATCTTGTCGCCAAGAGTATGCCCAGGTGATGAAGATCTCCCTGCGATTTCTGGAAGCTGTCACTGATTGAACTACACTGCATACTCTGTATCTTTTTCTCGTGTCTAACTTTTGAACCACTGCCAATCGTTGTATACAAATCGTGTCGGAAATTCCGGGACGCTTTCTGACGGTATTCCTCTCCACTTCTGTACAGGGTGCCTTATCTGCACCGAACATCGTCGATGCCGCAACTGTATGTAAGACGTTTGAAAACATCATGGGGTCATACAGCAGTGCAACACACATTCAAACCGCTCATCCTCTCCCCTGGATCTCTTTCACAGTAAATCATGATCATGGTGACCACACCGAGGGCTTCAGAGTCGGTGTCAGCAAAGTGTGTCAGCAACGTGGCGACTAACTCGCTGTATACACGAGGTAGTCACCACTTCGCTGACACCGGTTTGGACATCGAGCTCTGGAAAGGAGTCTGGAACTCCCTAGGACATGCTCTCATTCGACTGGAGGTCTTGAATTCAATATGGTGGATTGACCACGCGATAGTTGATATCTAACTCGGAATCACCTCTGCAACTAACATTGCAGATCAAATTCCTGACGCCTTCATTTTTTATCATGATTTAACAGCTCGAGTGTCGAACACACGGGACCTTTCAAGGAATCTTCGGCACTCGTTGCAATTTCGTTCCACGTTCATAAGGTGGTGACGAACTGCGGGCATCAATACTTGAAATTGAGGTATTCTTGCGGCCATTTACTCGAAGATAAGGAATGTGGTAGGAGTAGAAGCGGGATGAGAAGCAGTTCTCCGCTGCTGCGATCATTGAGTTCAGATGGAAAGCAAAGACTCTCTCCTGCCCTTTTATGCACAATTGGATCACTCCACTCCACACACTCAATTTTCACTGTCACTGATTAGTTTTCACCCACAATAACAGTGCTACCCACCTCACGAGAGCCAAAACTTCCACTTCTTGACCAGATGGATAAGATCGATAAGCTGTCCATAATGTGACAGACACCCACCTCAAAGTCAAAAGTTCCCCACCAGCACTACCCACAAGCTTTTACTCATCTCCCCAAGCTGAATCAAACCTGTACAGCTTTGATCTCACAACCTGATCTTCCTGTTGAGTCACTGTACCTCATCCCTGTAAGATCAGTACATTCTTTACTAGGGGACCATGGTTTGATGCGATAGGAGATTCAAAACTTATGGCTGCGATATCCATCTCCAATTTGTTTCCAATGTCTGGAATCGATCTCATTGTTTCAGTCGAGAAGGAAAAAAACCCTTGCATGTACGAGAAATTCACCTTTAAATCTAGAGCTACATGAGACGGCAAGAACGCCTAGTCTTATGAACATAGATCCCTGGACGGATTGTGGTAGATAAGACACTGCCCAGTAACAGAAGGATATTCATGCAACATGGTTTCTCAACTCTATTGGGGCTTAGCCCCATGTTACCTTTTTTGTCTCTCCCTTGTACGGCTTGATGGGGTCTTCCCATCCTTCATTTTTCCTACGCGGTCGCCTTTTTTGTTTCTCAACTTAATATGAACGCAATTTCATCCATGTCAGCGTTGGGAAATGGGCCGAAGGTGTCCACTGTAACTACGGTACAGTCTCCCTGCTGCTGAGCTGACCAGGGTTGGGTCGCATAAGAACATAGAAACATGTATAGTTACAACCAACCTGAGGGAGCAGGTCAAAAGCCGAGAAAGTAACGGACGGATTTGATCTAAGTTTACTGCTACGGCGAGGACTCAGGCGGATGTTTACGTTTGACTGCATGGACATCCCCTGGAAACAGCAGGGAAAGTTCTCTGTGGTGGGGTCCAGCTGTACTTTTTACCTGGTAAGTAAGGGATGTTGAAGCCGGTCTCGACTAAAGAAACTGGGGGTTAAGTCTACATGTTTTCTGTATGAAATCACACGGAAATCCGTAATATAAGCATATATTTAGCACTATGTTTCATCTTATACATATTTTGATGGTTTTTTCGCAAACACGTTTACCTAAATGAACTTTATTTTGAAATGATTTACTAAATTTCTGATGATATTTATTTTTGTATAGCTTATACCCAATTACAAATTTATATTGTTAGAACATTATTGTATAACGTAAAGGTCTTTTCTGGGATATAATTTATCCTTTGGAGCTCCTTTCTGATTTTCTCATGCTACCAAAGCAATATAGATGAATTCGATGTTTTTTTATCCTCTCGGTATATAACTTACATGGAACTAATCATTCTGTTGTATAATTCTTCGAAAATTTTCTTAAACTAGCAAGACCATAGTAATAATCTTTTTTATTGACTAATAACTCCGTATAAAACCCTTCGAGAAAATTGAATAAGTATGTCACAATTTTGCACTGTACCAATGTCACTCGATAGAAATTCGTATGGTTCCACTATCGAAACCCCGGAATATTCTCCTTCTTAAGGTTGATACCTCAAGAAGGAGAAGAACAATGTGAAAAGGCGACCGCTTAGGATGGGAAGACCCCGTCAAGCAGGAAAGGGCGACCGCGCAGAAAAAACGAAGGATGGGAAACCCCCCATCGAGCCGTACAAGGCCGTCAAGCCAGGCTAATTAGGTAAAATATGGAGGTAACTTAGGGCTGAGCCCCAATAAGAAAGAGGAGAAGGAAAGATAAAAGTGTATTAATTACTAACTACTAATGAGTAAAAGTAAAAGTCAGATAACTTGCATGGCAAGGCACGCGTCTTCAGCCGACTCTGTCAAACTTGCCACGGCCCCGCATTGTCAAAGTTCCTTTAGACCGGGAAGGAGCCCAGAAGAAGTTAAAGCTTTATGGTACCATTACACCTTAACTTTGGTCCTCCGTCATTGTCTGAATATAAATAATGACTAAGTTGTATTTGTTTTCGTCATTCTTTAGTTTATATGAAAATATGAGTATATGCCAATGTGTGTATAGACGTCATTGTCTGAATATAAATAAGATTTAGTTGTATTTTGTTCGTTATTCTTTAGTTTATACGAAAGTATGAGTATATGCCAAGGTGTGTACAGACGTCATTGTCTGAATATAAATAAGACTTAGTTGTATTTTTTTCGTCATTTTTTAGTTTATATGAAAATATGAGTATATGCCAATGTGTACAGTACAGACGTCATTGTCTGAATATAAATAAGACTTAGTTGTATTTTCTTTTTCGTCATTCTTTAGTTTATATGGAAGTATGAGTATCTGCCAATGTGTACAGCTGATTAGCACAAGGAATATAGGAACCTAATTGTATTGAAATTAAACTATAAAAGAAGGGAAACAGTAAACCCATTTCATCTTTTTGGTAAATCTACCTCACCTTGTAATACTAACCATATATGACGGTTCGTTCTAACAAAACTTGTAAAACTAACCAACCAAATCTGACAGTTCGCTCTAACAAAAATAAGTCTAACGAGTAACGATCCATAGCAAGTAGAGGCGGGGTCTGGCCCTGGCCCTAGCTGGTTTGAACTGAAAGAGTTGCATATTGTTGCGTCGTACTAGAATTAAACTATTTATTCTATGTTTCCTCAATTTCTTTTATCGAACTGGACAACATTTCTGTATATATTAAGAAGGGTTCGCCTCGAAGATTTTATGTATATTGATGAACGCAACAAATGTTCACGTCCATCATAAGACAGATTTACAAGAGTGAAGGTAAGACTTGAAAACCACAGGTTATGCATAAAGTGATAGGACCTGCTTCATGAGACACTAAGCACCATCTCTTATTTAGCGCATTGGTTCTAAGCGTCACTTCTCGTGTTATATTGATTTTGTTAGAATCAACCGTCAGATTGGGTTGGTATTATATGGTGAGATAGATTTACCAAAAAGGTGAGGTGGGTTTAGGGTTTCTAATTCCCCATAAGAGAAAGGAAATTGAAATTTGAAATCTAGTACATATGATTGAGGATAAGACATGGGGAAATAGGTATGTGAAATCTATTACACATTCTTGAGAATGGGTTCGGGGAAATTTGTACGTGGATTCAACTATTAGAAAGTTTATTCTAAAAAAATAAATCTAGAGTATAAATATCTTAAACTAACAAGAAGTAAGCAAGTTTTGTAAGTATCATAAAACTATTCTCACTAGAAATAACATAGCAAATTCATATCTATAACACTTAAGAGCAATTATTTTCAACCAAATTCTTGTTCCAAACTTTAAAGCTCAGTTAGTAATTTATATGCTATAATTAAATTGTATATTAAATTTATTATTTATTTATGAAAAAATGATCCAAAATTAACTTTATACAACATTATCACATAAAATTTATATCTTATCATATGCTTTTTTGAGTTTTCAAGTCAAGTTACCATGTACACAATTTCTAGAATTTTCTAAATATATCTCTTTTTATTTATCTTCTATTAACTCCATATTATTCTATATTCCTCCACTTTTAGTTTGTGACATCTTTGTCACTATGGAATCTTCAAACTCATGTCTAATTTCTTGTGCATTTCAGTCTAAAATAAGATTCCTAAGTGGTATTGTAAAAGTGAAGAGGATACACTTTCCAAAGGATATTATATTCAATTTGGTGTTGATTACCATGTTGGATATCACTACATGCAAGTATATGGTCAACCTCACATTCTTTGTGATCATTAATAGAGATTGGAGGAGGAGGAGGTTGTGTATGAGTAAGAAAAGAAGATAGGTATAATGTTTTGAGGACAAGAGAAACACAAGGTTTCATTCCTCAATGCTCTGATGCCCCAAAGGAGCACCTTATCTTTATTATATAGAAAGGAGGATCCATTCAAAGAGAGCTACACCCTTGTCTCAAATACGTGGATAAGTGATATGTTAGTGATTTCCACTCTTAGATTAGCTGCATGGATGTTGATGACATGTTGATCCTTGTCCTATTTGGTTGGTCAAACAAGTTTGACCAAAAGGGAAGCTTTGGGAAATCTTCCTATAGGAAGCTCAAAATAACATAGGTGAGGTATTTTTGGAGAGCTCTCAATGAGATAACCATGGAGGGAGAAGGTAATACCTATTTTCTTGGAAAGGAAAAACTTGTTTATTTTTTGAGGCCTAATTCATCCTTTTAAGCATCCAAAATTAGCTCTAAAGTTTTCAAGGTGTTTTAGATCTCTATTCTATTAGTGGAAATACTCTTTTGGTGACACCTCTATCTAATATACTTAGACCATCATATATGACATCCCTAAAGATATTACCAAGCTAATTTCCACCTTTAGATAATTTATCTAGCTGATGGTATTATACACCTCACTCCTTTTAAGACGTAATGTCCTCATTGCAAAGTTGTTGCTCAAAAGATTGCACTAATATTGGTGCATTGGTCAAGTTAGCTATGGGCTCCCATGCTACCCTATACTATGGATACCCTTTCCAATGTACAAGATATTCCACATACAGATGGTGGGGTACTACGATTGTGTTTCTAGAGAATGAGTTTGACTTTGTATTCCTTTGTGCCATCAATGAGTGTTGTACAAGATCTAACTTCTTGCATGTAAGGAAAGTGGGGCAATTAAGGTGCATATCTACATAGCAAGGAAACTTGGAACACTAGATGGAATTTCATGTGTGGTGGTAGCTTGAAGTGATAGGCCACTACCAATTTGATGGATTATAGGAAAACGGCTCATAAAATGAGGTATAAGCTTACGATGGCAAACTAATGTGAGGTTGGTTATCGATAACTACACTTGATCCCTAGTGTTGAACTCTATGTGCTTGTGATATGCATTTGCATATTGTTTCTATTGATTTATCTGCAACTTGTGTTTGGCGTTCTCCACACCCTATTGGATTTTAGAAACAAAAGTGTTAACAACATCAACTTTTAGAGCTATTGGGTATATCTTTACCAAGCTTGAAGTTGTGAAAATGTGTTCTCCATACATAAGGAAGAATGGTGTGATTGTGTAGATGTATTCATTGAATTTTTGTAGGCAAATTCCACAAGTGGAAGTAAGGTATCTTACCTTTTTTACTCTGCTAAAGGTGAAGCCTCAGAGCATAAAGCAATTGGCCGGCTCTATTTTTCCATCAATTTGTGGATGGTATGCCATGGACATGGCAAATTTTTTTTTAAGATGCCAAATAGACTAGTAAATTGGGTGCCTTTGATGAGCTCTCGAGATAGGCCATGGTGAGAAAAGAATATAGCTGAGTATAATTGAGCTAATTGTAGAGTATTCATGTTCATGGTCATAGGACACACATGAATCATTTTGCTAAGTCAATCTACAAAGACTACAATGGTGTAAAAGACCAAGACCAAGGAGAGAAATAGGAGAATGGAAGATCACATTGGGACACTTGAGTGTGTGTGAAACTCCAAATGCCTAGCATGAGCTTGGGCGTTGGTATTTAAAGGGATCATACAAGACTCTTCAGAAGCTTATTAAGAAGCTTCCTAATGCCACTTTCTTAGAGTGCAAGCCAAATTAATTGAGAAAGCTTCTCAAGAAGTTTCCTTCTAGAAGTCGCCTACTTGGTGTACAAGCTAAGTTTGTTGGAAGCTTCTCAAGAAGCTTCTTTCTAGGAGCTACCTACTTGAGGTGCAAGCTAAGCTAGAAAATATGAAGCTTCCCAAGAAACTTCATCCAAGAAGTCACCACTTGGCATCCACCTCCCAATACTTGGAAGGTGCTAAGTAACTTCCTAGATACATCTAAAATAATCTAGGCTAATTTGGCCTATTTACTACTTCATTAGCCTTGACTAACTCATCGGTAAACTCCATATTGTCACATATTCCCCCATTGCTAGTAGGTGATGTCCTTGTCACCATTGAAGCTTCAAATTCTTGGATGGCCGTTTGTGCATTTTGGAGATGAGAAAGAGGCTCCCAAGTGGCATCATGAAGGAGATACCCTTTCCATAGGACTTTAAACTCTGTATGGTGTTGGCGACCTTGTTGAATGTGGGTGATGCGCAAGGATACAATCAACTTCCTACTCCTCATGATCATTGATAGGGACAAGAGGCGGAGGAGGAGGTTGGACACAAGAGGAAAAAGAAGATGGATTAGGAACAAAGGGTTTCAACTTGGAAACATGAAAGACATGGTGGATGCGCATGTGACAAGGCAAGGCAAGTTGATAAGCAATAGCAAAAATGATTTGGGTGACATCAAAGGGTCCTATCCAATTAGGAACAAGTCTATGGACTTGGGTATGAAGTGGGAGGAGTAGGTTACTAGATGAGAGCATGAACTTATCATCGACTTGAAAGGTGAGATCCCAATGATAGTGGTATACATATTGTTTTTGACAATTTTGAGCAACAAGGAGATGAGATTTGGCTTGTTAAAGAAAATGGGATAAGGTGGTCAAGAAGATGGAAGTATGAGGGACATGAGATGGAGGAGGAGCAAGAAAGGAATTTGGAACAAGTGGATCTTGGCCAGATTAAGGAAAAAAGTGCTTCCATGTTTGGAATTATTGTATGCAAACTCAAAAACTACAAGACATTCATTCCAATTGGTATGGTGAATGTTGTCATGTTGTAGTTTGTGCAACCCTTGAAAAAGTAAATTGATGTGGTTTATCTCTGTGAAGATGGAGTAGGTTGTATGACGGATCCCACGGTTGAGCTATTGCCATGTGAGCAATTTATGTACATGTCTTTGATTGGCCACATCAATTATGGTCTTGTCTTCTTTGAGGGTTCTTGTGTATATAGATGGTGGAGAGTTGGGTGGAAGGTGTGTTTTAGTTGGAGGAGTGTTGAGCGGGAGGAGGATGTTGAGAGTGAGGGTTGTAGTAGAGCATGGAGGCGGGTGTCAAAGAGAGCAATTTATTAGGAGATATCTCATGTTCTTGATCTTCCACTCCCAAATCCTTTTCTCATAAGGCTTCAAATTCTACATCACAATGACTCATGAGGTTGGATGGTGGCACATTTTGGGGCGGTATCCATAGAGTCGATGATGGAAAATCTGGCTCCTATTGTTCTTTTGGTACTTGCTTACGAGCAAGTGTGGGACTTGAAAATCTATGTGCTCTTGTAGTTGGAGAATGATTCAATTTTTCTCATGAGCTTCAAGATGGAGTTGTGGAGTCCACTTGTCAAAAAGTGAAGAGGCTAAATGACAAAATTGCAAGAGATTGGATTCCATAAAAAAGTTAGGAGTCTTTTGACCATTGTGGGAGATTGGAGAGGGCATTCAAGGAAAGAGTACCATAATTGGAGAGAGAGGAGCTGACGGGTTATAATTTGAAGACTAGAATCAAGTGATTTGAGTCAAATTCTTTAGGATATATGATTGATTGAGGCAAGGGGGGTAAAATTCATATCCAAGAGCAAAAAATAGATTATTCATAGAGCTTCATGAGATATCTTCATGATCTGTCAATTGGGTTGGTGAGTTGAAAAAATTCTTTTAAGTTCTTGATGAGCTCAAGAAATTTTAGATTTGGATCAATCTCAAATCAGATCTGGCCAATTGAAGTTGGAGCTTTGGAAAGTGAGGAGTTGGAGATTACATTTTGATTAGGTTTGAAGATTTGTTCACTCCTAGAGTTTTGGTCCAAATCACCTTGTGAAAATTTCCAGTATTTTTTGTGGGTATGGTTTGCACTTCTATACAGAGGTTTTATATGAATTCCTCAAATAGACAATTCAAGGTCTTGGATCAAGCATATCTAGGTTTGTAGAGCTCACAAGTTAGCCCAACTCAAAAATTGATTCATATCTAGAGTTTGGGGTTGGATTAGGGTACTAAAATTTGCAAAGGTTTGAAGAAGGATATAATAGCTATCGTGAAAAATTTGGTTAACTTTGGGTCCATGGAAAGTGAGAGCTGATGCAACAAACTCTACTAAAAATATTATCATAAGCTCGGGAGAGCATTTCTATATTTTATCATGATTGAGTGTCTATTCTCCTATTTGTGTGTCTATGATTGAGAATTTTAGGTTGCAAGAGTGTTTTTGAGGATTAGGTACACCTCTGATCCAGAAATCTAGGGAAAAATACCTAGAACTAGGAGCAAACCCTAAATTAGGGTTTTCAAAGTTAGGGTAAAAATACAAAAAAAACTGGCCAAGTTTGAGAGCTTGTCAAGGGAGATGTATTGATCAAATTGTAGCTAATTTTGTATCATTGGGAAGCTTATTTTATAGACTTTCCACTGAATTCTAGAACATTATAATACAAGTTATATAAAGAAAGTTATGCCCATTTGAGTTACATAGGATTTTCCTCATCAATAAGACATAGAATCACTTGTAATACCAAGAGATAGCCATATGATCTAGATGTGAAATTTGGTTTGGTAACATCTATAATGATTTTATACATGATGGTCAAAATAGATAAGATAGAAGTATCACCAAAAGAGTACTTCTACTAATAGGGCAGAAACCAAAATAGACTTGAGAATCTTAGAACCAATAGTTAGATATATGATTTAAAGGTGAAAATTGGTTTGGTAACATCTGGAAGGATGTTACACATGATGGACTAAACAGATCAGAAAGAGGTATCACCAAAAAGGGACTTCTATTAATAGAGTAGGAACCAAAATATGCCTGAAATCTTTGAAGGCAATTTTGGAGGCCTAAACGGATGAATTAGGCCTCAAAAATGTGCACAGTCCTTCCCCTAACAGAGGAAAGATTGGCCTTTCCTCCCCCCTGCTTTGTCTCGTCGAGAGCTTTCCAAAGGTACCTTACTCACGATTCTGAGATTCCTACATGAAGATTCCCTAAAAGATTCCCTCCGGTCAAAGCTTGTTTGACCAACCAGATAGAACCTAGACCAGACATGTCACCCATCCAAGCAAGTAATCCAAGGGTGGAGCTTGCTGAAATGTTGCCTATCTGTGTCCCTAATCTTATGGTGGAGCTTCCTTGAGGAGATCCTCTTTGTCTATATAATAAAGAGAAGGTGCTCCTTTGGGGCATCAAATGTTTGAGTGTGCAATCTGTGTTTTCTCTCTTCTCTTGTCCTCGGAGTATTACATCACTCCACTTGGAGTGCAAATTGGGTTAAGGTTGAAGTATATATTGGAAGAAGCTTGGAGTATTAGTTAAAATTGGCTTAATGACATAGAAATGTCACGTGTCATTATTTATGTCATTAAGCCAATTTCAACCTCTGAAGCTCAGAAGCTCAAATTTTACAAAAAGCATAAAGAGTTGATGCTTGATTCTTGTGATTGGATCTTCTCCGTGCTTGCATGCTTGTTTGTATGCCCAATTGGTTTGGATTGGTATGCAAGCGTTGCGCTTAAGCTTTCCTTCTAAAAAAGTTGTATATTTCTTCTTGGTAATGCTGGAAGTGATGACCAACAGACTAGGAGTGCGTGTTATGATGATAGGTTAGGTCACCCGTTATTATCTACACGATAGTAAGAATAACAAAACCTAGAGTAAAGGGTTCTATTAGTTGGGATCTATGCACACTCAAAGTAGTAGGGATAGGTTTACCTCCAACCTCTGATCTATAGGCTCCACAGCTAGGCACCTTGTGTGTTCACAAAGAGAGAAAAGCAAAGTACGACAACATTAACAAAGGCATGAAGCATATCCTCCAAGGTGTGTTTTACACGTTCAATTTGTCTATCAGTTTGAGGATGATAGGCCATGGATAAATTAAGCTTGGTGCCAAGTATCTATAAGAGTGCTTGACAAAATTTTCCAATGAATTGAGGATCACGGTTGGAGATGAGTACACAAGGCATCCCATGATGCTTGAAGATATTATTGAAGTAAATCTACACCAATGTTGGAGCATCCATGGTATCAAAGGTTAGTGCCAATGGATCTGCTTATTAAGCTTATCCAAAAACACCACCATTGATGTGTGACCTTGCTTTGTCTTAGGCAAGGATGTGATGAGATCTAAGCTCGTGTGTTCCTATTGAACAAATGGAATAGGGAGTGGTTGAAGGAGTCCACTTGGTTTTTGGTTGTTTGCCTTGCTATGTTGGCAGTTCTCACAAGATTGGATAAACTCTCAAACATCTCATGCCATGTTGGGCCACCACCATTGGCATTGGAGGGTACCCAAGGTCTTATCTACACTCCATTTCACCAACAATTGTTAAGCCATGAGCTTCTTGAAGATGCACAAGTTGGAGATCACTCTTGGTTTGAACAGAGATCCGATTCTCATAGAATAGAAGGCCTTCCATGAAGGAGAAGGTGATGTACTCCTTGTTGCATGCTGCAAGACAACCTTGTACCATCTGAAAGAAGGGATCTTGTTGTAAAGCTATCCTGAACTTGATCTGGACTTTGGTGTCGACTAACACCCTAGTAATTGCTGCATGATGAGAAGAAGAGACTTCAAATCAAGTTGTCTTGATACGGCATCAGGAATGAGATGGAACCAATTGGGCTCAAGTTTGATGTCAAAAAATTGTAGTTGTTCCTCCCATCAATGATGTCAACTCTTCATTTGTTGCAAATGTAATGTCTACAACAAAGGCTTGCGATATGTTCACATGATCACTTGTTTCTCCAAGAGATAATGCCTCCATACCTTGGTGGTATATACCATTGCTAGTTGTTCTTGATCACAAGAGAGTTGTTCCTTTTTGATGTATTTAGTTGATGAGATACAAAGACAATGGGATGTAACCCATCTAGGAATTCTTGTTGCAACATGGCTCCAATTGCAAAGTTAAAAGCATCAAAATAAACCATACAAGGTAGTTGAGGATCATATGGTTGAAGAATGAGTCTTGAAGACACCATATGTTTCAACTTCTTGAATACTTCTTTGTGTTTGGTGGTTCATTGAAAGCTCAAGTTCTTTCCTAAAGGGTAGGTCAGTAGTGAGGCCACATGAGTATAGTAGTGGATGAACCGCTAGTAAAACCTTGTCAATCCATTAAATGCTTGTACTTCTACAGCATCCTTTGGAGTAGGCCAATCAATAATGGCCTTGATTTTCTCCTTTTCTATCTTGATCTCCTCTGATGAGATCTTGTGATCCAAGAAAGTAACTTCCTTTTGCCAAAATGAACACTTTGATGTCTTGCAATAAAACTTCCATTGACATAATTGTCTTAGGACTTCTTGCATGTGATTTGCATGTTCTACCTTTATCTTATTATAGATTAAAATATCATCCAAGAACATCATCACGCACCGATCCAATAGCCCATCTAACATCCAATGTATCTAATCTATGAAGATTATTGGAGCATTAATGAGCCCAAAAGGTAGAACTCTCCACTCAAAATGTCCATACCTTGTGTGAAAAGCAACCTTTTGTACATTTTCTTTATTAATGGGAATTTGCTAATAGCCACTTTGGATCCAAATTGGAGAAGTATCATGCATCACTCAATTGATCAAGCAAGTCATCAATTTGAGGCAAGGGATATGTATTCTTCATTGTTTGTTTATTGAGACCATGATAATCAGTACATAAGCAAGTTGTACATCCTTCTTTGGAACAAATAGTACCGGTGCTCTCCAAGGAGATGCATTATGACATATGAAATCCTTCTCCAAAAACTCCATTAATGTCACTTGGAGCTCATCCAACTCCTTTGGTGAGAGCCGATAGATTGGTCTACTCACTAGAGTACTTCATAGCAATAACTCAATCTTGAACGGCATACCATGATCGGAGGGTAATCCCTTTGGCAAATCATCCAGAAACACATCTAAAAACTCTTGGACTATTTGATCAACCATTGCTTGATGAGGCTTTTGATCCTCCTCACATCCTCCATGCGCAATTGGCTTGATCCACATTGTAGAAATAAACTTATCTTCCCCTAAAGCTTGCTCTATGGTTGCTTCATTGATAAACTTCCCATCTTGGGACTTATCTTCCTTCAAAGCTTGCTCTATGGCTGCTTTCCAAACAAACTTCCCCTCTTGAGACTAAGGTGTCTTACTCAAAGATGTTAGACAACCTAATAAAAAATTCTTGCCTTGGTATTGCACTTGAATTTGTCATCGGTTCCAATCAAATTGAACCTTATGAGGTTCAAGCCAAGGTACATATAGGATGATATCATAATATAGAGGTGCCACTACAAACCTCATACACTCCAAATTCTCATGGTTAATCTTCAAGGTAACAAGATGCAAGGTATAAAGTGTAGAACACTTTCTACCATCCACCATCATCAATCTATTTCTAATTATTGCCTTGATATGAATACTTAATTCCTTTGCTAATTCCATAAACATGCAATTCTCTGAACTTCCAAAATCAACCAAAATCCTATAACCACAATCAGATATCATACCTTACAAGTGAAGCAAACTTACATAGGTCAAGCCTTCAATCCCATTGGAACTAATGAAGTTTTTAGTAGCAACTTAAAATCTCCTACTAGGATTCCTTATTCCCCTAATCATTTTGCTTCACAAACTCCATTTGGGAAATTTGTAGAGATTGCTCATTCTTGAGTGGACATTCGGCAATACGATGTCCAATTTGGCAATAATAAAAGCAACCACCATTTTTCCTATAATCTTTCTTGATCTATTGTGCCAAGTGGTCTTCATTGGATGGCATCAATCTCCATTGGTGTCAATCTCCACTTGTGTGTAATATGTTGGTAGGTTTTGTGAAGGTTGTGAAGGAAGTTTCTTAAGAAACTTCTCAAGAGCCTTGTATACTCCCTATATATAACAAAGCCCAAGCTCTTGCTAGGCATTTGGAGTTTCCTACACACTCAAGTATACTAATGTGATATTCCATTCTACTATTTCTCTACTCGATCTTGATCTTTTACATTGGTATTAGAGCAAGAATGGGATGGATGGAATTTATGGACCACCAAATCAAATTTCACCAACCCATTGGGATTTTTGTGTCTAGGTACTACCCAAGCATCATTTCACACAATTCATCACCTCATGCTTTGGGCATAATTTTTTGAATGCAATCACTTTGTCAAGGAACCCTTGGTACTTCCAGTTGTAACTTATGGAGAACGGTGGACATGTTGCATATATATGCTAAAAAATTAGATAAATTAGGAGTAAAATAATAGTTATGGGGGCAATGCCTGAGGTTATTATTGCTATGCATCAACAAATCGAGCACCTTACTCACTCATTGGCTGAATGAGACCATCAACGACAAGAGCACATAGAGATAGCACCATTTCAAGAAAGAGAAAAGCAAATCTGATTTCCAAAACCTAAGGTATTTGATTGCAAGAATATCTTGGGCATAAAGAAGAATTTTATATTTGACTATGAATGTTATTTTGAGGCTACAAATCTTCAAGATGAACAGAAGGAGATTCTCTTAGCTTCAAGCTAATTGGATGGAGCAGTGAAACTATGATGGTGATTCCAAGTGGAGCAAGCTACATGGTAGTTTGTTGCACCAATATTGTCATGGGAAGAACTCAAGGGTGCAATAATTGGGTGATTCCAAGCAGAAAATACCACATAAGTGACATGAGATAAGTTGGTTGAGTTGAAGTGGATTGGTTTTGTAAGAAGTTACATCACGCAATTCTAAAACACCATTATGCAAATTCTAGATATATTGGATGGTGAAGCTCTGGATCAATTTGTGAGGGCTTGACGTCACAAACCAAATTGGAAGTGACTATACGAGAGCCAAAACACTTGGGAGAAGCAACGCAATTGGCTAAGCACTTTGATTCTTTGGTTGTAATAACTTGATCTTGACCTCAACCTTCACAAAACCTACCAACATATTACACACAAGTAGAGATTGATGCCAATGGAGATTGATGCCATCTAATGAAGACCAATTGCACAATAGATCAAGAAAGATTATAGGAAAAATGGTGGTTGTTTTTATTATTGCCAAATTGGACATCGTATTGCTGAATGTCCACTCAAGAATGATTACCAGATTTCTTTGAGGATGCAACACTTACATGGTATGAGTCAGAATACCAAAAGAGAGAGACAAGAGATGGGGAAGAAGAGTCTTGGGAGATTTTAACTTCAACACTCATTGAGAACCTTCTTCTAGATGAGAGTTATGAGAGATTGATGAGTGAGGTTACCTTTCGCAAGCAAGGAGATGGAGAGAAAGTGAGAGTTTATGTGGAAAGAGTGGAAAAGTAAGAGTCCAAATTTTTCATAGTGTTGAGGAAGGGTGGGGATGATGTGGAGACTACTATGATTGGCATAGGGGCCATGCTCACCAAGAATTTTGTGGGAGGATTGAGACTATTGTAAGATCACAACTTGTATGAAGGAGAGTTTGGAAGGAGATGAGAGTGATTTGGTGGTGAAGAAGGTTGTGCATCCTCCTCAAGGCTACAAGTATGATGGAACTTCTGATACTTTGGTAGCAAAGGTTGCACCAAAAGTAGTAGTTACTCCAATTCTTGCACTTCCACCAAAGGATCCACTTCAAACCATCACAGAACAACTTGCAGATCTCAAGATCAATGTGGTGCAACTATGGGAGAAGAGAGAGGTGGATCAGAATGTTGGGAGGGGATCTAGGAGTTATGGAAGTTATCCATATAGAGAAGGCCAACCAACCAACAATTTTAATTTGAAAAATCGTTTTGGTTGTGGAGGAAGAGGTCACATCCAAAGGAATTGCCCAAATTCCACTTACCATGGAGGAAGGGGTTCTGAAGGAGTCAATAGAAGAAAAGAGGGAGGAATTGACTAATTGAAGCCCAAGTGCCTCCTAATCCAAACAAAGATAAGGGGATAACATCTATACATGTGGTTGAGAGCAAGTATGAGAAGGGAGAGTGCTCAAAGTCCAAGGGTCTTAATTTGGATCTTTTGGCACAAGAGAAGAAGGGATCTTGTTTTGTAGAGGATGTGCACTCTTCTCAAGGATTTACTCTTAGCCAAGATACTTTTGTGCATACTAGGAGTACTTGCACAAGCACTTCAACACCATCAACAACAAAGACTCCAAGGAAGAAGTTGGGGATGGAAGACTTCTTGATCTCAAAGCAACAATGGAATTACAATGTCTTGGAGGATGTTGGTAGTCACAAGGCTAACATCACAATGGGCCAATTGATTACTTTGATCCTACTTTGAGAAAGGAGCTTAGGGGTGGTTTGAGTTCTACAAGGAGCAAGAGGAAGAAGGTAAAAGCTCAATATCAATGGGGATGGTGGATGCTAAACTAGCACCATGGGAAGCTTGTGAATATGCCTCCAAGATTGATGTGAGAGTGAATGGTCATAACATCAAGGATGCATTGGTTGATGGAGGATCAGCAGTG
Source organism: Lunularia cruciata (assembly GCA_948567375.1). Taxonomy (NCBI): domain Eukaryota; kingdom Viridiplantae; phylum Streptophyta; class Marchantiopsida; order Lunulariales; family Lunulariaceae; genus Lunularia; species Lunularia cruciata. Next base: position 16,929,168 of record OX419756.1, read on the forward strand.
AAAGCCATGTCAAGAAGGTTGATGCAAAATTTGTGTATGATACTCTTTAGACCTTCAACATTTATGGTGAGTATGGCAAACAAGCAACAAGTTTGACCAATAGGGATGATGGATAAGGTGGTAGTTTCAATTATGGGAGTTCAAAATCTTATGACTTTTCAAGTCTAAAGGATTCAAGTTATAACTTACTTCTTGGGAGGCCATGGTTGAGAGCAACACGCACAACTGATCAATGGCACAAAGGGTACTAGAGGATTGGGGCATCAAACCATAGAGTCATAGTTCTTGTGACTAACACCACCAACACTTCACATTCAGATACACCATCTTCTGATTATTGGAAATCAGATAAAAAAAGGAGCTTCAGGTGTGGACACAAGCATGGAAAAGGAGACTTCTACGGAGGAGAATAAATCTGATTTAGATGAGTATCCCTTGTGTGCTATTGATTTTGCACCTAAGCCAATGGTTTTGAAGGACCCAGATAAATCACTATTGACACTTGAGGAGATAGAAAGGAGGTTATCTACTCTCAAGTATGGTCCAAATGTTACCAAGGAGAAGAAGGTGAGATTTGAGGAGATTTTTTGTAAATTCATCTATGTGTTTGCTTTTAGTTACAAGGATCTAAAGGAAGTTTCCTTGGAGGAGCACAAGATTGAGGTGGAGTCAAATGCAAGATCAGTTCGCCAAAAGCAACATTACATTAACCTAGCAATATCTTTGGTGGTGAAGGAGGAGATTGATAAACTCAAGGAAGCCAGATTTATCTTTGAGGTGGGGAATTTGAAATGGGTATCTCCCATTGTTATTGTGAAGGAAAAGAATGACAAGCTTCAAGTATGTGTGGATTACAAGAAGTTTAATGCTGTTACTAAGAAGGACTATTACCCACTACCATTCATCAATGAGATCTTGGAGGAGGTTGTAGGTCATGAGAGGTATAGTTTTGGAGATGGTTATAGTGGTTATAACTAAATCAAGATTGCACCAGAGCATCAACAACTCACCACATTCACCACACCTTGGGAACTTATGCTTTCAAGGTCATGCCTTTTGGGCTTTGCAATGCTCTAGCCACATTCCAATGATTCATGAACAAGGTATTTGAACCTTTCATTGGGAGATTTATGAGAGACTTCATTGATGCCTTTTGTGTCTACGGGAGCAAGGAGGAGCACTTTGAGCACCTTATCAAGGTCTCACAATGCTTGGATGAGGCAAATGCATCACTCAACCCAGAGAAGTGCATTTTTGGATATGAAGAAGGTCTACTTTTGAGGCACAACATCTCCAAGGATGGAATAGCAATTGATCCTGAGAAGGTGAAGAAAATCTCAGACCTTCCATCCTCTTCAAGATTGACAAAGTTACACCAATTGTTGAGGATGGTTGGGTACTATAGGAGGTTCATCTTCTCATTTTCCAACAAGGCTTATGCATTGACCATCTACATGAAGAAGGGTGTAGATTACATGGTGATTTTGGAGGACAAGTAGACTCTCAAAGCTTTTGAGGAGCTCAAGCAATCCCTTCTTGTAGCTCCAATTCTTGCTAAACCTGATTGGAGTAAGCCTTTCATCCTCTACACTAATGCTTCTAATCTAGCTATAGGATTCACTCTTAGTTAATTAGACCAAGATGGGCATGATCATCTAATAGCTTATGCTAGTAGGCAGATAGTTTCAACAGAAAAGAACTACTCTGTCACGGAGAGAGAAGGGTTAGCAATGATCTTTGGTCTCAAGAAGTTTAGACACTACTTGATTAGAGGAAAAGCCACCATTGTCACAGATCACAAGGCTTTGAAGTAAATCTTCAACAAGCCTAATATGGAAGGGAGGCTAGCAAGGTGGATGATACTCTTGTCCGAGTATGATTACACCATTGAAGATAGGCCAAGAAAGAAACATGAAAATAGTGATTTGTTATCTAGGACCTATGATCATGATGGAGATGAGGTAGTGGATGATTCCTTCCTGGATGAGGAGCTCATGACAATCTCAATCACTCAAGAGGTTCCAATGGAGTACAAGGAGATTGTAGATTTTGTGACAAGAGGTAACTATCTAGAAGGGATGCATGCTAGGGAGAGGAAGAGGAGTAGATGGTCTTCTTTGAAGGGGGATGGCTAAGGAAGATTCATACTCCTCCAAGGCTAACACTCCAAGGCTCAAGACATTGCTCACTAGAGAACTCAATGAGAGAGAGATAGTTGCAAATGAAAGGATGATGAGTACCTCCTCACCCCTTGTTTATATACTTGTGAAATAGTTACGTACCAAAGTTACTAATTACCGTAGTAACTCAAGTTACTAGACTAAAAGTCAAGTAAAGTTAAAAAGTAGAAAGGAATATCCATTCACATGGGCATATTCCCCTAAGCATGTGGTTTTATCTTGACCCAACCACTAAAGCAAGGATTCCTTCACATGGGCTATCCTTGGACTAAAGAAGAATCCAAAACAAAAGGGCTTGCGGGCCCAAGAGTTCTCAACTCTTTCCTCAAAGCCAAACACATAGGAATAATACCAAGTCAACACACTAAAATCCAAAATAGTGGTGCTCATCTTTTCTACTTCCTCTAAAGTAAGGTCCCATCTATCTTAGCTATGACTAACTTTAGCTAACCATGACTAATATAGAACCATCCTTTATCTCTATATAAATAATATCTCTTAAGTACTTATAATACCAAGCTAAATATCACAATACCACACACATGCACAAATGGGTGTTACATTTACCCCCGGACTAAGTTTTCACTTTGTCCTCAAAGTGAAGGTCTCTCTATCTTCTATGGTACATCTTCAACTTATCATGGTTAATCCTATCAAAGTGTCTTCCTCCCAACTCCTTGAGATCATAAGTGTAATTGCCCCACACCTTCTCTACTATGAAAGGTCCAAAGTACTTAGGCAAAAACTTCTTTTGCACTCTCTTGAATCGAATGGAATCAAACAACATTACCCAATCACCTTCTTTGAAAGGCTCCACCTTCTTCTTGCCTTGCCTCTTGTCATAGCTCTCCTTTTGTTTCCTTTGGGCTTGCTCCACTCGAACCATAGCAACTGCTCTTGCCTCTTCCAACTCCATGAGTTGATCCTTCCTTGACTTCTCTGCATCACTTCCTTGTGCTTTCTTCAATCTCCTATGAATGCTTTGGAAGGTAGGAAGATCAAAGTGAATAAGTAAGGTAGACTCAATACCATACACCAATTGGAATGGAGAATATCCGGTGGAAGTCTTCATGGTTGTCCTATACTCCCACAAAACTGCATGAATCCTCTTGTCCCAATGATGTTTAGCCCCCTCCATTTCTGCATCTTTGGCCAACATCATGCACAAGGTCTGATTCGTTCTCTCTACCAAGCCATTGGAATTTGGCTTATAGGATGTAGTTACTCTATGTGTGATAGAGAAATGTCGTATGGCTGTAGTAATGCTTCCTATAAACTCTCCTCCTCTATCAGAAACCAACTCCAAAGGGCATCCAAACCTAGTGATAATGCGTTCATAAAGAAATCTACCCACTTCATCTTCATTCTTGTCCCTCAATGGTCTAGCCTCAACCCACTTGGTAAGGTAATCAGTAACTACCACAATGTACCAATTGTTCCTTGGGGTTCTATTGAGAGGTCCTACAAAATCAATTCCCCACTTCTCAAAAGGTCCTAGCAATGGAATTGATCTAAGTGGTGGAGTGGATGTAGACTTTCTAGCAAAAGCTTGACAAACATGACAAGTTTTGCAATAATCAAGACAATCCTTGAAAATCCCTCTCCAATGGTAACTTGCATCTAGAATCTTGAAAGCAATCACCTTTCCTGCAAAGTGTCCTCCATATACTAAACCTTCATGAAACTCCTTTATGAGTAGGATAGACTCTTCCTTACCCACTGCTCTTTGAAGTAGACCATCTGCTCCTTGGTGAAAAAGAATATCCTCCACTATTGTGTAAGGTCTAGATCTTGCTGCAAGGGCCTTCCTCTCCCTAGCATGCATCCCTTTTGGATAGTTACCTCTTGTCACAAAATCCACAATCTCCTTGTACTCCATTGGAATCTCTTGAGTGACTGAGATTGTCATGAGCTCCTCATCCGGGAAGGAATCATCTATTGGCTCATCTCCATCATGATCATAGGCTCTAGATAACAAATCAGCATTTGCATGTTTCTTTCCTGGCCTATCCTCAATTGTGTAGTCATACTCAGACAAGAGTATCATCCACCTTGCTAGTCTCCCTTCAACATTAGGCTTGTTGAAGATGTACTTCAAAGCCTTGTGATCCGTGACAATTGTGGCTTTCCCTCCAATCAAGTAGTGTCTAAACTTCTTGAGACCAAAGATCACTGCCAACCCTTCTCTCTCCGTGACAGAGTAGTTCTTCTCTGCTGAAACCATCTGCCTACTAGCATAAGCTATTGGATGATCATGCCCATCTTGGTCTAATTGACTAAGCGTGCATCCTATAGCTACATTAGAAGCATTATTGTAGAGGATGAAAGGCTTACTCCAATTAGGTTTAGCAAGAATTGGAGCTACAACAAGGGATTGCTTGAGCTCCTCAAAAGCTTTGAGAGCCTCCTTGTCTTCCAAAATCACCATGTAATCTACACCCTTCTTCATGTAGATGGTCAATGCATAAGCCTTGTTGGAAAATGAGAAGATGAACCTCCTATAGTACCCAATCATTCCCAAGAATTGGCGTAACTTTGTCAAGCTTGAAGGGAATGGAAGGTCTGAGATTTTCCTCACCTTCTCAGGATCAACTGCTATTCCATCCTTGGAGATGATGTGCCCCAAAAGTAGACCTTCTTCACATCCAAAAATGCACTTCTCTTGGTTGAGTGATGCATTTGCCTCATCCAAGCGTTGCAAAACTTTGATTAGATGCTCAAAGTGCTCCTCCTTGCTCCCATAGACACAAAAGTCATCAATGAAATCTCTCACAAATTTCCCAATGAAAGGTTCAAATACCTTGTTCATGAACCGTTGGAATGTGGCTGGAGCATTGCAAAGCCCAAAAGGCATGACCTTGAAAGCGTAAGTTCCCCAAGGTGTGGTGAATGTGGTGAGTTGTTGATGCTCTGGTGCAATCTTGATTTGGTTATATCCACTATAACCATCTCCAAAACTGTACCTCTCATGACCTGCAACCTCCTCCAAGATCTCATCAATGAATGGCAATGGGTAGTAGTCCTTCTTAGTAACAGCATTGAGCTTCTTGTAATCCACACATACCCGAAGCTTGCCATTCTTTTTCTTCACAATGACAATTGGAGACACCCATTCTGAATTCTCCACCTCAAAGATAAATCCAGCCTCCTTGAGCTTATCAATCTCCTCCTTCACAACCAAAGATATTGGTGGGCTAATGCGACGTTGCTTTTGGCGGATTGGTCGTGCATGTGACTCCACCTCTATCTTGTGCTCCTCCAAGGTGACTTCCTTCAAATCCTTGTAACTAAAAGCAAACACATGGATGAACTTGCGGAAAATCTCCTCAAATCTCACCTTCTCCTCCTTGGTAACATTTGGGCCATACCTGAGGGTAGATAACCTTCTCTCTACCTCCTCAAGTGTCAATGGTGATTTATCTGGGTCCTTCAAAACCTCTGGCTTAGGTGTAAATCCATAGCACACAAAGGATACACATCTGAATCAGATTCAGATTCATCCTCCTCTGTGGAAGTCTCCTCTTCCATGCTTGTGTCCACACCTGAAGCTCCTTCTTCAGAATCTGATTCCCAATAATCAAAAGATGGGGTATCTGAATGTGAAGTGTTGGTGGTGTTAGTCACAGGAACAGTGACTCTATGGTTTGATGGCCCAATCCTCAAGTACCCTTTGTGCCATCGATCAGTTGTGCGTGCTGCTCTCAACCATGGCCTCCCAAGAAGTAAGTCATAGCTTGAATCTTTCAAGACTAGGAAAGTCATGAGATTTTGAGCTCCCATAACTGAAACTACCACCTTATCCATCACCCCTACTGGTCAAACTTGTTGCTTGTTTGCCATGCTCACCACAAATGTTGAAGGTCTTGAGGGTATCATACCCAACTTCTTCATCAACCTTTCTGACATGGCATTCACTGCTGATCCTCCATCAACCAATGCATCCTTGATGTTGTGACCATTCACTCTCACATCAATCTTGGAGGCATATTCACAAGCCTCCCATGGTGCTGGCTTGGCATCCACCACCCCCATTGATACTGGAACTTTTGCCTTCTTCTTCTTCTTGCTCCTTGTAGAACTCAAACCACCTCTAAGCTCCTTTCTCAAGGTAGGGTTCAAAGCAATTAATTGGCCCACTGTGATATTAGCCTTGTGACTACCAACATCCTCCAACACATTGTAGTTCCATTGTTTCTTTGAGATCAAGAAGTCCTCCATCCCCAACTTCTTCCTTGGAGTCTTTGTTGTTGATGGTGTTGAGGTGTGAGTGCTCCTAGTAGACATAGGAGTATCCTTGCTTGAAGTAAATCCTTGAGAAGAGTGAACATCCTCTACAAAACGAGCTCTCTTCTTCTCTTGTGCCAAAAGCTCCAAATTAAAACCCTTGGAGTTTGAGCACTTTCCCTTCTCATACTTGCTCTCAACCACATCTATGGATGCTATCCCCTTACCTTTGTTGGGATTAGGAGCCACTTGGGTTTCACTACCTCCCTGTTTCCCTCTATTGGCTCCCTCATAACCCCTTCCTCCATGGTAAGTGGAATTTGGGCAATTCCTTTGGATATGGCCTCTTCCTCCACAACCAAAACAATTTCTATCATTGAAATTGTTGTCTGGTTGGCCTCCTCTATATGGATAGTTTCCATAACTCCTAGGCCTTTTCCCTACATTCTAATCCACCTCTCTCTTCTCCCATAGTTACACCACATTGATCTTGAGATCTGCAAGTTGTTCTGTGATGGTTTGGAGTGGATCTTTTGGTGGAGGTGCAAGAACTGGAGCAACTACTACTGCAACCATTGTCACCAAAATATCAGAAGTTCCACCATACTTGTAGCCTTGAGGAGGATGCACAACCTCCTTCACCACCAAATCACTCTCATCCCCTTCCAAACTCTCCTCCATACGAATTGTGATCTTGATACCTTCAACCTTGGAAGAAGGTTTTTCATATCTCACCTTGCTTCTAATTTGTAGTCTCAATCCTCCCACAAAATTCTTGGTGAGCATGGCCCCTATGCCAATCATTGTAGTCTCCACATCATCCCCACCCTTCCTCAACACTATGTGAAATCTGGACTCCAACTTTTCCACTCTTTCCACATAGACTCTCACTTTCTCTCCATCTCCTTGCTTGAGAAATGTAACCTCACTCATCAATCTCTCATAACTCTCATCAGGAAGAAAGTTCTCAATGAGTGCTGAAGTCAAAGTCTCCCAAGACTCCTCTTCCCCCTCTCTCTTCTCTCTCTTTTGGTATTCTGACTCATACCATGTAAGTGCTGCATCCTCAAAGAAATCTGGTAATAATGAGGCCCACTCATTCTTCCTCCTCTCATTGTTTCCTATGCAAGCTCTCTTGAAGTCTCTCACAAAGGCCTCCACATCTTCTCCATCCTTGCCAAAGAAAACTGGAAGTTTTCCCATCTTAACCCCTCACTATCTTTCTTTTCTCTCAAAATTTTTTTTTCTCTTTTCTTTTCTCTCACTCTATTACTAATAGAGTATATACATGATTAACACCATCTGAGAATAATCCACTCTAGGGAAAACAAAAGGTTCTGGTTGCTCCAAGATTTCTATAGCAATATCAAATCCTAGAGTGCATATTAATCTAACTCTCATGGATAGTTTATCCATAAGTTGAAAGATTATCTCCATCACTAATCTTGAGAACTAGCTGATGAAGGCGGTAGTATTTCTGTAGCTGTACCAAGACTCTCTCCAAGATCCTTCACCAAAGTTTCCAAAATTGCTTTTACTCCACTACACTCATATCCTTTTGGAAGTCCTTCCACTCCACAAACCTCACATAACTCCTTGGTCTTAGATCTTCTCCCTCCTAATCTTGGTGAAGAAGGCCCAACATGCAAACCCAAGTCAAGTAAGCCTCTCCTTTCCCTCAATCTCTTGCTCTCAAAGGTCAATGGACATGAACTTGCCTTATGTCCCTTCTCTCCACATAGAAAGCACTTAGACTCACTCTTTCCTCCAAGAGGTGTAGGTTTTTGGATCCTCTCAACACTCTCTTCAAATTCTATTGTAAACTCTCTTTTCCTCAAATCCACCCTTACAATCACCTCAAACCCTTGGGGAACCTTGCATAATCTCAATTTCCACTCTTGATGGCCCTCCATGTTCCCAAGATGAATCTAAACACTCAAACATGCTTTTTGTTGATCTCAAACTTCTCATGCATGAGATCTCCACTTTGCAGAATTGACTCTTCCTCACAATGTCACTCAAATCTCCCAACCAATATGTCACAGTCCTCTAAAATTTTGCGCACTTGATAACAACTCAAGGGCGTCTCTCCTTGCAAAATTTCAGATCTTTTCATTGAGCCATTTGGCCTAGACACCTTTCTATTCAGCACCCATATTTCAGATTTGGTCTGAAAACCACCCCCTCACTTCAAAAACTCATTACTCTCTGCGTAAAAACGATCTCTCTCTAATTTTTGTGGCAGCAGGTAGGATACAATGCACTGAATTTTCTTGGAAATTTTCAGGACAATTCATTGAAAATTGAAGAAATGGCAGACTCTGTACAATTTTCCAGAGAGCATGCAGTTGCGGGAGCACTTTACCCTATTAACTTTCAAAAATTCTAGCCCAGTGTGCATAGAAGCTCTCACAATAATTTCAAGTGTGCTAACTAAAAGAGAACCCAAGCTATTATGTATAGAAATCTCAAGTCCAGATCTCAAACTTGAGATTTTGCCCAAAATCACCTTAATCCCCAAAATCTGCAATCCACCTCACACAATTTCTCCAATTCCTCTCATGTGTACAAGATGTACAAAATCACCTCAAAGACATCATAATGAACTACAAGGTATACAAATGGATCTTGGTTCTCTAACATAAGTTCAGCCCTCTCCTCTCCTAATGTTCTCTCCAAGTGAGCTCTCATAGCCTCCTTCTGCCTAATGTAGAATTGGACACGGAACATTATCTTGCCTTCTAGAGAGGTCCCGGCAACGGAACCAAAAATGTGAGCCGGCCTGTCTCTCACTCAGGATGAACCTTTGATGGCTATTATGGTAGCGCACGGATACGATCAACTTCATACGATACGATCAAGGATACGATCAACTTCGTACTCCTCATGATCATTGATAGGGATAGGGGGAGGGGGAGGTTGGACTCGAGAGGAAAAGGAAGAGGGGTTAGGAACAAAGGGTTTCAACTTGGAAACATGGAAGACATGATGGATATGCATGTGACAAGGCAAGGCAAGGCAAGACGATAAGCAACAAGAGAGATAATTTGGGTGATATCAAAGGGTCCTATCCAATTAAGGGCAAGTTTACGAACTTGGGTATCAAGTGGGAGAGGGAGGTTACTAGAGGATAACATGACTTTATCACCAACTTCAAAGGTGAGATCTTGACGATGGTGGTCCGCATATTATTTTTGGCGATTCTAAGCAACAAGGAGGTGAGATTTGGCTTGTTGGAGAGATTGGGATATAGTGGTCAAGAATGTGGAAGTATGAGGAACCTGAGATGGAGGGGGAGCAAGAAGAGAATCTGGAACAAGCGGATCTTGGCCAAAATTGAGAAAGAAAGGAGAGAATCCGGTGCTTGCCTATTTGGAATTGTTGTAGGCAAATTCAACTACGGCAAGACATTCATCCCAATTGGTATGGTGGACATTGACAAAGGCATGCAACATATCCTCCAATGTACGATTTGCACATTCGGTTTGTCCATCAGTTTGAGGATGATAGGCCGTGGACAAAGCAAGCTTGGTGCCGAGTATCTGAAAGAGTGCTTGCCAAAACTTCCCGGTAAAGCAAGGATCACGGTCAGAGATGAGTACACGTGGCATTCCATGATGCTTGAAGACATTGTCAAAGTAGATTTGCGCTAAGGTTGGAGCATCCACGGTATCACAGGTTGGTGCCAAGTGGATTTGCTTAATAAGCTTATCCACAAACACCACGATGGCGGTGTGTCCTTGTTTTGTCTTTGGCAAGGATGTGATGAGATCCAAGCTCACATGCTCCCAACAAGCTGATGGAACGGCAAGCGGTTGAAGGAGTCCACCCGGCTTCTGGTTGCTAGCCTTGTTACGTTGGCAGCTCTCACACGATCGGACAAATTCTTGAACATCCCTTGTCATGTTGGGCCACCACCATTGACATTGGAGGGTACCCAAGGTCTTGTTCACACCCATGTGACCAGCGATGGGTAAATCATGGGCTTCTTGAAGGTGCACAAGTCAAAGATCACCTTTGGCTGGAACATAGATCCGGTCCGCATGGAATAGAAGGCCTTCCTTGAAGGAGAAGGTGTTGTACTCCTTGTCACTTGTTGTTAGCCGACCATGTACCATTTGGAAGAAGGGATCTTGCTGTAGAGCTAACCGAAACTCGTTATGAATCTTGGGATCAATTGACACCGTCGTAATTGCTGCCGCAATGAGAGGAAGAGACTTCAAATCAGGTCGTCATGATAGAGCATCAGGGATGACATGGAACCGACCTGGTTTGTACTCAAGTTTGATGTCAAACAATCGGAGTTGCTCTTCCCATCGATTATGTCGACTCTTCATGTGCTCTAGGTGTAAGGTCTGCAACAATGGCTTGTGATCAATTCACATGATCACTTGTTTCCCCAAGAGATAATGCCTCCATACCTTGGTGGCATATACCATTGCAAGTTGTTCCCGATCTTGAGCAAAGTAATTTCTTTCAGCTGTATTTAGTCGGCAAGACACAAAGGCAATAGGATGTAGTCCACTTGGCAATTCTTGTTGCAACACAGCTCCAATTACAAAGTTAGAAGCATCAAAATCAACCACACAAGGTAGTTGAGGATCATATGGTTGAAGAATGGGTCTTGAAGACACCATATGCTTTAACTTTTGGAATGCTTCTTCATGCTTGGTGGTCCATTGGAAGCTCGAGTTCTTTCCCAAGAGGTCAGTCAATGGTGCAGCCACATTGTCGTCGGGAAAAAGCCAGAGGAGAGTGGTAAGGAGTGGTTGCAAGATTTCAAGAAGAGGAGGTCTGGACAGTAGAGGGTTTTCTTTTTCAGTGAAAGTCTTGCGGGAGGGCACATGCTGACAGGGTATGAAAATTTGGGACAGATGAGGACTGGACAGCAAAGAGCTTTCGAAAAAAATGTCAGATGAGAGTGGTAAGGAGTGGTTGCAAGAATCGGAAGAGGGGTTGGGGTGACAGCGAAAGATCGAAAGGAGTTTGGAGAAAAGGGAATTGAAGTATCGAGAAAGAAGCGGTGACAGGAGTTTTAGCAGCAACAAGGGAAAGAAGGCAAAGGGAATCAACGGAAACATAGACAAGAGTTTTGAGATATAGTGAAGAATAGTGGGAAGGAAAAAGGATACTTATCAAAGACAGGGAACAGTGAAGGGTCGGGAAGGAAAGGAGAAGATAGAGAAATCTTGAAGGGCTTTGTTGAATGATAGAAAGGTATCGAGCACTTTTGCAAGGAGAGAGGAATCAAAGAACAAAGCAGCAAGAAGAGTGGACTCCTAAACGTAAAGGGGTTTGAGGAATCAAGAATCGAAAAACAAAAGGGAAGAGAGACAAAAACGGAAGGAAAATTGGAAGATTGTGGGCAAAGAGGAGAATTGAATACAGAGAAAGATTGATGAAAAGAGAAAGGGGAAAGGGGAAAGAATGGAAGGCAAAGTTGGGTAGCAGCAAAAAGGAAAATCAAGGAGACAAGGAGGTCAAAGGGTTTTGAAGTGACACGAACAAGTCAAAGGTTTTTGAAGGACAGAGGATCGAAAAGGGTTTTCCCGGAAAACAGGAAGATATAGATGGGAACATGATAGATAAATAGGAAGAGGGTTAGAGTTGGAAGGACACAAGAATCGGAACAGGGGTTGGGGTGATAGTGAAAGATCGAAAGGAGTTTGGAGAAAAGGGAATTGAAGTATCAAGGGAGAAGGGGCGACAGGAGTTTTAGCAGCAACAAGGGAAAGAAGGCAAAGGGAATTGATGGAAACACAGACAGGAGTTTTGAGATATAGTGAAGAAAAGTGGGAAGGAAAGGATACTTATCAAAGACAGGGAACAGTGAAGGGTCGAGAAGGAAAGGAGAAGATAGAGAAATCTTGAAGGGCTTTGTTGAATGATAGAGAGGTATCGAGCACTTTTGCAAGGAGAGAGGAATCAAAGAACAGAGCAGCAAGAAGAGGGAATCCTAAACGTGAAGGGGTTTAAGAGAAATCTTGAAGGGTTTGGCAAGAAAGAGAGTTTTGAAGGGTTTTGCAGGACAGATAAGTCTTGAAGGGTTTTTGCAGGAATTCAAGAAAAGTATCGAAGGGATAGGCTGGGCCAGGACAGAGAGAGAAATTTCGAAAGTGCTTGCTGTGCAAAAACTTGAGAGAGGCTTAGGCTTGTATAGGAAAAGAAGGGATAAATTTTGGCAAGGGACCTGAAGGCTTGAGTTTTGGTCAGCTGGAATTTTGAGAAGATCAGGAGGCTGAGTGTGGATTTTTGAGAATTGGCAGGGTAACTTGGGAAAAATGCTACCTTGGACATGGGTTTGGATAGTGAGGAGTCAAAAGGACCAGTAGGGCTGAGAGTTAAGTCGGGAAATGACAAGGGAGGTTTTCAGGAGAAGAGTGGACAGGAGTTCTTGACAAGGAGAATAATCAAAAGTGAGGAAGGGCTGACGGTTTTCAGGAAGTTGCAGAGGATTTCGAGAGAAGACAGTAGGGAAGTGATGGAGAATTATCGAAAGTGAGAAGGGCTGCCAATTTTGGGAAATGAGGAGAGGAGTTTCAAGAGAGAAAGTTGTAGAGGATTTCAAGAGAAGACAGTAGGGAAGTGATGGAGAATTATCGAAAGTGAGAAGGGCTGCCAGTTTTGGGAAATGAGGAGAGGAGTTTCAAGAGAAGACAGTAGGGAAGTGATGGAGAATTATCGAAAGTGAGAAGGGCTGCCAGTTTCGGGAAATGAGGAGAGGAGTTTCAAGAGAAGAAGTTGTAGAGGATTTCGAGAGAGACAGTAGGGAAGTGATAGAGAATTATCGAAAGTGAGAAGGGCTGCCAGTTTTGGGAAATGAGGAGAGGAGTTTCAAGAGAGAAAGTTGTAGAGGATTTCAAGAGAAGACAGTAGGGAAGTGATGGAGAATTATCGAAAGTGAGAAGGGCTGCCAGTTTCGGGAAATGAGGAGAGGAGTTTCAAGAGAGAAAGTTGCAGAGGATTTCGAGAGAAGACAGTAGGGAAGTGATGGAGAATTATCGAAAGTGAGAAGGGCTGCCATTTCGGGAAATGAGGAGAGGAGTTTCAAGAGAGAAAGTTGCAGAGGATTTCGAGAGAAGACAGTAGGGAAGTGATGGAGAATTATCGAAAGTGAGAAGGGCTGCCATTTCGGGAAATGAGGAGAGGAGTTTCAAGAGAGAAAGTTGCAGAGGATTTCGAGAGAAGACAGTAGGGAAGTGATAGAGAATTATCAAAAGTGAGAAGGGCTGCCAGTTTCGGGAAATGAGGAGAGGAGTTTCAAGAGAAGAAGTTGCAGAGGATTTTGAGAGAAGACAGTAGGGAAGTGATGGAAAATTATCAAAAGTGAGAAGGGCTGCCAATTTTGGGAAATGAGGAAAGGAGTTTCAAGAGAGAAAGTTGCAGAGGATTTCGAGAGAAGACAGTAGGGAAGTGATAGAGAATTATCAAAAGTGAGAAGGGCTGCCAGTTTCGGGAAATGAGGAGAAGAGTTTCAAGAGAGAAAGTTGCAGAGGATTTCGAGAGAAGACAGTAGGGAAGTGATGGTGAGTTATCAAAAGTGAGAAGGGCTGCCAGTTTTGGGAAATGAGGAGAGGAGTTTCAAGAGAGAAAGTTGCAGAAGATTTTGAGAAAGGACAGTAGGGTTTTTGGGAAAGTGCCAGAGGATTTTAGAGAGATGAAGGGCTGACAGTTTTGGGAAATGAGGAGAGGAGTTTCAAGAGAGAAAGTTGCAAAAGATTTCAAGAGAGACAGAGGGTTTTTAGAGGAGAAAGCATTGATGGGAGTGCTGTTGGGAGGTGAAGGAAGAAGTCCGGAGGGTGAGTTGTCTTTACTGTTATTGGATAGAGTGCGTGTGAAGGCATTAGCTGAAATGATTTTCTGTCATAATTTAGTGCAGACACTGTATGAATTGGAGTTGGTTGGCTTTTCCAAAATTGTGAACCTTGCAGCTGAAATTTTATGAATGACAAATCCTGAGAAAATGGTGTGTTCGATCTGTGACTAGCATTGAGGAAGTTCCATTTTAGGAGCTCTTAGTCCGTCTGTATGAATGGTTTGATTTAGTAGTCTGGGTGCCCCATTGAGCCGAATAGAATACTATTTGTTGTTTGTGAAATTCCCAGCCATTCCTAGGGACCGTCGGGTCCAAACCCGTAGCAAAACCTGCACGAACTAGCTAGTTCTATGAAGGCCAAAGACAAACACAAACCCTCGAGAAGCCCAACATGAGGAAACTAAGGAAAACCCAAAATTTTACAGAGCTGAGATTTCCAACACACCAGGAGTAGGAAAAGAATGACAGTCTACGAGAAACTCTAAATCAACTACAATAATGGCAGATTAAGCACAAGCAGCCAAATGCTCGGTGCACTATCGAGGCCAAACAATTTCCCCAACAACGTGAGCATAATAGTGGATGAACCGTTGGTAAAAAACTGGCCAATCCATTGAATGCTTGTACTTCGGTAGCATCCTTTAGGGTAGGCCAATCAGTGATGGCCTTGATCTTCTCTTCTTTCATCTTGATCCCCTCTGCTGAGATCTTATGACCTAAGAAGGTAACCTTCTTCTGCCAAAAAGCACACTTTGACTTCTTGTAGTAAAATTTCCACTATCGTAGTCGTCTTAGGACTTCTCACACATGATTCTTGTGTTTTGCCTCTGTCCTACTATAGATTAAGATATCATCTAAGAACACTACCACGGACTGATCCAATAGTCCCTCCAACACCCGATGCATCTGATCCATGAGGACTGCTGGAGCATTAGTGAGTCCGAAAGGTAGAACTCTCCACTCAAAATGTCCATACCTTGTGCAAAAGGCAGTCTTTTGCACGTCCTCTCCTTCAATAGGAATTTGCCAATAGCCGCTACAAAGATCTAGCTTGGAAAAGTAGCGTGCTCCACTTAATTGATCAAGCAAGTCATCAATCCGAGGCAAGGGATATGCATTCTTCACGGTTTGCTGATTGAGCCCACGGTAGTCAATACAGAAATGAAGTCCTCCATCCTTCTTTAGAACAAATAGTAATGGTGCTCCCCACGAAGAAGTACTATGTCAGTATGAAATCCTTCTCCAACAACTTTGTAAGTGTTGTTTGCAACTCCTCCAACTCCTTTGGTGAGAGCCAATAGATTGGTCTACTCACTGGAGTACTCCCTGGCAATAACTCAATCTTGAAGAGCATACCTCGATCAGAGGGTAATCCCTTTGGCAGATCATCCGGAAACACATCTGCAAACTCTTGAACTATCCAATCAACCGTTGCTTGATGCGGCACTTGGCCCTCCTCAGATTGTTCTTGTGCAATCGGCTTGATCCACACCGCGAATACAGACTTATCTTCCTCCAAAGTTTGCTCTATGGCTGCTTCATTAACAAACTTCCCTTCTAGGGACTCATCTCTCCTCCAAGCTTGCTCCATGGTTGCCTTCTTGGCAAACTTCCCATCTTGGGACTCATCTCCCTTCCAAATTTTCTCTATGGCTACCTTCTCAACAAACTTCCCATCTTGGGATTGACTATTCTTAGGTGTCTTACTCAGAGGTGCCAGACAACCTAATCGGAAATTCCTACCTTGGTGTTGTACTTGAATTTGACGTCGGGTCCAATCAAATTGAACCTTATGACGTTCAAGCCAAGGTAGACCCAGAATGATATCATAGTGTAGAGGTGCCACTACAGACCTCATACACTCCAATACTCCTTCCCAATCTTGAAGGTAACAGGATGCGAGGTGCGGAATGCAAAACCTTTTCTACCATCCACCATCATCAAACTACTTCCAATCACTGGCTTGATAGGAATACACAATTCCTTTGCTACTTGCATAGACATGCAATTCTCAGAACTTCCAAAATTAACCAAAATCCTACAACCCCGATTAGATATCATACCTTGCAAGTGAAGTAGACTTGCATAGGTTGAGCCTTCAATCCCATTGGAACTAATCAAGCTCCCAATAGGTGGCTCAAAATCTCCTACTGGGATTCCTTGTTTCCCTGATCATTCCGCTCCAAAACCTCCACTTGGGCAACTTGTCAAGGTCGTCCATTCTTGAGTGGACATTCAGCAATGTGATGCCCCAACTGGCGACAATAAAAACTACCACCATTTTGTCGCGGTTTCTCCATGTCTGCCATGCCTAGTGGTCTTTGTTGAATAGCATCGATCTCCATTGGTGCTGGCTCCTCCACTTGTGTGTAGTGTATTGGTAGGCTTTGTGGGAGTCAAGGTCGAGACCAAGTTGTTGCCTCCAAGGAATCAAAACATTTGGCCGACTGCATGGCCTCCTCCAAGTGTTGTGGCTCTCGCATGGTTACCTCTAATTTGGTTCTTGCTTTCAAGCCCCTCATGAATCGATCCATAACTTCACGTTCCAAAATATTTGGAATTTGCATGATGGTGTTTTGGAACTGCGTGATGTAACTTCTTATAGAGCCAATCTGTTTCATCTCTGCCAACTTATCCCGTGCAGCTCGTGTGGCATTTATAGCTTGGAACCGACTGATTATTGTGCTCTTGAATTCTGCCCATGTCAAGATTGGTGTAACCATTTTTCATTTGGCTCGCTCCACTCGGAATCTCCACCATAGCTTTGCTACTCCATCCAATTGGCTAGAAGCCAAGATAATATGTTTTCACTCATCTTGTAGATTGGTAGCTTCAAAATAACGTTCACAATCAAACACAAAATTCTCCACTGCACCCAAGAGATTCTTGCCTTCAAATATCTTGGGTTTAGGGAACCTGATCCAATCTTCTCCTTCTTGAATTGGTACTCTCTCCACCTGCTCTTGTCGTCGAAGATCTCGTTCATCCAACAATCGAGTAAGGTGCTTGATTTGTTGTTGCATAGCAAGGATAACATCAGGTATTGCCGCCATGGTTGCTCCTCTATCACACCACTCCCAATCTATCTAATTTATTAACACATAGAAACAGCACGTCCACCGTTCTCCATAAGTTACAACCGGAAGCACCAAGGGTTCCTCAGATATGGTGATCATATGCAGAAAATCTTGTCCAAAATGTGAAGTGATGAATTGTGTGAAACGATGCTTGGGTAGTATTTAGATGCAAAAATCCCAATGGTTTGGTGGAAGTGGATTTGGTGGTCTATAAATTCCATCCATCCTATTCCTACTCTTATACCAATGTAAAAGACCGAATCCGAGGAGAGAAATAGGAGAATGGAAACTCACATTGGGACACTTGAATGAGGGAAAACTCCAAATGCCTAGCATGAGCTTTGGCTTGAGTATTTATAGGTAGCATACAAGGCCCTTGAGAAGCTTCTCAAGAAGCTTCCTCAAGCCACTTTCTTAGAGTGCAAGCCAAGTTAACTAGGAAGCTTCTCAAGAAGCTTCCTTCTAGAAGCCGCCTACTTGGCGTGCAAGTTAACCTAGTTGGAAGCTTCTAGAAGCTTCCTTCTAGAAGCTACTTACTTAAGGTGCAAGCTAAGCTAATCGGGAAGCTTCCCAAGAAGCTTCCTTGATACTTCCAGAATATTCTAGGCTAATTTTCTCTTATGTGCTACTTCGTGAGCCCGATTGACTTCGTTGCTAAACTCCATATTGTTACACTAGAGGTTTATGGTTTGTCTCCACTACAAATGCCTTCTTGCTAAGATAGTGCTTCCAATGCATGGTTGTAAGGACAATGGCCAGCTCTTCTTGCTCTGTGGTGTGAGGATTGCGTTCTACTAATAAAAGCTTTTGAGAGAAGTCAATTGGATGTCACCTATCATGCCACTCTTGTTGTAGGATTGCCTCTATTATTATGCCTGATGCATTAGTAGCCAATTTGATTGGACATTTTGGGTCATACTATTTCAAGATTAGTGCATGTAGCAAGGCATCTTTCAATTCTTGAAAGGCCAATTCTTGTATGGTTCTCCATGTCCACTTCTTCCCCTTGCCAAGTAGTGTTGTTAAAGGCTATGCCACCTTAGAGAAGTCCTTGAAAAATTGACGATATAACTCCGTCAACTCCAAGAAGCTCCTGAGTTTAGTCTGATCCTTTGGAGTGCTCTATTTTTTAATGACCACTATTTTCTCTATTAATACTTGATTACCCTCTGCACTCACTCTATGCCCCAAGTAGTCTACTTCAGACTTGCCACATGCGTACTTTGAGATTTTGGCATATAAGTGATTATGTCTTAGAATTTGGAGGACTTCTTGTAGATGACGTTTGTGTTCTATAATTGTCTTACTATATACTAAGATGTCATCTAGGAAAACAATAATAGACTTATCCAAATATGGCCAAAATATGTCATTCATCAGACTCATGAAAGTGGCAAGTGCATTGGTGAGGCCAAATGGCATCACAAGGTACTCAAAGTGGCCATACTTGGTTCAAAAGGCAATTTTGTATACATCTTCCTTTGCAATCTGAATTTGATTATAATCGCTCTGCAAGTCCAATTTGGTGAAGTATCTTGCTCCATTGGGTTGATCAAACAGGTCGTCCATGCAGATATTTGTAAAGGATATTTGCTCCTCATTGTTTGTTGATTGAGGTCCCAATAGTCAATGCACATGTGCATTGTACTATCCTTCTTCTTCACAAACAAGATAAGAGCCTCACATGGTGATATGTTGGGTTGGATAAACCTCTTTTTAAGCATATCCTCAAATTAAACCTTACATTCCTCCAATTCTTGAGGTGATAGACGATATGGTGCCTTATAAGGAGGTGTCTTCCCCAAAGTATCTCAATTTTATGATCTACTCTTCTTTTTGGAGGTAATCTTGAGGGTAGATCATCTAGAAAGACATCTTGAACCTCATTTACCACATCCTTCAATTTCTCAAGAATTTATTCATCAAGTTGTGCACTCTGAACTTCTCTTATTAACCCCATGAAACATCTATCTATCTTACAAATAGTTGTTGTTCTTGTGACATAGAGATGTAATTTCTACCTATGTGCTTTTTCTTTAACCCCAATGATTATCCGTTGGCGGGTGCTCACTGCTTTCTTCCTCTAATCTACCATAGGGTTGTATTGCTTGCTTGTTATGATTGCATCATAACAAGCCAATGATAAAAACTTCTTTGTTGCTCCAGGATTTATCAATACTTTCACTTAATTGCCTTTTAGGACCCCGTTCATGCAATCAATTGTGAATTTGCCTTTTTAGATCTTTGTGTACTCATCTTCTTCCTCCCCTCCCTTGTCCACTTCATATTGAGCAAGTAAGGCCGCAATGTACCTTTACTAGCAATCTTATTTTTTGAGGTGATTTCTACCTCCTCTTCCTACGCGCATCGCTCCATGTTGTTCAAAGATTGCCTATATGGAGGCAGAGTGCCTCTAGGGAGATGTGCTTAATACAACCATAATTGTAGCAAGGATGTTGTTCTCCTTGAGTTCATTCTCCTTGTGGGACTCCATCTCTCTATCCTTCCACCCGTCCCCACTCTCCTTGAAGCAGACGTGCTCCTCTATCTCAAAACCGTAGGTGCCTAATTCCATAGGTGTTGGTCCACCCAAATGTAGCATTTCCGCTCAATAGTGTAGAGATGAAACTACTCTTTCACCTCTCCAAGTGCCCTACTATTCTCTGAGCACAAGGAATGGCTTCAAATATAGTGCAAGGATTTTTTACCATGACTTCTTGGTGAATCTGGTTCTTCAACCCTCGTTTGAAATTGTCTAAAGCCTCTATTGGACTCATGTCAGTTATTGTGACTTTTAGATCTAGAGATGCTTCCACGTACTCTCGTATGTGATTCTTTTTCTTCAATCTCCATAGTTGGATTTGGGCCATTTGCACAAAATCCATAGACTGCAAATTCTTCAAAAGTCCTTCTTGCATTGCTATCCATGTCACCTCCCTTCTTTCTGCCAACATTGATTGTTCCCAAGCATCATACCATGTGAGGGTTTTCTCAATCAGGTATCCACATGCAAACACATTTGCAGCATGCTCAATGATCTCTATCAAGAACAATCGGAAGTATCAATTCATTCTTGAGATCCATTTCTCTACTACTCCCATAGCACGCTGTAATACCAAGAGCTAGCCATATGATCTAGATGTGAAATTTGGTTTGGTAACATCTAGAATGATGTTATACATGATGGTCAAAATAGATAAGATAGAAGTATCACCAAAAGAGTACTTCTACTTATAGGGCAAAAACCGAAATAGACTTGAGAACCTTAGAACCAATAGCTAGACATATGAATTAAAGGTGAGAATTGGTTTGGTAACATCTGGAAGAATGTTACACATGATGGACTAAACAGATCAGAAAGAGGTATCACCAAAAGGGGACTTCTACTAATAGAGTAGGAATCGAAATATACCTGAAACCTTTGAAGGCAATATTGGAGGCCTAAACGGATGAATTAGGCCTCAAAAATGTGTAGATTCCCCCCCCCAACAGAGGAAAGGTTGGCCTTCCCTCCCCCTTGCTTTGTCTCGTCAAGAGCTTTCCAACGGTACCTTACGTGATTCTGAGATTCCTACATGAAGATTCTCTAAAAGATTCCCTCCGGTCAAAGCTTGTTTGACCAACCAGATAAGACCTAGACCAGACATGTCACCCATCCAAGTAAGTAATCCAAGGGTGGAGCTTGCTGACATGTCACCTATCTGTGTCCGTAATCCTATGGTGGAGCTTCCTTGGCGGAGATCCTCTTTGTCTATATAATAAAGAGAAGGTGCTCCCTTGGGGCATCGATTGTTTGAGTGTGCAATCTGTGTTTTCTCTCTTCTCTTGTCCTCGGAGTATTACACATGCTACTCCTTGTAAGGCTCAATATTGCAGGTCTTCTTCATCCATAGTAGCAATGTAGCTTCATCATTGGCCGGGTTTGATGTCATAGGCATGGGTGCCTCTCCAAGTACTTCAATTGCATGTATTGGGCTTTGAGACGGTTCCTCTTCTTGCATTATTTGATCATTCTTGAGGGTTTGTACTTGATTTTGCAATGCCTCCATGGTCATCTTGTTTTCTTGAAACTTGTTCAACATCCACTGCATTCCTTGCATCAACTCCTACAATTGCGGAGCCATGCTTCCAATACATGATTGATGTTCACTTGCTACTTCCTACTTCAATAGAGGGTATAATGATCACTTGAGAGGGTGCACAAACTATAAGAACTACCATTGGGCCCTCAAAGGCCATACTCATTGATAATATTCCTCACCAAAATTGTGGACTACAAAATCCCTAAAAATTACTTTTGGTCTAACTACATAACAAATTTCTACTTGCGTGTTGAAAAGGTGAGGATTTGGTACAATCAAATCCATATCATAATAGAATGTAGATTGTCAAATGTAGATCTCACTCTCTATTGATACCACCACAAGTAGAATCACCAAGTTTGGTGAATTCATCACTTTGTCCATGAATTTTGCTCCAAAGTGATACACTAGCAATACTCTCATTTGCTCACGCTAGATGTACATAATCTTGATGTGGAATGGATTCAAGAATGGAAAGCTAGGTGCGGGAAATTTTCCCCTTGGTGCATCCATCCCATTCGTTCTTTTAAGTCCTTCCAAAGTCTAGCAATTCCACTACTCTTCTTCACCTCAAATTACTCAATTTTAGTAGTTGGTGCTCTTCCAAGAGGGATGATCCACTCTCTTGGATTAAAATACTTGCTCTGATACCATTGTAATACTCCAAGGACAAGAGAACTCTTCAGGAGAGAAAACACAGATTTCACCCTCAATCCTTCGATGCTCCAAAGGAGCACCTTCTCTTTATTATATAGCAAAGAAGATCCCCTCAAAGGAAGCTCTACCCTTGGATCAGATACATGGATTGGTGACCTGTCAGCAAACTCCATCCTTGGATTAGTTGTTTGGATGGGTGAGATGTCAATCCTTGTCCTATCTAGTTGGTCAAATGGGTTTGACCAAAAGAAATTTAGTGAATCTTCTTGTAGGAAGCTTAGAATTGTATGAGTAAGGTATCATTGGAAAGCTCTCGATGAGACAAATCATGGAGGGAGAAGGCAAGGCTTTTTCCCCTTGAGGCGGAGAGACCCTTCCATTTTTTATGCCTAATTCATTTGTTTAGGCCTCCAAAAATAGCTTTAAATTTTTCAGGCTATTTTGGCTTTTGCTCTATTAGTAGAAGTGCTATGTTGGTGATACCCATATTTGATCTATGTTCTTCATCATGTGTAACATCCTTCTAGATGTCATCACTCCAAGTTTCACCTCCAGAACATATGTCCCAGTATGTTTCAATTTCTGGCCTATGTGACAACCCGGCAAATATCACTTTTGCGGTAATCGGGTAAGTAAAGTTTGTTCCCGCAGAGATACAATTCAAAATTGGTCAAATATGAAGTCAAATAGTAACTTGTATTTCTTCTTGATTGCTTCTTTAACCTCTCAGTGTAATACTCCAAGGACAAGAGAAGAGAGAAAACAAAGATTGCACACTCAAACATTTGATGCCCCAAGGGAGCACCTTCTCTTTATTATATAGACAAAGAGGATCTCCTCCAAGGAAGCTCCACCATAGGATTAGGGACACAGATATGTGACATCTCAGCAAGCTCCACCCTTGGATTACTTACTTGGATGGATGACAGGTCTGGTCTAGGTCCTATTTGGTTGGTCAAACAAGCTTTGATTGGAAGGAATCTTTTAGGGAATCTTTTATGGAATCTCAAAATCACGTGAGTAAGGTACCATTGGAAAGCTCTCGACAAGACAAAGCAAGGGGGAGGGAAGGCCAGCCTTGCCTACCTTGGAAGGGGGAAATCTGCACATTTTTGAGGCCTAATTCATCTGTATAAGCCTCCAAAATTGCCTTCAAAGATTTCAAGTATATTTTGGTTCCTACTCTATTAGTAGAAGTCCACTTTTGGTGATACCTCTTTCTGATCTATTTAGTCCATCATGTGTAACATCCTTCTAGATGTTACCAAACCAATTCTCACCTTTAAATCATATGTCTAGCTATTGGTTCTAAGGTTCTCAAGTCTATTTTGGTTTCTGCCCTATTAGTAAAAGTACTCTTTTGGTGATACTTCTATCTTACCTATATTGACCATCATGTATAACATCATTCTAGATGTTACCAAACCGAATTTCATATCAAGATCATATGGCTAGCTCTTGGTATTATAGACCTCCGTCCTTTTAAGACACAATGTCCTCGTTGTGCAATTGTTGCTCAAATGCTTGCACCAACACCGGTGCATGTGCCAAATTGGCAGCGGGCTTTCAGGTTGCTTCATAGAGGGGGTAACCTTTCCATTGTACTAGATAGTCCACCCGCGGGTGGCGAGTACCACACATGCATTTTTGGAGAATCCGCTCCACTTCATATTCCTCTATGCCATCAATGAGTGTCGAACAAGGTCAAATGTCTTGTGTGGAATGACCCTGGCCTGATCGGGGAGCATATCTGCATAGTAGGGAGACATGGAACACATGATGGATCTTCATGTGTGGTGGTAGCTCAAAGTGATAGGCCACAGCGCCAATGCGATGAAGAATCAAGAAAGGCCCAATAAAACAAGGTCTGAGCTTACGAGGTCCAACTAATGTGAGGTTGGTTGTCGATAGCCACACTTGATCCCAAACATTGAACTCCATGTGCCTACGGTGTGCATCAGCATACTACTTCTATCGATTTTGCGCAATCTATAATCTGTGCTTGGCGCTCTCCACACCTTGTTGGATTTTAGAAACAAATGTGTTGATTGCATCGACCTTGGTAGCCACTGGACGGATCTTCATCAAGCTAGAAAGTGTGAAGGGATGCTCACCATAAATGAGGAAGAACGGAGTGACCTGGGTGGATGCATTCATTGAATTGTTGTAAGAAAACTCCACCAACGGGAGTAGGATGTCCCACCTCTCTTACTCTTCTGAGGTGAAGCCGCATAACATGTCTTCAATCGTGCGATTAGCCCGCTCTATTTGGCCATCTGTTTGTAGGTGGTAAGATGTGGACATGACCAACTTGGTTTTGAAGAAACCAAAGAGTGTTTGCCAAAACAAACTGGTGAATTGGTTGCCTCTATCGGTGATGAGTACTCTAGACAAGCCATGGTGAGCAAAGACTGCATCTAAGTATGATTGAGCTAGTTGTGGAGCGCTCACCTCCTTGGTAGTAGGGCGTACATGAATCATTTTGCTGAGCCGGTCCACAAAGACTACAATGGAGTCAAAACCTGAGGTGTTCTTGGGTAATTCACAGACGAGATCTGTACTCACTTGTTCCCAATGTTGGGTAGGAGTGGGGAGAGGTTGAAGGAGCCCTGCATGAGCTTGATTAGAAGCTTTATTCTGTTGACAAAGTAGGCAGCTACGCACATAGTCCATCACGTCGTTGCTCATCTTGGGCTAATAATAATGGCGCTTGACTGCATCCAAGGTCTTGTCCACTCTGACATGAGCTACAATGGCCGAATCATGACATTTTGCTAGAATGGTGGTGCGTAATTGTGGGACATTTGGGATCCATAATCTGCCATCCCAAAAGGTGAGTCCTTGGATGCAAGTGACACCTTTGGATGATTGTGCTTCTACAATCTGTGGATCAGTTTTTGTAGTAGCCAGAATCTCTTGCCAAAATTCAGGGTTAACCTCTCCCACCAAGTTGTTTGCCATTGGCATGCGAGTGAATGCATCTGCAAGTTGCTTCTTACCTTCCACGTAGGTGATTGTTATGTTGAAGCGTTGTCGCCACTCTGCCCACCAAATTTGGCAACGAGATAGATCCTTATGCGTCTCGAGGTAGACTAGAGGTTTGTGGTCTATCTCTACTATAAATGCCTTCTCGCCCAAGTAGTGCTTCCAATGCTTGGTTGCAAGAACAATGGCCAGCTCTTCTTGTTCTGTGGTGTGGTAGTTGCGCTCTGCCGGTAACAACTTTTGAGAGAAATATGCACTGGATGCCATCTGTCATGCCACTCTTGTTGTAGGACTTCTCCTATTGCTACGCTTGATGCATCTGTAGCCAACTTGATTTGGATGTTTTGGGTCATACCACTTCAAGATTGGTGCATGTAGCAAGGCGGCCTTCAATTCTTGAAAGGCCAACTCTTGTGTAGTACCCCATGTCCACTTCTTCCCCTTGCCAAGTAGTGCCGTGAAAGGCTGTGCAACCTTGGAGAAGTCCTTGACAAATCTATGATAGAATCCCGTCAACCCCAAGAAGCTCTTAAGTTGAGTCTGATCATCTAGGGCACTCTATTTTTGAATGACCTCTATTTTATTTTTCAAAACTTGAATGCCCTTTGCACTTACTCTATGCCCCAAGTAGTCTACTTCAGACTTGCCAAACTCACACTTTGAGATTTTGGCGTACAACTGATTCTGTCTTAGAATCTGGAGGACCTCTTGTAAATGTTGTTTGTGTTCTGTCATCGTGCTACTATATACTAAGATATCATCCAAGAAGATGATAATAGACTTATCCAAGTATGGACGAAATATGTCATTCATTAGACTCATGAAAGTGGCAGGTGGATTGGTGAGGCCAAAATGCATCACAAGATACTCAAAATGGCCATACCTGGTTCAAAAGGCAATTTTGTACACATCCTCCTCTGCAATTCGGATTTGATTGTAACCGCTCCGCAAGTCCAGTTTGGTGAAGTATCTCGCTCCATGGAGTTGATCAAACAGGTCATCCATGCGAGGTAAGGGGTATTTGTTCTTCACTGTTTGCTGATTGAGACCCCGATAGTCAATACACATGTGCATTGTACCATCCTTCTTCTTCACAAACAAGACAGGGGCCCCATATGGTGATACACTAGGTTGGATGAACCCTTTTTGCAGCATCTCCTCAATTTGAGTCTTACACTCCTCCAACTAATGAGGTGATAGGCGATATGGGGCCTTACAAGGAGGCGTCTTCCCTAGAAGTGTCTCAATTTTGTGATTGACTCACCTTTTTGGTGGTAATCTTGAGGGTAGATCATCGGGAAAGACATCTTGAAGCTCATCCACCACATCCTTTAATTTCTCGGGACTTTGTCCATCGAGTTGTGCACTCTGGAATTCTCTTATTAGACCCATAAAACATCTATCGGTCTTACAGACAGTTGCCGTCCCTACGACATATAGAGGCAGTTTCTGCATGTGTGATTTTTCTTTAACCCCAATGATTGACCATTGGTGGGTTCTCACTACTTTCTTCCTCCAATCCACCATAGAGTTGTACTGCTCCATCCATGGCATGCCTAAAATTGCATCATAACGAGCTAACTGTATCACTTGCCACTCAATTACTTCTTGATATTCTCCTACAAAGAGGGTTACCCATCTAGGTAATGATTCAATTCTCTCTGTTTGCCCATTTGGTAACTCTACTTCTTCACTCCCATCTCTCTCTAGATCCATTCCCAATCTTATTGCAACAGAACAAGACAAGAAATTCTCTATTGCTCCCGGATCTATTAATACTCTCACTTGATTACCTTCTAGGATTCCATTCACGACAATCAATTGTGAGGTTGCCTTTTGGGATCTCTGCGCATTATTCTTCTTCCTTCCCTTGCTTCTCTGCTTCCTTATTGAGCCGATAAGGCCGCGAGGTACATTTATTGGTGATCTTTGTTTTCCGAAGTGATTTCCACCTCCTCCTCTTCAATGTGCCTCTCATTGTTGTTCAAAGATTGCTTATATGAAGGCTGAGGGCCTCGAGGGAAACAAGGGTAACAGTTGGTAGGTATGTGCCTAATACGGCCACAATTGTAACAACGGCATTGTTCTCCTCAAGTCCCTTCTCCTTGTGGGACTTCATCTCTTTGTTCTTCTACCCATCCTTGCTCCCCTTGAAGCGGTTGTGCTCCTTGATCCCGGAATCAAAGGTTGCCCAATTCCGTTAGTATTGGTCCACCCATGTGTGGCATTTTTGCCCAATAATGTTGAGTTGGAGCTACTCCTTCACCTCCACCTAATGCTCCTGCTATTCTCTGCGCACAAGCAATGGCTTCAAATACCGTGCGAGGATTTTGCCCCATGACTTCTTGGTGAATCTGCTCTTTCAACCCTCGTTTGAAATTGTCAAGAGCCTCTGCTGGACTCATGTCGGTAATTGCAACTTGTAGATCCAAAAATGCCTCCACATACTCTTGTATGCTCTTCTTTTGTCTCAATCCACATAGTCGGGTTTGAGCCATCTACACAGAATCCACCGATTGGAAATTCTTTAGCATTCCTTCTTGCATTGTTGTCCACGTGACCTCCCTTCTCTCTGCCAGCATGGATCATTCCCAAGCATCATACCATGTGAGGGCTTTATCGGTCAAGTACCCACATGCAAACATGCCTGCAGCATGCTCTCTGATCTCTGTTGAGAACAATCGGAAATATCAATTCATTCTTGAGATCCAATTTTCCACTACTCCCATCAAACGCTGCCCCTTGTAAGGCTCGATGTTGCAAGTCTTCTTCATCCGGAGTAGCAATGTAGCTTCATCGTTGATAGGGTTCGTAGGCACGGGTGCCTCTCTAAGTACTTTAGTCGTAGGTATTAGGTTTTGAGACGGCTCTTTGTCTTGCATGGCTTGATCATTCTTGAGGATCTGCACTTGACTTTGTAATGTCTCCATGGTCATCTTAATCTCTCAAAATTCATTCAACATCCCTTGCATTCCTTGCACCAGCTCTTGCAATTGCGGATCCATGGTTCCTGCAACACTCAATTGCTAATGTCTACTTCAATACAGAGTCAATATAATCACTTTGGAAGGTGCACAAACTATCGGAACTACCATTGACCTCAGAAGCTATCACTCATTGATAATACTCCTCACCAAAATTCCTAACCACAAAATCTCTAAATATCACTTTCGGCCTCACTACGTAACGGATTTCTACTTGAGTGTTGAAAGGGAGAGAACTTGGGACATTCATATCCATATTATCATAATAGAATGTAGATTGTCAAATCCCACTCTTTGTCATATATCACCATAGGTAGAATCACCGGGTTTGGTGAGTTCATCACTCTATCCATGAATTCTACACCAAAGTGATAAATTAGTGATACCCTCATCTGCTCACACTGGATGTACATAACCTTGATGTGGAATAGGTTTGAGAATGGAAAGCTAGGTGCGGGAAATTGGCCTCCCGGTGCATCCATCCCATCCGCTCTCTAAAGTCCTTCCTAAGTCTAGCAACTACTCTATGTTCTTCACCTCAAATTACTCAGTTTCAGTAGTTTGTGCTATTCCAAGAAGGGTGATCCACTCTCTTGGACTAAAACACTCACTCTGATACCATTGTAATACTCCGAGGACAAGAGAAGAGAGAAAACATACATTGCACACTCAAACATTTGATGCCCCAAGGGAGCACCTTCTCTTTATTATATAGGCAAAGAGGATCTCCTCCAAGGAAGCTCCACCATAGTATCAAGGACACATATAGGTGACATGTCAGCAAGCTCCACCCTTGGATTACTTACTTGGATGGGTGACAGGTCTGGTCTAGGTCCTTTCTGGTTGGTCAAACCAGCTTTGACCAGAAGGAATCTTTTAGGGAATCTTCCTGTAAGAATCTCATAATCACGTGAGTAAGGTACCGTTGGAAAGCTCTTGACAAGACAAAGAAAGGGGGAGGGAAGGCCAGCTTTTCTTGCATTAGGGGGGGGGGAATGTGCACATTTTTGAGGCCTAATTCATCTGTTTAGGCCTCCAAAATTGCCTTCAAAGATTTCAGGTATATTTCGATTCCTACTCTATTAGTAGAAGTCCCCTTTTGGTGATACCTCTTTCTGATCTATTTAGTCTATCATGTATAACATTCTTCCAAATGTTACCAAACTAATTCTCACTTTTAAATCATATGTCTAGCTATTGGTTCTAAGGTTCTCAAGTCTAATTTGGTTTCTGCCCTATTTGTAGAAGTACTCTTTTGGCAATACTTCTATCTTATCTATTTTGACCATCATGTATAACATCATTCTAGGTGTTACCAAACCAAATTTCACATTTAGATCATATGGCTAGCTCTTGGTATTACACTCAGGTAGAAACTACACCCAGAAGAGAGTAACAAGCTCACAATCTTGACAACTTGTCACGAATACACACACACTTAATCACAACATAGCAAATTATGTCCAAACAACTCTTGATTGTGATGATTCAGATTCTCCCAAAGATGGCACTTCATTGCAAAGAATGATTTTGACTTAGAATTGTGTTCCACCCCTCCACTGAAGGTAGAACTTCCTCAATCAAAATTGCTTCACATCAACTGCACTCACAAATGCAGAATACTACCAACACTACAATTCTTCTCAGATCTGTCAAGGCATTACTCTGATGCACTTCACTCAGGATCAAACACACAGAATGAAGATCAAGGCTACAGAATCCAACATCCACAAACACACTGACTTGCACTTTGGAATTCTCCACACACTCACAAACACAAACACGGAATTGACAATCGGAATTAAGCTCAAGTGACGAGCACTAAAAACAGCACTTCACTTTATCTATCTTCAAAAGTTTGAATACTGAACAACATGAGATTGCAAATGCTCCCCTTAAATACTGAAGCAAACGGCAGTTCCCTACTAATGCACTGCTTCCTAACATCTCTTCCTACCTGCAGATCCAAATTGACAATCCATCTTTTCATATCTGCCTCTTCCTATCTCAAAATTGCTATTTATCCCGATCCGATGTCTACCTCATCATCAGCTTCCAAACTCGATGATCTTCCTAGTACTTCTCCTTCTTCGGGTATAGCTAATTCTACTAATTCCTTCACTAATTCTACTACTTCTACACTAGGAACTACAATTGCACTAAGGAGTGACTTATCTAACTCTTTATCTCCTAACCCACTCTTCTCTAATGTGTCAAATAACAAGTCTGATGACACCTGGTTTCCTACTTTTACAACATCGGATCTCCTCTCCACTGTCACACTATTCCTAATTTTCTCTAACTCCGAATTGACTAAATCTTATATGAGACTAACATTGTCTTCTACTTCTAACATCTTCTGGTCTACACGCTCCCTCAATTGAATCAGCAACGTGTTCATGTCCACATCTTTGGCCTTTCTCTTCTGAGTTTCCTGCACAAGCAATTTCAACTCATGTAGGCGGGCTTCTTCCAATCTCCCTTCAGCCTCCGTGCTTAAGATTGCTCTTAGCTTCCCCGCAACTTCTCCTACTGATTCCGACTCATATCCTCGAGAGCGCTCTACCTTCAATTCTTCACAATACATCTTCAGCTCGCCTTCATACTCCGCAGTAAGCATCTTCTTCTCCCCCGCATACTGTGCACTCTGTAACTCAGCACTTTTGACTAGCTCTTGTAATTATTCTTCTTCTTCCCGCCTAGCTGCTAACTCCCTCTACCATGCTTGATCCTTCCCCGCTGCACTCTTCTTCAAATTGTCCAACTCCTGCTCCATTATGATTGTCATCGCCTTCAAATGAACATTCTTGATGCGCACATCACTCACTTTCTCCTTCATTTTGCTTAGCCACATTGCCTATTCCTTTAATTCTCTGGCTTGCCTCTGCGGTTCTTTCTCTTTCAACTCATAGCTCTCTTGTAACATCTTGAAAGTCTTCTTCTTCAAGACTTCCTCCCTCCAAAGTTCTTCAATTTCTTCATTTCTTCGAACTTGTTGCTCTTGCAACCCCTTCACTTCACTCAACAAATGCGTCATCACCTGCAACTCATTCATCCACTTCCTACGATCTTGGGGAATTATTCTCTAATGCTTTTTCAATAGCTCCAGCAACAGGGTGACCACTTTCGCCAAATATGATATCCCACCAAAGCTTTCTTCATCTTTGTTGATGTCTTTGTCTTCACTTCCTTCATCGGCTCCTTCATCCAAAGTCACGATCTTCGTATCTTCAGAGACATTGTATCTGCGCTTTCTTCTTCTTTACCTATTGAACTCGGCCCCGCTAGATACTCCTCCCTCTCCTCTAGTCTCGGCTTATTCACCACCATGGCTACGCAATGACTCGGTGTTCCAGGTTCTCTGTCAATCATCATCTGACAAGCTTCATTGACCGCCACCAATTGCTGAACCTTAGGTTCCTCCTCGCTCTCACTTCGAGACTCCTCACTTTTTAAGGTGAGTTCCTCTTCTTTGGATTCCTCCTCTTGCGACTCGGTTTCTTCTTCAGACTCAAATTTCGATGATGCTTCTCTACCATCTTCCTATTCTACACAACCAGTCTTTGAGTCTTTCTTTGAGCGGGAGGTGACTTTGCTTCTTTGGGTTTACCGCGCTTCTTTGTCTTTGGACTTGTGACGTCTTCGACCTTCCACTGTCCGGTCTTCAAGAAATGATCATCGTTGGCTCGCAAGTGTATCATATACTATCGTTCTTCTTTGTCCGCTTCCCGTCTTAAGTTAGGATGGAAATGGAACACCATGCGATGCCGCTCCTCCACTGTCAGCAGGTTCAACCCAAAGTAGAAGTGCACTGCAAGTGGTGCAAAATAATGCGGTAGAGAACCTATTTGCCAATTTATCACCATCTGCCTTGTTCGGTGGTGAAAACACTTTGCCCAATTCACCGGAACCCCTGCAAACATCTGGTGGAAGAAGACCACTTGTTGCATGTTCACATACGTTGTTCGTTCTAGCTTGAACATGGCCATCATCGCTCCCATGATACTTCTCCTAATCAGATCCCGATAGGACTCCACCTTGTAGCCATTCGTAGTTCTCGGAGCGAAGAACAACTTGTGAATTTCTGCCATTTCTTTTGCAGCATCACAATTCCAATAGAAGGTGATCCCCATCAGCTCTCTTGCTTCCTTCCCCAATACTAACCTCCAATCTGACTCAATCCATTGAGCCGGATTTCCTCTCTTCCCTTCAACTTTGGGACCCTCCTCACAATTACTGGCAGCTATTTCTGCCATCACTCTCGGGAAATTGAAATTCCAGTTCCACGCTAAGAATGTAATACGAAGTCTAGTCAAGACTTCAATTCTGGCTACTACATCTAACCTACGAATTGCAAAACTTTGCACCGCCAGCGCATTTGCCACCTTCTTTGCCATAATTTGTTCTTGCGTTCTA
Organism: Lunularia cruciata; assembly: GCA_948567375.1. NCBI lineage: Eukaryota > Viridiplantae > Streptophyta > Marchantiopsida > Lunulariales > Lunulariaceae > Lunularia > Lunularia cruciata. The sequence goes on from OX419756.1 coordinate 16,961,589, forward strand.
CGACGCTGAAAGATGATGCCCTCTCCTAGACAAGACACTCTAACCCCTTTGGGATTTCGGAAAATTTCACTCTCAATTGGCTTCCGGACATGCATTACTGCAAGACGACTGCTCAAAGGAATTGGGAATTTACTTGGCATATTCAACTTATCCCTATGCAATTGCAATCTTATATTACCCCAAATTGCAATCATTCTTCATTCGATTTCAAATTTGACATCCTCTCTTTTGCGTGTTGATGTCCGGTCACTGTAAAGATATGCTTCTTCTGCCTTTGCAGTTTCTTGAAGTGTACTTTCTTGCCACGTACCAAGGTTGTTAAACGGTCTTTGTATCTCTTGCGCCTTCCGACCCAAAGATGGTGCTCTTCGGACTTTTTCCGTCATACCCTTCTTCTGAGTACCTCCATCATCGGATCCAATGTCGTCTTCTTCGGATGTCCTTTGAAGTTACTTCCGTCCATTCTTCTTCCGCAATTTGGCTTCTAGTGCTTACTTCTTCCCTTAAACACTAATAAACAAAGAAAAACAAAAAATGTGGGCACCACAGCCTATTAGTAGAAGTACCCTTTTGGTGATACCTCTAGCTTATCTACTTAGTATCTCATGTATAACATCTTTATAGATGTTACCAAATCAAATTTCATCTCTAGATCATGTGTCTAGCTATTGGTATTATAGTTCTACACACTATATCACATGAGGAGCTTATGGTCCAAATTCAGCCTAGTCATCTGATTGATAATTTTTCTATGAGAGCTTAAACCATTGCAATAGTAATAGAGTCATATGATATGCTAGTTGGTAGAATAGTGTTATATCCCATGGGTTTTAGCATTATTGGGAGGAGATAGCTTTCTATAGGCTAGGTTGACAATCAAGTGAGGGATATGTATGTTACCTACTAGTGTGATTAAGTAGTGGTAGTTTTGGTTCATTATAGTCAAAGATCATGGCATCCATTTTAGCATTTAGTGTTTTATCACATGGCCTAGTGAGTTATTGAAGGAAGAATCCCCATGAAAAAGATACTCTAATACTAGAGGAAATCACTCAAATTTGGCATACAAGTGGGGTCTTTCATCCACCTTGGATGTTCCACTTTGGAGTTTTGATGAGGAGCTACAATATCATGTTGATAAGTTGGGGTAGTAGGCTTGTAGTGGAGCCTTTGTACCACTTGCGTACCAATTTGAGGATGAGTCTTTGGAGTCTAGCACCTTGTCACCTTTGGATACCACACTTATTGCTTGGCAATATAAAGAGAGAGTTTGCCTATTGGAGTTGTTTAGTGAGATCAATATTGGAATAATTATATTCCTAGTGCTAAGCATACATATTTAGAGATATTTGTATGTGGAGAGAATGAGATTGCTAGACAAGTTGTACTACATCATGTGCACACTTGGCCTATTTTTATCTTGAGTTATTACCAATGTTAGTAGTCAATGATGACTAGAAGACCCTACCAATCAACATTTCCTTGTTGGGAGCATAGGATCTAGAAAGACATGGTCCTATTCATTTGGGGATTTTTGGATGGCCATGTCAAGGACATACCTATGCTGCCCAAATTTAAGGTCTATAGGATCCTCATTTTGGTTTGTTTTGGAAGATATTACCAATACTACAACATCTCTAGGTTCATTAGGTTGTTTCTCTAGCTTACATTTAGGATAACAACTCTTTGATAGGTGATTCTTACACATTTGATAGCAATTACACATCAGGTCTATTCTTGGATGGGACCTACCATGTTATTAGATGCAACTAGAGTTGGATTGCAAGCTCATCATCTTCATCTTTGATGAACAAACCTCTTACCATAAGGAGGTTCTACATTATTTATGTATTGATATTCAACAACAATCATCATCATATTGATGACAGCTTGGATGTTGAGTGCCAGTCTCAAATAGTGGTAGTGGTTGATAGGTCATCTATGGTAGTGATGAACCTTGTTAGGCAGCCTAGAGCCACTTTACCTACACTCATGAGTTTCCTAAGCTCCCATGTGTTTTGAGAGGGAGGTCTTGGATTTGTTTGTGACAAAAATTATAGCAATTGGTGGAACTCAACACCAATGAGAGAGAATGAATGATGGGTTTCTATATTAATATTAGTGTTGTTTCAACAATGTCAAATATATCCAAGCATAAGATGTTAGGTCAAGCTATAGACCTAAACTATTTGACCTAGATTGTGATCCTTGGATTGGTTGAGCAGCATAAGATGCACTTGATAGGCATCATCATTTAGACACTTGTGAGCACTATGCCAATTGAGATGATTTAGGCACATGTTGAAAGAAATAGACCAAGTGAGCATGGTATTCTTGGGACATAGCCAATGACTATTAGTGAGAGTGGTCTACTTGGGATACATCTAGGAGAGCATGGTCTCCTTGGGATGTAGCTAGAGGATGTGTGGAGCTTGCAACTAGAGTAGAGAGAGTTTTTTCTTTGAGGTTGGGGACTCTAGCAATTTGGAGCATGACATTATTGCTCCCAAGGCTCTAATGTTGCAGCCAATCATTGTGTCTTCCACTCTTACATCAGTTACAAAGGATACTTGGAAGCCAAAAATTGAACCCAAGCTTATAAAAGGAGAAATTTAAAGAGTTTGGAGGTTTTTGAGGAACTACATGAGTTGTTTTGCCTTCAACATGAAAGATTTGGGTGCTCTAAAATGACTTGGTATTTGGATTGAGTTGACTAGTGACACACCAATTTTTCAATAGCCCTACAAATACATTAACATGGAAAGAGCCTTGATTTAGAGAAAGAGTAGAGACCATTTTGATATTCATATGGTGGAAATTTCACATAGAGAGTATGCTTCAACTATATTGATGCCAACCAAGAAGTATATGCATGGCAACTATACAAATAGGCAAATTTGTGGAGATTACTATCCTAGCAATAGGATAGACTAAGGCTTATTGGTATATTATGTCTACATTATTGGAGATCTTTGATGTGATTGGGCATGCAAAGGTCTTCAATACTTTGGATCTTTGAGTAGGATATCATCAGTTGCCAATCAAGGAAGAGGAAAAGTCCAAGATAGTATTTTAGGTTGTTGTTCCTCATAGTAAGAATATATTGTAATAGTGGAGGTTATTACCACATGGGTTAAAGAATACCCTTGTTGAGTTCCCAAGGGTCATGGATATGATCTTAGCAAGATTGGACTTTGATGACAATATAGTATAATATAGTATAGTATTGATGACAATTTGGTCTATAGCACTATTGTGAATGAGCATGAGAGATATTTTTTGGAAGTGTTTTAGAGATTGATATCTCATGAATTCAAATTATATCTTGGGAAGTGCAAAATCATCCACCAATAGGTTGAGTATTTGGGTCACATTATCTACCTTGGTGGACTTGGTGTTCAATAAACCAAGGTGGATGCTATTGTGTGTATTCCTTGGTCTATATATTTTAGTAATGTAAGAATTCCTTGGTTTGGCAAACTTCTATTGTTGATATGTTAGAGGATTTAATGTCATTTTCAAGGCCTTGACAAAGCTTACACAAGAGTGATGTTGGGAAGATGAGCAAGAAAGTTTTTATAGAGCTCAAGGAGAGCTTGAAATTTGCTCCTATTCTTAGGAAGCCAATTAGAGGACAAACATTCCAAGTTCATATTGATTGGAGTATGTTGGAGCTTGGAGTAGTGCTCACCTAATAGGATGATCAAAGAATTTATGGTGGCCTATGCTTGTCACTCCAACAATTCAGCAAAAGCAAAGTATAGTTCATATGAGAGAGAGTGATTGGCAACAATGTGGGCAATAGCACATTTCTAATGTTACCTATTTGGTAACCCCTTCATTCTCATCATTGATCATCAACCGCTAAATTTTTTGATGGAGTCCAAAAAGCTTTAGGGATGCTTTCACAATGGGCTCTAATTTTACATGAGTATGATTTCAATTTTATTCACAAACTTGGAGTGGTGACCCATAATGTAGATAGGTTGAGTAAAACCACATGTACCAACTAGTAGGATAAGACTAGAGCATGTTGGCATTGTCAGATAGATGAGAAGATAGTGCCAAGGTGGCATGCATCTACCTTTCTATGTATATTTTTTGAAGTTTTGACAATACCTCTCTTACTATAGATAGAGGAGTTGTTGAGGTCTCAAATCTAGAGGGTGGAGATATTGGTATAGGTTAGCAAGACATTCATGATGATATCTTAGTGATGGACTATCTTTTTATTGGTATTGTGAGAGGCATAGTTGATGCTAAAGAGAAAGACCATATTCTTTAATGAGCCAAGTAGTTTAGATTGGAGAGAAAACATCATCTTTGTGAATGGGAGGATAGTAGGAGTGCAAGTATCACTCTTCAATCTCATAAATCATATTTGTGAGATTGAAGTGCTCATGCTCATGAAAAGCTAGGATATTTTGGAGTAAAGCACACATATAGCTTACTCTAGAGTCATTATTGGTGGCATGGTATGCAAATTGATGTATAGTATTTTGTTACCATTTTTTTGGTTTATGATCAAGTTAGAGCATCATTTAATGCTCCTATACCACAATTACACCCAATACCTATCATGGGGTTGGATTACCACTAGAGTTTGAATTGACTATGAGACATCATTGGTATGTTTTGGTTATGGTGGAGCACTTCTCTAAGTGGATTTGCATTGATAACACTCTTTGACAAGTCTAGTGAAAGGATAGCTTACTTGTTCTTGGATTGGATTCTTAGTCATTTTGGTGCACCAACTAAGTTCTTGATTGATCAAGGTATAGAGTTCTTGGCAGAGTTTCATGTCTTATGTGACAAAGCCTTGATTGATCATTGCATTACCACCCAAGATTGCCCTAAGGTGGATAGCTTTGCAAAGAGAGTGGTTTAGATGGTAAAGAAAGAGTTGCATAAGTATGGATTGTAGAGAGGCCACTTGAGAGATTGGGATCTCTAATTACCTTGGTTGGCTATGGGCTATTGGTTCAACTTACACGCTTTCTTAACATTGTTCTCTCTTTACTTTCTACTCTATGGATATGATTTAGATTTACCTACAATGTTCTTGTAATTTTTGACTTGGATGATCAAGATGTATGGGTGAGCATATGTTCTCAATCTGTATAGATCTTTTGTAGAATGATGTTGATAGCTTAGTGATTGTTAGTGATTATTGAGCATAGGGATACTCTACACTATGCTACTATTCAAGAGTGAAGCTAAAGACCCTTGATCCATCAATTTCATTTAGGTGATTATATATATCTACAATAGTGTACACCAACAACAGTTAATGTGACTACAAGCCGCACTATCTTGAGAGTGTGTGATGTTTTTCCTTACAGAGTCCTCATGTTGGAAGGCATGATGGTGTATTTTGGAAGGATTATGTGTGAAATTATACATCATGCCACCTTCCAAACATTTATTGCACTATGGATCCAAGCTTGGTAGTTGTACGTGTAGCTTGCGGTGTATATTATGAGCTCTTTTGGAAGAGTTGCTACTATGTTGGTGTGTGATAGCTATTTTAGAGGATGACATATGGCATGTTTGACTCCTCCTCTCACATTGGTTCCTAAAGGACAATGGCTATGTCACTAATGTACTTGATCTATAGCTAATTCACTCCTTATGTAATATAGATTATAGACATGTGACTAAAAGTTGGGCTCAATAGCACTTGGTCTCTTGATCTTTACTGTAATACCAAGAGCTAGCCATATGATCTAGATGTGAAATTCAGTTTGGTAACATCTAGAATGATGTTATACATGATAGTAAAAATAGATAAGATAGAAGTATCACCACAAGAGTACTTCTACTAATAGGGCAGAAATCAAAATAAACGAGAACCTTAGAACCAATAACTAGACATATGATTTAAAGGTGAGAATTGGTTTAGTAACATCTTGAAGGATGTTACACATGATAGACTAAACAGATCAGAAAGAGATATCACCAAAAAGGAACTTCTACTAATAGTGTAGAAACCAAAATATACCTAAAATCTTTGAAAATAATTTTAGAGGCCTAAACAAATGAATTAGGCCTCAAAAATTTTAGAGGCCTAAACAAATGAATTAGGCCTACAAAATGTGCAGATTATCCCCCCCCCCCACAGAGGAAAGGTTGGCCTTCCCTCCCCCCTGCTTTGTCTCGTTGAGAGCTTTCCAACGGTGTTGGAGGGATCATATGGTCTCGAGATTGCATTGGGCACCCGGCTGCTTGCGCATAAGCTTTTGGAGTGTTTTGTCCTTCTTGTACCGTCTATTATTAGTCCTGGCTCATTATTCTTTGCCTCTTTTTTGGTCTATTATCCTTGGCTTTAGTATATTATGGGTTTGGTGGGTTTTGCAGTTCTGGTCTAGACTGATCTCCCAGAGAGAATGATCAGGTGGGGTTTTGTGGAGTTGTCTACTAGTTATGCGACCGGACTCAATCCCGGGCAATTAGTTCAATGTGCGGACCCATCTACATAAGCTGGACTGAGTGTTAAAAAAAGAAGAATAAAAAAACATTATTATTACTTGTATTTTATTTTTTTTGTTCTTTCTCTACCGCTGTTCGCACATCAAGTACACACACTCAATCACTAAGAATCTCATTTCCATCTCAATTCCAAGTTTCATAGTTTGTAATTCTTTGAGCGACGACACACGGCTCCTAACTAAACATTGACCAAACCGAAGCACACTAACTAGCCAAGCACATGAAGAAAGAAAAGGACTCAAACGGGTCCTATTTCCTATTCCTTACAACTCATCATCTCCCTGTTCTGCAGCATCTCCAATTTGTTGTTCTTTCCAAGTCTCCACTGTCCAGTAGGTCCTTCCTCGGGATTCTCCTTTCTCTTTGATATTCCGGTATGTTAGATCTTCCTAAACGCTCTGCACTGCTCTTGCCAAAGGTCTCTATGCCTTGTAGGAGCTCTTGACGAATCCCGTATCGAGCTTCTATATCCAATCCTTGTATTATCTTGAGCTGAACATGACTTCTCTCTTCTTTTGTTCATGTCCACCTTTCCTTTGCAAAGCTAGTCTGGCCTTTCCCAAAAAGCTCTCTACTGTCATTTCCCAAAAGCTCTCTGTCCAGCCCTCATTTTTCTCAAAAATTTCACACACTGTCCGCATGTGCACTCCCGCAAACTTCTCCTTTGAAAACTCTCACGAAGATCCATTGAAAAACCCCTGTTCAGCCCTTCTCCTTCTCAAAAATCCTGCAACCTCTCCTTTGCAAAGCTAGTCTGGCCTTTCCCGAAAGCTCTCTACTGTCATTTCCCGAAAGCTCTCTGTCCAGCCCTCATTTTTCTCAAAAATTTCACACATTGTCAGCATGTGCACTCCCGCAAACTTCTCCTTTGAAAACTCTCACAAAGATCCACTGAAAATCCCCTGTTCAGCCCTTCTCCTTCTCAAAAATCCTACAACCTCTCCTTTGCAAAGCTAGTCTGGCCTTTTCCAAAAACTCTCTACTGTCATTACCCAAAAGCTCTCTGTCCAGCCCTCATCTTTCTTGAAAATTTCACACTGTCAGCATGTGCACTCCCGCAAACTTCTCCTTTGAAAACTCTCATGAAAATCCACTGAAAATCCCCTGTTCAGCCCTTCTCCTTCTTGAGAATCCTGCAACCTCCCCTTTGCAAAGCTCATCTGGCATTTCCGGAAAAGAACCCTATTGTCATTACCCGAAAGCTCTCTGTCCAGCCCTCATCTTTCTTGAAAATTTCACACTGTCAACATGTGCACTCCCGCAAACTTTTCCTTTGAAAACTCTCATGAAAATCCACTGAAAACCCCCTCTGTCAAGCCTCACAATTGCAGAGAAAGAATTGCGATGCAAAAACAATGATGGCAGATCAATGTAGACTAATCGGCCAAAATCTACCTACTTTGAATGCTAACACGCCAGCAAAGCAAAAACAATCCACTTGATGTTGACTTCTTCCTACGTCCCCACGCCAATAGAGCTGCCTATAAGGTAACTATCTATAATCCCTAACATGCTGATGTCTTCCGGACATTTTGCCCAGAAGTCACCTCGTGTAATATCCATCACCTATTCTTGAATGGGTTCCTCTTTGCTTAGCACTTAAACTTTATAGATTTCTAGACTCCTTGAGATCCCATATCCAACGTCCACTATAAGATAGTTTCAAAACGCCTGCTGTCCACATTGTAATGAGTATCTGCTCCACTGCATGCCCGTCCACTTTAGTATCCCTAGTGAAATTTTCACCAGCTTGATGTGCCTTTCTAGTGACACTTTGTCTTTAAACACAACTCCACAACTTCTGTATACTACAAGATAGCTTCCACCCTTTCCATTTAGAGAGCCACCAACTCCTAGAAGTAAAATCCAAATCCCCTAGACCAGCTTGTGTCTCTCGTTCAATCTCTGTCTACTATCCTGCTAACACTAAACCAATGTCAAGAATAACTCCTGGCCCCAACCTCCATCACCAAGACGTCTGCTTCTTCTATCTTCGGAACTTTTATTGCTCTCAACCCTTACCAGCAAACTCTGTCGATCACCAGTTAAAGACAACACAACATAGATCCCTCCAGATAATCTCTAACGGTGAGATCACCAGTCACCGTCCCCGGTCTCCTAAATGATGAAAGGTTGTTTGCAGTACACAACTATATTCAACATGAGCTCGTAAGAAGGGCACGCTCCCTTGATTCTAACGAATTGACCCCAGCAGGCATAGAAGCAAGCCAGTAGTTCACATCCGATATTCCTTCAACGGCATTCCGCGTTTCACAACCTCTCATCTTCCACAACATCTGTAATCCCGACCCCAACATCCCATCATCTCAACCAACAACCACTCCTATCCCTGATATTTTTCTCTCCGTGAGAATCAAAAGCCCTACCTTTCCTCACTATCCTCAATCCAACATGCCAAAAAAAAATTTCTCACTTCCTCCCTCCACCCGCAGATTCGAAAACCCACATTCTCCCTCTCTCCTTTTCTTCTCTTCTCTTCTTCTCATCCTCCTCTTTAGTCCTTCTCGTTGTCTCCCAGACGCTCCTCTCTCTCTCTCTCTCCCTTTGCCCAAAACCCTTTTTCTCGTCCGTTTCAGATAGATGCCTTTTTCTCGAGAATTCTCTCTCCTAGCTTCCTCTGTCCAGAACCCTTTCTACTCAAAAATTTCTCTCCTTTCCTCCCGAACCTTCCCCCCTCCCAAAACCTGTTCCCCTCTCCAAGTCTTGTCCTCCCCCAAAAAACCTCTCCTCCCGAGTTGAGTTCCTTCCCCGTACTCTAAATTTGTCATGGTGTTATTCCCCTAATCTTTCATTGTCAAAACTCCTCTAAAGCTTCCCAAAGTATTTCCAATTCAAAAGACTCTTTTTTCTCCTCCACTAAGGAAAACACTCTTTCACTCCAATAACGTAAAACAAACCTGAGTTAGTGTAACCCAACATCATGTCTTGGCTCAAGCCAGATTAAAATACTACTTGAGCTAATAATACCATAACTTTTTCTGGGCTTCACAATAATATAGGAAATATCTCCCGCAACAAGGTAACATAAAACCACACCCGAGACATATTGACATAAATCCATATTCCTTACAACAACTAAAAGAGAAAAAAAATTTATCACACCAAAAGCCTCAAGGGTACACGTGGGCTATTTTCTCGATGACAACAGTACCTTACTCACAAGATTCTTACAAGAAGATTCCCTAAAAGATTCCCTCTGGTCAAAGCTTGTTTGACCAACTAGTTAGGACCTAGACCAGACATATCACCCATCCAAGTAAGTAATCCAAGGGTGAAGCTTGCTGACATGTCACCTATCTGTGTCCCTAATCCTATGACGGAGCTTCCTTGGAGTAGATCCTCTTTGTCTATATAATAAAGAGAAGGTGCTCCTTTGGGGCATCAAATGTTTGAGTGTGAAATCTGTGTTTTCTCTCTTCTCTTGTCCTTGGAGTATTACAATGGTATCATAGCGAGTATTTTAGTCCAAGAGAGTGGATCAACCCTCTTGGAACAGCACAAACTACTGAAACTGAGTAATTTGAGGTGGAGAACATAGAGTAATTGCTAGACTTAGGAAGGACTTTAGAGAGCGGATGGGATGGATGCACCAGGAGGCCAATTTCCCGCACCTAGCTTTCCATTCTCAAACCCATTCCACATCAAGGTTATGTACATCCAGCGTGAGCAGATGAGGGTATTGCTAGTTTATCACTTTGGTGCAGAATTCATGGACAGAGTGATGAACTCACCAAACCCGGTGATTCTACATATGGTGATATATGACAGAGAGTGGGATTTGACAATCTACATTCTATTATGATAATATGGATATGAATGTCCCAAATCCTCTCCCTTTCAACACTCAAGTAGAAATCCGTTATGTAGTGAGACCAAAAGTGATTTTAGAGATTTTGTGGTTAGGAATTTTGGTGAGGAGTATTATCAATGAGTGATAGCTTCTAAGGTCCCAATGGTAGTTCCAATAGTTCGTGCACCTTCCAGAGTGATTATATTGACTCTGTATTGAAGTAGACATTAGCAATTAAGTATTGCAAGAACCATGGATCCGCAATTGCAAGAGCTGGTGCAAGGAATGCAAGGGATGTTGAATGAATTTTGAGAGATTAAGATGACCATGGAGACATTACAAAGTCAAGTGCAGATCCTCAGGAAAGATCAAGCCATGCAAGAAGAAGAGCCGTCTCATAACCCAATACTTGTGACTAACGTACTTGGAGAGGCACCCATACCTATGAACCCTATCAACGATGAAGCCACATTGCTACTCAGGATGAAGAAGACTTGCAACATCGAGCCTTACAAGGGGCAGTGTTCAATGGGAGTAGTGGAAAATTGGATCTCGAGAATGAATTGATATTTCCGATTGTTCTCAACAAAGATCACAAAGCATGTTGTAGGCATGTTTGCATGTGGGTACTTGACCGATAAAGCCCTCACATGGTATGATGCTTGGGAATGATCCATGTTGGTAGAGAGAAGCAAGGTCAAAATGGACAGCAATGGAAGAAGGACTGTTGAAGAATTTCCAATCAGTGGATTTTGTGCAGATAGCTCGAACCCGACTATGTGGATTGAGATAGAAGAATAGCGTACAAGAGTATGTGGAGGCATTTTTGGATCTTCAAGTTCCAATTACCAACATGAGTCCAGCAGAGGCTCTCGACAATTTCAAACAAGGGTTGAAAGAGCGGATTTGCCAAGAAGTCATGGTGTAAAATCCTCGCACAGTATTTGAAGCCATTGCTTGTACGCAAAGAATAGCAGGAGCATTAGATGGAGGTGCAGGAGTAGTTCCACCTCAACATTATTGGGCAGAAATGCCACACATGGGTGGACTAGTACCGATGGAATTGGGCAACCTTTGATTCCGGGATCGAGGAACATGACTGCTTCAAGGGGAGCATGGACGGGTAGAAGAACAAAGAGATGGAGCCCCATGAGGAGAAGGGACTTGAGGAGAACAACGCCGTTATTACAATTGTGGCCGTATTGGGCACATATCTACCAACTATCACACTCATTTCCCTAGAGGCCCTTGGCCTTCGTACAGGCAATCTTTGAACAACATAGAGAGGCACATTGAAGAGGAAGAGGTGGAAATCACTTCAGAAAACAAAGATTGCCAGTAAATGTACCTTGCGGCCTTACTGGCTCAATAAGGAAGTATAGAATCAAGGGAAGGAAGAAGAATACTGCGCAAAGACCCAAAAGGCAACCTCACAATTGATTGTTGTGAATGGAATCCTAGAAGGTAATCAAGTGAGAGTATTAATAGATCCGGGAGCAATAAAGAATTTCTTGTCTTGCTCTGTTGCAATAAGATTGGGAATGGATCTAGAGAGAGATGGGAGTGAAGAAGTAGAGTTACCTAATGGGCAAACAGAGAGGATTGAATCATTACCTAGATAGGTAACACTCTCTGTAGGAGAATATCAAGAAGCAATTGAGTGGCAAGTGATACAGTTAGCTCATTATGATGCAAGTTTAGGCATGCCATGGATGGAGCAGTACAACCCTATGGTGGATTGGAGGAAGAAAGTAGTGAGAACCCACCAATGGTCAACCATTGGGGTTAAAGAAAAATCACACAAGCAGAAACTGCTTCTATATGTCATAGGGACGGCAATTGTCTATAAGACCGATAGATGTTTTATGGGTCTAATAAGAGAAGTCCAGAGTGCACAACTCGATGGACAAATTCCCGAGAAATTGAAGGATGTGGTGGATGAGTTTCAAGATGTCTTTCCCAATGATCTACCCTCAAGATTACCACCAAAAAGGCGAGTAGATCACAAAATTGAGACACTCTTGGGGAAGACACCTCCTTGTAAGGCCCCATATCGCCTATCACCTCATGAGTTGGAGGAGTGTAAGACTCAAATTGAGGAGATGCTGCATAAAGGGTTCATCCAACCTAGCATGTCACCATATGGGGCTCCTATCTTGGTTGTGAAGAAGAAGGATGGTACAATGCGCATGTGCATTGACTATCGGGGTCTCAATCAGCAAACAGTGAAGAAAAAATACCCCTTACCTTGCATGGATGACCTGTTTGATCAACTCCATGGAGCAAGATACTTCACCAAACTGGACTTGCGGAGCGGTTACAATCAAATCTGAAGTGCAGAGGAGGATGTGTACAAAACTGCCTTTCAAACCAAGTATGGCCACTTTGAGTATCTTGTGATGCTTTTTGGTCTCACCAATGCACCTGCCACTTTCATGAGTCTAATGAATGACATATCTCGTCCATACTTGGATAAGTATGTTATTGTCTTCTTGGATGATATCTTAGTATATAGTAGCACGATGACAGAACACAAACAACATCTACGAGAGGTCTTCCAGATTCTAAGACAGAATCAATTGTACGCCAAAATCTCAAAGTGTGAGTTTGGCACGTCTGAAGTAGACTACTTGGGGCATAGAGTACGTGTAGAGGGCATTCAAGTATTGACAAATAAAATAGAGGTCATTCAAAAATGGAGTGCCCCAAAAGATCAGACTCAACTTAAGAGCTTCCTGGGGTTGACGGGATTCTATCTTAGATTTGTCAAGGACTTCTTCAAGGTTGCATAGCCTTTCACGACACTACTTGGCAAGGGGAAGAAGTGGACATGGTGAATTGCACAAGAGTTGGCCTTTCAAGAATTGAAGGCCGCCTTGCTACATGCACCAATCTTGAAGTGGTATGACCCAAAACATCCAATCAAGTTGGCTACAAATGCATCAAGCGTAGCAATAGGAGCAGTCCTACAACAAGAGTGGCATGACAGATGGCATCCAATTGCATATTTCTCTCAAAAGTTGTTACCGGCAGAGCACAACTACCACACTACAGAACAAGAAGAGCTGGCCATTGTTCTAGCAACCAAGCATTGGAAGCACTATCTGGGCGAGAAGGCATTTGTAGTAGAGACAGACCACAAACCTCTAGTCTACCTCAAGACGCATAAGGATCTATCTCATCGCCAAATTTGGTGGGCAGAGTGGTGACAACACTTCAACATGACAATCACCTATGTGGAAGGTAAGAAGCAACTTGCAGATGCATTCACCCGCATGCCAATGGCAAACAACTTGGTGGCAAAGGTTAAGATCAACCGTGAATTCTGGCCAGAGATTTTGGCTGCTACAAAAACTAATCCATAGATTGAAGAAGCACAATCATCCAAAGGTGTCACCAGCACCCAAGGACTCACCTTTTGGGATGGCAGATTATGGATCCCAAATGTTCCAAAATTATGCACCACCATTCTAGCAGAATGTCATGATTCAGCCATTGCAGCTCATGTCGGAGTGGACAAGACCTTAGATGCAATCAAGCGCCAGTATTATTGGCCCAAGATGAGCAATGACGTGATGGACTATGTGGGTAGCTGCCTACTTTGTCAATAGAACAAAGCTTCTAATCAAGCTCCTGTAGGGATCCTTCAACTCCTCCCCACTCCTACCCAACGTTGGGAACAAGTGAGTATGGATCTTGTCTGTGAATTACCCAAGACCACCTCAGGGTTTGACTCCATCGTGGTCTTTGTGGACCGGCTTAGCAAAATGATTCATGTACGCCCTACCACCAAGGAGGTGACCACTCCACAACTAGCTCAATTATACTTAGATGTAGTCTTTGCTCACCATGACTTGTCTAGAGTACTCATCATCGATAGAGGCACCCAATTCACCTGTTTGTCTTGGCAAACACTCTTTGGTTTCTTCAAAACTAAGTTGGCCATGTCCACAGCTTACCACCCACAAACAGATGGCCAAACAAAGCGGCCGAATCACACGATTGAAGACATGTTACGCGGCTTCACCTTAGAAGAGCAAGAGAGGTGGGACATCCTACTCTCGTTGGTGGAATTCGCTTACAACAATTCAGTGAATGCATCCACCCAGGTCACTCTGTTCTTCCTCATGTATGGTGAGCATCCTTTCACACCTTCTAGCTTGATGAAGATCCGTCCAGTGGCTACCAAGGTTGATATAGTCAACATATTTGTTTCTAGAATCCAACAAGGTGTGAAGAGCGCCAAGCACATATTACAATTGCACAAAATTGCCAGAAGCAGTATGCTGATGCACATCGTAGGCACATGGAGTTCAATGTTGAGGATCAAGTGTGGCTATCAACAACCAACCTCACATTAGTTGGACCTCGTAAGCTCAGACCTTGTTTTATTGGGCCTTTCTCGGTTCTTCGTAGCATTGGCACTGTGGCCTATCACCTTGAGCTACCACCACACATGAAGATCCATCCAGTGTTCCATGTCTCCCTATTATGCAGATATGCTTCCCGCTCAGGCTAGGGTCATTCCACACAAGACATTCGTCCTTGTTTGACACTCATTGATGGCATAGAGGAATATGAAGTGGAGCGGATTCTCCAAAAACGCATGTGTAGTACTTGCCATTTGCGGGTGGACTATCTAGTACAATGGAAAGGTTACCCCCTCTATGAAGCAACCTGGGAGCCTGCTGCCAATTTGGCACATGCACCGGTGTTGGTGCAAGCATTTGAGCACAATTGCACAACGAGGACGTTATGTCTTAAAAAGAGGGATGTCTGTAATACCAAGAGCTAGCCATATGATCTAGATGTGAAATTTGGTTTGGTAACATCTAGAATGATGTTATACATGATGGTCAAAATAGATAAGATAGAAGTATCACCAAAAGAGTACTTTTACTAATAGGGCAGAAACCAAAATAGACTTGAGAACCTTAGAACCAATAGCTAGACATATGATTTAAAGGTGAGAATTGGTTTGGTAGCATTTGGAAGGATGTTACACATGATGGACTAAATAGATCAGAAAGAGGTATCACCAAAAGGGGACTTCTAATAATAGAGTAGGAACCAAAATATGCTTGAAATCTTTGAAGGCAATTTTGGAGGCCTAAACGGATGAATTAGGCCTCAAAAATGTGCAAATTCCCCCCCCCCCCTGCCCCTACCTGAATGGAGGAGAGGCTGGCCTTCCCTCTCCTTGCTTTGTCTCATCAAGAGCTTTCCAACGGTACCTTACTCATGTGATTATGAGATTCTTATAGGAAGATTTGCAAAAAGATTCCCTTTGGTCAAAGCTTGTTTGACCAACCAGATAAGACCTAGACCAGACATGTCACCCATCCAAGTAAGTAATCCAAGGGTGGAGCTGGCTGACATGTCACCTATCTATGTCTGGAATCCTATGGTAGAGCTTCCTTGGAGGAGATCCTCTTTGTCTATATAATAAAGAGAAGGTGCTCCTTTGGGGCATCGAATGTTTGAGTGTGAAATCTGTGTTTTCTCTCTTCTCTTGTCCTCTAAGTATTACATTTACCCACCATAAGACATATAACACACTTGGAATAGATAGCTATCTAGAGTTAGAGAGACCTAACCACTAGGTAGAGGACCAATTATGGCACTTTAGAATTTTTGTATGAATTTTATATTTGTTGTGAATTTTGTTTGAAGGTCAGAGCCAGGGAACTTTTGCTTGGAATGGTTGAAGACCTGATCCAAGGTGATCCAAACTGAGGAGTGACTTTGGGCTGTACAAGGACATATTCAAGGCACCATCACAAAATAGTTGGCTTGTGTGAATTAAGATTTGATAGAGACTTGTGGAGAATAGCATGAAACCTCCATGAACTAACAATTGATGAATGAATGAAGGCCAATATGATAAATTTAGGGCAAAGCAATGACAAGTTTACATTGATTAGCTCAAGCAGATTAGTTTGAGAGAGCAGACAAGTGCAAGAAGGTAAGGTTAATTCATTTTTTATTCAATGTCCTACATTCACAAGGTTAATATAATGCAAACAAAGCAAAAGAAGAGCATGCCTATGATTTCAATAAGGAATCCTATTATTTGGCGGTTGGATATGCTAGTGCATTTTAACTTGTTGGTGAAGTTCCAAGTTATATTTTTGGCTTGGAACTAGAACCTCAACTTGCTTGGACTAAGATTGCAGCCAACAATTGTGAGGAAGGTGTTGAAGGAGAATGTAAACAAGGCAATCTTGCAAGATGGACAAGAGAGGATTGGAGACTGGTGTTGGGAGCAAAGGCGAGAAAGCCAAATATAATCACCTTTGATCAAAAGTGTGATGTTTTAAAAGAAACGGAACAAGTGAAGGCATTGTTCCATGAGCAAAAAAAGAAGAATGAGTACAAGGTGGAAATGTATGTATATTTATTCAATGAAGTCAAGCATTGTAATCTCCATCATGGCCATGTTCAAACCTAATCAAACCACATATGTCAACAAATAGCAAGCAATGGTCTTCTATCTAATGTTTATAGAAGTGAAAATGAATTGAGCAGCATGCTTTTACTAGCAAACTAGACAAATGGTGTTGTAATGGCAACTAAACTTACCATTACACTACATCATGAAGCCCATTTCTACTTTGTATTGAATCTCATGATAATGGAGGAGAAAAGGTAAATGCAATCACACTTTCACCTTGACTTGAGAAGAGTAGCTGATCTGGACAAGTTGAATATATCCTTGAGATGAAGGTAAATAATCAAACTTTGTCAAGATGGGATGAGAGAAGGCAATGATAGCAAAAGTTCCCAAGTCAAGGAAGCAGCCCAAACCCGAGGGAGCTATGTCAACACCTATGAGGAGAACAAGACAAAGACCTCACATAACCTAAGTTGAAGTAGTGGTGGATTTATCTTTGGGAGTAGAAGAGGAGGAAGCCAAGCTGAATAGTGACTTGAAAGAAGAAGAAGAAACCACTTTGAAGACCAAAGATTTAGCAACAAAAAGTAAACGTGAGCCTGAAGTTTATCAAGAGGATCGAGATGTTGACATTGAATTGGACAACAAGCTCCACTAGGATATTGATAGGTTGGAAGGAGTAGCTACACCTAGCACGGAGCTATTAAAGGCTGATGAACCTAAAGAAGAAGACAAGGAAGAAGCTTGTATTGTAAACAACTATGAGTAAGAATAAGTTGAGGACAAGGAGCAATCCAAAGGGACTCAAAGGTGATGGAAGTCATGTTATGATAGCAAAAGTCCAGAGTAATTTTGCAAAATGATCTACTTGGATAATGAAGGAGAGAATGTGCAGCCTCAGTTTCAAGGGATACATTACTTGTCTAGTGTGGTATATCTGGTGCTTGTACAATTGCATGAATTGCTGCAATACTATAAGAAGAAGCATCCCAACGTACAAAAAAACCACAAGTAGTATAGATGATGCAAATTAAGTAGGAGGAGTTAGAAGGCAAGCTCCCTAATGTGAGTGAAGTTGAAGTACATAGAGTAAAATGCAAGGAGTACAAGAGATTCCTTGGAGATCTACAAGTGAGTTATAATCAAAGGGGTAAGTATTTGGAGAGGTGGAAGGAGGAGCTCAAGGAATATAAGGACAAATTTCTGAAGATAAAAGAAGAGCTAGATGCAACTCAAAAGGACCTTGCTCAACAACAAAGCAAAGACAAAGTGCAAGCACTAGAGATTGTAATATTGAAAGTAGCTTCAATCACAAAGGAATTGGAGACAAAGTCAAAAATTGGATTAAGATTGAAAGAAGAGCAGAATTTGATTTCTCATGTCCAATAGATGGAGTCAAAGCTAGTCAAGCAAGAAGTGGATGTAGTAGTGCTGATTGTGAAGCATAATGATGAAGTGGAGCAACTGTAGAATCAATTAGTTGAAGAATGTCATCAGAGTGAAGCACAATAGCAAGTTGAAGTAACAAAATAAGGAAATCAGACTACAAATATCAAATTAGTAGTTCAATGCTTCAAAGCCATGTTGAGTATAGAAATAGATGATGAGTTGCAAGAATCTTATCTTCATGAGCTTCAATTACATGTGCAAGAGACTTGTAGGAAGAAGGCAAGGGATAGATATGAACAAGTTGATTGATTGTTGATTGATCTTAGAGAGAGACTAGTTAGAAAGGTAGGAAAAGTAGTTGATAATATATGTATTGGATTAGACTTAGTAAAGCAAGAAGTAGATACTATATTAAATCTATTAGACATTGTGTTGAATACCAAATTGAAGTTCTGACTTTGGAGTGCAAATGGACTCAGATGACTTCTTTAAGGTAATTGATGATTGTACCAAGTGGGAAATATCATATAATTAGACTAGCTATTTAGTCTATAGCAATCCAAACCAAAGGCAAAATAAAAGTGGAAGGTGTAGAGTTGGTTCTTCACTTCCTAAGGACACAAACAATTGTAGGACCGTTATCTTCAATTGTAATTGATGTTGCTTTAGAGTTGAGTGAAAGAAGAACAAAGATACGTCCAAGTGAAGTAAAATCAGTAAAGTTGGATCCAAGTAGATAGCAATTACAGATCCAAAGTGCTAGTTTTGTAAAAAAGTTGCTTTGTATTTGTGGAATTGGCAGAAGTTGTGAGTGGTTTAGGTAGTTTTTGTAACTCCCCAATGCTCTAGCTATTTAAGACTTGCATTTGAAGTGCTTTGTATTTAATAGGAGAAGAAGATGAATAAAGCAAAGTGCTGATGAAGTGCTCATTGTTTTTCATAATTTTGAGTGTCAGTTAAATGTCTTTGTCTATGAATGCTTGAAGAATTTTGATATGCAAGTGAAGGAGTGTTAGATGTTGGTTTTTTCATCTCTAAATTCCATTTTGTGTGTTTCATCTATAACACCTAATTGTGCATGTATACTCTATACAGATAATAATTTTGGTATTATAAGTAGTGGAGAAATATTATCTACACCAAATTTAGCTAAATGTCTACATTAGTCATGATCAGATAGAGTTAGTCCTAGCTAAGATAATGGTGATCCTATTCTAGAGGAAGAGAAAAGAGTGAGTACTATTATTTTGTTTTTTAGTTATTTGACTTGGTATTATTCCTAGTTATTTAACTTTGAAAAAAGAGTTGAGAACTCTTGGGCCCACAAGCCTTGCTGGTGCTTACTTTCTTATAGTTCAAGAATAGCCTATGTAAAGAAATCCTTGACTTAGTAGGTGAGAAGATAAGGCCACCTACTCATGGGATTATTCCCATATACTTGGATATTCCTTTAGAGCTTTTTACTTTATTTGACCTTTAGCCCAATAACTTGAGTTACTCCAATAATTAGTAACTTTGGTGTATAGCTTTTTCACAAGGATATAAGCTAGGAGTGAGGAGGTTTCATCATCTTTTCATCTGCAACTATATTTCTCTTATTGAGTTCTTTAGTGAGCAATGTATTGAGTCTTGGAGGTAACTTGAAATTTTAGCCTTAGAGGAGTGTGATGGAGCTGGGGTTCCTTGCCTTCTTAGTCCATGGTGCACTACCTTAATAGCCATTAGAGATTCATCCTAAGTGAGAGACAGGCCAGCTCATAGATTCTGAATGTAACACTTGTGAAGCAATGCCTTAATGGATCTTCAAGAATTTTAGTGTTGTTAGTATTTAGGATCTGCAAGCAAAGTCAAGAAGCCAACGCAAAGTAACTTTGAATTGGAAAGTTATACCTTTGGTGGAAAGGTGGAGTATAATTCCAAGACAAAGTCACTTTGTGACAAAGTAGACATCTTTGTATTGATTGAATCATTGCAATTGAAGTTAATTTGGATTGGAATTGAATAATTGTAATTCTAAGTGATAATATTATTATTTCAATTCACTTTTTGAGTGGTAATTGTCCTCTTTTGGGTGTTCTTTTTGCCCAAGAGTTTAAAGATATGATCACATAACTATTAAGTGACTTTCACTTTGTATTTGAATATTCTTGACACGCATCTCTATGGGAACAAACAATTACTCAAACATTACTACAAATGTGATACTTTCTTAGTTGTCACATATAGTGATGTATATACACATGACAACCATCACAACACTTGCTACACCAAAGCTAGTTTGCTTGGATGCTAGAGTGTTAGCTTTGGTAGTCAGAGTTATACCCATAGTTGCTTAAAGACTACTTAATGGTGGTCAAATTTTGTGTTAGGGCAGCTAGAGTGGGTGTGGCTTGATTTTGTAATTAGAGCTTATTGATGGCAATTTCTTGAGTTAAGAGTTGAGTTGTTGATCTTAGTTGAGAATGAACTAAACTGATTATTGTGGCACTTTATAGTTCATGTATGACTTCTTTATGAATTGGAATTGTGCTTCTATTGTCTATGATTTTGACAACAATATATGTTGTGTAGCAATGTAAATACACAAAGCATCCTACATCTATCAACCACTAAGGATCTTCTTTCATTCCTCCATGATTATCAACCAAATGAGGAGTTACAATAGACAAAGTCCTACTTTGCCCATGCTCTACTACACTCTTTTTGTTTCTCAATAGGTGGGCCATCAAAGCTAGTGTTTGAGCACCTACAATATTTCCTCTCCCTAGATGCTTCAGACTTGGGTTTTCCTCTTCTCTTTTCTTTCTATTACCCTTTGGTCATGTGCCTCCTACAGTAGCTTTTTTTTTGGAGCTTCTTGTCTTCTTGCTCTTGCAAAGGAGACCTTAGGAAGATGGCCCATTTCCATTGGAGATGTTTCTTTGCTTCTAATTTCTTGCACTATTGGCTTATAGCTACAATAGTATTTTCTTCCTTCTTGTCCCCCTATTAGTTTGCTCAAGCTACTCCAAGGAGATTCAAGATGGTTATTATGTGCATTCAAGCATCCTTCAGCATTGAGCCAAATTGGATGGTGGTCCAAGTTGATGTCTCCAAGGCCTTCAATACCATCTCTTTTTCAACATTTTTTTTGCACTCTTGCTCAGATAGAGATCAGATCCACTCCTTGATCCCATTTTCAATACTCTTTTTTTTTTTACAACCACCATAGAAGAGTTCTCATAGTTGACATCAGCCTAGAGAGGACACACAACAAGGGGATTCCTTGGGGGTCTCTCTTTGCTATATTGCACTACACTATGCTTTATAGTAGGTGGTAGTAGCTTTTCCATCTTGTCGTTTCCCATCCATCTTGGACGACACTCATATTGTGGGCACTTTGAAGGATATAGTTATAATAGTGTGTGCTTTCACACTCAGCTCAAGGGCCTTGGGTTTACAAGTCTAGACATCTGGGAGATTAAGATATCCAATTACCTTGGTTGGCCATGGGCTATTGGTTCAGCCAGCAAGCCTCCTTAGCATCCTTCTCTCCTTACTTTCTACTCTATGGATGAGATCCAAATTTACCTATAGCTTTTTGTCAAGATGCTACTATAGTTTTGGACTTGGATGATCCAAGCATGTGTGTGAGTGCATGTTCTCAATAAGAAGAGATCTTTTAGAGAGTGATGTTGATAGCCTTTGAGAACTTAGCGATTGCTTAGTATAAAGATACCTTATGCTATGCTAATTTTCAAGGAGGAGGTTATAGACCCTTGATTTATCAATTTCTTCTAGGTGACAATGTATATCTATAGCAGACAACACCAATGACAATTGATGTTACTACAAGTTGTACTATCTTGAGAGTGTGCTAGGTTCTACCTTTTGGAGTCCTTGTGTTGGAAGGTTGTGATGGTGTTGTTTGGAAGGATCATATGTGTAATTGTGCACCATGCTACCTCCCAAACATTGAAGGCACTATAGACCCAAGCTTGGCACTTGTACATGCAGGCTTGTGGTGAATTGTATGTAGCTCTTTTGGTAGAGCTACTACTATGTTGGTGTATGATAGCTATTTAAAGAGGATGGCATATGGCATATAGTGTGTTTGGACTCCTCTTCTCATGGTGGTTCCTCAAGGATAATGGTTATATCCTAGATATACTTGACCTATAGCTAGTTCACCCTTTATGTGATCTAGATTGCATGCAAGCAACTAAGAATGGGACTCAATAGCACACAACCTCTTGATCTTTGCCCACCATAGGGTATACCACATACTTGAAGTAGATGGCTATCTAGAGTTAGAGGGACCTGTGAGCCAGCCTGTCTCTCACTCAAGATGAACCTCATATGGCTATTATGGTAGCGCATCATGGATTAAGAAGGCAAGGAACCCCAACTCCATCATACTCCTCCAAGGCTAACTGTAACAATATGGAGTTTAGCGACAAAGTCAGTCAGGCTCACGAAGTAGCACATAAGACAAATTAGCCTAGAATATTCCTGAAGTATCTAGGAAGCTTCTTGGGAAGCTTCCCAATTAGCTTAGCTTGCACCTTAAGTAAGTAGCTTCTAGAAGGAAGCTTCTAGAAGCTTCCAACTAGCTTAGCTTGCACGTCGAGTAGGCGGCTTCTAGAAGGAAGCTTCTTGAGAAGCTTCTCAAGGGCCTTGTATGCTACCTATAAATACCAAAGCCAAAGCTCATGCTAGGCATTTGGAGTTTTCCCTCATTCAAGTGTCCCAATGTGAGTTTCCATTCTCCTATTTCTCTCCTTGGTTTTAGTCTTTTACATTGGTATCAGAGCAGGAATGGGATGGATGGAATTTATGGACCACCAAATCCACTTCCGCCAAACCATTGGGACTTTCATGTCCAGGTATTACCAAAGCATTGTTTCACACAATTCATCACCTCACTCTTTGGGTAGGATTTTCTACATATGATCATCGTGTCAGAGGAACCCTTGATACTTCCAATTGTAACTTATGGACAACGGTGGACGTGTTGTATCTATGTGTTAATCAACTAGATAAATTGAGGGTAGTGGAATAGAGTAGTAGCGATGGCGGCAATACCGGATGTTATCCTTGCAATGCAACAACAAATCGAGCATCTTACTTGATTGTTGGATGAACGAGACCAGCAACAACAAGAACAGATAGACAAAGCGCCAATTCGAGATGGAGAAGATCGCATTCGATTTCTGAAACCCAAGGTGTTTGAAGGCAAGAATCTTCTAGGCACAGTGGAGAATTTTGTGTTTGACTGTGAACGTTACTTTGAAGCCACCAATCTTCAAGACAAGCGGAAACAAATTCTCTTGGCTTCTAGCCAGTTGGATGGCGTGGCAAAAATTTGGTGGCAATTCCGAGTAGAAAGAGCTAAACGACAAATTGTTACACCAATTTTGACATGGGCAGAATTCAAGGATGCAATACTTGGTCAATTTCAGGCTATAAATGCCACCCAAGCTGCATAAGATAAATTGGCGGAGTTGAGGCAGATTGGCTCAGTGAGAAGCTATATCACACAATTTCAGAATATCATCATGCAAATTCTAGATATCCAAGAAGGTGAAGTTCTGGATCGATTTGTGCAAGGATTGAAGTCACAAACCAGATTGTAAGTGACCATGCAAGAGCCACAAAATGTAGGAGAAGCCATGCAATTGGCTTAGCGTTTTGATTCCTTAGTTGCGACAACTTGGTCTTGACCTCGACCTACAAAAAACCTACCAGTACCACGAGTGGAAGAACCGGTACCAATGGAGATTGATGCCATCCAACAAAGACCACTTGGCACAGTAGATAGAGAAAGATTACAACAAAGTGGAGGTTGCTTTTATTGTCGCCAAGTTGGACATTGCATTGCTGAATGTCCACTTAGGAATGGGCGACCTCGACAAGTTGCCCAGATGGAGTTTGTGGAACAAAATGATCAGGGAAACAAAGAATCCCAGTAGGAGATTTTGAGCCGTCTACTAGGAGCTTGATTAGTTCTAATGGGATTGAAGGCTCGACCTATGCAAGCTTGCTTCACTTGCAAGGTACGATATCTAATCGGGGTTGTATGATTTTGGTTGATTCTAGAAGTTCAAAGAATTGCATATCTATGCAAGTAGCAAAGGAATTGGGTATTCCTATCAAGCCAATGATTGGAAGTAGTTTGATGATGGCGGATGGTAGAAAAGGTTCTCCATTCCGCACCTCGCATCTTGTTACCTTCAAAATTGGGAAGGAGTATTTGGAGTATATGAGGTTTGTAGAAGCACCTCTACACTATGATATCATTCTGGGTCTACCTTGGCTTGAACGTCATAAGGTTCAATTCGATTGGACCCGACATCAAATTCAAGTACAACACCAAGGTAGGAATTTCTGATTAGGTTGTTTGGCACCTCTGAGTAAGACACCTAAGAATAGTCAGTCCCAAGATGGGAAGTTTGTTGAGAAGGTAGCCATAGAGCAAATCTGGAAGGGAGATGAGTCCCAAGATGGGAAGTTTGCCAAGAAGGCAACCATGGAGCAAGCTTGGAAGAGAGATGAGTCCCTAGAAGGGAAGTTTGTTAATGAAGCAGCCATAGAGCAAGCTTTGGAGGAAGATAAGTCTGTATTTGCGGTGTGGATCAAGCCGATTGCACAAGAACAATCTAAGGAGGGCTAGGTGCCGCATCAAGTAACGGTTGATCGGATAGTTCCGGAGTTTGTAGATGTGTTTCCGGATGATCTGCCAAAGGGATTATCCTCTGATTGAGGTATGCCCTTCAAGATTGAGTTATTGCCAGGAAGTACTCCAGTGAGTAGACCAATCTATCGGCTCTCACCAAAGGAGTTGGAGGAGTTGCGAACAACACTTACAGAGTTGTTGGAGAAGGATTTCATATGACATAGTACCTCTCCGTGTGGAGCACCAGTACTATTTGTTCCAAAGAAGGATGGAGGACTTCATTTCTGTATTGATTACCGTGGGCTCAATAAGCAAACCGTGAAGAATGCATATCTCTTGCCTCGGATTGATGACCTGCTTGATCAATTAAGTGGAGCACGCTACTTTTCCAAGCTAGATCTTTGTAGCAGCTATTGGCAAATTCCTATTGAAGGAGAGGACGTGCAAAAGACTGCCTTTCACACAAGGTATGGACATTTTGAGTGGAGAGTTCTACCTTTCGGACTCACTAATGCTCCAATAGTCTTCATGGATCAGATGCATCGGGTGTTGGTGGGACTATTGGATCAGTCTGTGGTAGTGTTCTTAGATGATATCTTAATCTATAGTAGGATAGAGGCAGAACACAAGAATCATGTGCGAGAAGTCCTAAGACGACTACAACAGTGGAAATTTTACTGCAAGAAGTCAAAGTGTGTTTTTTGGCAGAAGGAGGTTACCTTCTTGGGTCATAAGATCTCATCAGAGGGGATCAAGATGGAAGAAGAGAAGATCAAGGCTATTACTGATTGGCCTACGCCGAAGGATGCTACCAAAGTATGAGCATTCAATGGATTGGCCAGTTTTTACCGACGGTTCATCCACTATTATGCTCACGTGGCTGCACCATTGACTGACCTCTTGGGAAAGAACTCGAGCTTCCAATGGACCACCAAGCATGAAGAAGCATTCCAGAAGTTAAAGCATATGGTGTCTTCAAGACCCATTCTTCAACCATATGATCCTCAACTACCTTGTGTGGTTGATTTTGATGCTTCTAACTTTGCAATTGGAGCTGTGTTGCAACAAGAATTTCCAGATGGACTACATCCTATTGCCTTTGTGTCTCGCCAACTAAATACAGCTGAAAGAAATTACTCTGCTCAAGATCGGGAACAACTTGCAATGGTATATGCCACCAAGGTATGGAGGCATTATCTCTTGGGGAAACAAGTGATCATGCAAACTGATCACAAGCTATTGTTCCAGACCTTACACCTAGAGCACATGAAGAGTCGACATCATTGATGGGAAGAGCAACTCCAATTGTTTGACATCAAACTTGAGTACAAATCAGGTCGGTTCCATGTCATCCTTGATGCTCTATCACGACAACTTGATTTGAAGTCTCTTCCTCTCATCGCGGCAGCAATTATGACGGTGTCAATTGATCCCAAGATTAATAACAAGTTTCGGTTAGCTCTACAGCAAGATCCCTTCTTCCAAATGGTACATGGTCCGCTAACAATAGGTGACAAGGAGTACAACACCTTCTCCTTCAACGAAGGCCTTCTATTCCATGCGGACCGGATTTATGTTCCAGCCAAAGGTGATCTTCGACTTGTGCGCCTTCAAGAAGCCCATGATTTACCCATCACTGGTCACATGGGTGTGGACAAGACCTTAGGTACCCTCCAACGTCAATGGTGGTGGCCCAACATGACACGGGATGTTTGAGAATTTGTCCGATCGTGTGAGAGCTGCCAACGTAACAAGGCCAGCAACCAGAAGCCGAGTGGACTCCTTCAACCGCTTGCCGTTCCATCAGCTTGTTGGGAACATGTGAGCTTGGATCTCATCACATCCTTGCCAAAGACAAAACAAGGACACACCGCCATCGTGGTGTTTGTGGATAAGCTTAGTAAGCAAATCCACTTGGCACCAACCTGTGATATCGTGGATGCTCCAACCTTAGCACAAATCTACTTCAACAATGTCTTCAAGCATCATGGAATGCCATGTGTACTCATCTTCGACCATGATCCTCGCTTTACCGGGAAGTTTTGGCAAGCACTCTTTCAGATACTCGGCACCAAGCTTGCTTTGTCCACGGCCTATCATCCTCAAACTGATGGACAAACCAAACGTGCAAATCGTACATTGGAAGATATGTTGTGTGCCTTTGTCAATGTCCACCATACCAATTGGGATGAATGTCTTGCTGCTGCCGAATTTGCCTACAACAATTCCAAATAGGCAAGCACCGGATTCTCTCCTTTCTTTCTCAATTTTGGCCAAGATCCGCTTGTTCCAGATTCTCTTCTTGCTCCCCCTCCATCTCAGGTTCCTCATACTTCCACATTCTTGACCACTATATCCCAATCTCTCCAACAAGCCAAGCCTCACCTCCTTGTTGCTCAAAATTGCCAAAAACAATATGCGGACCACCATCGTCGAGATCTCACCTTTGAAGTCGGTGATAAAGTCATGCTATCCCCTAGTAACCTCCCTCTCCCACTTGATACCCAAGTTCGTAAACTTGCCCCTAATTGGATAGGACCCATTGATATCACCCAAATTGTCTCTCTTGTTGCTTATCGTCTTGCCTTGCCTTGTCACATGCGTATCCATCCTGTCTTTTCATGTTTCCAAGTTGAAACCCTTTGTTCCTAATCCCTCTTCCTTTTCCTCTCGAGTCCAACCTCCACTTCTTCCTATCCCTATCAATGATCATGAGGAGTACAAAGTTGCTCGTATTCTTGCGCGTCACCACATTCAACAAGGCCGTCGCCAACATACAGAGTACAAGGTCCTTTGGAAAGGGTATCCCCTTCATGATGCCACCTAGGAACCTCTTTCTCACCTCCACATTGCACATACGGCCATCCAAGAATTTGAAGCTTCACTGGCAACGAGGACGTCACCAACTAGCGGCGGGGGAATATGTAACAATATGGAGTTTAGCGATGAAGTCAGTCAGGCTCACGAAGTAGCACATAAGACAAATTAGCCTAGAATATTCCTGAAGTATCTAGGAAGCTTCTTGGGAAGCTTCCCGGTTAGCTTAGCTTGCACCTTAAGTAAGTAGCTTCTAGAAGCTTCCAACTAGCTTAGCTTGCACGCCGAGTAGGCGGCTTCTAGAAAGAAGCTTCTTGAGAAGCTTCTCAAGGGCCTTGTATGCTACCTATATAAATACCAAAGCCAAAGCTCATGCTAGGCATTCGGAGTTTTCCCTCATTCAAGTGTCCCAATGTGAGTTTCCATTCTCCTATTTCTCTCCTCGGTTTTGGTCTTTTACACTAACACTCCAAGACTCAAGACCTTGCTCACTAGAGAACTCAATGAGAGAAAGATAGTTGCAAATGAAAGGATGATGAGTACCTCCTCAGTCCTTTTTTATATACTTGTGAAATAGTTAGGCACTAAAGTTATTATTTACCATAATAACTCAAGTTACTAGGCTAAAAATCAAGTAAATTCAAAAACTATAAAGGAATATTCATCCACATGGGCATATTCTACTAAGCATGTGATCTTATCTTGACCCAACCACTAAGTCAAGGATATCTTCACATGGGCTATCCTTGGACTATAAAAGAATCCAAACCAAAATGGCTTGTGGGCACAAGAGTTCTTAACTCTTTCCTCAAAGCCAGACACTTAGCAATAATACCAAGTCAACACCCTAGAATCCAAAATAATGGTGCTCATCTTTTCCACTTCCTCTAAAGTAAGTTCCTCTCTATCTTAGCTATGACTAAATTTAGCTAATCATGATTAATATAGAACATACTTTATATCTATATAAATAATATCTCTCAAGTACTTGTAATACCAAGCTAAATATCACAATACCACAAACATGCATAAATGGGTGTTATATACCCAACTTCCAACTAGGAGGTGATTGTGGCACTTTAGAGTTCATGTATGACTTATCTGGGAGTTGTGCTTCTATAATATATGATGTTGATAGTAATGTATATTGTGTAGCAATGTATATATGCACAACAAATATCACAACATTTGTAATGCCAAAGCTAGGTTGCTCAAACACTAGAGTGGTAGTATTTGTAGTCATAGATATTCTGGTGGCTACTCATGGACAACTTTTTGGTCATCCAATTTTATGTTAGGGCTACTGATCACATAGTGGGACTTGCCATCACTTGCATAGTTTGTACCATCAGATGTGCCATTAGCAGCACTGTTAGGTCTGGAGACCTAGTTTGAGCAAAAGGGGTATACCTTTGAAGTGCAACTCTAGAGAGGTCACTTCTCTAATGTTGAGCTTTCAAGTTCTTGGCTTTGGTGGACAGAGGCAAGTGAGCATCACCTAGAGTCTCTTAGCAAGAGTGGGTATGGCTTGATTGTAATCAATGTCCAATTGTTGGCAAGTTATTGAGTGAAGGATCAAGTATATACCTGATTTGAGTGTGATTCAAGTGGAATGAACTGATTATTGATGCACTTTAGAGTCATGTATAACTTATGTGGGAGTTGTGCTTCTATAATGTGTGATATTGACAATAATGTCTCTTGTATAGCAATGTATATACACACAACACATCTCCTTCTTGGCTCTTGGTGTTGTCTTCTTCTTCTAGTTACTTTGATGCTACTTGATTGGAATCTATTTTGTGCACTTCCAAGGTCTCTCTTCCTCTTCTTCAAGTTGGGCATCTTCATCTTCATCTGACTCTTTGATAAACTTGAAGTCTCTTTTCTCTCTTCCAAATTGCAAACTTCTTGATGGTGGAAGTAGTATGAGATTTTTGCTTCTTTTCCTTCTTCACTAGACTCACAAATTCACCCATCTTTTGGTAATTCTTATTGCTTCCCACATGAACTCCATTTGATGCAAGCCCTTGGAGTCTTCTTCAAAATAAGCAGACAATACTTCATGACTTGGAAATTCTAGTTCCTCTTCTTTGGTGAGTAACCCATGGTTGATGTAGAAATGCACCACAAAGGGAATAAAATAGTGTGGTTTTGGCCAATCAAACATATGTACATATTTTGCACATGAATGTGTAAGATTTGCCTCCAATCAATTGGTGCTTCCAAAACAAGTGCTCAAAGAAAGCAACATGTGAGTTTGTGAGATAGATAGTGCATTGGGCTTGAATATCTTCAATCTTGCCCCAATAATCTCCCTTAGAGTAGGGTTCTTGTAATTGGCCACTAACCATCCATTGGTAGTATGACTATCATGGGCAACGGTCTTATCAATCCTTGCTTGCATCTTGCTATTTAGGTTGAACCAAGACTTGAAAATATAACTTCCTACCACTCTGGATTCTCTCCACAATGTCTTTCTCCAATGGAAGGGTGTCCATTCTCTCACATTTGCTCTCAACCATCTTGGTACTACTTTCTTCATCCCATAAGCTCTAGCACCATAGCACCCAAAGTATACTCCCAATTCTACAAAAGAAAGCTCACTCTCAACTTCTAAAATATCACTCTTTGGGCAACCATTTGCCATGGATTGACAATTGAGATCTTTGAGTTAAGAGCATTCCTATCAATGCTCTTCACCATTGTGCTAGCAATAGAGGTTCTTCATAAATTGACTCTCAATTACCCTCTACTCACTCAAGTGCAAGAAGTGGAAATTTGTGAAGATCGTAGGACTAAGGAAATCTGAAAACCTCTTCACCATGGCAACTTTGAGTTTATAGTAGGTTTTCCCTTCCTTTCTCACAATTATCTTCAATCCTCCATCACTCTCCACTTGTGTGAGCTATCTTGGAGGTGCTCTTTGCATGTTCTTGAAATTTGCATATTGTTAGTCTCTCTTCACCAAAGAGTCTTCTCGCTCTTTCAAAGATAGCACATCCGGTCTGCGTTTTTGGTCTAAAGACCAAAAACCTATATTCAAAAGATATGGTCCCATCTTTATTAAGATTGTGACTATTATTTGTGATGATACCAGTCTAGGAAAGACAAATATCTTCCAAAGACAAAGTTTTCACCCAAAATCTGATTTTGTGGGATTTCTATGCTAGAGGTAGGAATTTTTCTCTTCCTTTTGTCCTAAACAATAAAAAAACATAACAAAGAAAATTTGAATGTTCAAGGCATAACATACTGGGAGAAGAGCTTGTTAGAGTCCATGATGCAATTTGTGATACATTGGCTTAGATCCTACTAGCTACATGGACCTAGGTTCAGATTGAGTGATGGTTGGACCTACCATGACCACCTCTCTATCAAGTGCAAGCAAATATTATTATTTTCACAAATGGTAATTGCACCTTGCATAATTTGGTGGTGGTGGTGAACCTCTTGCAAGCATAGTCATTCATATTATTACTTTCAAAAATGGTCATTGCACCTTGAATAATGTGGTGGTGGTGATGATGGACCTCTTGCAAGCATGGTCATTCACATGTGTAGGTGCACAAGCAAGAGTAGTAGTGACCATTGCCTCTAGGAGCAAGGAGTACTACTACATACCCCGGCTATCCTTGTACACCTTTGTTCCCTTGGCAACTGAGATTTTTGGGCACTTTCACCACCACTTTGATGGCCTCCTCTTGGAGGCAACATGAGGTTATTTACATAAGAGAGAGGCATTGGTTGTCTCTCCAGCCATGCTCACTTCCTACTATCTACCGCACTTATATGTCATTATACAACATGCTCAAGCTTTGGATCTTCATTGACAAGCAGCTGCCATAAGAACACCTAGGGGCTGCTAGGGTCCTCCTCCACTTACCAAAAAAACCATTGGAAGACCTCTACCTCACAGTTCAAGAGTAAACTTGACTTGACTTCATTCTCCTTTGCTTCCTTGGGACTTTTTATTAGCATGCTTTTCCCTTTATGTGCCTTTGGACCCTTTTTTCCCTTCTTCTATTTCAGCTTGGGACTAGTGAATCTTTTGGTCTTTTTCCTCTTTGTATTTGGTTGTGCCTTATATTCCTTTCCCCTCTCTTTTAGGTATACATGTTTATTTATTACTTACTTGGTCCATTATGGAACATGCAAGCTACCGGTCTATTCCATGGAAGGATTACGTGAAATTTGAAATCTTGCCCAATTTACTTTGCGGTTGTTGGGCATGAGCCTTGAAAAATTTGGTCATCCTTGAATTATCCATTTAAGGACATCCTCAGTTTTTGTGGAGCCAGATCCATCATCGGTAAATTGAATCCTTTGTGTCTTGTGATACCTTGTTTTGCCTCCTTGCAATTTGGGGAGTACAATTTACAATACTTTGGTAATTTGGCAGTATAGTTAACAGTCACATGCAAAGTTTTGAGTGTTGTATCTTAGGTCAGCTCTGATATTTTTGCATTTTGAGTAGTCCTTGCATTGTTATGCTTAATAAGATATTTGTCGTCCATGGTTTGGCTCCGGGTAGAATAGATGAGACATCAACCAAAACACAAGATTGAGCCAACTAATAGCTACAAGTGAAAGAATTTCTAGTTGTGTAGAGAATAGCAGAATTTAAACCCATTAGTAACTAAGATTGTCAATGAAGTAGTTTTCTTGTGCAAACTAAGAACTTAATGAAGCATTGTCAAGGTCAATGCTCAAAACACTGAATTTTTGTTACTACAAGAAGCCAAGCAGATTTACATTTGATTGTATGCCCCTCCAAAAACAACAAGGAAAGTCCACTAGGGAGAGTCTAAGTGTGGTTTTACCCAATAGGCAAGGGATATTGAAGCCAATTTTGACTAAACAAATTGAAGGTTAAATCAACATATTGTCTATATGGATCATATGGATATCCTTAATATATCAAAATGGGGAGCAACAAGAGAGAGAAAGAGAAACAAGAGAAACAAGAGAAAAATATTATCAACTTTTGGAGAGCTCACCTGTGTATATCACATGAGTAAATAGTCAATTCTGTTTGGTTACTTGTAGTAACAACAAATTTTCTACTTAATTGAAGGCTATGGGAATTGAGTAGAAAGTTATCAACATTTTTAGATTTTTTAGGGTTTAGAGTGATTATTTCATATTGAGAGTGATGGGTCAGGAATTTAATTTCTAATCTCTTGGTATTCATGAGAGCGGCTCACCATGCTTGGTGTGTCACCAATGCTTTACCTTGCAAGGGTAAAGACTCATGTGGGAAGGATGCACAAGGACTATGATTGGACTACTTGGGATGCTCACATGAGGTGAGGAACCACATTGACAACAATGACACTTGGGATTATGCATGCTTCCTCTATCCCTTTGTTGATCATTCTAAGGATATTGATTGAGCCATGGGAGTGGTTAGTATCTTAGGTGGGTTGTATCTTGGGGTTATTTGAGACTAGTTTTCCATGTACACATCTATTCCATAGGCTACCCCGTACACTCCATGATGAGTCTAGACAAGCTTTTTGCCTACCACTTGATCATTTGGCATGTGATCCCTTGGACAAGTTAGCATGGTTCTTATTTCTGTTACTCCCTTATGGTGCCTTTGTTATGCTAGAGGGGGATAAATGGAGCATAGAGAGGTGGCTGCTAGATTTCATCTATTTTGAATTGGGAGATTGAGCTACTCTATATGAAGAGTCAATTAGGCCTATATATCTTAGGAAATAGGTTCTACCACAGGATACCACAAAGTCCACTCAATTATGATGGTGTAGTGCATTGAGTCAAGTGGGAGACTTTAGTGAAGCAAGACAAGCACTACACTCTTTCCTATGGCTAGTCCCATTGTCAAGACTATCTCTTCCCTATGCTCACTACATCATATGCTTAGAGGTCTTAGATTATCTTGAGCAGCTTTTATGTTTTGATAGGTCACTTTTTTCATATGCATTGTGCATTGTCCCTTGCTTCTCCTCAAAAGGCTTGTGAAAAGGATGGTATATGAGCATTTTAGAGATTGCTTTCAAGCGAATGATCCTTTTAGTGGATTTCTAAACTGTTTTAGGTGGCTACAACAATAGCAAGGGGAGAAATTCCTGCATTAGTTAGTTGGGTATTTGGTGCTAGTCAACTTCTTGTAATAGACAAAGACATAGGATGCATTGGGTAAATTTCTATTGAAGATATATTTTTGTGTTTGGTTAGCCATACCCATTGTCCTTCAACATTGATCTCACTTCCAAGAGCACCTCAGTCTACATCAATTTGGAGTAGCTATACCTTGAGGTTGTGAGGCTATATCTCTAGGCATCAAGGCACTCCTAGATATCCATCCGGAGTAGGTCATACTACAAGTGGATGTTGAGAATGCTTCAATAGCACCTCTTTGGCATTGTAATACCAATAGCTAGAAATATGATCTAGAGATAAAATTTGGTTTGGTAACATTTGGAAGGATGTTATACATGATGGACCAAGTAGATCAGACAGAGGTATCCCCAAAAGAGTACTTCTACTAATAGGCCAAAAACCAAAATATGTTTGGAAACTTTAGAATCAATAGCTAGACATATGATCTAGAGGTGAAACTTGGAGTGGCGACATCTAGAAGGACATTACACATGATAGACAAAGTAGATTAGATAGAGGTATCACAAAAAGAGCACTTCTCTAATAGAGCAAAAGCCAAAATAGGCCTGAAAACTTCAAAGGCAATTTTGGAGGCCTAAATAGATTAATTAGGCCTCAAAATGTGCTTTCCCTCACCCAATTTTATCTCATCAAGAGCTTTCCAATGGTACCTCACCCACATGATTCTAAGATTCCTATAGGAAGATTCTGTAAAAGATTCCTTTTGGTCAAAGCATGTTTGACCACTAGGTGGGACCAGGACCAACATGTCACCCATCCAAGCAAGTAATCTAAGGGTGGAGCTTGCTGAGAAGTCATTTATCTAGGTACCTAATCCTATGGTGGAGCTTCCTCGGAGGAGATCCTCTTTGGCTTTATAATAAAGAGAAGGTGCTCCTTTGGAGCATCAAATATTTGAGTATGGAATTTGTGTTTTCTCTATTGTGTTTTTCTGTCCTCAGAATATTACAAGCATCCATCTTTAGAGAGCTTAGGGAGGCCAATGGATCCTTGGCAAGTCTCATTTCTTTGTGTGGTCATTCTATGGCTCTCCTACTTCCTTTTACTACCAACATGGTTGGTCATAAGAGAGAATCATCATCTTGGAGTCAATATTTTGTACATGACAAGGAGATCCTTTAGAGAGACCTTTGTTTGTCATGTCTCACTTCAAAGCTCTCTTATCTACTACTTTGGTCATGCCAAGTTGTGTATTTTCTTCCTTGGCAGATTATACACAAGTTGTGGGCCCCATAGATTGGATAAGGGAGGCCTTTGATCACTTGACTATTGAGCTACATCTTGTAGGCTTTAGAATGAAGGATCAAAGTGCAAAGCATGACTCCCTTTAGGTATCCCTCCCCACCTTGAGCTTCCAAAGAGGTGTGTCACATCCATAGATGGACTATGTATTCTTGGAGTGCCAATAGGATCCAAAGATTTTGGCACAAGCTTCTTAGATACCACCCTTGTAGAGGATATTCTCTATATGGATGATCTTCCTTTACTAGGATATCCATAGGTGGCATTTGCTATACTCTCCTCTAGCATTACACGTCGACCAATTTACCTTGTCCGCACAATTTTCCCTTCCTTGATTTTCTTATCATGTTTGAGAGCTTTGGATATAAGGATTATGGGAATCTTTGGTGATATTATCATATTAAAGACATTTGAGTGTGTGATGGGCAATTTGGCACATAGACAGACATCTCTGCCAATCTTATGCAGAGGAGGAGGCCTATTATCTATGGAGAAGATGGCACCTATAGCATTTTTTGGTAGTTGGGCTCTCTTGGCACTCCTACTTTCCTCTTGTTTTGTAGTTGTTGATAGGCAAATTTTGGAGACATATATGACCAAGGTGGAGGAGGTATCCTTATCTATCCAAGTGTTATTACAACATATGAGAGATGGTCTCTCTCCATGGGCAGAAAAGGACCTTCCATCCTTTACTTCACTATCTTCAGATTGGACTAGAGGTTTGCAATCTTCCTTGATGGAGCAACATGGTCAACATATGCTACATTCTCCCTTAGTTGACTCATCCATTTGTTGGGCCACTAGAGCATGTCTTTGCTCTTGGTCCGGCAAGGGTGCCAGTTCTTGGATCCTAGCTTGACTCTATATTAGGGCATTCCGACTAGGACTAGCCACCTTCTCTACAATGATGAGGTTCCACTTAGGTTTGGTTTTTGAGCCAGCTTGTCTCTTACTCATGATGAACCTCTAATAGCTATTATGGTAGCGCACATGGACTAAGAAGGCAAAGAACCACAACTCCATCATACTCCTCCAAGACTAACACTCCAAGACTCAAGACATTGCTCACTAGAAAACTCAATGAGAGAGAGATAGTTGCAAATTAAAAGATGATGAGTACCTCCTAACCCCTTGTTTATATACTTGTGAAATAATTAGGTACTAAAGTTATTATTTACCATAGTAACTCAAGTTATTAGGCTTAAGTCAAGTAAAGTCAAAAATTATAAAGGAATATCTATCCACATGGGCATATTTTACTAAGTATGTGATCTTATATTGACCCAACCACTAAGTCAAGGATTCCTTCACATGGGCTATCCTTGGACTAGAGAAGAATCCAAAACAAAAGGCTTGCGAGCACAAGAGTTCTCAACTCTTTACTCAAAGTCAAACACCTAGGAGTAATACCAAGTCAACACACTAGAATCCAAAAGAGTGGTGCTTATCTTTTCCACTTCCTCTAAAGTAAGGTCTCATCTATCTTAGCTATGACTAAATTTAGCTAATCATGACTAATATAGAACAATCCTTTATCTCTAATATAAATAATATCTCTCAAGTACTTGTAATACCAAGGTAAATATCACAATACCATACATATGCACAAATGGGTGTTATAGGTCTGCATCCGCATCTTTGTTACTCACTTGTGAGTGTGATTTTACACTAGATGCAGCTGCGGTCCATATAATTTGGAGGACAAAGAATAGCTACCCATGATGCTATCAAGGATATAGTGTTTTCTATGGCACAAGAGAATGGATATCTTGCTTGGAGGGAGCATTTGTATGTTTTGCAAATGACACATGTCAAAGTAGACTTATCCTTGGTCATAGATGATCAAGTGACAATGGTGGATGTTGTAGTTACAAACCCTATGCATAATGTCAATTTGGAAGGAGTGATTACTGATCCTCTTGGATGAGTGGCAAGCAGACCAACAGCACGCAAGGTCTCCAAGTATATAAGTATGCAACAAGGTCACCTCTTTGTTCCTCTAGCCCTGGATTTATATGGAGTGGACATCAAGACATGGCATTTGACACATTTGTCAAGGAGTGCATGAGAGCTTCTCATATTAGACGTCGCAGGTACCACTCGCACTCTTGTACTTTGTTGCATATATTAGACAGCATGTATCTTTTGCTCTATAGAGAGCATTGGTTGGTGCAATCCATTGGAGAGCAATCAAACTAGGTGATGCTTCCTCAGATGCTCCAATAGTTTGCAGACCTTACAACTTTTATAGTTCAGATATCTTAGGTGCGGAAGTGCAAATTTCTATATATCAAATATCAATTACAATTAGGACATTCTTGTAGAATGTAAAGGTCTTTTCTCGGATATATGTTATCTTCTAGAGCTCCTTCTTGATTTTCTCGTGCTACCAAAGCAACATAGATGACTTTTGGTATTCAGAACACGAACGCTTTTTATACTCTCGATGTCTAGTTTAAATGGAACTAATCGCACACGAAAGCTTTTTATCCTCTCGATATCTAGTTTAGATGGAACTAATCGCGATGTTATAGAATTCTCTCGTGACCTTCTTAAAAGACCATAGCAATAATCTTTTATGTTGACTAGCTGACTGGTTTTCATTTGAGAACCATTGAGAAAATGGAATAAGTACGTAACAGTTTGTAATGTGCCGATCTCTCAATATAGCTAAACTTATGTCACCGAAATTCTGGGATATATATATATGGATTGTTAAAACGACCCCGTTCTGATTACGTGGTCCAGTTAATTGACGCATGTGGAAATGGTCGATATATAGTTGTAGGTTCATGTGTTGACTCTCTACTCTACCTTGGTACTCGACTGTAATAACAAGCATGTACCGAGTGAGTTTCTTATACACTAGTATATAGAGTATGTGCATTGGCAATAATATGAAACAATAAACTCAAAATATCTTAAAATCAAACTATAAACTCAAAACATCGCTAGCTAGAACCTCGTTTAATTCTTGTTAAACTCCTTCTAATATGGATTATTTTGCAAATTATTATTAATAATTGATATGGATTCATAGATGTTTATCTATATACACTCTAATCCGTAGGTTGTCAAAGACCTATCCAAGAATGATAGAATAACTACTATTTGATACAAAGTAACTCCGTTCACATATATATATCCTCAAGATCTTGGATGTTAAAGAGACCTCGTAAGCTGGATGGTATTCCAGCTTACGAGTCGAATATAGCGATTCTGATCAGTTTGATTCAGGCGAATCTAGTAGACAATGAAATCAATGTTAGTAACTATATGTGTTTACTTCTATCTTACACGTGATGTAGTTTTGGAGTAGACAATGAAAGTAATGTTAGTAACTCTGTCTGTTTACTTCTAGCTTATG
Source organism: Lunularia cruciata (assembly GCA_948567375.1). Taxonomy (NCBI): domain Eukaryota; kingdom Viridiplantae; phylum Streptophyta; class Marchantiopsida; order Lunulariales; family Lunulariaceae; genus Lunularia; species Lunularia cruciata. The sequence goes on from OX419756.1 coordinate 16,999,903, forward strand.
CCTGATGCTAATGTAGTTCTGGAGTGAGTGATTACTTATATTCCTGGACATGCAAGCGGAGCAACGACATGGAAACTCTCCAAGTATAGTGATCTTTGTTCCTCTAACCTTGGTGTTATATAGAGTTATGAACACAACGTTTGACACATTTGTCAAGGAGTCCACAAGTTTGACACATTTGTCAAAGAGTGCACAAGAGTTTATCGTTTTAGACATCAACAAGTAGCAATCTCACTCTCATTCTTTATAACATGTTTTAGATAACATGTGTCCAATGTTCTACACAGGATATATACTAATGCAACCCATAGGAGAACAATAACACTGAATGATACTTCTTCATGATGCTCCCATTTGTAGACCTTCCGAACTTGCATAGCTTGGATATCTTCAGTATGATTGGCAGATTTCTCATATCTTCACTATACACACCTAGCCCCATTTTTTACCTCTTTTGTCTCTCCCTTGTATAGGCTCTTCCATCCTTCTTGTGTTCTGCACAACCCCCTTGTATAGGCTCTTCCATCCTTCTTGTGTTCTGCACAACCGCCTTTTTCCTATGTATTTACTTCTTGTTTTTTTCAACATACCAACAACCTGGGTACATGGCTTTCCGGTATAGAATATACAAATTACATATATACTTGTAGCTGAACTTTGTTTCTTTGATCAGAAATGGACGTGTACTTCTTATTGTACGAATGCATGACCGGTTGCTCAATGTAGATGTTGGATGCCTCAATCAATACATTAGGTGTCTAGAATCAAAAACAGGAAAAGAATTTGCAAACGCTACTCAATCCCTTGAATCTTCCAAGCAAATATCGAGATAAAAGTCAAGTTGTCTATACGTGTACAGGTACACAATGGATTGTTGGAAGCATCCTAGTATATTGCAGTCAGATCAATCTATTGAATTCTTCAAGCAAGTATCGAGATAAACTTCCTGTTATCCCCACAAGAACTGGACCACGATGGATCGTTGGAAGCTTCTTGACATACTCGAGCCAGGTGAAGATTGAACCAGACCATGTTTGAAGGGAAGGCCAAGGGGTAGTAGTGGGAAACGGTAAACCATACTTGCGAACAATAGTTAACGTTATTCGGGCTCTGTATTTCACCGTAGTTACTCCAAGTGAAAATCATTTCGGAAACACCATATGATTTGGGTGAGAAGGTTGTAACGAATTTAATATCATTTGTTGGCCACAGCGAAAGGGTTCCAGCATATGTGATGATCTCAGTGGTGCACGATCACAGGAGATTTTGAATGAGATACTGAAAAGAGGTCATGGAACCGACCTGCATTTGCCATTGCTCGAGGATAAGGGTTTCAGCAAACTACGAGGTTTTAGTGGGGTACAATCACAGGGGAAGGGAGGTTACGGTTCTAGGATACCACAACGAAGAAAGACGGGAGCGACCTGCAGCTGCCATAACCTGAGGATGGGGACTTCGGCAACCGGAGAGATATTAGTGGGCCAAAAGCGCAGGAGATGGGAGTTGTCAGATTTTGGAGAAGACACTACGAGGATGAACGGAAACAACCAGCATTTGCGTGGCTAAGGGTCTGGGATGCTTCAAATGGATAGACACCACAAGATTAAATTTAAGTCCATGCCAGGCAGAAGAGATGCGCTTGTTCTCAGGCTTTGCAACGGGTTCCACACTTCCGACTTCCTTTTGCAGAACCTCACATTCAACTTGCAGTTTCAGACAGTTCTCATCGTTAGGCGCCAGTGGCTAGTTGTTTGGACACTCAGGCACAGTCCTGAGCCTTTCTTTACACAGAGCCGTACTCTAAGACAATTCCTCCACATTCTTGGCGATGAACAGCAGCTCAAGAAACTTTGACATGTTCTGATTTGAAATCCATAGTCATGGACACGAACAGGTCGGTATCTATGTCGGTAACACATCCTGTTATCTATGGGGCGAGAAAACCATCCTGATTGTCCAACAGGATAAATGATTAAAAAAGGTGCCGACTTCCGTTCGGCACTCAGATATGCGAGGCTGAACCTGGGCCTCGGTTGCCGATCAAAACAGAGAACATTTTCCAATTCACATGTTTGAATAAACAATTATATTTTCCACTCATGTGGAAATCGTTTGGTGCAATGCACACCGACATTACGTTGGTTAGTGATTAGGAGAGACTCTATCGCTACATATTCAAGATGGTAGGAAAGACAATTTCAGTCACCTCATAGTAGCCACCAAAGTTTCTATGGTCCACATTCAGCGCGGATTTGCCCTCCCCTTGCCTGCAGACTGAGACGGCAGAAAGACGCTGGATTCGTCTGAGGTATACGATTGTCTCCATCAATACTGCAGAATTGGCCTCTTTAGATACGATAACGAGGCATAGTTTCTCTGTACATACCATCCTACATCTGCTCGGTAACAAAGGGGAGGGCGGACAGGCAGACAGACACCACCCGACGTACCTATCGACCGTTAAAGGTTAAGTTCATAGGTCAAATCACAGACAGCTTAAAATCCGCGAACTGCTTCATGCAGGCGGACCCTACATTTCTGTTCCTCTTGGATCGTCAGGGAGACTAAATGTCTGGAGGCAGATACCAAGAGAGGATGGTTATTTGGAATGCAAGTAAGCAAGAAATGCACATCCAACACAGAGAAAGAATATCGCTTCTAGTCATTGCTAGAATCGTTAGGAGATCGAGAAAAGTGATCATACTGCAAGAATGTAAAACTCTTTCAAAAATCCACTTCTTACAATGGAGATATCCTTTCGAAGAGCGGAATCTACACCTCAAGACCGCTAGGGCCCAGGGAATCGATTTCCGAATTGTTTCTCCGGGTAAACAGCATCGACTCTGTACTTCCGGCTCTATTGATGGGAGCAGATTACGATGATTTCCGAGGTCGGTAATTGCGTAAAAAGTCAACAAATGCCTGTATCTCTTAGACCTGAATCCTAAGGAAGATTTCGGCTTCCCTTGGAGCAGATTTCTCTATCAAGAAGCAAGTCGATCGCCACCTCACGCCATGTGCTACATGCAGTCGTTGGACAAAAGATTTCTTTAACCTGCATATCTTGAAAGCAGACTACTTCGATCTCTGTCTCATCTTGCGTCTCTTGCGCTTGAGTCTCCTCATTCTTTTTTTCTTCCACTGCAATAAAGATCCGTTACAGATAATGAGCTAGTGTGCTATGCGACTCAGTTGAAAACCCTAAATTCCGGATTCACAAATTAGAGCATATTTTCAGAAGACACCATGGATCTGACTTACATGAGGGATACTCAGGCTAGCCGATTCAAGCAGCGATTTCAAGACAGTAGTGAACAACATGCCTCCTCTTAAGTAACTGTATTAATTTGATCCCAAAATCTCCCAGAAGTATTCAGCTCAACGTGGCAACAAGCAGCAGAAGACTATTTGACCTTCAAGGGCTCCTACGTGCGTGTACGAACAGAATCAAGAACTGACACAACGAATGTATGGACTCCTCATCAGGTAGGCGATGCACAGAGATGGACTAAGGCACTAAAAATGTCAATTAATTTCTGGGCAAAACGCTCACTTCCACCGAGAAAACAAGTGGAGACGATGCAATTTTCAATTTTCTACAGCCCCGAGAGCACACGATGGAGGAAACTGTCACATACCTTGGCCCTCATCTTGTTGGGAGTAGACGCCGCTCAGATGCACCAGTTCAGAGCACGCAAAGTCCTTCGTTCAAGAGAGAAATGTGTAAGGAGAAGTGCGGTGAAGAGGAAGATTAACGCCGCAACAGCACCCTAAAAGCCCTTCTCGCATCTGCTCCCTCCAACCCGTGGTCCCCTCCGGTCGATCTCGTACCAGAGTTGCCTCCCCATCGGTGGTACTTCACGGCAGTGTCCCGCCGTGAAAGTCACTTGGGCGTATTCCCAATAACGTATCCGCAATAGTTACCAGCAATATACGAGAGCCGTTAGATAAGATTCCAACAGCTCAGATCTCCTGGATTGAACTGTATATAGAGTAATTTCGCTGCCAGCACGGAACCCTAAGTATCTATATAGTCCGAAAGAGGATTCCGTCAGTGTAGGCAGTAGGTCTGGTAGAGACAACTTGACTATACCTTGCCTTCACCCCGACTTGGGTAACCAGAATGGGTACTTTGATTGTAAGAAGAATACGACTTTCGGGTAGTCCGGAGTAGAGTGTCGCTTTGAGTGCGATTATAGTCAGAATATGCGATATGAAGATCAGACATAACCAGATTAACGTCAAAATTAAGAAACCCTATACCATATCTAAATTCACAATAGTGTTTCAATGTTTTCACATTCAGTGTAATTCAATAATTCTGTAGAAAGTTTTATTTGTATGTTTTTATTGGGTTGAATATTTGCCAAAAATTTATATAGGATCCTTGCACCTAAACATAAAATTTATCTGAATTTGAGACTCTTATATACTTATAACTTTGTGATTTAATTTATTTCATTCTATATTAGATTTTCAGCCCATATACGTTATACATATGTGTAATGAGGTCATTGACATGATTAACAAACCATTCGACATAAATGTGAAAGAGAAAACTATATCATATGGAATTGTACATCGACTTCGAAATTTTTATTTTGGAGAATACTCTTGTAGAAGAATATAAAGACATACAAGATTTTGTGTAGCCTATTAGAGTAAACTGTACTGATGATATCCAGTCTATTAAAGTGAATGAGTTCCTCAACATTGTTATACTCATAGAAACTGTAAATCAACATACAGTATAACAGCAAGATAAAATGTATAGGAGAAGTCAAATGTGTAAGCTACAATAACATCAAAAAACAAATTTAGCCTATTATATCTAGAATCTTAAAACTATAAATTGAATATGAGAATTATCACTAAAACATCCTAAGAAGCATCACACCTATTATTATTATGATTGTTTTCATATGAACTATACTAGTCAATGCTCTATATAGTACAATGTACATATGTTATCTAAAGTAAGCTATAAATAGAAATTTGAAGATGATACTTCTTATCACTTAAGTTTATCTAGTATGTCAATCTATTGCTTAATCCTTGAAATAGTGTCAAAAGCTCCATCTACACTCCTATATAATTCTCAATGTAAGAGAATAAAGAGGTGATATTGTTGCATATCTATATCCTTGGAGATCTTCTCTTGCCATTCATCCAAGAGAATGAGTAGACCTCATCCAAAAATAATCTTACATGCATGCATAGCATGTAGGATAATCATAATAATATCAACGATCATATATTAGTTTGCACTGACTCATATCATCTACCATGCATACAAACATGGACTTCAATTTAATGTTCACTCTCTCTCAAGCCATTTTAGACATTATAACTCTAGTGTTATAATGGGTATTCATCCTTTGTACCCTAAAAAGCCAATGATATATATATATATATATATATATATATATATATATATATATATATATATATATGTTTCATCTAAGGTAATTACCAGATTCAGAAATAAATAATGAAGATGTAGGTGGGTGAACCAAACCTAGATAGAACCTCATTGCTATAGAGAAAGTACTTGATGCAAGTCAAAATGCACTAAAACAAAGTAAAACTAGGTTCTAAGAGAATAAATACAAGCAAGAGCAAAAAGGTACACTAGTAGTACATGAATGGTTAGATCAATAAAAAAGAATATAGATCTTGCAAAAATTATGGGTTAATTAAGGCAAATTGCAAAACTTTAGTCCAATTGGAGGAAAGAAGCAACGGATGAATGATTAGAATTTTTCTTTAAGGGATAAACCATCTCTCATCTACAATAATAATATTTGAAGAGAAAAGGACCCCTCTTCCATTTCAATCATATCTATCTCTAGGATTAACTTATCAATAACCACAAAATGATAAGAATACACAACTACAAAAAATTGTTGTGCGTATCTTTCTTCCATATGTAGTTGCTCTATCCCTCCACATAAAATTAGTAGAGATGTTTATCTATACACTTAGCCTTGATGTAAAAGACCGAATCCGAGGAGAGAAATAAAAGAATGTAAACTCACATTGGGACACTTGAATGAGAGAAAACTCCAAATGCCTAGCATGAGCTTCGGCTTTAGTATTTATAGGTAGCATACAAGGCACTTGAGAAGCTTCCTTGAGCCACTTTCTTAGATTGCAAGCTAAGTTAACTAGGAAGCTTCTCAAGAAGCTTCCTTCTAGAAGCTACTTATTTGGCGTGCAAGCTAAGCTAGTTAGAAGCTTCTAGAAGCTTCCTTCTAGAAGCTACTTGTTTGGGGTGCAAGTTAACTAGTCAAGAAGCTTCCCAAGAAGCTTCCAAGATGCTTTTGGAATATTCTAGGATAAGTTGGCTTATTCCCTACTTCGTTAGCCTTACTAGCTACGTCACTAAACTCCATACTATTACATATTCCTCCACTGCTAGTTGGTGACATCCTCGTCGCCATTGAAGCTTCAAACTCCTAGATGGCCATCTGTGCATTCTAGAGGTAAGAAAGAGGTTCCCATGTGGCATCATGAAGGGGATACCCTTTCCAAAGGATCTTGTACTCCGTATGTTGGCGGTGTCCTCGTTGGATGTGGCAACATGCAAGGATACAATCAACTTTGTACTCCTCATGATCATTGATGGGAATTGGAAGAGGAGGAGGTTGGACTCAAGAGGAGAAAGAAGAGGGATCATGAACAAAGCGTTTCAACTTGGAAACATGAAAGACATGATGGATGCACATATGAGAAGGCAAAGCAAGTTGATAAGCAACAGGAGAAACAATTTGGGTGACATCAAAAGGTCCTATTCAATTAGGAGCAATTTTACAAACTTGGGTATCAAGTGGGAAGGAAAGATTACTAGAGGATAACATAACATTATCACCAATTTCAAAATTGAGATCACGACGATGATGGTCCGCATATTGTTTTTGATGATTTTGAGCAACAAGGAGGTGAGATTTGGCTTGCTGGAGAGATTTGGAGATGGGGGTCAAGAAAGTTGAAGTATGGGGGACTTGAGGTGGAAGAGGAGCAAGAAGAGAATCTAGGACAAGCAGATCTTGGCCAAAATTGAGAAAGAAAGGAGAGAATCCGGTGCTTGCATGTTTAGAATTATTGTATGCAAACTCCGTTGCTGCAAGGCATTGATCCGAATTGGTATGGTGAATGTTGACGAAGGCATGAAGCATGCCTTCCAAGGTGCGATTTGCACATTCAGTTTGTCCATCAGGTTGAGGATGATAGGCTGTGGACATAATAAGCTTGGTGCCAAGTAGTTGGAAGAGTGATTGCCAAAACTTTCTGATGAAGCGAGGATCACGATCGTAGATGAGTACATGTGGCATCCCATGATGTTTGAAGACATGATCAAAGTAGAGTTACGCCAAGGTTGAAGCATCCACAATATCAACCGTTGGTGCCAAATGGATTTGCTTACTAAGCTTATCCACAAACACCACAATTGTTGGTGACCTTGATGTGTCTTGGGTAAGGAGGTGATGAGATCTAAGCTCACATGTTCCCAACAAGTAGTTGGAATGGGAAGTAGCTGAATGAGTCCACTCAGCTTCTGGTTATTGGCCTTGTTACGTTGACAACTCTCACACGATTGGACAAAGTCCCAGACATCTTGTATCATGTTGGGCCACCACCATTGGCATTGGAGGGTGCCCAAGGTCTTGTTCACTCCCGTGTGACCAGCTATTGGTAAATCATGGGCTTCTTGAAGGCGCTCAAGTCAAATATCACCTTTGGCTGGAACATAGATCTGGTCCGCATGGAATAGAATGCCTTCCTTGAAGGAGAAGATGTTGTACTCCTTGTTGCATGCTGTCAAACAACCATGTACCATTTGGAAGAAGGGATCTTGTTGTAGAGCTGATCAAAACTTGTTATGGACCTTGGGGTCAACTAACACCATTGTAATTGCCACCGTGATGAGAGGAAGAGCCTTCAAATCTGGTCATCATGATAAAGCATCAAGGATGATATAGAACCAACTTGGTTTGTACTTAATTTTGATGTCAAAAAATTGGAGTTGCTCTTTCCATCAATGATGTCAACTCTTCATGTGCTCTAGATGTAAGGTCTGCAACAATGGCTTGTGATCAATTCACATGATCACTTGTTTCTCCAAGAGATAATGCCTCCATACCTTGGTGGCATATACCATTGCAAGTTGTTCCCGATCTTGAGTAGAGTAATTTCTTTCAATTGTATTTAGTTGGCAAGACACAAAGGCAATGGGATGTAGTCCATCTGGGAATTCCTATTGCAACATAGTTCCAATTGCAAAGTTAGAAGCATCAAAATCAACCATACAAGGTAGTTGAGGATCATATGGTTGAAGAATGGGTCTTGAAGACACCATATGCTTTAACTTCTGGAATGCTCCTTCATGCTTGGTGGTCCATTGGAAGCTTGAGTTCTTTCCTAAGAGGTCAGTCAATGGTGTAGCCACATGAGCATAATAGTGTATGAACCATCGGTAAAAATTGACCAATCCATTGAATGCATGTACTTCTGTAGCATCCTTCGGAGTAGGCCAATCAGTAATGGCCTTGATCTTCTCTTCTTCCATCTTGATCCCCTTTGATGAGATCTTATGGCCCAAGAAGGTAACCTCCTTTCGCCAAAAGGCACACTTTGACTTTTTGTAGTAAAATTTCCATTGTTGTAGTTGTCTTAGGACTTCTTGCACATGATTCACGTGTTTTGCCCTATCTTGCTATAGATTAAGATATCATCCAAGAACACCACCATGGACCAATCCAATAGTCCATCTAACACTTGATGCATCTGATCCATGAAGATTGCTTGAGCATTAGTGAGTCCAAAAGGTAGAACTCTTGACTCAAAATGCCCATACCTTGTGCAAAAGGCAGTCTTTTGCACATCTTCTCTATCAATAAGAATTTGCCAATAGCCGCTACAAAGATCTAACTTGGAAAAGTAGCGTGCTCCACTTAGTTGATCAAGCAAGTCATCGATCCAAGGCAAAGAATATGTATTCTTCATGGTTTGCTTATTGAGCCCACAATAATCAATATAGAAACAAAGTCCTCTATCCTTCTTTGGAACAAATAGTACCGACGCTCCCCAAAGAGAGGTACTATGTCATATGAAATCCTTCTCCAACAACTCTGTAAGTGTTTTTTGCAACTCCTTTGGTGAGAGCCAATAGATTGGTCTACTCACTGGAGTACTCCTTGGCAATAACCGGATCTTGAAGGGCATACCTCAATCGGAGGGTAATCCCTTTGGCAGATCATTTGGAAACACATCCGCAAACTCCTTAACTATCTGATCAACCATTGCTTGATGAGGCGCTCGGCCCTCCGCAGATTGTTCTTGTGCAATCGGCTTGATCTACATCACAAATACAGACTTATCTTCCTCCAAAGCTTGCTCTATGGTTACTTTACTAACAAACTTCTCTTCTAGGGACTCATCTCTATTCCAAGCTTGCTCCCTAGTTGCCTTCTTGGCCAACTTCCTATCTTGGGACTCATCTCACTTCCAAGTTTTCTCTATGGCTACCTTCTTGACAAACTTTCTAACTTGGGATTGACTATTCTTAGATGTCTTACTCAAGGGTGCCAGACAACCTAATCAAAAATTCCTACCTTGGTGTTGTACTTGAATTTGGTGTCAAGTCCAATCGAATTGAACCTTATGATGTTCAAGCCAAGGTAGACCCAGAATGATATCATAGTGTAGAGGTGCCACTACAAACCTCATACACTCCAAATACTCCTTCCCAATCTTGAAGGAAACAGGATGTGAGGTGCGGAATGCAAAACCCTTTCTACCATCCGCCATCATCAAACTACTTCCAATCACTCGCTTAATAGAAATACCTAATTCCTTTGCTACTTGCATAGACATGCAATTTTTTGATCTTCCAGAATCAACCAAAATCCTACAACCTCAATTAGATTTCGTACCTTGCAAGTGAAGCAAACTTGCATAGTTGAGCCTTCAATCCCATTAGAACTAATCAAGCTCCCAATAAGCAGTTCAAAATCTCCTACTGGGATTCCTTGTTTCCCTGATCATTCCGTTCCACAACCTCCACGTGGGCAACTTGTGAAGGTCGTCCATTCTTGAGTGTGCATTCAACAATGTGATGCTCCAATTTGCAACAATAAAAACAACCACCATTTTGTCGTAGTTTCTCTCTATTTTCCATGCCAAGTGGTCTTTGTTGAATGGCATCTATCTCCACTGGTGCTGGCTCCTCCACTTGTGTGTAGTGTATTGGTAGGCTCTATAAAGGTCGAGGTCAAGACCAAGTTGTTGCCACCAAGGAATCAAAACATTCGGCCAACCGCATGGCTTCCTCCAAGTGTTGTGGCTCTTGCATGGTTACCTCTAATTTAGCTCTCACCTTCAAGCCCCTCACAAATCAATCCACAGCTTCACCTTTCAATATATCTAGAATTTGCATGATGGTGTTTTGGAACTGCGTGATGTAACTCCTTACAAAGCCAATATGTTTCAACTCTGCCAACTTATCCCGTGTAGCTTGTGTGGCATTTATAGCTTGGAACAAACTAATTATTGTGCTCTTGAATTTTGCCCATGTCAAGATTGGTGCAACAATTTTTTGTTCAGCTTGCTCCACTCGGAATCTCCACCATAGCTTTGCTACTCCATCCAATTGGCTAGAAGCCATGAGAATTTTTTTTCACTTGTCTTGTAGATTGGTAGCTTCAAAATAATGTTCACAATCAAACACAAAATTCTCCACTTCACCCGGAAGATTCTTGCCTTCAAATACCTTGGGTTTAGGGAATCTGATCCAATCTCCTCCTTCTCAAATTGGTACTCTCTCCACCTGCTCTTGTCGTCAAAGATCTTGTTCATCCAACAATCGAGTAAGGTGCTCACTTTGTTGCTGCATAGCAAGGATAACATCGGGTATTGCCGCCATGGATGCTACTCCATCACACCACTCTCAATCTATCTAATTTATTAACACATAGAAACATCACGTCCACCATTTTCCATAAGTTACAACTAGAAGCACCAAGGGTTCCTCAGATATGGTGATCATATGCATAAAATCTTGTCCAAAGTGCGAGGTGATGAATTGTGTGAAATGATGCTTGGGTAGTACTTGGATGCAAAAATCCCAATGGTTTGGTGGAAGTGGATTTGGTGGTCCATAAATTCCATCCATCCCATTCTTGCTTTGATACCAATGTAAAAGACCAAATCTGAGGAGAGAAATAGAAGAATGTAAACTCACCTTGGGACACTTGAATGAGTGAAAACTCCGAATGCCTAGCATGAGCTTCAGCTTTGGTATTTATAGGTAGTATACAAGGCCCTTGAGAAGCTTCTAAAGAAGCTTCCTTGAGCCACTTTCTTAGAGTGCAAGCCAAGTTAACTAGGAAGCTTCTCAAGAAGCTTCCTTCTAGAAGCTACCTATTTGGCTTGCAAGCTAAGCTAGTTAGAAGCTTCTAGAAGCTACCTGCTTGGGGTGCAAGTCAAGTAGTCGAGAAGCTTCCCAAGAAACATCCTAGATGCTTTAGAATATTCTAGGCTAATTTGGCTTATTCCCTACTTTGTTAGCCTTACTAGCTACGTCGCTAAACTCCATATTGTTACACTTGAGTTAAATGAAACCATTGAAGACTCACATAGTACTTCTATCAAGGCATGATAGGAAGGTTTGAGAAGAGAGAACTATGCAAAGTAGGTTGCCGGGCAATACTAGAGTAGAGTATCCTTATTAGAACCTATAAATCCCTTAGTAGAGGAAGTGCATCCACATAAAAGATATATGTAAAGGAAATGTCTAAAAAACATGTGATAAAATCTTTGAACCTTATTAGCACTCCAAGAGCACATAAGCTACCTATAGATAAAATACATCTCTTTAGAAGCTAAGAGTGAGAACAAATACCCAAAAAGAGCACAATGTCTTACACTTTGATACCTTGACTATCAAACTTATAAAATGAAGCTTAGTAGAAAAATTATCAATTACTTGCATAATTTGATCTATAAGGTCCATCATGAGGTGTTTTTTCCACCAATGAGATAAAGGCACTTCTACTTTGTGTAGCCAAAGTAGAAGACGTAAAAGCTAAAACAAAATGAATCTTTTCAAATAGAAGCTCCCTTAAGTGATCTCCTTAACATATAATGGCATCCATAAGAAGCAATAATGGTAGTAAAGAGAAGAAGGTGTCATGCATGTATATATCATTACATAACATACATTGCTTCCAACATTATACACTATAGAAGCACAACTCACACGTAAGACATACATGAACTCTAAATTGCCATGATAATTAGTTCATTCTTCCACTGGAATCACACTCAAATCAAAATTGTACTTGATACTTCACTCAACAATATGTCAACAATTAGACATTGATTACAATTAAGCCACAACCACTCTAGCTAAGAGACTCTAGGTGATGTTCGCTGGCCTCTATCCATTATAGCTAGGAACTCAAAGGCTCAACATCAAAGAAGTGAGCTCTTTGTAGCTACACTTCGAAAGTATACTCGTCTACTCACCTAGGTCTCCAACCCTAATGACATTGATAATGACACATCCAATGGTGCAAATGGTGCAAGTGACAATAGGTCCTACCATGTGATCAATAGCCCTGACATGAAATTTGACCGCCAACAAGTCCATGAGTAACTACCAAAATAACTATGATTGCCGACACTAGCATTCCAGCATTTGAGCAAAAACTAGCTTTGGCATACAAATGTCATGATAGCTATCATGCATATATACATTGCTACACAATATATATCATTGTCAACATCATACACTATAGAAGCACAACTCACACATAAGTCATACTTGAACTCTAAAGTGCCCCCTAGTTGGAAATTTGAAACCCTCTAACTCCGAATAGCCATCTCTTCCAAGTATGTGATATGCCCTATGGTGGACAAAGATCAAGAGGTCGGGTGCTATCAAACCCCATCATCAATTGCCTATTTGCAATCTATACCACATAAAGGGTGAACTAACTATAGGTAAAGTACATCTAGGACATAACCACTATCCTTGAGGAACCATCATGAAGGAGGAGTCAAACATGCCATATGCCATCCTCTTGAACAACTATCACACATCAACATAATAACATGCCCACGTTACATACACTACAAACTTGCACGTACAAGTGCCAAGCTTGGGTCCATGGTGCCATCAATGGGAAGTGACAAAGTGCACAATTGTGTACATGGTCCTTCCAAACACCACCATTATGTCTTTCCAACACAAGGACTCCAAAAAGCAAAACCTCATGCACTTTCAAAATAGTGCAACCTGTAACACCCATTTGTGCATATGTGTGGTATTGTGATATTTAGTTTGGTATTACAAGTACTTGAGAGATATTATTTATATAAAGATAAAGGATGGTTTTACATTAGTCATGATTAGCTTAATTTAGTCACAACTAAGATAGAGGGGACCTTACTTTAGAGCAAATAGAAAAGATAAGCACTACTATCTTGGATTTTAGTGTATTGACTTGGTATTATTCCTAGGTGTTTGGCTTTAAAGAAAGAGTTGAGAATTGTTAGACCTACAAGTCTCTTTGTTTTGGATTCTTCTATAATCCAAGGATAGTCCATGTGAAGGAATCCTTGACTTAGTGGTTGGGTTAAGATAAGACCACATGCTTAAGAGAATATTCTCATGAGTATGGATACTCCTTTAGACTTTTTGACTTTATTTGACATTTAGCCTAGTAACTTGAGTTACTCCAGTAACTAGTAATTTTGGTGTATAATTTTTTCACAAGTATATAAATTAAGAGTGAAGAGGTACTCATCATCTTTTCATTTGCAACTATATCTCTCTTATTGAGTTCTCTAGGGAGCAATGTTTGAGTATTGGAGTGTTAGCCTTGGAGGAATATGATGGATTTGGGATTCCTTGCCTTCTTAGTCCATGGTGCCGTACCATGATAACCATAAAAGGTTCATCTTGAGTGAGAGATAGGCCAATTCACATTTTTGGTTCCATTGCCATGATCTCTCTAGAGGTAAGATAATATTCCGCATACAATTCTATATTAGACAAAAGGAGGCTACAAGAGCTCACTTGGAGACAACATTAGGGGAAGAAAGGGCTGAACTTATGTTAGAGAACTTGGATCTATTTTTATACCTTTTAGTTCATTATATCATTTTTGAGGTGATATTGTACATACTATATATATGAGAAGATTTGGAGAGATTGTGTGAGGTGGATTGTAGATTTTGGAGATTATGGCAATTTTGGTTAAAATATGAAGTTTGAGATGTGGATTTGAATTTTTCAAAGTAGATAGCTTGCATTATCTTCAAGGTGGGAGACTTAAAACTATTGCAAGGGTTGCTATATGCATTGAACTAGAACTTTTGGAACGTGGTAGGGTAAATTGTTCATGCAAATCACACGCTCTCTAGAATTTTTTACATACTTTGCCATTTATTCATTTTTATTTGGATTTTTTGGAGATTTTCCAAGAAAATCAAGTGTATAGTATCCTAAACTTTAGCTTAAGTATTAGAGAGAGATCATTCTTGCACAAGAAGAAATGAGTTTTTAAAGTGAGGGGGGTGGTATTTAGACCAAATCCAAAATATGTGTGCTAAATAGAAAGATGCCTTGGCCAAATGGCTTGATGAAAAGATTTGAAATTTTTGAGAGGAGTACACTCTAGGATTTTTATCAAGTCTGAAAAATTACAAAGGATTATGACAAACAAGTTGAGAGAATTTAATAACATTGTGAGGAAGGTCAATTTTAGGTAATTGAGATCTCATGCATGAGTAGTGTAAGAATAACCAAAAGCATGTTTGAGTGTTTAGAATCTTCTTGGGAACATGGAGGGTCACCAAGAGTGGAAGTTGAGGCTATGCAAGGTTCCATAAGGGTGACATAGGGGTTAATTTGAGGAAGAACAAGTTTAGAATAGAATTTGAAGAGTGTGGTGAGAAGATCAAAAAAATACACTACCTAGAGGAAAGAGTGATTCTAAGTGCTTTTTATATGGAGAGAAGGGACATAAGGCATGTTAATATCCAAGGACCTTTGAGAGTAAGAGATTGAAGGAAAGGAGAGGCTTACTTGACTTGGGATTGCATGTTAGACCTTCTTCACCAAGATTGGGAGGGAAGAGAGTAAAGACCAAGGAATTGTGTGAGGTTTGTGGAGTGGAAGGACTTCCAAAAGGACATGAGTGTAATGGAGTAACATCACTTTGGAAATTTTGGTAAAAGATCTTGGAGAGAGTCTTAGTATAGCTATAGAGAAACCACCACCTTCATCATCTAGTTCTCAAGATTAGTGAAAGAGATAATCTTTCAACTAATGGATAATCTATCCATGAGGGTTTGATTAATATGCACTCTAGAATTTGATCTTGCTACAACCATCTTGGAGCAAACCTGAAGCTTTTGTATTTTCAAGAGTGGATTACTCTCAAATGGTGTTAGTAATGTATATATTATAGAGTGAGAGAAAAGAAAAGAAAAGAAAAAGATTGAGAAAAAAGAGAAAGATAGTGAGGGCTAAGATGGAGAAACTTTTGCTTTGCTTTAGCAAGGATGGAAAAGATGTGGAGGCCTTTGTGAAAGACTTCAAGAGAGCTTATATAGGAAACAATGAGGGAAGGAAGAATGAGTGGGCCTCATTATTATCGGATTTCTTTGAGGATGCAACACTTACATGGTACAAGTTAGAATACCAAGAAAGAAAGAGAGGAAAGATGGACAAGAAGAGTCTTGGAAGAGTTTGATTTCTGCACTCATTGAGAACTTTGTTCCAAATGAGAGTTATGAGATATTGATGAGTGAAGTTACCTTCCTCAAACAAGGAGATAAAGAGAAAGTGAGAGCCTCTATAGAAAGAGTGGAGAAGTTAGAGTCCAAAGAAGTGTTGAAGAAGAGTGGAAATGATATGAAAACTACTATGATTGGCATATGAGCCATGCTCACTAAGAATTTTATGGTAGGGTTGAGATCATAGACTAAAAGCAAAGTAAGATATGAAAAACTTTCTTCCAAGGTTGAAGCTATCAAGATTACAAGATGTATGGAGGAGAGTTTGGAAGGGGATGAGAGTGATTTGGTTTTGAAAGAGGTTGTGCATCCTCCTCAAAGCTACAAATATGGTGAAAATTTTGATACTTTGGTGGCAAGGGTTGCACCACAAGTATTAGTTGTTCTAGTTCTTGCATCTCTACCAAAAGATTCACTTCAAACCATCACAAAACAACTTGTAGATCTCAAGATCAATGTAGTGTAACTATGGGAGAAGAGAGAGGTGGATCAAAAAATGGGAGGAAGGTCTAGGAGTTATAGGAGCTATCCATATAGAGGAGGCCAACCAACCAATAATTTCAATGATAGAAATTGTTTTGGTTGTGGAGATAGAGAGCACATCTAAAGGAATTGCCCAAATTCCCTTCACCATGAAAGAATGTGTAGTAATGAGAGAGCCAATAAAGGGAAAGAGGGAGGTAGTGAAACCTAAGTGGCTCCTAGTCCCAAAAAAGGTAAAGGTATAACATCCATACATGTGGTTGAGAACAAGTATGAAAATGGGGAGTGCTCAAACTCCAAAGGTCTTAATTTAGATCTTTTGGCACAAGAAAAGAAGAGAAATTGTTCTATAGATGATATGCACTCTTATCAAAGATTTACTCCTAGCAAGGATACTACTTTGCCTACTAGGAGTACTCACACTAGCACTATTGTAACAATATGGAGTTTAGCGACAAAGTTAGTCGGGCTTACAAAGAAGAGAATAAGACAAAATAGCCTAGAATATTCTAGAAGCATCTATGAAGCTTCTTAAGAAGCTTCCCAACTAGTTAACTTGCGCCCTAAGCAAGTAGCTTCTAGAAGCTTCTAACTAGCTTAGCTTGCATGCCAAGTAGGTGGCTTCTAGAAGGAAGCTTCTTGAGAAGCTTCTTGGTTAACTTGGCTTGCACTCCAAGAAAGCGGCTCAAGGAAGCTTCTTGAGAAGCTTCAAGGGTCTTGTATGCTACCTATAAATACCAAAGCCAAAGCTCATGCTAGGCATTTGGAGTTTTCCCTCATTCAAGTGTCCCAATGTGAGTTTCCATTCTCTTATTTCTCTCCTTGGTTTTGGTCTTTTACATTGGTATCAGAGCAGGAATGGGATGGATGGAATTTATGGATCACCAAATCCACTTCCGCCAAACCATTGGGATTTTCATGTCCAAATATTACCAAAGCATTGTTTCACACAATTCATCACCTCGTGCTTTGGGCAGGATTTTCTACATATGATCACCGTGTCAGAGGAACCCTTGATAATTCTAGTTGTAACTTATGGAGAACGGTGGACATGTTGTATCTATGTGTTAATCAATTAGATAAATTGAGGGTAGTGGAATAGAGTAGTAGTGATGGTGGCAATACCGGATGTTATCCTTGCAATGCAACAACAAATCGAGCATCTTACTTGATTGTTGGATGAACTAGACCAGCAATGACGAGAATAGATAGATAGAGTGCCAGATCGAGATGGAGAAGATCACATTCAATTTCCAAAACCTAAGGTGTTTGAAGGCAAGAATCTTCCAAGCACAGTGGAGAATTTTTTGTTTGACTGCGACTGTTACTTTGAAGCCACCAATCTTCAAGATGAGCGGAACCAAATTCTCTTGGCTTCTAGCCAATTGGATGGCATGGCAAAACTTTGGTGGCGATTCCAAGTAGAAAGAGCTGAACAATAAATTGTTACACCAATTTTGACATGGGCAAAATTCAAAGATGCAATACTTGGTCAATTTCAAACTATAAATGCCACCCGAGCCGCACGAGATAAACTGGCAGAGTTGAAGTAGATTGGCTCAATGAGAAGCTACATCACACAATTTCAGAACATCATCATGCAAATTCCAGATATCCAAGAAGGTGAAGTTCTAGATTGATTTGTGCAAGGATTGAAGTCACAAACTAAATTAGAGGTGACCATGTGGGAGCCACAAAACATAGAAGAAGCCATGCAATTGGCTGAGCATTTTGATTCCTTGGTTGCAACAACTTGGTCTCGACCTTGACCTACACAAAGCCTACCAATACACTACGCACAAGTGGAAGAACCGATACCAATGGAGATTGATGCTATCCAACAGAGACCACTTGGCACAGCAGATAGAAAATATTACGATAAAATAGAGGTTGCTTTTATTGTCGTCAAGTTGGACATCGCATTGTTGAATGTCCACTTAGGAATGGGCGACCTTAACAAGTTGCCCAGATGGAGTCTGTGGAACAAAATGATCAGGGAACTGAAGAATCCTAGTAGGAGATTTTGAGCCGCCTACTGGGAGCTTGATTAGTTCGAATGGGATTGAAGGCTCGACCTATGCAAGTTTGCTTTACTTGCAAGGTGAGATATCTAATCAAGGTTGTAGGATTTTGGTTGATTCTGGAAGTTTAGAGAATTGCATGTCTATGCAAGTAGCAAAGGAATTGGGTATTCCTATCAAGCCAATGTTTGGAAGTAGTTTGATGATGGCGGATGGTAGAAAGGGTTCTGCATTCCGTACCTTGCATCCTGTTACCTTCAAGATTGGGAAGGAGTATTTGGAGTGTATGAGGTTTGTAGTGGCACCTCTACACTATGATATCATTCTGGGTCTACCTTGGCTTGAATGTCATAAGGTCCAATTCGATTGGACCCAATGACAAATTCAAGTATAATACCAAGGTAGGAATTTCCAATTAGGTTATCTGGCACCTCTGAGTAATACACCTAAGAATAGTTAGTCCCAAGATGGGAAGTTTGTCAAGAAGGTAGCTATAGAGCAAATCTGGAAGGAAGATGAGTCCCAAGATGGGAAGTTTGCCGGGAAGGCAGCCATAGAGCAAGCTTGGAAGAGAGATGAGTCTCTAGAAGGGAAGTTTGTTAATGAAGCAGCCATAGAGCAAGCTTTGGAGGAAGATAAGTTTGTATTCACAGTGTGGATCAAGCCAATTGCTGTAATACTCCGAGGACAAGAGAAGAGAGAAAACACAGATTGCACACTCAAACAATCGATGCCCCAAGGGAGCACCTTCTCTTTATTATATAGACAAAGAGGATCTCCTACAAGGAAGCTCCACCATAGGATTAGGGACACAGATAGGTGACATGTCAAAAAGCTCCACCCTTGGATTACTTACTTGGATGGGTGACCTGTCTGGTCTAGGTCCTATCTGGTTGGTCAAACGAGCTTTGACCGGAGGGAATCTTTTAGGGAATCTTCTTGTAGGAATCTCAGAATCACATGAGTAAGGTACCATTGGAAAGCTCTCGACAAGACAAACTAGGGGGGGGAGGGAAGGCCAGCCTTTTCTCTATTGGGAGGGGGGGGGGAATCTGCACATTTTCGAGGCCTAATTCATTCGTTTAGGCCTCCAAAATTGCCTTCAAAGATTTCAGGCATATTTCGGTTCCTACTCTATTAGTAGAAGTCCCCTTTTGGTGATACCTCTTTCTGATCTGTTTAGTCCATCATGTGTAACATCCTTCCAGATGTTACCAAACCAATTCTCACCTTTAAATCATATGTCTAGCTATTGGTTCTAAGGTTCTCAAGTCTATTTCGGTTCCTGCTCTATTAGTAGAAGTACTCTTTTGGTGATACTTCTATCTGATCTATTTTGACCATCATATATAACATCATTCTAGATGTTACCAAACCAAATTTCACATCTAGATCATATGGCTAACCCTTGGTATTACAGACCTCCCTCCTTTTAAGACGCAACGTCCTCGTTGTGCAATTGTTGCTCAAATGCTTGCACCAACACCGGTGCATGTGCCAAATTGGCAGCGGGTTCCCAGGTTGCTTCATAGAGGGGGTAACCTTTCCATTGTACTAGATATTCCACCCGCGGATGGCGAGTACCACGCATGCGCTTTTGGAGAATCCGCTCCACTTCATATTCCTCAGTGCCATCAATGACTGTCGAACAAGGTCGAATGTCCTGTGTGGAAGTACCTTGGCCTGATTGGGGAGCATATCTGCGTAATAGGGAGACATGGAACATTGGATGGATCTTCATGTGTGGTGGTAGCTCAAGGTGATAGGCCACAGTGCCGATGCAACGAAGAATCGAGAAAGGCCCAATAAAACGAGGTCTGAGCTTACAAGATCCAACTAATGTGAGGTTGGTTGTCGATAGCCACACTTGATCCCCAACATTGAACTCCATGTGCCTACGGTGTGCATCAGCATACTGCTTTTGTCAATTTTGTGCAATCTGTAACCTGTGCTTGGCGCTCTTCACACCTTGTTAGATTCTAGAAACAAATGTGTTGACTGCATCAACCTTGGTAGTCACTGGACGGATCTTCATCAAGCTAGAAGGTGTGAAGGGATGCTCACCATACAT
Source organism: Lunularia cruciata (assembly GCA_948567375.1). Classification (NCBI taxonomy): domain Eukaryota; kingdom Viridiplantae; phylum Streptophyta; class Marchantiopsida; order Lunulariales; family Lunulariaceae; genus Lunularia; species Lunularia cruciata. The sequence continues at coordinate 17,020,285 of OX419756.1, forward strand.
GAGGAAGAATAGAGTGACCTGGGTGGAGGCATTCACTGAATTGTTGTAAGCAAATTCCACCAACGGTAGTAGGGTGTCCCACCTCTCTTGCTCTTCTAAGGTGAAGCCGCGTAACATGTCTTCAATCGTGCGATTAGCCCACTCTATTTGGCCATCTGTTTGTGGGTGGTAAGCTGCAGACATGGCCAACTTGGTTTTGAAGAAACCAAAGAGTGTTCGCCAAAACAAACTGGTGAATTGGGTGCCTCTATCGGTGATGAGTACTCTAGACAAGCCATGGTGAGCAAAGAGTGCATCTAAGTATAGTTGAGCTAGTTGTGGAGCGGTCACCTCCTTGGTGGTAGAGCGGACATGAATCATTTTGCTGAGCCGGTCCACAAAGACCACAATGGAGTCAAACCCTAAGGTGGTCTTGGGTAATTCACAAACAAGATCCATACTCACTTGTTCCCAACGTTGGGTAGGAGTGGGAAGAGGTTGAAGGAGCCCTGCAGGAGCTTGATTAGAAGCTTTGTTCTGTTGACAAAGTAGGCAGCTACGCACATAGTCCATCACGTCGTTGCTCATCTTGGGCCAATAGTAATGGCGCTTGACTGCCTCCAAGGTCTTGTCCACTCCAACATGAGCTGCAATGGCCAAATCATGACATTCCGCTAGAATGGTGGTGCGTAATTCTGGGACATTTGGGATCCACAATCAGCTCTCCTGAAAGGTGAGTCCTTGGGTGCTGGTGACACCTTTGGACGATTGCGCTTCTACAATCTGTGGATCAGTTTTTGTAGTAGCTAGAATCTCTTGCCAGAATTTAGGGTTAATCTTAACCTCTGCCGCCAAGTTGTTGGCCATTGGCATGCGGGTGAATGCATCTGCAAGTTGCTTCTTACCTTCCACGTAGGTGATTGTCATGTTGAAATGTTGTCGCCACTCTGCCCACCAAATTTGGCGACGAGATAGATCCTTCTGCGTCTTGAGGTAGACTAGAGGTTTGTGGTCTATCTCTACTACAAATGCCTTCTCGCCCAGGTAGTGCTTCCAATGCTTGGTTGCTAGAATGATGGCCAACTCTTCTTGTTCTGTGGTGTGGTAGTTGCGCTCTGCCTGTAACAACTTTCGAGAGAAATATGCAATTGGATGCCATCCGTAGCTAACTTGATGCCACTCTTGTTGTAGGACTGCTCCTATTGCTACGCCTGATGCATCCGTAGCTAACTTGATTGGACGTTTTGGGTCATACCACTTCAAGATTGGTGCATGTAGCAAGGCGGCCTTCAATTCTTGAAAGGCCAACTCTTGTGCAGTTCCCCATGTCCACTTCTTCCCCTTGCCAAGTAGTACCGTTAAAGGCTGTGCAACCTTGGAGAAGTCCTTGACAAATCTACGATAGAATCCCGTCAACTCCAAGAAGCTCTTAAGTTGAGTCTGATCTTCTGGGGCACTCCATTTTTGAATGACCTCTATTTTATCTATCAATACTTGAATGCCCTCTGCACTTACTCTATGCCCTAAGTAGTCTACTTCAGACTTGCCAAACTCACACTTTGAGATTTTGGCGTACAACTAATTCTGTCTTAGAATCTGGAGGACCTCTTGTAGATGTTGTTTGTGTTCTGTCATCATGCTACTATATACTAAGATATCATCCAAGAAGATGATAACAGACTTATCCAAGTATGGACGAAATATGTCATTCATTAGGCTCATGAAAGTGGCAGGCGCATTGGTGAGGCCAAAAGGCATCACAAGATACTCAAAGTGGCCATACCTGGTTTGAAAGGCAGTTTTGTACACATCCTCCTCTGCAATTCGGATTTGATTGTAACCGCTCCGCAAGTCCAGTTTGGTGAAGTATCTCGCTCCATGGAGTTGATCAAACATGTAATCCATGCGAGGTAAGGGGTATTTGTTCTTCACTGTTTGCTGATTGAGACCCCGATAGTCAATGCACATGCGCATTGTACCATCCTTCTTCTTCACAAACAAGACAGGGGCCCCATATGGTGATACGCTAGGTTGGATGAACCCTTTCTGTAGCATCTCCTCAATTTGAGTCTTACACTCCTCCAACTCATGAGGTGATAGGCGATATGGGGCCTTACAAGGAGGTGTCTTCCCCGGGAGTGTCTCTATTTTGTGATCTACTCGCCTTTTAGGTGGTAATCCTGAGGGTAGATCATCGGGAAAGACATCTTGAAACTCATCCACTACATCCTTCAATTTCTCAAGAATTTGTCTAGCGAGTTGTGCACTCTGGACTTCTCTTATTAGACCCATAAAACATCTATCGGTCTTACAGACAGTTGTCGTCCCTACGACATATAGAGGCAGTTTTTGCTTGTGTGATTTTTCTTTAACCCCAATGATTGACCATTGGTGGGTTCTCACTACTTTCTTCCTCCAATCCACCATTGGGTTGTACTGCTCCATCCATGGCATGCCTAAAATTGCATTATAACGGGCTAACTGTATCACTCGCCACTCAATTGCTTCTTGATATTCTCCTACAAAGAGTGTTACCCGTCTAGGTAATGATTCAATCCTCTCTGTTTGCCCATTTGGTAACTCTACTTCTTCACTTCCATCTCTCTCTAGATCTATTTCCAAGCTTATTGCAACAGAGCGAGACAAGAAATTCTCTGTTGCTCCCGGATCTATTAATACTCTCACTTGATTACCTTCTAGGATTCCATTCACGACAATCAATTATGAGGTTGCCTTTTGGGATCTTTGCGCATTATTCTTCTTCCTTCCCTCGCTTCTCTGCTTCCTTATTGAACCAGTAAGGCCGCGAGGTACATTTACCGGCAATCTTTGTTTTCCAAAGTGGTTTCCACCTCCTCCTCTTCAATGTGCCTCTCCATGTTGTTCAAAGATTGCCTGTACAAAGGCCGAGGGCCTCTAGGGAAACGAGTGCAACAATTGGTAGATATGTGCCCAATACGGCTACAATTGTAACAACGGCGTTGTTCTCCTCGAGTCCCTTCTCCTCGTGGGACTCCATCTCTTTGTTCTTCTACCCGTCCCCGCTCTCCTTGAAGTGGCCGTGCTCCTTGATCCCGGAATCAAAGGTTGCCCAATTCCATCGGTACTGGTCCACCCATGTGTGGCATTTCTGCCCGATAATGTTGAGGTGGAACTACTCCTTCACCTCCACCTAATGCTCTGGCTATTCTCTGCGCACAAGCAATAACTTCAAATACCGTGCGAGGGTTTTGCACCATGACTTCTTGGCAAATCCGCTCTTTCAACCCTCGTTTGAAATTGTCGAGAGCCTCTGCTGGACTCATGTCGGTAATTGCGACTTGTAGATCCAGAAACGCCTCTACATACTCTTGTACGCTATTCTTCTGTCTCAATCCCCATAGTCGGGTTCGAGCCATCTGCACAGAATCCACCAATTGGAAATTCTTGAGCAGTCCTTCTTGCATTGCTGTCCATGTGACCTCCCTTCTCTCTGCTAGCATGGATCGTTCCCAAGCATCATACCATGTGAGGGCTTTATCGGTCAAGTACCCACATGCAAACACGCCTGCAATATGCTCTGTGATCTCTATTGAGAACAATCAAAAATATCGATTCATTCTCGAGATCCAAGTCTCCACTACTCCCATCATACGCTGCTCCTTGTAAGGCTCAATGTTGCAGGTCTTCTTCATCCGGAGTAGCAATGTGGCTTCATCGTTGATGTAAAAGACCGAAACCGAGGAGAGAAATAGGAGAATGGAAGCTCACATTGGGACACTTGAATGAGGGAAAACTCCGAATGCCTAGCATGAGCTTCGGCCTTGGTATTTATAGGTAGCATACAAGACCCTTGAAGCTTCTCAAGAAGTTTCCTTGAGCCGCTTTCTTGGAGTGCAAGCCAAGTTAACTAGGAAGCTTCTCAAGAAGCTTCCTTCTAGAAGCCGCCTACTTGGCGTGCAAGCTAAGCTAGTTAGAAGCTTCTATGAGCTTCCTTCTAGAAGCTACCTGCTTAGGGCGCAAATTAACTAGTTGGGAAGCTTCCTAAGAAGCTTCTTAGATGCTTCTAGAATATTCTAGGCTATTTTGTCTTATTCTCTACTTCGTAAGCCCGACTAACTTCATCACTAAACTCCATATTGTTACATATTCTCCCGCCGCTAGTTGGTGACGTCCTCGTCGCCAGTGAAGCTTCGAATTCCTTGATGGTCATCTGTGCATTCTGGAGGTGAGAAAGAGGTTCCCATGTAGCATCATGAAGGGGATACCCTTTCCAAAGGACCTTGTACTCCATATGTTGGTGACGGCCTCGTTGAATATGGCAACGCGCAAGGATACGATCAACTTCGTACTCCTCATGATCATTGGTAGGGACAGGAAGAGGGGGAGGTTGGACTCAAGAGGAAAAGGAAGAAGGGTTAGGAACAAAGGGTTTCAACTTGGAAATATGAAAGACAGGATGGATACGCATGTGACAAGGTAAGGCAAGACAATAAGCAACAAGAGAGATAATATGGGTGATATCAAAGGGTCCTATCCAATTAGGAGCAAGTTTACGAACTTGGGTATCAAGTGGGAGAGGGAGGTTACTAGAGGATAGCATGACTTTATCACCAACTTCAAAGGTGAGATCATGACGATGATGGTCTGCATATTGTTTTTGGCAATTCTGAGCAACAAGGAGGTGAGATTTGGCTTGTTGGAGAGATTGGGATATAGTGGTCAAGAATGTAGAAGTATGAGGAACCTGAGAGAGGGAGGGGGGAAGCAAGAAGAGAATCTGGAACAAGCGGATCTTGGCCAAAATTGAGAAAGAAGGGAGAAAATCCAGTGCTTGCCTATTTGGAATTGTTGTAGGCAAATTCTGCAGCTGCAAGACATTCATCCCAGTTGGTATGGTGGACATTGACAAAGGCCCGCAACATATCCTCCAATGTACAATTGGCGCGTTTGGTTTGTCCATCAGTTTGAGGATGATAGGCCGTGGACAAAGCAAGCTTGGTGCCGAGTATCTGGAAGAGTGCTTGCCAAAACTTCCCGGTAAATCGAGGATCACGGTCGGAGATGAGTACACGTGGCATCCCATGATGCTTGAAGACATTGTTGAAGTAGATTTGTGCTAAGTTTGGAGCATCCACGGTATCACAGGTTGGTGCCAAGTGGATTTGCTTACTAAGCTTATCCACAAACACCACAATTGCGGTGTGTCCTTGTTTTGTCTTTGGCAAGGATGTGATGAGATCCAAGCTCACATGCTCCCAACGAGCGGATGGAATGGCAAGTGGTTGAAGGAGTCCACTTGGCTTCTGGTTGCTGGCCTTGTTCCGTTGGCAACTCTCACATGATCGGACAAAGTCTCAAACATCTCATGTCATGTTGGGCCACCACCATTGGCATTGGAGGGTGCCCAAGGTCTTGTCTACTCCCATGTGACCAGCTATTGGTAAATCATGGGCTTCTTGAAGGCGCACAAGTCGAAAATCACCTTTGGTTGGAGCATAGATCTGGTCTGCATGGAATAAAAGGCCTTCCTTGAAGGAGAAGGTGTTGTACTCCTTGTCGCGTGCTGTTAGACGACCGTGTACCATTTGGAAGAAGGGATCTTGCTGTAGGGCTAACCGAAACTCGTTATGAACCTTGGGATCAATTGACACCGTCGTAATTGCTGCCGCGATGAGAGGAAGAGACTTCAAATCAGGTTGTCATGATAGAGCATCAGGGATGACATGGAACCGACCTGGTTTGTACTCAAGTTTGATGTCGAACAATTGGAGTTGCTCTTCCCATCGATGATGTCGACTCTTCATGTGCTCAAGGTGTAAGGTCTGCAACAATGGCTTGTGATCAGTTCGCATGATCACTTGTTTCCCCAAGAGATAATGCCTCCATACCTTGGTGGCATATACCATTGCAAGTTGTTCACGATCTCGAGCAGAGTAATTTCTTTCAGCTGTATTTAGTCGGCGAGACACAAAGGCAATAGGATGTAGTCCATCTAGAAATTCTTGTTGCAACACAGCTCCAATTGCAAAGTTAGAAGCATCAAAATCAACCACACAAGGTAGTTGAGGATCATATGGTTGAAGAATGGGTCTTGAAGACACCATATGCTTTAACTTTTGGAATGCTTCTTCATGCTTGGTGGTCCATTGGAAGCTCGAGTTCTTTCCCAAGAGGCCAGTCAATGGTGCAGCCACGTGAGCATAATAGTGGATGAACTGTCGGTAAAAACTGGCCAATCCGTTGAACGCTCATACTTCGGTAGCATCCTTCGGGGTAGGCCAATCAATAATGGCCTTGATCTTCTCTTCTTCCATCTTGATCCCCTCTGATGAGATCTTATGACCCAAGAAGGTAACCTCTTTCTGCCAAAAAGCACACTTTGACTTCTTGCAGTAAAATTTCCACTGTCGTAGTCGTCTTAGGACTTCTCGCACATGATTCATGTGTTCTGCCTCTGTCTTACTATAGATTAAGATATCATCTAAGAACACTACCACAGACTGATCCAATAGCCCCTCCAACACCCAATGCATCTGATCCATGAAGACTGCTGGAGCATTAGTGAGTCTGAAAGGTAGAACTCTCCACTCAAAATGTCCATACCTTGTACGAAAGGTAGTCTTTTTCACGTCCTCTCCTTCAATAGGAATTTGCCAATAGCCGCTACGAAGATCTAGCTTGGAAAAGTATCGTGCTCCACTTAATTGATCAAGCAAGTCATTGATCCGAGGCAAGGGATATGCATTCTTCACGGTTTGCTTATTGAGCCCATGGTAATCAATACAGAAACGAAGTCCTCCATCCTTCTTTGGAACAAATAGTACCGGTGCTCCCCAAGGGGAGGTACTATGTCGTATGAAATCCTTCTCCAACAACTCTGTAAGTGTTGTTCGCAACTCCTCCAACTCCTTTGGTGAGAGCCGATAGATTGGTCTACTCACTGGAGTACTCCCTGGCAATAACTCGATCTTGAAGGGCATACCTCGATCAGAGGGTAATCCCTTTGGCAGATCATCCGGAAACACATCTGCAAACTCTTGAACTATCCGATCAACCGTCGCTTGATGCAGCACTTGGCCCTCCTCAGATTGTTCTTGTGCAATTGGCTTGATCCACACCGCGAATACATACTTATCTTCCTCCAAAGCTTGCTCTATGGCTGCTTCATTAACAAACTTCCCTTCTAGGGACTCATCTCTCTTCCGAGCTTGCTCCATGGTTGCCTTCTTGGCAAACTTCCCATCTTGGAACTCATCTCCCTTCCAGATTTGCTCTATGGCTACCTTCTCAACAAACTTCCCATCTTGGGACTGACTATTCTTAGGTGTCTTACTCAGAGGTGCCAGACAACCTAATCGGAAATTCCTACCTTGGTGTTGTACTTGAATTTGGTGTCGGGTCCAATCAAATTGAACCTTATGACATTCAAGCCAAGGTAGACCCAAATGATATCATAGTGTAGAGGTGCCACTACAAACCTCATACACTCCAAATACTCCTTCCCAATCTTGAAGGTAACAGGATGCAAGGTGCGGAATGCAGAACCCTTTCTACCATCCGCCATCATCAAACTACTTCCAATCACTGGCTTGATAGGAATACCCAATTCCTTTGCTACTTGCATAGACATGCAATTCTCTGAACTTCCAGAATCAACCAAAATTCTACAACCCCGATTAGATATCATACCTTGCAAGTGAAGCAAACTTGCATAGGTCGAGCCTTCAATCCCATTGGAACTAATCAAGCTCCCAGTAGGCGGCTTGAAATCTCCTACTGGGATTCCTCATTTCCCTGATCATTCCGCTCCACAACCTCCACTTGGGCAACTTGTCGAGGTCGTCCATTCTTGAGTGGACATTCAGTAATGCGATGCCCCAACTGGCGACAATAAAAACAACCTCCATTTTGTCATAATCTTTCTCTATCTGGTGTGCCAAGTGGTCTTCGTTGGATAGCATCAATCTCCATTGGTACCGGTTCTTCCACTCGTGGTACTGGTGGGTTTTGTGTAGGTCGAGGTCGAGACCAAGTTGTCGCAACTAAGGAATCAAAACGCTCAGCCAATTGCATGGCTTGTTCTACATTCTGTGGCTCTCGCATGGTCACCTCCAATCTGGTTCGTGACTTCAATCCTCGCACAAATCGATCCAGAACTTCACCTTCTTGGATATCTAGAATTTGCATGATGATATTCTGAAATTGTGTGATGTAGCTTCTCATTGAGCCAATCTGCCTCAACTCCGCCAATTTATCTCATGCAGCTCGGGTGGCATTTATAGTCTGAAATCGACCAAGTATTGCATCCTTGAATTCTACCTATGTAAAAATTGGTGTAACAATTTGTTGTTCAGCTCTTTCTACTCGGAATCGCCACCAAAGTTTTGCCACTCCATCCAATTGGCTAGAAGCCAAGAGAATTTGTTTCCGCTCGTCTTGAAGATTGGTGGCTTCAAAGTAACGTTCACAGTCAAACACAAAATTCTCCACTGTGCCTGGAAGATTCTTGCCTTCAAACACCTTGGGTTTCAGAAATCAAATGCGATCTTCTCCATCTCGAACTAGCGCTCTGTCTATCTGTTCTCGTCATTGTTGGTCTCGTTCATCCAACAATCGAGTAAGATGCTCGATTTGTTGTTGCATTGCAAGGATAACATCCGGTATTACCGCCATTGCTACTACTCTATTCCACTACCTGCAATTTATCTAGTTGATTAACACGTAGATACAACACGTCCACCGTTCTCCATAAGTTACAACTGGAAGTATCAAGGGTTCCTCTAACACGGTGATCATATATAGAAAATCCTGCCCAAAGCGTGAGGTGATGAATTGTGTGAAACGATGCTTTGGTAATATTTGGACATGAAAGTCCCAATGGTTTGGCGGAACTGGATTTGGTGGTCCATAAATTCCATCCATCCCATTCCTACTCTGATACCAATGTAAAAGACCGAAACCGAGGAGAGAAATAGGAGAATGGAAGCTCACATTGGGACACTTGAATGAGGTAAAACTCCGAATGCCTAGCATGAGCTTCGGCCTTGGTATTTATAGGTAGCATACAAGACCCTTGAAGCTTCTCAAGAAGTTTCCTTGAGCCGCTTTCTTGGAGTGCAAGCCAAGTTAACTAGGAAGCTTCTCAAGAAGCTTCCTTCTAGAAGCCGCCTACTTGGCATGCAAGCTAAGCTAGTTAGAAGCTTCTAGAAGCTTCCTTCTAGAAGCTACCTGCTTAGGGCGCAAGTTAACTAGTTGGGAAGCTTCCTAAGAAGCTTCTTAGATGCTTCTAGAATATTCTAGGCTATTTTGTCTTATTCTCTACTTCGTAAGCCCGACTAACTTTGTCACTAAACTCCATATTGTTACAGTTGATAGGGTTCGTAGGCACAAGTGCCTCTCCAAGTACTTCAGTCGTAGGTACTGGGTTTTGAGACGGCTCTTCTTCTTGCATGGCTTGATCGTTCCTGAGGATCTGCACTTGACTTTGCAATGTCTCCATGGTCATCTTAATCTCTTGAAATTCATTCAACATCCCTTGCATTCCTTGCACCAGCTCTTGCAACTGCGGATCCATGGTTCCTGCAACACCCCAATTGCTAATGTCTACTTCAATACAGAGTCAATATAATCACTCTGGAAGGCGCACAAACTATCAGAACTACCATTGGGACCTCAGAAGCTATCACTCGTTGATAATACTCCTTACCAAAATTCCTAACCACAAAATCTCTAAACATCAATTTCGGCCTCACTACATAACGGATTTCTACTTGAGTGTTGAAAGGGAGAGGATTTGGGTCATTCATATCCATATTATCATAATAGAATGTAGATTGTCAAATCCCACTCTCTGTCATATATCACCACAGGTAGAATCACCGGGTTTGGTGAGTTCATCACTCTATCCATGAATTCCGCACCAAAGTGATAAACTAGCGATACTCTCATCTGCTCACGCTGAATGTACATAACCTTGATGTGGAATGGGTTTGAGAATGGAAAGCAAGGTGCGGGAAATTGTCCCCTTGGCGCATCCATCCCATCCGCTCTCTAAAGTCCTTCCTAAGTCTAGCGATTACTCTATGTTCTCCACCTCAAATTACTCAGTTTCAGTAGTTCGTGCTATTCCAAGAGGGGTGATCCACTCTCTTGGACTAGAACACTCGTTCTGATACCATTGTAATACTCCGAGGACAAGAGAAGAGAGAAAACACAGATTGCACACTCAAACATTCGATGCTCCAAGGGAGCACCTTCTCTTTATTATATAGACAAAGAGGATCTCCTACAAGGAAGCTCCACCATAGGATTAGGGACACAGATAGGTGACATGTCAGCAAGCTCCACCCTTGGATTACTTACTTGGATGGGTGACCTGTCTGGTCTAGGTCCTATCTGGTTGGTCAAACGAGCTTTGACCGGAGGGAATCTTTTAGGGAATCTTCCTGTAGGAATCTCAGAATCACATGAGTAAGGTACCGTTGGAAAGCTCTCGACAAGACAAACTAGGGGGGAGGGAAGGCCAGCCTTTCCTCTATTGGGGGGGGGAGTCTGCATATTTTCGAGGCCTAATTCATTCGTTTAGGCCTCCAAAATTGCCTTCAAAGATTTCAGGCATATTTCGGTTCCTACTCTATTAGTAGAAGTCCCCTTTTGGTGATACCTCTTTCTGATCTGTTTAGTCCATCATGTGTAACATCCTTCCAGATGTTACCAAACCAATTCTCACCTTTAAATCATATGTCTAGCTATTGGTTCTAAGGTTCTCAAGTCTATTTCGGTTTCTGCCCTATTAGTAGAAGTACTCTTTTGGTGATACTTCTATCTGATCTATTTTGACCATCATATATAACATCATTCTAGATGTTACCAAACCAAATTTCACATCTGGATCATATGGCTAACCCTTGGTATTACAATTGCACAAGAATAATCTGAGGAAGGCCAAGAGCCTCATCAAGCAATGGTTGATCGGATAGTTCAGGAGTTTGCAAATGTGTTTCCAGATGATCTGCCAAAGGGATTACCCTCCGATCAAGGTATGCCCTTCAAGATCAAGTTATTGCTAGGGAGTACTCCAGTGAGTAGACCAATCTATCGGCTCTCACCAAAGGAGTTGGAGGAGTTGCAAACAACACTAATAGAGTTGTTGGAGAAGGATTTCATACAACGTAGTACCTCTCCTTGGGGAGCACCGGTACTGTTTGTTCCAAAGAACGATGGAGGACTTCATTTCAGTATTGATTACCGTGGGCTCAATAAGCAAACCGTGAAGAATACATATCCCTTGCCTCAGATCGATGACTTGCTTGATCATTTAAGTGGAGCACGCTACTTTTCCAAGCTGGATCTTCATAGCGACTATTGGCAAATTCCTATTGAAGGAGAGGATGTGCAAAAGACTGCCTTTTGCACAAGGTATGGACATTTCAAGTAGAGAGTTCTACCTTTTAGACTCACTAATGCTCTAGTAGTCTCATGGATCAGATGCATCAGATGTCGGATAGACTATTGGATCGGTCCGTGGTGGTACTCTTAGATGATATCTTAATCTATAGCAAGACAGAGGCAGAACATGTGATCATGTGCGAGAAGTCCTAAGACGACTACGACAATGGAAATTTTATTGCAAGAAGTCAAAGTGTGCTTTTTGGCAGAAAGAGGTTACCTTCTTGGGTCATAAGATCTCATCAGAGGGGATCAAGATGGAAGAAGAGAAGATCAAGGCCATTATTGATTGGCCTACCCCGAAGGATGCTACAAAAGTATGAGCATTCAATGGATTGGCCAGTTTTTACCGACGGTTCATCCACTATTATGCTCATGTGGCTGCACCATTGACTGACCTCTTGGGAAAGAACTCTAGCTTCCAATGGACCACCAAGCATGAAGAAGCATTCCAGAAGTTAAGGCATATGGTGTCTTCAAGACCCATTCTTCAACCATATGATCCTCAACTACCTTGTGTGGTTGATTTTGATGCCTCTAACTTTGCAATTGGAGTTGTGTTGCAACAAGAATTTCTAGATGGACTACATCCTATTGCCTTTGTGTCTTGCCAACTAAATACAGCTGAAAGAAATTACTCTGCTTGAGATTGGGAACAACTTGCAATGGTATATGCCACCAAGGTATGGAGGCATTATCTCTTGGGGAAACAAGTGATCATGCAAATTGATCACAAGCCATTGTTGCAAACCTTACACTTGGAGCACATGAAGAGTCGACATCATCGATGGGAAGAGCAACTCTAATTTTTTGACATCAAACTTGAGTACAAACCAGGTCGGTTCCATGTTATCCCCGATGCTCTATCACAACGACCTGATTTGAAGGCTCTTCCTCTCATCACGGTGGCAATTACAATGGTGTCCATTGATCCTAAGGTCCATAATGAGTTTCAATTAGCTCTACAACAAGATCCCTTCTTCCAAATAGTACACGGTTGTTTGATAGCATGCGACAAGGAGTACAACACCTTCTCCTTCAAGGAAGACCTTTTATTCCATGCAGACCAGATCTATGTTCCAGCCAAAGGTGATCTTTGATTAGTGCGCCTTCAAGAAGCCCATGATTTACCAATAGCTGGTCACATGGGAGTAGACAAGACCTTGGGCACCCTCCAACACCAATGGTGGTGGCCCAACATGACACAAGATGTTCGAGACTTTGTCCGATCATATGAGAGTTGCCAACATAACAAGGCTAGCAATCAGAAGCCGAGTGGACTCCTTAACCACTTGCCATTCCATCCGCTCGCTGGGAGCATGTGAGCTTGGATCTCATCATATCCTTGCCAAAGACAAAACAAGGACACACCGCAATTGTGGTGTTTGTGGATAAGCTTAGTAAGCAAATCCACTTGGCACCAACCTGTGATACCGTGGATGCTCCAACCTTAGCTCAAATCTACTTTGACAATGTCTTCAAGCATCATGGGATGCCACGTGTACTCATCTCCGACCGTGATCTTCAATTTACCGGGAAGTTTTGGCAAGCACTCTTCCAAATACTTGGCACCAAGCTTGCTTTGTCCATGGCCTATCATCCTCAAATTGATGGACAAACCAAACATGCAAATCATACATTGGAGGATATGTTGCGGGCCTTTGTCAATGCTCACCATACCAACTGGGATGAATATCTTGCAGCTGCAAAATTTCCCTACAACAATTCCAAACAAGCAAGCACCAAATTTTCTCTCTTCTTTCTCAATTTTGGCCAAGATCCGCTTGTTCCGGATTCTCTTCTTGCTCCTCCTCCCTTTCAGGTTCCTCATACTTCCACATTCTTGACGACTATATCCCAATCTCTCCAAAAAGCCAAGTCTCACCTCCTTATTCCTCAGAATCGCCAAAAACAATATACGGACCACCATTGTTGTGATCTCACCTTTGAAGTCGGTGATCAAGTCATGCTATCCTCTAGTAACCTCCATCTCCCACTTGATACCCAAGTTCATAAACTTACCCCTAATTGGATATGACTCTTTGATATCACCCATATTGTCTCTCCTGTTGCTTATCGACTTGCCTTGCCTTGTCAAATGCGTATCCATCCTATCTTTCATGTTTCCAAGTTGAAACCCTTTGTTCCTAACCCCTCTTCCTTTTCCTCTCGAGTCCAACCTCCTCCTCTTCCTGTCCCTATCAATGATCATGAGGAGTACAAAGTTGATCGTATCCTTGCACATCGCCATATTCAACAAGACCGTCGCCAACATACGGAGTACAAGGTCCTTTGGAAAGGGTATCCCCTTCATGATGCCACATGGGAACCTTTTTCTCACCTCCAGAATGCACAAACGTCCATCAAGGAATCCAAAGCTTCACTAGCAACGAGGACGTCACCAACTAGCGGCGGGGGAATATATAACAATATGGAGTTTAGCGACAAAGTTAGTTGGGCTTATGAAATAGAGAATAAGACAAAATAGCCTAGAATATTCTAGAATTATCTAAGAAGCTTCTTAGGAAGCTTCCCAACTAGTTAACTTGCACCCTAAGCATGTAGCTTCTAGAAGCTTCTAACTAGCTTAGCTTGCACGCCAAGTAGGTGGCTTCTAGAAGGAAGCTTCTTGAGAAGCTTCCTGGTTAACTTGGCTTGCACTCCAAGAAAGCGGCTCAAGGAAGCTTCTTGAGAAGCTTCAAGGGTCTTGTATGCTACTTATAAATACCAAAGCCAAAGCTCATGCTAGGCATTTGGAGTTTTCACTCATTCAAGTGTCCCAATGTGAGTTTCCATTCTCCTATTTCTCTTCTCGGTTTTGGTCTTTTACAACCATCAACAACAAAGACTCCAAGGAAGAAGTTGAGGATGGAGAACTTCTTGATTTCAAAGCAACAGTGGAACTACAATGTATTGGAAGATGTTGGTAGTAAGGTTAACATCACAATGGGCCAATTTATCGCTTTGAATCCTACCTTGAGAAAAGAGCTTAGAGAATGTTTGAGTTCTACAAGGAGCAAGAGAAAGAAGAAAGCAAAAGAGAAAGCTTTAGTATCAACGGGGGTGGTGGATGCCAAACCAACACCATGGGAGGCTTATCAATATGCATCCAAGATTGATGTGAGAATTAATGGTCATAACATCAAAGATGCACTTGTTGATGGAGGATATGTCAATGAATGCTATGTCATAGAGGTTGATGAAGAACTTGGGTATAATACCCCCTAGATGTTCAACATTTATGGTGAGTATGGCAAACAAGCAACAAGTTTGATAAGTAAGGATGATAGATAAAGTGATGGTCTCAATTATGGGAGTTCAAAATCTCATGACTTCCAAGTTTTTGAAAAACTCACGTTATGATTTTCTTCTTGGGAGGTTATGGTTAAGAGTAGCATGCACAACTAATTGATGACACAAAGGGTACTTGAGGATTGGGCCATCAAACCATCAAGTTATAGTTCATGTGACTTATACCACCAACACTTCACATTCAGATATACCATCTTTTGATTATTAGGAATTAGATTCAAAAGAAGTAGCTTTAGATGTGAACACAAGCATTGAAGAAGAAACTTTCAAGAGGAAGATGAATTTGAATCTAGGTGTGTATCCTTGTGTGTTATGGATTTTGCACCTAAGCTAGAGGTTTTGAAGGACTTAGATAAATCACCATTGACACTTGAGGAAATAGAGAGGAGGTTATCTACCCTCAAGTATGGCCCAAATGTTACCAAGGAGCAAAAGGTGAGATTTGAGGAGATTTTCCACAAGTTCATCCATGTGTTTGCGTTCAATTACAAGGATCTAAAGGAAGTCACCTTAAAAGAGCACAAGTTAGAGATGGAGTCACATGCAAGACTAGTCTGCCAAAAGCATCATCACATTAGCCTACCAATAACTTTGGTTATGAAGGAGTAGATTGATAAGCCTAAGGAAGCCACATTTATCTTTAAGATGGAGAATTCAAAATGGGTATCTCCAATTGTGATTGTGAAGAAAAAGAGTGACAAGTTTATCCTTTCCATTGAGATCTTGTGACCCAAGAAGGTAACTTCTTTCTACTAAAAGGCACACTTTGACTTCTTATCGTAAAACTTCCACTAACATAGTCATCTTAAGACTTCTTGCATGTGATTTGCATGTTCTACATCTATCTTGCTATAGATTAAAATATCATCTAAAAGCACTACCACATACCAATCCAATAGCCCATCCGACACTTGATACATTTGATCTATGAAGACTATTGGAGCATTAGTGAGCCCAAAAGGAAAAACTCTCCATTAAAAATACCCATACCTTGTGTGAAAGGTAGTCTTTTGTACATCTTCTCTATCAATGGGAATCTTCAAATAGCCGCTTTGGAGATCCAATTTGGAGAACTATCATGCAAAACTCAATTGATCAAGCAAGTCATCAATTTGAGGCAAAGGATATGCATTCTTCATAATTTGTTTATTGAAGCCACAATCATCAATATAGAAGCAAAGTACTCCATATTTTTTTGGAACAAATAATATTGGTGTTCTCCAAGGAGATGTACTATGTCATATGAAATCCTTCTCCAACAACTCTATAAGTGTTATTTTAAGCTCATCTAACTCTTTTGATGAGAGTTAATAGATTGGTCTAGTCATTGGAGTAATTTTTGGCAATAACTCAATCTTGAAGGGCATACCACGATCGAAGGGTAATCCCTTTGGCAGATCATCAAAAAACACATCTTAAAATTCTAGGACTTTTTGATCAACCATTGTTTGATAAGGCTTTTGATCCTCTTCAGATCCTGTATGTATAATTGGCATGATCCACATTGCAAAAATAGACTTATCTTCCTCCAAAGCTTACTCTATGGCTACTTCATTGATAAACTTTCCATTTGGGATTTATTTTCTTCAGAGCTTACTCTATGGTTGCTTTCCTAACAAACTTCCTCTCTTGGGAATGATTGTTCTTAGATGTCTTACCTAAAGGTGACAGACAACCTAATCGGAATTTCCTACTTTGGTATTGTACTTGAATTTGTAATTGGTTCCAATCAAATTGAACCTTATGACGTTAAAGCCAAGGTAGACCTAATATGACATCATAGTGTAGAGGTGCCACTACAAACCTCATTCACTCCAAATACTCCTTCCCAATCTTGAAGGTAACAAGATGAAAGGTATGAAATGCAAAACCCCTTCTACCATCTACCATCATCAATCTACTTCCGATAACTAGCTTGATAAGAATCTTGAATTTCTTTGCTAATTGCATAGTCATGCAACTCTTTGAATTTCAAGAATCAACCAAAATCCTAGAACCACAATCAGATATCATACCTTGTAAGTGAAGTAGAATCACATAGGTCAAGCTTTCAATCCCATTGGAACTAATCAAGTTCCCAATAGGGGGCTCAAAACCTCCTATTTGAATTCCTCAATTCCGTGATCATTCCACTCCACAAACTCCATTTGGGTTATTTGTGGAGATCACCTATTCTTGAGTGGACATTTAGCAATGCAATGTACAATTTGACAA
Organism: Lunularia cruciata; assembly: GCA_948567375.1. Taxonomy (NCBI): domain Eukaryota; kingdom Viridiplantae; phylum Streptophyta; class Marchantiopsida; order Lunulariales; family Lunulariaceae; genus Lunularia; species Lunularia cruciata. The sequence goes on from OX419756.1 coordinate 17,037,220, forward strand.
TTATAAAAGCAATTGCAATTTTGTCACAGTCTTTCCCTATCTATTGTGCCAAGTGGTATCCATAGGATAACATCAATCTCCATTGATACTGGCTCTTCCACTTGTGTATGATGTGTTGGTAGGTGTTGTGAAGGTTAAGGTCAAGAGCAAGTTGCCACAACCAAGGAATCAAAGCGCTCGGCCAATTGCATGGCTTCTTTTAAGTGTTTTGGCTCTTGCATAGTCACTTTCAATTTGGTTTGTGACTTCAAGCCCTTCACAAATCAATCCAAATGCTTCACCATCCAGTATATCTGGAATTTGCATAATGGTGTTATGTAATTACGTGATGTAGCTTCTTATAGAACCAATCTACTTCAACTCTACCAACTTATCTCGTGCGGCTCATGTAGCATTTATTGCTTGGAATCACCTAATTATTGCACACTTGAATTCTTCCCATGTCAAGATTGGCATAACAAACTACTGTTTAGTTCACTCCACTTAGAATTGCCACCATAGTTTTGCTACTCCAAGTTTTGCTGCTCTATCCAATGGACTTGAAGCTAAGAGAATTTATTTCCATTCATCTTGAAGATTTATAGTCTCAAAATAATGGTCACAATCAAATAAAAAATTCTCCATTACGTTTGGGAGATTCTTGCCATCAAATACCTTGGATCTGGAAATAGGATTTGCTCTTCTCCTTCTTGAAATGGTGCTCTCTCTATGTGCTCTTGTTGTTGATGGTCTTGTTCATTCAACAATTTAGTAAGGTGCTTGATTTATTAATGCATAGCAAATGATAACCTTGGGCATTGCCTCCATGGCTACTACTCTTTCACTCTACTCCCAATTTATCTAAATTAACATATAAATGCATCACATCCACCATTCTCCATAAGTTACAACTAGAAGTACCAAGGGTTTGTTGGATAAGGTAATCATATTCAAAAAATTCTGCCCAAAGCATGAGGTGATGAATTGTGTGAAATGATGCTTGGATAGAACATAAACACAAAAATCCTAATATTTTGGGAGAGATGGATTTGGTGGTCCATAAATTCCATCCATCCCGTTCCTACTCTAATACCAATGTAAAAGATCAAGACCAAGAAGAGAAATAGAAGATTGGAATATCACATTGGAATGCTTAAATAAGGGAAAATCTAAATGCCTAGCATGAGCTTGGGCTTTGGTATTTATAGGGGATATACAAGGCTCTTGAGAAGCTTCTCAAGAAGTTTCCTCAAGTCACTTTCTTAAGAATGCAAGCCAAGTTAACAAGGAAGTTTCAAGAAGCTTCCTTCTATAAGCCGTTTACTTGGCATGCAAACTAAGCTAGTAAGAAGCTTCACAAGAAGCTTCTTTCTAGAAGTCATCCCTTGGCATGCACATTACCCAATACTTGGAAGGTACCAATTAGCTTCCTAGATACTTCTAAAATATTCTAGGCTAATTTAACCTACTTCATTAGCCTTGACTAACTCGTTCGTAAACTCCATATTATCACATCCTTTGTGTGGTTGTTCTATGGCTTTCTTGCTACCTTTACTACCAACATGGGTGGTCAAAGGAGGGAGTCACCATCTTGGAGTCAATTGTTGGTACATAATAGGGAGATCCTTTAGGGGGGATTGTTCTTACCATGGCTCACTTCAAGGCTCTCTTATTTACTACTTTGGTCATGCCAAGTTGTGTAATTCACTCCTTAGCAAGCAATACACATATTGTGGTCCCGTAGATCAGATTAGGCAAACCTTTGATCACTAGACTACCAAGCTACATCTTATAGGCTTGAGAGTCAAGGTGTCAAAGTGCAAAGCATGATCCCCTTTAGGTATCCTTGCCTACCTTGAGCTTCCAAAGGAGTATGTCACATCTACAAATGGACTATGTATACTTGGAGTGCCAATAGGATCCAAGGATTTTGTCACATGCTTCTTAGACGCTACCCTTGCAAAGAATATTCTCCATGTGGATGACCTTCTTGTACTAGGAGATCCATAATTAGAATTTGGTATACTCTCCTCTAGTATTGCCCATGACTGACTTACCTTTTCCCCCTTCATTGACTTTCCTACCATGTTTGCAAGCTTTTGATAGGAGAATTATGGAAGTCTTTGGTGATATCATCGGATTAGGGACTTTTGAGTGTATGATGGAGGGTTTGGCATGTATGCAAATATCTCTATCTATCTTGTATGGAGGAGTAGGTCTATTATCTATGGAGGAGATGGAACCTATAGCATTTTTAGGTAGTTGGGCTTGCTTGGCATCCCTACTCTCCTTCTATTTTGTGGTTGCTAGTAGGCCAGTTTTGGAGACTTATGTGCCAAGGTGGAAGAGGGATCCTTTTCTCTCCAAGCGTTATTGCAGCAAATGAGAGATAATCTATCTCCATGGTATTATACTTGCCTTTCCCTCTTTGGGAACACATTGGGTGCCTAGCTCTGGAGTTTACCTATCAAAAGTCATGCATAGATTTGTTACTACTAGTTTGAGCACACGTGTTGCCCAATCATTGGAACCTTTCACTCTTGCTTCTAGTATTCCTTCTACCAATAGGGAAGTAACAGGCAACCTAACCTATCATCATAACACACACTCCTAGTTTGCTTGTCATCACTTCAAGCATTGCCAAGGAGAACAATACAATTGCTAGTCACCACAATTCCACCTTGTCACTCTCAAGTGTGAGCTTCTTCATTCAAGACAATTATGAATATTATCTCTCAAACTCCCAAAATAGCTCAGTTGCCCTCAACCCCTTGATAGCTTTATTCACCCACTCCATGAATGATTTCTTGGTTACCATATCTAGATCCTCCAAGCAATACTCTTCTTTTAGATGGAGAGAAAATCTCTCCCAACTGCTTCTATGAGCTTGAATGATCTCCTTTACATGTACACGAAGCTCCAAGATAACCACAAACTCAAATTTATGTATCATCTCCCATTCAAAACCCTTGTTGAGATCTATCTCCCTTGAGTAATGCTTCATGTACTTTGAGATATTCTTCCCATCAAACTGATCCAACATCGTCACAATTGATTGCAAGGCTTTAATAGCCAATGCCTCCTTATGTTCCGCAACTTGGTGTTGTTGCATATAAAATGCAAATGCTTGGAACATTTGCATTGTAGCTAGATCAAGCTATAATGTGAGTGGCTTTGTAGAGCTACTAGCATCTAGATCCCCTATGCTCTTGTCCAATCTCCTATCCATATCTACCAACAACCTCCTTCCTAACTCTCTCCACCTTAGAAGTTTCATGTCGAGTTCACCAACTATCATTCTTTGCCTTTCTCTCTTTGGAAAACACTAGTTGCCTATATGTGAAGTTTATGGATCAAAACTCATGTGTAAATTTTTTACTACTAGTATGAGCACACATGTTGCCCAATCACTAGAACCTTTCACCCTTGCTTCTAGTATTCCTTCTATTAGGTAGGGGAGTGACGTGCAACCTAACCTATCATCACAACACACACTCTTGGTCTGTTGGTCATCACTTCAAGCATTACCAAGGAGAAAAACACAACATTCCTAGAAGGGAGGAACCTAAGCACAATCCCCGCACACCAATCCAAGCCAATTGGACGTACAAACAAACATGCATACACAAAGAGGATCCAACCACAAGAATTCAACAAAAACTCTCCATGTTTTTGGTGGAGATCAATTTTAGAGCCTTCTACCCTATCCTCAAGGTGATTTGAATCTATACTCCAACTTCCAAACCAATTTGTCCTCCAAGTAGGGAATCCCATGTCTTTTGATGAGGAAAACTCTATGCAACTCATCTGGAAATACTCTTTTTACTTTTGATTTGGATTTGAATGTTCTAGAATTCAATGGAAAGCTTGTAAGGTAATCTTTCAATGATATGAAATAAGCTACAATTTGATTGCTACAGTCTCAAACTTGGCCAGTCTTTTGTTGATTTTCACCTTAATTTTGAAGTCCCTAATTGAGGGTTTGCTCTTAGGTGTAGGCAATTACCACCAGATTTCTAAATCGGAAATACATATAGTCCTCAAAGCCACTCTATTAACCTAAAATCTTTAATCATAGTCACAAAAATGGAAGGGTTGGCATTTAGTAGTGATTGAAGATAGAAATGCTCCTATTGAGCTTACAACAATACTTTTAGTGGAACTTATAGCATCATTTCTCACATTCTATGAATCTTAAGCCAACCAAATCTTGCATAGAAGCTATTTGTACTCTTTTCTAAACTCTTGTGAAGTTTTATGGCTCAATCCAATCCCAATCCCAATCCCTAGATATGGATCAATTCTTGAGTTGGGCTAACTTATGAGCAGTACAGATGTAGGTATGCTTGATCAAAGACCTTGAGTTCTCTAATTAAGGAATTAAAATGAAAACTTTTTATAGAGGTGCAAGACCTAATCACCAACAATGCTGGAAATTTTCATAGCTTGATTCAAACCATAGCCTAAGAAGCAATCAAAGACCCAAAACTTATCATAATCTTTTCCTCAACAATTTGATTTCTAGTGCTCCAATTTCAAATGATCAGATCTAATTTGAGATTGACTCAAAAGTAGAATATATTGAGCTCAAAATTGTGAGCTCTTTATTAACTCACTAATCCCAACAACAGATCATGAAAAGGTATGACACAACTCTCATAATTATCGTGTTTGCCCATTTGAGTGAGATTTTGATTCCCTACTTCAATTGACCCTAATCCACTCAAAATCTGCTCAATTTCCTTGGTTTTTATGTCTTAATTTTAGCCTATCAACTCTTCTTTCCAAACATGGTTCTCTCCATGAATGCCTACCCATAGCTCCTTCAATCATTGAAGAAGTCTAGGCTTCCCTATTGGGATCCAAACTCTTGCAAATTTGTCATTTAGCACCTCTTCACTTTTTGACAAATGGACCCTACAACTCCACCTTGAATCTCATAAATGAATTTTAATCCTTCCTCTCCTATAAAATCACATAAATTGTTAAATCCAAACTTGCTTATAAGTAAGCATTGGAAGGACAACATGATTTGGGTTTTCCATCATCGATTGCATGAATGCCGCCCCAAAATGTGCCACCATCTAGTCCCATAAGTTGTCACAATATAGAATCTAAAGCCCAACGAGAAAAGGATTTGGGAGTGGTAGATTAGGAGCATGGGACATCTCATGCTCAAATGCTTCCTTTGACTCCTTGGCGACCATGTTTGCTCAACTCTCACTCTCAACGTCCTCCTCCCACTCGAGACTCCTAAAACTAAAACACACACCTTTCTCTCAACTATCCACTACATATATACATCAAAGCCCTTAAAAAGGATAAGATTATAATCCACATGTCCAGCCATGTAAATGCACATAGATTGCTCATAGAGGAATAGCTCAACCGTGGGATCTGTTATACAACCTACTCCATCTTTACAAAGATAAACCACACTAGTTTACTTTTTCATGGGAGCTATGCAAACCACAACACGACAATGTGCACAAGGGGACCATCCATCCTTTGCTTCAATACTATCAGATTGGACTAGAGGTTTGTAGTCTTCCTTGATGGAATGATAGTGTCAACATATGCTACATCTTTCTTACTTGACTTGTCCATTCATTGGGCCACTAGAGCACGTGCTCATTCTTGCTCAAGTAAGGGTGCATGCTCTTGGATCCTAGCTTGAATGTGCATGAGGGCATTCCAACTCGCACCAACCACTTTCTCTACAGCGATGAGGTTCTGACTAGGTTTGGTCCACTCATCTTCATCTTTGTTACTCACTTGTGAGTGTGGTTCTACATTAGATGCAATAGCGGTCCATCATGACATGTCCTTATGGAGGCCAAAGTATAGCTACCCATGATGCCATCAAGGATATAGTGTTTGCTATGGCACGAGAGAGTGAATACCTTGCTTAGATGGAGCATTTATATTTTTTGCAAACAATACATGTTAGAGCATACTTATACTTGGTCTAAGATATCAAGTAACAATGGCGGATGTTGTGGTTACATATCATAATTGCATGCAATCACGTGATGCAATTTTGGAGGGAGTGATTAATCATCCTCCTAGATAGGTGGCAAACGGGGCGACAACACGAAGGTCTCCAAGGATAGGAGTATGCAATGAGGTCACCTCTTTGTTCCTCTAACCTTGGGGTTATATGGAGCAATGGACGCAGTGTTTGACACATTTGTCTGAATGCCCTAATTGTCAAGGAGTGTTATGAAAGCTTATCATATTAAATGTTAAGGGTACCACTCTCACTCTCATACGTCACCGTATGTTTTAGGCAACATGTGTCCATTGCTCTATAGAGAGCATTGGTTGGTGCAATCCAAAGGAAAACAATCACTCTAGGTGAGGCTTCTTCGGATGCTCATGGAGGTTGTAGACCTTCCGACTTGCATAGTTTGGATATCTTAGGTGCAGTAGGGCAGATTTTTCATTACGAAACTATTAGGGCCTAGCCCCATTCTACCTCTTTTGTCTCTCCCTTGATCCTTAATATCTTAGGTGCAGTAGGGCAGATTTTTCATTCCGAAACTATTAGGGCCTAGCCCCATTCTACCTCTTTTGTCTCTCCCTTGATCCTTGATGGGATCTTCCCATCCTTCTTGTGTACTAGGTTAGGTGGGCGTCTTTTCTCAAATTTCAGGACAATTTGCAATTCGCTAAGTAGAAGGGCCAGGCATAGGCATGGGGTACTCTTACGTTTTTTCTGAACTCACTACGGCACTACTTAAACTCCTGGGCACTGGTGAGCATTCTCACCATAAGTAGGTGGGGGGATGCAGGTCGGGAGGGGACAAGTTCACCGGCATGTGACTCCGACACTGCAAACTAGCCAACTAGCAGTCAGCGTCATGGTCCTTCCAATTTGCAGCAGGAACATTTACCTAGAGGCTTTCTAAGCACGATTGCCTTGGTCTGAAGTATCCCGTTCCATCACTTCCGTGTCCAGAAAGTAGCAACTTTATGCGGACATAGGATTCTTACCTTGGAGAATCTGGACGGAACGTGAAGAGTTTACGTGATTATCAATAATTCCAGTTTATGATACTTGAGCTTGAGGGTGAGGAGTGAACGATCGAGTTTGAAGAGTCAACCATTCCGAAATACTTGGACAATAATCGCTGGTTGTGCGCAAGCGGAGAGGAGGGTGAGGAATTGCGGTCGCGAACAAGAAGAGTGAGTATCAGAAAGGGCAAGTGTCGGCGGAGAGATGGACTACGATTATAGGAAAGGAGGAGGAGGATCGACGAGACCACAGCTTGGTTATGAGAATCCCAGACCGTTGTACACACCTCGATATGAGAGAAGTGGAAGTGCGCCTATTGCGCAGAATCAGGCGTTCTACCCTCGAATTGCACAACCAGTTGGTCCTTCAGCAAATCGTACCCCAGCGCCGATCTCGAACAATTCCGCTCCAACTAATTTTCGTAAGTAACTTTTGTCCTAAATAAACATCGCCAAAATGCAGCTTTGAATTTAGGACGTGCAATATCCAGCAGTTTCTTTCAGCGGAGGAGGCATTGCCTTTGATTGTACCTACATCTAAGACATCCTTACCACGTCAGACCTCCATTTGATTCATAGAGCGGGATGTCGCTGTCAAAATTAGGTCAAGGGTTGTAAGGAACGTGTTCAATTTTGAAGGATATTCATTCATGTAAAATCATTTCTGCTTTGGCGGCTTTTGTAAGTAGTTTTCAGGAGTCTTAAGACTCTACAGTTTGTCTACACCATTCCTCAAGTTAGGAACTCGAAAGGAACTCGAGGAACTCGAAATGTTCCAATCGGTGGACTTAGTCAGCCACCGAGAGACATTTTTCGATCGTGCCAACTCGAGAATGTATGCTCGCACTGTGACGGTCGTTAAACGATATCTCACTCAAAACCTAGTTCATCTGCTTTTCCATAGCACTGGTCACAAAGGAAATTACTTACAGATCCCTTCGCAGTTGAAGCTTAGTCCTTCTCTTTTGACTTGGAGATCAATCTTTTCCAATACCATCACGAATTCTAGAAAATTGACTGGAGGTAAACTCGGTTTTGGCCTGCAGCAGGATCGGGCATCAGGGTTGCCATCAAACCAGAATATCGAGTCGGACCTGCGGTAAGTCCCATCGTTTGGATTAGAGCTCTTTATTGAGATAGATTGTGCTGGTCCATCTTCTCATGCTTTCAGCTGGCAGTTTTAATCCCATTTCTCTCTCAAACCCTGGTCCCCTGGCCCTTTAGACGACTCTATGCTCGCGGGAATTTTATGGACTCTTCAGATGCAGTGATCATGTCTGGTTTAGTATACATAAACCCACCTCTCCGGTCCAGCGTCAAACATGTTTTCAGCTTACCGCCTGGTTGGACTTTCACATTTCTGTTACTTCTTGTGATTGTTTTCATTTACTAAATCCTAGCTTGCTAAAATCATGCCTAAACCTATTCATTGCAGGTGCAGCTGATACTGCCACAAAATGCTGAAGTGCCAAGAAGTCTGTTCAATATCGATTTTGAGTTGGAGAGGCGAATCCTAGCAGAGGCCGAAAGGGAAGCACAAGGGTGGGATCCTGCGAGGGCCAATGGCGAACCAACTCTCTCTCCAGTAAGCTTCGTAGATACCTCAGAGTTACTGTGAAGGAGTCTATATTTTCTTAAGTACTACTGGATGCGACCTGGTAAAGGTTTTCATTTTCCGTGTTTTGTAAAATAAGAATCAGAATCACTTCCAATGCCATTTGTGTCCTTATAGGTCAAGAGTGCTGTAGCTGTCTAGCACTTATCTTCCTCCTTATGTTCTGTTCTTCTTTCATTTCAAAACACTTGGCATCTGGGTTACTAGGACTCGCTTCTCTTAGAAAGCGTGACAGTGGTCATTTTCACTTCTCACATCTGACGCATGAGATTGCTAACTGCAGGGTATGGCTGAGGATCCAGTTGTTGGCAAATATCTTGTTATGGGTCTACAGAAAGAAGCTGTCGTGATGGCGGTGACCACTTACGGAGATGTTCAAAATAAGGTCTTTGCTTCCCTTGAGTGATCATATGCACAGTTGAAAGCTCTCAATCTTCAGGGGCTGATGAGAAGTTTACCTACGTTTTCCATTGTACTTGTCATCTCGATTCTTCGCTGGTTTTGCTGTTTGCCCGAATGATGTGGGGAGAAGCTGTGAAATACGTCCCATTTTCCCACCCGCTACTCACCGCTCTGAGTTGGTTGGTGGTTCCCCAATCATACTGGTAACGAGGTCATAACCCGAAATTTGTTGCTGCAAGTTATTTCGTGTCTGCTTCCTATGTATCTAACATGTTCTAGAGGATTCTGGTCTCTCAAGTAGCCATTGAGGAGGTCGTGTAGAATCAGTGTTTAAAATCTCCTTATCCTGTTCCACAGAGAAAGATCTGCATTTCCTCTCACCTTTCCGGGACCTAAGTTACTGGAGTGTATGGTTTACGACATCCAGTATTTTCGAACATGTCGGGTACCTGGGAGTTATTCAGGATTGTTTACCGATAGCAGCCTCAAATGGCAGATTGTCTGATAGTTGGTGGAATTTTCTGTTGAAAGAGTATGCTGGGATCCTACTGTGCACAGAGGTCAAACATATCTCCCTGAAGCGTTCTTGTGTGAGTAGTTAATTTTTCTGTAAAGTATCATGGGATTAAGTGTTCTGTCTTTGTCAGACAGGAAGCGCCTTACTACGATCATTTATCCACTTTGATAGTCAGTATGAGAACTTGGCTAATAAGTTTTTTGACCAATAAGATATTCATCATACGCAGGTGCTTGATTTTGTTCCCTCATATAATTTATTGAGAGAAATGGGATTTCCAGCAGTTGCTGTTGCCGGGGCTTTGGCGATGTATGACAATGACAGGGAGCGAGCTCTTGCCCATTTTGTCTAGGCGGAGCTGAACACCGTGGTCTCTGAAGGCCATGGCAGGGCTTGGAGTGGTTCTATTTTTTTGGCTACAATGGGGTGCTTTATTCTAAAATTTCAATCTTATAAGTTAAGATTTTCCACCTGATGTACAACTAGAGAGGTCAACACTGAGGTTGGCCCATTTCCTATCCATCAGCAGACAGCACAGGCATTGCGTGTCCCATTATGCTCAGAACGGAAATTAAATAGACGGTCTGGAATTGTTCCGGCAATAGTTGATTCAGAAGTTGCAACAGAACAGTTGGGAAGCGATAGAGGCCAAAGTTAATTGACCACCAACAACCAATTGTGGTCTTACGACCAGTTTATTGTTTACTTAAACGGAAGTTCAAATTTGTATACATCAATTGTACATAATGCGTTGTCACATGTAGTGGTGAGGAAGTTCAATAAAGTCTTTTCCGAACTTGTCGACCTGGTTACGAAATTGCACCTGTACTTTCTTCATTTACCAGGACAAGATGTTCCATATTTGTAACATCTCGTACAGCCTTCAGATCGCTGCAGTGCTCTTCTCAATTGATCATCGGAATGCTGCTAGATTACTTATGGTTTAGAATGCTGTGAAGATAGTTGAGTCTTGAATGGTCAGACGTGGAGTACCACAGCTTCCGTCCAGCTTTGACAAGGTAGTTTCACACTTGGTATCTAGTGCTGATATATAAATGAGTGGTTTTTGGTGTTATTTAAACTGATATGTAAGAAATGAAGGTCATGAAGGTCCAGATTTCCTGATAGCTTTCGATTTGCGTGCATCCGAGCTGGCTCGACTTTGTGGCTGAAGAACAGTTGTATCTGTGGTCTCTTGCTGCCATCACTCTTCGTCGGACCCAGCTCATAGGTCTGCATGAAAGACTGGTGGACCAGTTCGTGCATTGGCATGCTGGAAGCTGTATCATACTCAATGATTTTACCTAGACTCTTGTCACCGAGAATGGTATTATCCTTACCAAGGAAGTCTGGATATTGTCTTTCCTGCTAAAGTTATAGATCCAACAGAAGACTGGGAGAACTTGTCCGGGCATGAAATGTGGGGAGGCAATTCCTTCAATATATGGCAAAAGCGAAGAGAAATAAATTTGTAAGCTTGAGTCACGGGAGACGGGTTCATGGATATGCCCTCCTAAGCAAAATGGTTCGGAAGCTTCACAGTTGATTGGGGATGGGTTCAAGAGCATGTGATTTTTCAAACGTGAAGTGTATCGTCGTCTAGTTTCTCGTAGTAAAGCCTTGGTACTTAGAAAACGGAAATAAAGAACCCTGCTCCTGTGTGTCATAGCCCCCTAAACCATGGTAGATTCTCATCTTGGCAGCTAGCGGAGGAGGATAGGGATGTTCAGGCAAGGGCTGTTGGGGAAATTCTTCTACCTTGTCAAAGTCTTGGTAGCCCCGGGTCAAGATTGAAGGGTGATTCTTTTGCCATCAAGCCGTCGTTTAGAGGGCTACAATAGCAGTATTTATGACATCAGAATGGTAGTGAGGGCCCGTACTTTACCAGTCGAGAACATCTCGATCGGATAAAACTTGTATGGCTTCAAAAAGACTCGCGAACAAGGAACATATACATCTCTAGGTAGAACGGCTTCTGCTCTCATCTATCTATATATCTAGGTAGATTCCAATATCTCTAGGTAACTAGATGGGACTGGTTGTCTCAACCTCGTCATGAGACTCCGGACAGCAACTTGTGTAGACCGGCTGATTCGCTGATATAAGTGGTAAGACTTTGGGAGATGGGTCGCGGACATTGCGTTTGAAGGAGAATGTAGTGGATTGGGAATAGTCTTCGTGCGTACATTGATGTTATTGTCAAAGGAGTCTTAAGCCCACTGAGAGAGAACGTCAAATCAGGTGTGCTTACACGAGTTGGTTGAGATTGAAGCCCCTTAGAAATACAATATATTCTTCGGAACGAAGACTACAAGGGGCAATTACAAGGTCGCTCAAAGACCCGTACGAAAGCTGTATTTAGGTACATGTAGCGCGAGTACTATCACATCCATCCCGACGCATACAAAGCTCCTGGGTACTACGGGATTAGATTAGGTTCTGTTCACGAGGTCTAGAAGTTGGAAGTAAGAATGCACCCTCTTGGTGGACGGTATCCGATGAGGGAATAGTAATTGCATTCTTCTGGTAGTCATCTTGCCAAACATTCAGTGAGAGAAAAGGTGTCCGCATAGAACACATGAATGATGGGAAGTTCTTACGGTAGTCATCTTGTCAAACATTCAGTGAGAGAAAAGGCGACCATGAAGGATCCAGCGATACAAGGGAGAGACAAAGCGATACGAGGGAGAGACAAAAGAGGTAAAATGGGGCTAGGCCCCAATAATATCCGTATAAGGAAGAGACAAACGAGGTAAAATGGGGCCAGGTCGCAATAGTATTGAAATGAGAAATCTGCACTATTGCACCTAAGATATCCGAGCTATGCAAGTCGTAAGGTTTACAACTACAGTAGCATCCAAGAAACATCATCTATCCAAGAAACATCATCTAGCGTGATTGCTCTCCTATGGATTGCACCAGCCAATGCTATATGTAGAGCACATTGTCTAAAGTATGCTACAGAGTATGAGAGTGAGAGTGGGACACATTGATGTCTAATATTATAAGCTCTCATGCACTCCCCGACAAATGTGTCAAGCGCCATGTCCATCGCTCCATATAATTTCAAGGTTAGAGGAGCAAAGAGGTGACCTTGTTGCATACCTCTATACTTGGAAACCTTGTGTGCTATTGCTCTGCTTGCCGCCCATCCAAGGGATGAGTAATCACTCCCTCTAAAATTACATCACGCATAGGATCTATAACCACAATTTCTGCCACAATATCTACCGCTATCACTTGATCATCTCGGATCAAGTATAAATCTATGGTACATGTTGTCTGCAAAGCATACAAATGCTCCCTCCAAGCTAGGTATCCACTCTCTCGTGCCATAACAAACACTACATCTCTGATGGTAGCATGGGTAGTTATCTTCTGTACTCCAAAAGTACATTGTGTCATATGGACCACGGTTGCATCAAGTGTGGAACCACACTCACATGTGAGTAATGAAGATGTAGACAAGTGGACCAAACATAGGAGGAACCTCATCATTGTAGAGAATGTAGTTGGTGCGAGTCAGAATGCCTTAATGCATGATCGAGCTAGGATCCAAGAGCTTGCACCTTGCCATAGCAAAAGCAAAGATGTGCTCTAGTGGCCCGAGGAATGGACAAGTCAACTAAGAGAGAATGTAGCATATGCTAACATTGTAGCTCCATCAATGAAGATTGAAAAACTTTGGTCCAATTTGATGGTAGTGAGCAAAGGTTGGAAGGTCATCCCGTGCACGTGGAGATAGACCACTCTCATTTGCCACAATAAATGGAGAGAAAAGGATCCATCCTCCACCTTGGTCACATATGTCTCCAAAACTAGCCTATCAACAATCACTAAATAGGAGGAAAGTAAGAAGGTGAGAGAGTCTAACTACCCAAAAATGCTATAGGTGTCGTCTCCTCCATAGATAATACACTTACGCCTCCATATGAGATTGATAGAGATGTTTGTTTATGTGCCAAATCCATTGTCACACACTTGAATGTCCTTGGTCTGATGATATCTCCAAAGACTCCCATAATCCTCCTATCAAAAGCTCTCAAACTTGATAGGAAAGTCAAGGAAAGGGAAACCATATGAGTAGGTAAGTTGGTCAATGTGCAATACGAGATGAGAGTATACCAAGTGCCAATTGCAAATCATAGAGGAAGGTCACTCACATGGAGAATATCATTTGCAAGTGCAACGTCTAAGAAGCATGTGCACAAAATCCTCGGATCCTACTAGCACTCCAAGAATACATAATTTATCTATAGATATGGCATACTCCTCCAGAAGCTCAAGGTGGAGAGGGATCCTGAAGTGGACCACACTATGCACTTTTGATACCTAGACTCTTAGGCCTACAAGATGTAACTTGATAGTCAAGTGATCAAAGGCATGTCAAATCTAATCTACGGGGCCCACAATATATGTATTGTTTGCCAAAGAGTGAATTACACAACCTAACAAAGTAGTAGATAAGAGAGCTTTGAAGTGAGCCTTGGCACACAAAGATCCCCCTAAAGGATCTCCCTATTGTGTATTGACAATTGACTCCAAGACAAAGACTCCCTCTTATGACCAACCATCTCTTGCTTCCTTTTATTCCTCAATAAAAGGAAGCAAGAGAGACATAAAAAAATTGCACAAAAGGTATAAGACTCCCTAAGGATTCACCACGCTCACTATGCTCTCTAAAGATGGATGCCCAAGAGATGTTATTAAAGTCTTCTCAACATCCACCTATAGGATGACCCACTTTGGATGGATATCTAGGAGTGCTTTGATGCCTAAAGATATAGTCTTTCAACCTCCAAGTGTAGCTACCTCAACCTAATGTGGATTGACGTGCTCTCAAAAGTGAGAATGATGTTGAAGGACAGTCGTATGGCTAACCAATGGCAAAACGATCTCTCTAATAGCAATCAATCTAATGCCCCTTGTGTCTTTTTCCATCACAAGAAGTGGATTGGCACCTAACACCCAACTAACACCCAACAAACAAACATAGGGACATCTCTCCTTGCTACTAGTGCAACCACTTGAAACAAATCAATAAATCTACTAGAATGATTATCTACCTAAAGCAATCTCTATGATGCTCATATATCATCCTTGACAAGATTTTTGAGAAGATACAAGGGACAATGCACAACGCTTGTGCAAAAAGTGACCTATCAAGACATAAAAGCTACTTAGGTTGATAATCTAAGATCTCTAATGGTACTCCCTCTCTTTGCATAGTCTGTAGTGAGTGTAGGGAAGAGATATTTTCATGAGTAGGACCAGCCATAGGCTTGTGTTGCTCTATTAAACTCTTCCGCCTAGCCCGATGTCCTACACCATTGTAATCAAGTGGACTTTGTGGTATCTTGTGTTAGAATCTATCTCTTCAAATGTGTAGCCCTAAATGACTCCTCTTGTAGGCAAACCAATCCCCTACTCAAATTTGACAAAATCTAGCAGCCACCTCTTTATGCCCTGCACATCCCTCTCTAGCATAACTAAGATACCATCAAGGGAGTAAGAGGAAAAATAACCAAGTTAATTCATCCAAGGGATCAAGTGCCATAGGATCAAGTGGTAAGCAAAAAACTTATCTAGTCTCATCATTGAGTGTATAGGGTAGCCTATAGAATAGACATGTACATGGAAATCTAGTCTCAAATAACCCCAAAATACAACTTGCTTGAGATGATAACTCAATTTATATCCTTGGAATGGTCGACAAAGGGATAAAAGAAACATGTGTAATCTTGAGTGGCACTATTGTAGATATGGCCGCTTGCCTCATTTTAGCATCCCAAGTGGTCTAATCATAGTCCTTGTGCATCCTTTCCACATGGATCTTTACCCCTTGCAAAGTAAAACATTGGTGACACACCGAGCATGGTGTATCCCGACCCACTCTAGGCAGCCCCATGTGTTGAAGTGTAGTCATGGCTAGCATAAAAATAATGATATTAACATACAATGCTCCTCTCTGTATCTCCCCATACTTGCAATACCACAACCCCTCATATCTAGACTCACATGAGTAAATGTTATCTCTCAAAACCTTAAAAACTATAAATTCTCATAACTTTCAATTCCCATCTCAAAATATTTCCAACTAAGTTCCAATGGAACTAAAACATGAATACCAAGAGATTAGAAATGAAAATTCCGAACCCATCATTCTCAATGTGAAATAATCACTTGAAAACCTAAAAAAAAACTAAAAGTTATCATAACTTTGTATTCAATTCTCCATGGCCTTCAATCTAGATACCAATGGAACCAAAATTGAAAAACAAATAGAATCTATTATTCACTCATGTGATATATGCTGGTGAATTCTCCAAAAATCTATAATCTCTTTTCTCTCATCTATCTCTTTACCCTCTCAAAGGTAACCTCCTATGAGTGCTATATAACACCAAATATTTAAGTGGTATTCAATTTATTTCATTCAATTCACTTTGTATTCAGCCAAACATTAAATTGGTATTAAATTTGAATATTTATTCCCCAACCTCATAAGCCCTGCACATTATCACATGGAAATACAAAATAGTTAAGTACATGGATATGATGCTTTCAATATCCCGTGAATGGCAGTATATCCTTAACATGAAATTTAATTGGATGTGAGTTTCAAGTAGGTGAGTCAATTCATATGAACCTCCTAGCCATGGCAATTAACATGTCTTTTGTATCCCTTGCTAGATGACAAGAAAGGGCTAAGCTTAGAAGTATATTGAATATAACTTGGAAAGAGTTGAATGTTTTGAGTCCCGGGTGACCTTAACAGATCTGCTCATGATATTGCCATAACTTTGAGGCTAGAGCAGTTAAGTACAATAGAAGGAATTAAAAAGCAAGGGATGAGGTTTTGAGGTCAAACCTCATCCATTTTGGAATGTAAAGCTCTCCAAAAGTTAAGTTCACCTTGTGCATTAATTCAACGTTCTCTGTTGCTGGCTGGATAAACAAATATTTTTTACAGACAAGAGAGTAGAAAATCTAGTTGTGAAACCAAAATGCTAGAGATAGTCAATGTTTAAACTTTCATGTAAAGTTTCTCACACTTTCTACAAAAGAATATACAGAGGATTTGATATGACCAAGGTCAAAGTTTGATCACATTCAAATGGAGGCAAGGACCAAACATTACATTTGTGATAAAAAAAGTTGAAGAGCAGATGATAAATAGAGCAAACTAATATTGTGGTTAAACATCAAATCCTTAACCACAACGCACTGAAGAGGATGAACAAGATAGAGGATATGGCAACCTTCCAAAAAATGAAGATACATCAAAGTACATCGTCATGTGAGATTATTCAAAAGAGTGTTCTGATCTCTTCTATGTTTCTATCTCCCTTCAGCTTCTTATTTAGCTTGCATATATTCTCCTATAAAGGTATTATTACCACACTTATGCATTTTTATGGCACTATTTGTCACATCTTTTCCACTTTGTTTGACCATGCATGGTACTACAATTCTCAATGGATTAGTGAAGATTAGATATAACTCTACCCATAACCATGGTCTGGACCTGGTCTCATACTATAGGACCTGGTCTCACCAACAACTTTTAGGTCCTTGTGGCCTCTCTTAGCCAATAGATTCTTACTCCATGGTCAAATTTTATTTTTTTGGTCTATACCTACCACTACACTGGATTCAAGTACCTAGGATATAATTGGCTTGTGACCTTTTGCCAATCTCATTACACACCACTCTCTTAACTTTTGTGGACTTTGTATCACTAGATCCCAAGAAGATTAAAGCAAATATCAATGACCTCATGCACACCCACCGCCTTACCAACATCTTTCTTGATGTCTCACTATTTGATAGAGCTAGAATTCTTTTCTTTGGAGTGAAAGGCTTTGGAGCTTGGCTCCATGTCTCCTCTTTGATAGCAGATTCCATTTTCCGTATGAGGAGTTTTAGATTGCACTTTGCTTGCGTCTTGATCTCACACATCCGGCTCTACTAGAGCTTTCAAACTAATGTGCATGAAGCTTCACATATAACACACAAGGCATGTATATTTTGTAATGTGCAAAAGGTAGAAAGCTTACTAGAGTTCATGATGCCATATGTAACAAGGTGGCTTAGCTCTTTTGAGTTACATGGTCCCAAGTATAGATAAAATGGTGGTTGGACATATTGTGACCACCTCTATGCACGGTGACAGTAAATATTATCACTTTCACATTTAGTTAGTGTACTCTATTTTATGTGCTGGTTGCAAGTCTCCTACGAGCAGAGACACTAACACAAGCTGGTATTCAAGCAGGAGCAGCAGTGACCTTTGTAGCTCTTCTTTGATACCTTTGTTCCTCTTGCTGTTGATAATTTTAGACACTTGCATCACCACTTTGACGGATTGCTCAAGGAAGCAGCATGAGGTTCTGTGCAGAGGAGAGAGGCTATGGTTATCTCTCATGACTAGCTCACATTTTACTTTTGATAAAGAGTTTTGGTCATAGTTCCTCGTAGACACACACTAGACAGCAGTAGATGTGCCTATTACCTCTGAGGATTCCTCCTCACTTACAAAATATACCATTAAAGGATTTCTATCCCCGCCGTCCAACGGTAGATTGGTTTGTTGATTGTTGTAGTTAATCATATTTGCCTTTCACCTTAACGGTAGATTTTTTAACGATAGATGTTGCTTATTGTAGTTATTATAATTTTCCTTTCCCTCGCGCTGTCTTGGTCTTGCGTCTGTTTTTAACCCCTTTTTTTTATTGAGCTTTTTGCTCTTTATCCTCTCTCTTGCACTCCTTGCGTTGTATTCCTTTTTCTTTCTCTCCGGGTCATAATTTATATATTATTTATTCTGACTTGCCTTGTATAAGTGCCGTGCGCTGTATATATAAATCAAAACACTTTTCCATTTGCTCCCAAGCAAAACAATAATATGACTAACTTTACGTTGAAGTACTTTATAGTGCTCTATATTTAGTTTGATGAATCACAACTTTACAAGTGAGCTGGCATAATTCCGAATAGGATGGCTCTTCCTATACCATTGATTGGTAAGACATACTTTTTTTTTTTTTTTTGTTTCTTCACGATTATTGGTGTCCATATGATCATATCACAGCTGAGTATAAGCCTATAAACTAGCCCCCCATAGACTGTCGGTGCTGATGCTCTTCCAGTCAGATGAAAAACCAGAAGGGAATTCCCATTTGCAAATGACTCCAGCCGATCAGGCGTACTAGCAAGTTGCCAAATCGATTGAATCGAAAATTTTCACTAATCTCTGTTGACGCATTCGTGATGAACTGTATTTGAATATTTAACACCTTTACGATGGATTATCAAATAGTCTAGTCTGCAGTTGAATGTAATAAAATTGTTTTTCACCAAGTGGCTCTAGCCGGCTACGGCGATTTGCGTGGAAAGCGTTCAACTCGTACTCGAATTAAGTTTTGTAAAATCTTGCGGTTGTCCTTCCTTCATATGCTATAGACATAGTAGAGCAGATGCAGATGTAGGGAGAGAAAAGCTAATCTCAGTGGAAGATCAGTTCAAAGACGCGTCATCGATCCAAATAAAAAATTTCCACGTTCCTGAATTCATTCCTTGACTTTAGGAGTTTAGGATTTCTTTGCCCATCCTTCGTGTTTTCTACGTGGTCGCCCCTTTCTTCCTTGACTTTAGGAGTTTTCACGTTGAAGTTGACTTTCTGGAAGTTTGGAAATGCGGACCAAGTCTGGAAATAGTATTAAGAAATCTTACCAGGAATACAATCGGAAAGTAACAGAGAGAAGCCGTTCCTCATGGGAGAATCAGTCGTCAAGCTTGAGGACGAAAATCCGATAAAATCCCAACATTTGAGGACGACATGAAACCTGGAATTTCGACAAGGTCAGTTAATGTCCTCCGACGTACTAACCTCAGGTGATGTGTAATGGCCGAAGCCAATTCCCGTCCTTGTCAAGGGGGATGCTAACCTTCTCTCGGCTCAACGAACACGATTATACTACGATAGCATCGTTGTATAATCTAAGTCCTAATAGTCACAATATACTACTGAGCAGAAACATGTACAGAGAAAGCAGAGGCTATTATCACCTTGTCATTTCTTGTCAAGAAAATTCTTAAACTGGTCAAAATAATATAAAACCCGACCCTCATAGAAGTGTCTGACTTACAAGAATCAAAG
Organism: Lunularia cruciata; assembly: GCA_948567375.1. Classification (NCBI taxonomy): domain Eukaryota; kingdom Viridiplantae; phylum Streptophyta; class Marchantiopsida; order Lunulariales; family Lunulariaceae; genus Lunularia; species Lunularia cruciata. Next base: position 17,056,912 of record OX419756.1, read on the forward strand.
ACGCATTTCTAACCAGATGTCCCATTTACATTCTTGTGAATGTCAAGTCCTGTCAATTCCAAGGACAGAAATTTTCGTCACTTGCAAATAAATGACTGAGTTTGCAAGGAGAGAAGTGAAGTATGAAAATCCCTGCATGCAAGTTGATGCGGACTCAATTTAGTTGCAAGGAATCTCGTGGATTACAACTTCTCCATTTTGTTCATGGGAGTGATTTTCCACATCTAATACAATGGTTGAAGCACATGAGATATATACATGCCAGTTTCTCATTTCTTTTCATTTGAAGATAAAATATAGTATCATATTTGATACACTCCTTGAAATTGTACGGTGAAATATAGGATTCACATCCTGGTATCTTTCTTCATGGAATTTGACACGTCGAGTATGGTGATTTTATAAAAGAAGCCTTTGCGCAAAACCTACCCCACAATTTCAAACTCCTCTTGACTCGATTGAGTAAGAACACTTCACCGTAACATAAGGAGATGTGGAGAGTGATAGCAAAAGGTTTTCTACACGTTTACTACACGTTCGGATGTTTCTTAGCAAATAACACATGAGCTCGCCAAATCTAAGATATCAACTGAAGATCTGGACTCTTATCTCTGAAAATAACGATGGCTGAGAAGCCTTTCTGCAGGTACAACGCGTGATGACAACCTAAAGTAGTTTGAGCAGTTCTACTACTTCCATGACTGGACATTTCACCAGCAGTAGTGCTCCGGATTGACGAAGCAAGTACTAATTATAGAGGTCAAGCATGGCTATAGCAAATTCCGGTCGAGAACATGTCAATTAAATCTGGAAGAAAGATCCACGCTGGATCTGTGAGAACTGAGGGCAAAGTCAAAAGTCTGTCAAGGGCATCACTTTTGATTTGTGGGACAATTGTACCGTGTCCCATCGGTAGTCGTGGGATCATTTTTGGTCAAGAGCATATATTTTGATCTATTAGAAAATAAAATCTGATCTCCGTAGCCAATGTATGTCAAAATCCTGTCACGAGCATCTGCTTTATTTGTGACAAATACACCCTAGACTATAGGAGGCAAAGCGCCGTTCTGATTAAGTGGATGATGAGGCCACCTATGTCAACCTGACTTTATGAGTTCGTTACCACTTGGCTGCTTACCTCGTCAAAGCCTGCCTGCCATGGCTTACGTCTGATCCATAGCTCTGGTCTCAAGAATAATTTTCCAACCGCGATCGCACTTGCGATCAAACAGCGAATTTTCTCGATTTGTGGATGAAGAGAATTGTTCACCTCATTTTCCCATGTGACAATTGAAAAAGTAAAGCTGAGAATAATCGATGGATAAGATGTACAGCACAAGTGTAAAGCTCAGCAACTGATGAATGAAGAATAAAATTCAGAACAAGAGTTTGAAAAGTAGAACTCAACACAATTTGCGTTTGCTGAGCAGAGCTCGGCAAAGTTTGTGAACAAACAGTTTATGGACTTCATCCTGCGGCAAGCCACGGTGGCGTCGAGCACACGTGAGTTTCACAGGCATTCATTTTCATGAACTCCTATTGCGATCCGGACAAAATGGTAACGAAGATCAGTAGATGAAGTAAACCTTTGTTAGATTATCTCCGTCAATTATCTTATGGGGATTTTTTTTCACTCCCCCCCAACCTTCATCAGAGAGTTTTTCCCAATGTTCCCTATCGATCTTTTGGTAAAGATGGAAAAGGAGGCATACATCTCTACCGAGGCATGTTCTCCTACAAGTGCAAGTATCCGGAATTTTCGAAATGGCGTGCTGAACCCCTCTGCGCTCAATTGCCTTACCGCTATAAGCGCGCGTTGGCAACTCAACTCTCACATGAGAACTTCTGGTCTTTTGTGCATCGCTTGCTATCGAGAACGTACACAGGGTCCACAAATCAACGGCGGATTTGTCAAAATCAAACTTCTGGTCCTTGTGGTTCAGGTAGAGTAGCTGTTCAATTGAAGCGAACAGATGAAGGTGCCAAATCCCTCCTTCATATGGATTGCAGTCCTTCCATGTTGCTTTTAATCTTGTGTTCTTCCGAAGGAGAGCCGTTTTCCGCAGCAGCATCTGTCGAGCCGATGTAAGCCTAAGAAGACCCTTCCGCGATTGTACTTTTTCCCCTTCAAAATCTGTAACTCCATCGTAGGTTTGGGCAAGAAATTCAGCAATTTCGCTTGGCGCTCCAACATAGACTGCCCATTTCAAAGCCGTGAAGTCACAGCAATCCTTCGCATAAAGGTCTATATTCCTGTTCCCCACCAGAATTTTAATCAAATCTAGTGAAGGACCGTCTCCTGGAGTACCACTGCAGGCCAAGTGCAACGGTGTACGCAGACACCAATCTCTTGCATTTACATGTCCCTCGTATGATATGCTTCCCAACAGCTTCTGCACCAGGGCTTCAGACCTCATCAGCACTGCGTAGTGCAAGGGAGTCATCGAGTATAGATCTAAGAAGTTCCATGCTTTGCAGCTGTAATCAACAAGGTCATCATACTTGCCCAGAAGAAAGCTTAACATCTCCTCACTTTGGGTTAACGTAGCTATGTGCAGAGTCGTATAGTAGTAGGGGAAGCTTCGCGAATGAAGCATTTGGAACCGCAAGTATTGAAGAAGACCATGGACGATGTCGGCAAGAACAACAGGAACCGTTGGACTTTGATCCCTGCACCTCTGGAAAACCTTTTCCAGCAGATCGTGCTCATCTGCCCGTTCTGTCTTTAGTTTCTCTAAAAGGGGTATATTGGGGGAGGCGAACGCCCAAGGCAAAATCGAAAGCGGCGCATCAGCAATCTGAAAGGTAGTTGGAGGATTACCAATGAAGGATTCAAAATCAGCAAGATCGCTGGAGAACGGTGGGAGCGTGAACGCTTCTTCCCTCATATAAATGGTCAAATTCTTACAGTAAGAAAGTGCATCCCATTCATATCTCAGGCTTCCAAAGCGTTGCTGCTCAACTCCACTCTTGTAGAGACAACATGCCAGAAGAATCGCTGTGTTCACGACTTCGACGTCCTGGAAACTCTTCACACCATCCATTTCTACTACTGCGAAATGCTCAAGAGCGATGAGCGCATCAATGAACTCCCAATTTCCGAATTCAACGGCCACATGCAGGAGATTGGACCCATATTCATCACGAGCGTTAAACAGCATAAAACTGTGAACAATTTTTTGGCGTTCGTCCAAGCTGGAGAACTGACCAAGAAAGTTTTTCAGCACTGAAACATCATTGGAATAGCTCGCAGCAACGAGGGGCTCAATCCATTCCTCTGCGTCACTTGGCCATGAAGTAGGAACCTTTATCCCTTCCATATCCAGGTTTGGGTAGTCAAGGTCTGTTTCTGTAACATCCTGCTCGCTCCGTAATAGCCCTTGATCAAATCCACCTTCAATTTCGTGAACAGCTTGGTCGATCTCAGAAAAGTTCATCTTGTAATCTGAACATCAACGTTATCTCCGATAAGTATATTTTGCCTGTCAAATGATCAACACCTGTAAAATGAATCCCATCCAGAATCCACAAGCACCTAGGGAAATTCACCTGAAAGAACTGTTTGGCAATTCAGCTAGCAATTGACCTTCTTGAGGCGAGACCTCTGTCGATGAATCTTCTACCATCGGACCTTGCCTATTTGAAAGGCAACCATTTGTATCGGTCACTGAGCAAGCAAAATTTCTTGCAGCTAACAATGAGGCGGAAACAAGAGCTGCCGAGGCCGTTCGATAGTGACATTTGACATCACGGCGACAGAGTGCGCTCCGGCGTTCTGTGATGTCTTCAATTACAGTTCAAGAAGAGGTCCGCCCTGCAAAACCTTCTCCTGCTTGATCACCGATCAATTTCAGTAGGAATCCAGAAGGATCGTAACACTAGTCAGTCACTGGGGTACAACGTGATATGACTCCGTCTTATCCTGATTATCCCTGACCCTAGATGCATGATAAAACTACTGTTGACATAATCCCAGTTTTCTCTGGAATGTCTACCCCGTGAAAGACGGAAAAAATTTCCTTCCCCGTACACACCGCAAGAGAGAGGGGCACCTCAATACGCTCCTAAGCTTCAGAGAAATGAAAGGTTAAGGCTGCTTCGGTGGAGTGGACCACTTTGGCAAACCTACCGGCAAATGGTACGCAACCAGCACGAAGACTTGACTGTGGATTGAAGCAAACGATACGCATGTCAAGCCAAAAACTGTGAACAGCAGATCTAACTCACGAGTATAAGCGTTCCACAGCTCTTTGTTGCATCCATGTCACTTGCTGTGGGGTCATCGTATAGCACCGGTCAACTAAACTTGTCTTTTGAGGATCAAGGAAATACAAACGACGCTTGAGGAGAGTCAAACGTGAAAGTTTAATGTCATGATTTCTTTTCGTGATTTACGGTGAAAGAATTAGCACCATGGGTGCACCGTCACACTTTGCGGCTATGAGTGGACTAGCTGGTACTTACCTCGAAAGTATGAAACATTAACTGTCTACTTATTTATGCTCAAGAGAATCGTTTTGGAGTTCTCTTGTCAAAGATAGGAAAGTGAGTCTACGTATGGAACTTCCTCAACTCAAGCATAATAGATAGTAATGGTGATGTCCTGATACTTCCTGCCATGAATTATCTGAGCACTATTAAAAGGGCTAGCCGAAGTAAAGGTGATAGCCCTTTTCTTTGCGCATCGTTCTCTTTATCCCCTTGTGCACTCCTTGGTGCATTGTATTCCTTTTTAGTTTACTTTTGCACTCCTTGATGCCTTGTATTCCTTTTTCGTTTACTTCGGTGTATGCTACTTGGGACCTTTCTGGCCACTTCTTCCAGACTTCGTTTGTATCGTTCAGTATCTCGTCTCTTCTTTTGAGAAACCTTTCAAGAGCGAACATCCCAATTGATAGGGACCTAAACAACAGAAATACAAGTGGCAAGTTTTCGTGGTGAGTAGATTCTTAAATATCATCCCATGAGAACACATCATCTGTCTTGAATCTCAATGGAAGTTCTAGAGCGTCCATATCCAAACATTTTAGTTTCAAAATTAGAGAAAAGATGCTTCTGCACAATTGGTTGCAGGTTCAACTAGAAGCAAGGAAACTGCAGCCAAAATTTTTCATTTGGTACAATATGGGACCATTCTGCACGAAACTATGCCCAATTTCTATTTTCAAGAGAGATTGCTACAACGGCATACGCAAATCTGGTCGAAGGGCCGTTAAGACTATCTTTATCACTCCTGATTTACATTCTATGATAACACTGACACAGTGTCCTTTTCCGTCATAAGCTATTTGCAAATGGGGCCTTAGACATGAGTTGAGACTACCCTAGCAGAGTTACTTGAGCTCGTGTAGATTCTGTGGATGTCTGGGCATATTTATTCACGTTAAGCAACTGACTGCAAATGTCATGGGGTACCTACTATGTGAAAATTAGCGACTACAAATTGTGAAGTAAGAATAAGGTCACTTGTTTCTCGCCTGTGCAGGTGGGTGCATTATGATAACGGTAGCAGTTCACTGGTGGGAAGTTCTTAAGAAATGACGGCAAGTAGATTGTGATAGCGCAAAGTCCGTCGTGGTCAAAGAATCTCATGCAACGGGCAAAGAATTTCGAGCATCTCCAGCCGCAGGCTTCATAAGTGACTTTTTAAACGTGTTCTGAATAACTTAAAATCCCTTGTGAAGATAATGCCGCTAACAAACGCACCCTTTATTAAATCCATTTCCACAGTCGAGTAAACATCTGCTCCCGACAATATAGAGAGCATCACTGTGCACGATCGCATTTGTTATTAAACAATGTGTGCGAACTAGATGACCGACCACGTTGTGTGTTGCTGGACAATTCGGAATGTGGTTACCTTTTCCCGAACGGCTTCCACTTCATGGGTAGGTTGAATCAATTTGATGTTTCAGATTATACCTTAAGATTGTTAAGTTTGTGTAAAAGAATCTCATGAGGACCCACACTGAACCTTCCTCCGACATTGTTGCCGTCCTCCAAGTCCAAATCGATGCTGTACCAAAGAGCGACATTTGATGCCTGAATCCTCCTTGATTGCTATATTATAGGGTATATAAGGGATCCTACCAGCAGGAAGACCTTCCGGCAATTCAGACACGAAACTCGTCGCTATTCTACCGTACTTGTCGATCATGGGCAGCACAGTAATGCCGGGGCCACTTCCATTATTCGCGTCCCTTTGGATGCGGCGGAGATCTTTTACGCCAGACAGAACTTTGCCACTTCCATCTTTCCAGGCATTCTTTTTGCTTTCACATGAGAATGATATTACTACGCAAAGAGAACTTTCGCACTTTGAATCGAGTCGTATTCGTTCTCCAGATGAAACATTATCCATCTTCATACATAGCCTTAAGAAGCTCTACACCTATCCGAGCAGCTCCAAATTTAAACGACACGAAATGGATGGAATTTTTCTGTGTCCATGGCGGATAGACGAGATTCTGTTTGTTCTCATGTCTTCCTCAACCTTCTTTGTCCCTCCGTCTTGTAAGATAGTTGTTTCCCCTTCTTCACAGTTGTGTTCATCGTTTCCCTGACGATCTAGGCCAAATTTGCCAGAGGAGGACTTTCCAGATCTTCCACTCGGCACGAACAGGGCTCCTGATTCAACTCCTGATCAGCGGTCTGACGATGGACTGCTTCGACATTCGATCGTCCCACACAATTGACTAGAGTATGTTGAGTCGACTTCTCCTTTCGTTCGTTATGACAGAGAACTACACGCTGCACTCGAAAAAGAAGATACACACTGAAACAAGGGATAAACTTGATAAACACACGAGAGATTCTTGACGATGTAGTAAGCATCGTCAAGATCCCCTCGGTCTAACCTTACCGATCATGTAAGCAGTTGGTTTCCGCTAATTCTGCTCTCTCCGGCTATTACCTGCGCGTGTTATACAAAGACAGAGACAGGAAATATCTTGACTTCAAGGACACATTTCGAGAAGGCATGCTAAAACTTTCCGGTGAGAATCCTAGTTCCTACTTTGTTTTCTCAGACGCTGTATTGCGCATTAAGTAACATAGTTTTCTCCTAAAGATAAATATCTAACAAGAAATTTTTCTAAATTAGAAGGCGATATGGCGCGTATAGGATAGCAAAGAGATACGAACCCATCAAGCTTTACAAGGAGTAGCAAAGGGGGCAGAACGAGGCTAAGCAACGGCACTTAGAAAAGACTTGGTTCTTTCTGTCTCCCAAATAAAGCTTTCTTCTGCAGATTTCCAATATCTTAAATTTCTCTTCATCACATGATACTGAATCACGTAATTAAGAATTATGCTTTGCTTTGTATAGTGCATAGTTTGACATCGACCCGACTCAGCGATCCTGAACATCAAACGATTGAATCTGAGTTATTTGATGATAGTTTCGGTATAGTTCGGGCATAGTGCAACAACGAGGCTATAATTTAAATAATGTTCATTAAATTGTTCTTCCTCCTCACTAGACGACCCAATCAGCGGTTACCTACCTTGATTTGGGTATAATCAAAGGTGTAATTCCCCTGTCTGCTCATCTTTTAGATACAAATATCTTCACAACTTACACAAGTTTCATATATGCAAAGTGCAAATCTGTAATGTCGGTGCTTGGATACTCCCGGTGAGAAAGATCGACAGATCTTCGATAAAGTGACGCGAATTTCCATGATATGGTTCCGTCTCTTGCCTCGGCGGCTCTTGTAGATCTATGTGTTGGATCTAAAAATGCTTCCAGGTGAGAAGGTTCTGAGGTAGTAATCTGCTACTGCTCCAGCACCATCAGTCCTATATCCTTTCCCTCAGAATGTGTATATAAAGACATGGAGTCGTCTCGGGCGAATCCAAGTACCTATCAGACTGGGCTTCATTCCACCGGAGCAGTACAATTGTGTTGTGCGTATAGATACTCCTAATAATAACTCATTGTACAGTACTCAGGTGAAAAAGGCTCCAAATGATACAACGGATATTTGAAGTGATCTGTAAACTTTTCCGACAATTTCCAGAGCCACCGTGTCGGATGATCAGCAATCGTTAGCGTTCATATCTTTACCTGTTCAATACCTCCCAAGAACACTATTGACCAGTCAAAGACAGTTCCTTCAAATATCTTCCATGTGTAGATGGAAATGAAACTTGATCAAACTTTTTAAACTCATGTCATCTAAATGAGTTCTCATAAAGTACATAAACAACCTGGAGACAATATTCAGTGGGGACAGACAATCTTACTTCTCCTTCAATTGAGGACATACTTCAGAAGAACAAAGAAACACCTCCAGCGACAGGTATGGGAAGGAAAAGGACAAAACATAATCTTGGATGATGGCAATTTCTTCGTTTGTTACTCACAATGACCTGGACTGCTCTCCAGGTGATAACTGCAATCTTGAGATTTCTATACTCAATCAAGCTACACCATCGACGAAACCCAATGCTAAGTAAAATGCATACTTCCAACTCTCGGCTATTCAGTAGATCGTATCTGCCTCTTGATCTTGAATTAATATCTTGCATAGAGAGGAAGAAATTACTTGATATTTTCCATGGACTGTTCCACGTGTTAGTAATGCCTAATCGCTGAGGGGAATAGACTGACAAATCTTGTCAAGATCACTTGCTTAGACCTACGACGTGTATACCGCGGCACATAGACCTGGTAACCGTCGAAATAAGTTGTTCACAACATGATTTACATTCGTGAGGACCTGCCGGAACCAGTAATACATGAAAACTGAGCTTGAACTGGAGTTTCTACAAGTGAACTTGCTACTAAGCTCAATTATTTTAATTGCGATGCTATCGCAATTAATCTATTCAAGCATCCTGGTAAGAGAACACTATAACTCTAAGCTCAAAGCACACCTAGCGGTATAAATGCTAATCGGGTGGGGCTGGACAACATCCGGGACGAGCACCAGACAATGAACGAACCCTAGAAGAGTATAACAGAGCATCACAATTTAGAGAAGTACAACTCAATGAGAGAGGAGGATGAGTAGGAATGTCTGAAGGTTAAGATCACTTCAGTTACTTGGCTTTCAATCCAAGTTGCTTTCTACATTCTCCAACGAACAAATCTTTGCTTTTCAACTTCCCTGGTACCCAACCGATTATGGTGGCGAATGGAAATTGCGCTACAGCATCGACTCGTCCCAGACTTACGAGTCCCACGGGCTTATCTGTAACTTTGTGAGAGCCCAACTTCTTTTCGTCGGGGTTTTTAATCAACTTCTTTATGTTCGCGATAACTACAGCTGTCTGAAGTGCTGTTAAATAACCTTGCTTGATCTCCTTGAAGTCGGTGATATCTCCTGCAGCGAAGACGTTCGTGAGACCCTGGACTCGGCATGAAGGTTCCACCTGGATCTGTCCCACAGTGTTGACTTTCTCCTTTAGAAACTCTGACGCTAAAATCCACTCGCTCCCCAGCTTCTTCCCGACGCACACGAAATGCGCATCAGCCGTGATCGTCTTCTGAGCTTTGGTTACGTAGGTTGGAGGCGAGAGATCGTCAATGTCGATACGATCGTTCAATATAATTTCAGCTCCATGAGATTTCAGCCACTTCTCAGCCTTTTCTGCAGCTTTGACCCCAAGAAACTCTATCAAACGTTCGCCACCATGCACCAACGTTACTTTCTTCCCGGGGAAATCAGTCAAAATTTCGCCCGCTAATTCCACACCCACAGGGCCACCCCCAATGATGAGAATAGTTTGTGCAGCATCAATAGTCTTCCTATCTTTCTGAAATTGCTCGATTCGCTCCGCCTTTGTCTTAACACCCTTGAAAGTAGTACCACTCGTTATAACGAGAAAATCGTACGGGAGAACTTCCCCTGAATCCGTCACTACCTCTGTTTCTGACGCTTTTTCAACCGAGCCTAGCACAATCTTGGCTTTCTTCAAGTAGTCGCTGTGTAGGATAAGCGAACGGTCTGCAAAGGAGGGCTCCACAGTCGAGCGCAGCTGCGAATATGGGACCTCGAAGAACTCCTTCGGATCGACCAGCGTGACATCTGCATCGTTCTCCAGGCCCTTTGCTAGCAGGCTGCCCCCAACACCTCCTCCAACGACCACAATCTTCTTCTTAGTGCCCGCCATGTGTGTCGAGTCTTCCTGACTTCGCGGCTGCTTCTGCTCCTTTGCTCCTCTGCTCTCCTTCCACCGATTCCTGCTCAGTTCGTGTCTTCTCTCGCTTAGCAGTCCCTTATGGCCTGGTTCTTGTTGCAGTATGCCGCCCACTCCTGACGCTTAGCAACTACGGCCAAGTCACCCCTCGTTTACGTGGGTTTCTTCTGCATCTTCTTCTCCAAAAGGCTGATCTTCTATTCGCTTCCAGACCAGAATCATTCGTCTTTCCAACACCTTATTGACCGACTGAGTCCCTCAAACGTAAAACCTGGATATGAGTAACACATCGTTGAAAATTCCTTAACGACATGCTTGTCCTGGTAGCTGTCAGTTTTGGCGTTTACCAGAGTCCTCCAATGCGAGTATCACACAGTACTGGAGACTTTAAGTATATTCATTCTTTACTCCTTCCATAGATCCACCTTTCCTCGGTCGGTCCTCGAGTTGGATCTACATTTGATTGTGAGAGACACGCTTCTTTCTCGACCTCAGAGTCCTTCGAAGATCTATGAAATTTGCTTTTTTAGCTATGCGTGATATCTATAATGGAAAAAAGGAATCTAGAAGATATGAGAAGAAGATTTCATTAATTTCCTATTGATATCCATCTCGTGATATGAAGAGCATATAAGATACACGAGAGGGACGAATTACAATTTTCTTCATTTGCATGTGATATCAATCGCATGAAATGGAGGAAAGAATATATGAAGTATACGAGTAAGAGCATAAATGCTAGCAATATGGCAAACAGAATATGAAGAATTATAAAGATTCAATTAGTTCATCTACAAATCAGAAACATCTCATGGTGTTATTGTTTTTACATAAGGGTTATTCAAAAGACTTAATATGCAAAAAGGATGTCAAATCTAGACACTTATCAAATTAAAGTGTAAGTATATTTTTATGTGTAATTCTTGCTAGCATTGGAAAAGAACCATGCAATTATTTGTATCTTTGATGGCATGTCATTAAAATTTTAAAATTGAAGTTTTTATTACTTTCTCCAGATAGTACTCTTTCATTTATAGTGGCGTTGTTATTATTAGCAAGACATTGATTCTCATTGTATTAATTGTTGACTCATTTCAGGGTTAGAATTCGCTCGAGGAGTCATACTCACATTACAAAGTTGTTTATAATGAGTTGATAATCCCTTTGCTATATCCCACGTTATTCACGTGTCCTCCGTCAAAATGGAGAAATGAATAATACATATCAAATTCCGGATATTTCCAAAGTAAAATTGGTCACCAATCTATGAGAATGATGGTCATGTGCCAGATCCAACCGGTCTAATGCTAAAGGTGTAGATCTAACTCAGATTTGTCTGATTTTTCTATTTATTTACTTTTTAATTTACTTATTGCAAGGGGGTGGGGGGTTTACACAACCACGTAGATCAGAATCGTCTCCTATTTGTATTTCAGAATCGCAATCTCCCTCTATCATTCTGCAGGTCGTTATCCTGAGAATACGTTCTATTTGATTGTAAAACGTCAGGGGTTTCAATTGCTCAGTTCCGGAATTCCGTAATAAAAATTTTCATATCTAAGTTCATAAAATTATAGGCGTGTAAAAGCGACGCATTACCATTCACGATCCATTCCTACAAATTATCATATTTTCACTTCATGTTATAATTACTTTCCTTGATTTCTCGGAAATTTCACTATTCATGTCATAATTACTTTCCGGAATTCCATAATGATATCATACATATTTTCATATCTAAGTTCATAAAATTATAGGCATGTAAAAGCGATACATTACCATTTGCGATCCATTCCTACAAATTATCATATTTTTACTTCATGTGATAATTACTTTCCTTGATTTCTCGGAAATTTCACTTATTCATGTGCCAATCTGTACACTCTTAGCAAAGGAGTGTTAGACGTGAGTTGGGAACTTTGCCATTTTGGGGTTATCAATGAACAACTCTGAAGTCGGTGGACTAGTTTCTTACTAACAAGGCGACCTCGCTCGATAACAAGAAGGATGGGAAGACCCCCATCAAGCCGTACAAGTGAAAGACATAAGGGTAAAATGGGGCTAAACCCCAATAATATCAACAAGAGGAAGTTTTTAACCTGCTTTGACCTTGACTACTTCTTGTCTCTCATATTGAAAGTATCATTTCTTATTGTGATAGGTGTCACATTGTCCCATCCTTCTCGTTCTCACACGCGGTCACTTGTTCTCCCTTCTATTGTGACTACTTTGAGGCATTCTTGCTTATGGACTCTTCCTTACCTTACCTGCCCGGTTCCCCCTTCCTTGACTTTCCTCTCACATCTAAGAGCTTTTGATAGGAGGATTGTGGGAGGCTTTGGTGATATCATAGGACCAAGGATATTTGAATGTGTGACGGGGGATTTGGCACGTAGACAAACATCTCTACCGGTCTCGTGCACAGGGGTAGGCTTATTATCTATAGAGGAGACATTAGGGCATTCCAACTCGCACTAGTCACTTTCTCTACAGCGATGAGGTTCCGCTTAGGTATGGTCCACCCATCTACATCTTCGTTTCTCACTTGTGAGTGTGGTTCCACACTAGATGCAGCAGCGGTCCATATGACATGGTGTCCTTATGGAGGACAGAGGATAATTACCCATGATGCCATCAGGGATATAGTGTTTGTTATGGCAAGCAAGAGTGGATACCTTGCTTGGAGTAAGCATTCATATTCTTTGCATATGACTCGTGTTAGAGCAAACTTATACTTGCTCCAAGATGATCAAGTGACAATGGCGGATGTTGTGATTAGAGACCCTACGCGTGATGCAATTTTGAAGGGTGTGATTACTCATCCTCTTGGATGGGCGGTGGGCAAAGTAGCAGCACGCAAGGTCTCCAAGTATAGGGGTATGCAGTGAGGTCACCTCTTTGTTTCTCTAGCCTTGGAGTTATATGGAGCTATGAACACGGTGTTTGACACATTTGTTAGGGCGTGCACGAGAGCTTATCATATTAGACGTCACAGCTACCACTCTCATTTTCATATTTTATAGCATACATATACACATTTTATACAGATAGCGTGTGTCCATTGCTCTACCGAGAGCATTGGCTGGTGCAATCCAATCAATCGCTCTACACAATGCTTCTTTGGTTGCTCCAAATGTTTGTAGACCTTACGACTTGCGTAGCCCAAATATCTTAGGTGCGGTCGGGCAAATTTCTCATATCGTTATTGTTGGCCATTCTATCTTGTTTGTCTCTCCCTTGTAGGGCTTGAAGGTGTCTTCCCATCCTTCATGTGTTCTATGCGGTCGCCTTTTACACTTATGGACTTTGCTTTTGGTGGTATCATGCAGTTGAATCTCTTCAGTTTGAAGCATGAAATTCTTCAGTCACCTGCCACTGCCGCAAAGTGGCAGGTGACTGATTCAATGCCCTTCCTACGTAGATGTGGAAAGCTACCGTGGAATTTAACATCGCGGCTTGACTGCTTCTTTCACATACTTTTATTATGGATGAAGATTAGCATTTGTTCCAACTCTGGAACATCTTTGTTCAAAGAAGATATCGTAGTTCCTAAATCCATGCGACCGGACCATGGTAGCATGCAGTAAAACATTAAAATAATAGATAGGACGCTTTTTGTCTTTAGTCAACCCACAACGTATTCATATATAGTTGAGCTCCAAAATCCACAGAAACAATCAAATATCTCAGACTTTTTGAATTTGGGCAGTTGGAAAGAGTTCAGTTTTGTTCACTTTTCCGTAACCTCATCCACCGGGAAAGAACTACTTGCTGTGGATGAATTAATTCACAGGTTTAGGTGATGGCCATACTGGTGTGAATGATATACAAGCGGCTACTAGAAAGAATATTGATAAGAAATGAACTTCAACTTAATTCTGATATATGCAAAGCACTCTACAATCTTTACATATTTGGTACTGGTAAGTGTGATACTAATTGAGTTCATACATATTTTGGATCATTTTTAGTGAATAGTGTGGATGAAATAATTCACTTTTAGGTGATGGTCATACCGGTGTGACTCATACACAAGCGGCTACCAGAAAGAGTATTCAAAACAACCTAGACGCTCCCTATTTTTAAACCTAGACTCTCGACTTGCCTACTACCGAGGAATTAAGGCAAAAATAACTCACAAACGGGTTTCGATAGGCTCAATTGATACTAGATATATTTACAATATCCCTTTGATTTATTTTATGAAGATTGAAGTCCTCAAAAATGTTCACTAGAGCTGAACAAATGTACTTGGATTGATGAAGAATGTACCCGTCGTGACTCCTATATAAACTACAGATATAATATTGACAAATAAGGGCGAACCAAGATATCGATTAAAGTACACGCAAAATCTTTTTCTTTCAGAATATTGGCCAATAAGCGAAGACCAAGATATCGGTTAAAGTACACACAAAATTATCTTCTTTTCCAATCTGAGGATGACGGTGAGCTCGATAAGATATTCTTTCTTCTAAGATAAACTACATAAAGTTCGATGCACTATATGTGGACATAAAAATATATTGCAAAGAAATGGTCATTTGCAAGACTATCAAAGCACCACCCTTCAGAATAATATATTATCATATTTCTTCTCTTTACATTGATCTTATTAATATTATCTTCACAAGAGAAAACTCGTTTCCATCCATTGCAAATAAAACTCGTTCGCAAGACTATCAAAGCACTGCCTTCAGAATAAAATGTTATCGTATTCCTTCTCTTTACATTGATCCTATTACTATTATATTCACAAGAACCTATTCTTGTCAGGATGGAATATACACGGAATTATTCGCAGGGTCATAGATTTCTATACAACTTCTCCTCGAGACGCATGTGGTTGCCAGCTACTATCGTAGTTAGTTAGGTTAAAAGAACCTACAGAAATAAAACAGTATATTATTGGTTCCAAATCTCTGGCAATAAACACGACCCATTCATGCTTAAATTTACTCAGTATCTTCACGGTTCCCCATGCAGAACAAACAATCCTTCTGGTAAGATTATTCGCCACAAAGGAGACAAAGATTGACCATCATTGTTTAGGTAATATAACCTCCGTGAGCAAGGGCCAATAGTAGGAAGATGCCAAAGCCTGAAGATGTGACACTCTTGAGTTTTAAGATCTTTTTGTTTTTCATAATATCAGAAGAAGGCGACCGCATGCGATAACAAGAACGATGGGAAGACCCCATCGAGCATTTACAAATATCCGGGAGTGTGATTGTCATATGACGGATCTTGCTTCCACATATTGATTTTCTTGCTTTAGAATGTCGTATGACTCTCTGGCTAAAGAAAATCATACGAGAGACCTATTGATTGATTTTTATCATCACTTTGAATATATGATTCTTGGAATGATAGATGGTTTAGAACAACCACAAGCATCATCTTCTTCTTTGCTGCAAAACATTTTTAATTATTAATCATATCTACACCAATACTCATTACTCTTGGGCAAAACGGTGTTTATAAAAAGTTGCTCCTTGATTCAATTCTGCACTCATAAAAGTTTCATTAGCTTACAAAAAAAAAGGGAAAAAGTTGATTTTAATTTCATAGAATGAAATTCAGAAGGAAAGAAACTCAAATGGCAAACTTTTAATATGAAACTTGGTTAACAAATCCTCATAAGAAGTGACTTATATATTCCACGCCAAGGAAGGTATTTAATTCAAGAAATCCTTTTTTAAATTGGAAAAAAAATTAAGGTTTTGTGATATTCCAAATGTCTGCTATGATAACCTAATGAGATAGATATAGTATGCAAATTGTTACCTCTGAAATCTGGATGTAGATATATTAGAATTGATATTCATATGGATTGCACCTTGTCACTACTGAAATTGATAGCATCTAAAGAAATAAATTTGATACATTTGCCAATGATTTCTAAACATTCCAAAAAAGCGGAATTTATGTAGACTCTGAATTTAGTAACCTTGTACTATGAGATATAAGGCTCTCATATGTGCAAAATCCCAAGTTCATGGAAGGCTTTATTCATATAAATGATCCCTATTTGCACATTTATTAATTCAAAAATATCCAAACTCCATAACATCACTAACCTTCATAATTAAACTTGCTTTAATTTATTGTAAAAAAATCACTTTGTATTAGCACATTCACTTTTTCTATATTGTATAATGTCCACACCTAACTAAAAAGTCCTAAATCTAGTTTGCATAATTTGGAATTGTAGAAGAATGAATATGAATATCATATAATGAATATGATAAAATAAAATAATTAACTTATAAATATAAATTAATTTAAATAGGGAATTGGTAAATTCCCCCCCCCCCCCCTCCCTTTCTTTGCTGAATTCTCCCCTTCACATGCCGCGCGAAACTTTGGGCCCTTATATTTAAACCAAGGCTGGAGTAGTTCATAACAAACCAGAATAGACAAAAATGCTGTTAGACAAACACAGATAGCTTACTCAAAAAAATACGACCATATCCTGGAAACTCTACTCCAGCCCACCGGCCCCTAATGTTGAAACATAGTTTGCCATTCCTTGTTCAGTCTCTTTGGCACCCACATCCGTCACAACTTAACAAGGAGTGGCAAATGATACTTTGGTAGTAGGCCATGAGTGGCACATGAAGGAGGTGAATTTAGCAAGGTGGGGTATTTAACAATCTCTTTTAATTAATAGAGTAATAAATTCCATGGTTTTATATAAAACATAGAAATATACCACCTTATAATAATAAAATTGCACATATTCTCTATGAATATAATGAAGTTCTTGAGCTATTGTGATATAGGTATTTCTATAATTGATATCTTTTGATTGGATTTCATTTCCAAGGAAAATAAATAAAAAAGAAAAATTCATAAGTTTGTTTAGTTTTAAATTATAAAAATATTATATTATATTATATTTGACTCAATATTATATGCCTATATATTACCATACATTATATGCCTCAATACATTATGCAAGTATTATGGAAACCAATCAAGTAAGACATATAATATACATATGGTTATGTACTTCTTTCAAGGGCAAATAATTCTTCACCTTTGGAAGGTAGGAAAAGCAGAGTAAATAGAAAATTTTATACACCAAATGAAATAAATTAGAAAATATTTTGTGGAGGTATTTATGGTTTTCATTACTCACATGAAAGAAATTGAATTTTCTTATTTCTACGATGTTTAGCTTCATCTATTTTTGCATCTTTGGCCACCACCATCATATATAAGGTTTGGTTATTTCTCTTTGGTAAGCCATTTGAGTTTAGCTTGTAAGATGTAATCACTCTAAGTTAGATAGAGAAATATTGTAGCATGCCTAAAGTGATGCTTCTTGTAAATTATCCTCTACATTAGAAATGAAATTCAAAGTGTAACCAAATCTAATGATGAGTTCTTACATAAATGTAGCAATTTTTTTTTCAGTCTTACTTTCAATGGTCTAGCCTCGACTCACTTTGTAAACAAATCAATAATATTTTGATGGTTCTTTGCGGTTTTATTGTGAGAATCTACAAAGTATCTGTTTCTTATATATCTCTTGTAATTGAATTGATCTAAGAGATAAGGTAGGTGTAGACTTCTTAGCAAAAGCTTGAAAAAAATATTGTTTTGGCAATAATCAAAATAATCCTTAAAAATCTCCTTCCAATGGTACCCTACATCTAAAACCTTCACAACTATTCCCTTTCTCGCAGAGTCACCTCCTTATACCAAGCCATCATGAGTAGTATAGACTCATCTTCATCTTTAAGCATTTCTCTTTAAAGTAAACTGTCTTAATACTCTGAGGACAAGAGAACTCTCCAAGAGAGATACAAGAGAGAAAACACCAATTTCACACTCAATACTTCGATGCACCAAAGGAACACTATCTCTCTATTTTATAGCAAAGAGGATCCCTTCAAAGGAAGCTCTACCTTTGGATCAGATACATGGATTGGTGACATGTCAATCCTTGTCCTATCTAGTTGGTCAAATGGGTTTGACCAAAGGGAATCTTTAGGGAATCTTCTTATAGGGAGCTCAAAATTGCATGGGTGAGGTATCGTTGGAAAACTCTCAATGAGACAAATCATGAGGCAAATCATAAGAGGGAGAAGGCAAGCCCTTTCTATCTGTGAAGGTCTGAATCTCTTTGTTTTTGAGGCCTAATTCAGCCGTTTAGGCCTCCAAAATTGGCTCTAAAGTTTTTAGGCTATTTTTGTCTTTTGCCATATTAGTAGACGTACTCTTTTGGTGACACATCTCTCTGATCTTCCTAGCCCATTGTACACAACATTCTTCTAGATGTTACCAAGCCAATTTTCACCTCTAGATAATATGTCTAGCTACTTGTATTATGACCATTTAATCCTTGGTGGAAAAGAATATCCATCATTGTAGGAGATCAAGATTTTGCTTTAAAGGCCTCCTCTCTATAGCATGCATCTTATCTATCTATTACAACTTTTATTAAAGTCCAAAGTCTATTTGTTCTCCATGTACAAATTCAATGACCAATACAGTCATATGCTCTCATCCCAAAAAGAATCATGTATGTGCTCAACCCCATCATGATCATAGGCCTTGGAGAACAAATCAGATTTTGTGTGTTTCTTCTCTAGCCTATCCTTAATGGTGTAATTATACTCAAATAAGAATATCTTCTACCTAGATAACCTCCCCTCCACATTAGGCTTATTTAAACATGTACATCAATACCTTGTATCTTGTATTTTCTTTCCAATAAAGTATCAAAGGTGATTCCTAACACTTCCTTTTATATCATTTACTAGTTTATCTCTATTAAACCATGTTTCTACTTGCATATGAGAAAAAAGAGATACTTTTGTCAATTTTTATCCACTTGACTTAAAGTAAATCTTTGAACTATGTAGGATGCATCAACATAAATAATTAAAGGTTTACTTTAATTAGTTTTGAGAATAATCGGGGCTAAAACAAGGGATTTTTTGAGCTACTAGGAAGCTTTGAGAGCCTTTTTATCTTCCAAATTCACCATATAAACTACACCTTTCTTCTTGTAAAATAATCAATGCATAAGCCTAGTTGGAAATTAGAAGATAAATCTCCTATAATATCCAAACATTCCCATGAATTGTCAAGCTTATAGGGAATGGATGTTTAGATTTTCCTCATCTTTTTCAATGCATTATTATTCCAGCCTTGAAAAATGATATATCTCAATAGTAGACCTTCTTCACAACCAAATGTGCACTTCTTTTTGGTACAAATTTTCCTCATATAATCTAAAGAGCATATGTGAAGAAATAGTTGATTTAGTTGATGGATTAAGAAAAGATCACATACTTATGGGTGATTGTAGTGCATATGTTTCTGCAAATTTGCAATTTTTTTTTGTTTTTGTACTTTTTGTAAAGATTAGATGAGTCATTTTCTTTGTTGGAAGAAGTAACCTTTGTGTTTGGGTGTTCTTTGGACCTATCTCCATACATGTGAAGGTAAAATGAAGTAAGCTAAGAAGATTTTTGCAATACAATGCAATGGTACTAATAAGTATAAAGAATTGTCAAGTACAAAGAATGGTCCAAGCCAAAGAAACAAGTATGAAGATTCTTTGCCCAAAGATTGTACTAGTAATTTGAATAACACCATCACTCAGCAAAAACCTACCATCAAGCACTATTAGTCCCTATCAAAGAGTTCTCATATGATGAATCACTCATTGAAGACCATGTTGACAAAGAGTCCTAATTATAACGTTAAGTTTTGGTTAGTAATTTCATCTTCAATGAGAATTTTTTTGTGAGAAATTTCATCTTTTACAAGAATATCTTTGAGAGCAACCAAAGAATGAGTAGCAAGTTAGACATTTCTTTGGGTCAATAATCCCTAAAGAGAAAAATGGTGAGAGAAAAAAGAGCAATGAGGAATACTCTAATAAAAATCTTCCACTACCCAACAATGCATAAGAGGAGAATGCATGTGAGGAATGAGTTTCTCAAAATCAAGCACTTGAAATTCTTGCTTTGGAACTAGGATCTTAGCTCACTATCCATTGTGCAAGAAATAAGGAGCAGAAACTAAGAAATTGGGAATCTTCAAGGTAACCCAAAGGGATGGAGCAAGGAGTATTAGAGGATGGTACCCAAGTTGGATGCAAGTATTGTTGAAGGTATTAATCTTGACACTAAGTTTGGAGACATAGAGGAGAAAATGAATAAAAGGATTGTTGAGTCCTTTGTAGAGAAGCAATCAATGAGTCATTTTTGGAGGACTGTCAATTACAAAGATCTAGCCCAAAGAGCAATTGTATCTTTGTTGATAAAGTTGTTTTGCCCAAAGAGTACCACTTACTTAACTATCAATCAAACCATCTTCTTTGAGTAGGTGTATCAAGGAGTGGTATTGAATTAGCTAAATATCTTCTATTGGCATACCCATTCCATGATGCAAGAGTTGGAAGCCTATGGAAGTGCCACTTCCCTAGCTCCATTTGCAATACATTTCTATATGGAGTTTTCAATTTGCTAAGGAAGGAGGAGTGCAAGAATTTCTTGAGTCACTTTCACTTGGACAAGTACTTTGCATCCCAACAATAAGGAAAGAGAGTTACAAGAGAAATTTGGGAGGTGGATAAGGAATTTGCCATAATTGTAAGTTTGTGGAGGTGAAGATGATCAAGATTGTTCTAAACAAGAAGAGAGCTATACCTTCAAGATTGCATCATCTTGTGAAGAAGGTAAGGAAGAATCCATAAAAGTGGACATCTCTTTAGACAAAGAGGAATCCAAAGAAGAAGAAGTCATTAAAACTGAATTGGAGGGAGGAGAAGAGTACACAAATGCGGAGTTTGCATTGCATGGAGAGGACCCACTTGAAGGAGAATAATAAGCCAAAAATCAAGAAGATATTTGTATTGAAGATCATGCAAGCCCAAGATAATTTATCCATCCATTAAAGAATATGGAACTAATGCAAGAAGAATGGAAGAAGATTTAGATATTGAAGGAGAACCAATCACCACCAAGGTACTTCAAGAAGAAGAATTTAATCTTATAATAGAGCAAATGATGGTGATAGCCAATGGAGTAGCATTCTTACTCAACTCAATCTATCCAAAATTAAGTATCTACAGATAAGTATGCATTTGTACAAGGATTAGTGGTCAAAATTAGTAGACTATGTCTCTTTGGCAAAGTGATTATGCAACCAAGGTGAAGAACAAGTTCCTTTGAAGGAGGAATATTTTCCTTTGAAGGAGGAAGTAGAAAAGAATAGAAACCTATACATAGGGTAGTGCAAGAAAGCCAATGACTTATAAGAGAACCATGGTCAAAAAAGTGGAACTCTTCATTGATGATAGACCAGAAGAACTACAAAGACTTCCAAAGATTGCAAGGTAATTTGAAGGCTCTTTAGCTAAAAAGTAAGCAAAAGTAACAAAGGGATGAAAGAGAATCTACAAAACCAAGATCTAGAAGTGGCATGTATCTAAAGTGATCTAGAGTAGGATCAAGAGAAAGCTGTTGTGACAATCTAATGTTGATGTACCAGTAGTAAAATGATAGGAACAGTTTGTTCCCACAAGGATGCGGCTTGGAAATGACTAGATTTGAAGTTAAAGTGTCACAATTCATTTTTTTTACCTATTTAACCTCTTGGGCAAGAACCATTCCCAAAAGAGAGAAGAGTTACCCACAAGAATGCCCTACAAAAAGAGAAAGTAAACTCACTTTTACAAAATATCTAATCCTAGTTAATCTTGAAGGTGATGGTTCACTTCATATTGAAAGCCTCTTCTCCCCAAAGAGGCATTTTACTTTGAAGGCTAGTTCTACCCCAAAGGTCATTTCACACTTAAGGTTAGTTTCATCTTGGAGGTCCTATCACTTGATGACTACATTCTATCCTTCCTAGAATAGGTGATCCTAACAAAATTGTGAAATTGATTGTCTACTTGGCTTGCCTATTCAATGATAGTTCCAATTCTCTAATGTTTATAGTATGTATTTCCTATTCAATGTTTAGTGTGTATTTCCTATTCAGTATGTGGCTTTCCTATTTGGTATGTACTTCCAATGCTCTAGTGTTCTCTACTTTGTTTTATATCTTCAAAACTCAAGGGATAACTTGTCCTAGAATCATGCAAATTTTTTAACAAATACTCAAGCACACATTTCTACTACAATGTTCCTCACCTCTACTTGACCAAACATGCAGCTATATACTCAAAGTGTACTTAATTCAATGTTAAGGATTGTAGATATCCTTGCAATTAATACTTTGATTACAAAGAGTGAAAAATTTTACAATCAATCATACCTATATATATAGTTTTCTACTTCTTGGAAAATAGATCTAGTGGCTAAGTGATGATTGAAATCTTCTAACTACACCTATATCACTGATCACTAATCCTATCTTACTTTTACATACTAAATTGAGAATTTTTTATGCATCAATCACCAACTTAGAATAGTTCTTTGTCACTTTCCTATTTGAATTTAAATTTGAGCTACATGCCAAATATCTCTGGCCTATAAAATTTTTCTCAGGAAAAAGGTTTTGTGCTAAATGTAAAAGACCAAGACCGAGGAGAAAAATAGGAGAATGGAAACTCATATTGGGACACTTGAATATGGGAAAACTCCAAATGCCTAGCATGAGCTTTGGCTTTGGTATTTATAGGTAGCATACAAGGCTCTTGAGAAGCTTCTCAAGAAGCTTTCTCAAGCTGCTTTCTTAGAGTGCAAGCCAAGTTAACTAGGAAGCTTCTCAAGAAGCTTCCTTCTAGAAGTTGCCTACTTGGCGTGCAAGCTAAGCTAGTTGGAAGCTTCTAGAAGCTACTTACTTGAGGTGCAAGCTAGGCTAGCCGTGAAGCTTCCCAAGAAGCTTCCTAGATACTTCCAAAATATTCTAGGCTAATTTGTCTTATGTGCTACTTTGTAAGCCCGACTAACTTTGTTGCTAAACTCCATATTATTACATATTCCCCCATTGCTAGTTGGTGACGTCCTCGTTGCCAATGAAGCTTCAAATTCCTGGATGACCATCTGTGCATTCTGGAGGTGAGAAAGAGGTTCCCATGTGGCATCATGAAGGGGATACCATTTCCAAAGGACCTTGTACTCTGTATGTTGGCAACGGCCTTGTTGAATATGATGACATGTAAGGATACGATCAACTTAGTACTCCTCATGATCATTGATAGGGATAGGAAGAGGGAGAGGTTGGACTCAAGAGGAAAAGGAAGAGGGGTTAGGAACAAAGGGTTTCAACTTGGAAATATGAAAGACATGATGGATACGCATGTGACAAGGCAAGACAAGTCAATAAGCAACAAGAGAGACAATTTGGGTGATATCAAAGGGTCCTATCTAATTAGGTGCAAGTTTACAAACTTAGGTATCAAGTGGAAGAGGGAGGTTACTAGAGGATAGCATGACTTTATCATTGACTTCAAAAGTGAGATCACGACCATGGTGGTCCGCATATTGTTTTTGGCGATTCTGAGTAACAAGGAGGTGAGACTTGGCTTGTTGGAGAGATTGGGATATAATGGTCAAGAATGTGGAAGTATGAGGAACCTGAGATGGAGGGGGAGCAAGAAGAGAATCTAGAACAAGTGGATCTTGGCCAAAATTGAGAAAGAAAGGAGAAAATTTGGTGCTTGCCTGTTTGGAATTGTTGTAGGCAAATTTTGCAACTGCAAGACCTTCATCCCAATTGGTATGGTAGACATTGACAAAGGTATGCAACATATCCTCCAATGTACAATTTGCACGTTCAGTTTGGCCGTCAATTTGAAGATGATAGGCCGTAGACAAAGCAAGCTTGGTGCTGAGTATCTAGAAGAGTGCTTGCCAAAACTTTCCGCTAAATCAAGGATCATGGTCAGAGATGAGTACACGGGGCATCCCATGATGCTTGAAGACATTGTCAAAGTAGATTTGCGCTAAGGTTGGAGCATCCACGGTATCACAGGTTGAAGCCAAGTGGATTTGCTTACTAAGCTTATCCACAAACACCACAATTGCGGTGCATCCTTGTTTTATCTTTGGCAAGGATGTGATGAGATCCAAGCTCACATGCTCCCAGCAAGCGGATCGAACGGTGAGTGGTTGAAGGAGTCCACTCGGCTTCTGGTTGTTGGCCTTGTTACATTGGCTGCTCTCATATGATCTTTGAGCCGCCTCTCTCTCACTCAAGATGAACCTCTGATGGCTACTATGGTAGTGCACCATGGACTAAGAAGGCAAGGAACCCCAACTCCATCATACTCTTCCAAGGCTAACACTCCAAGACTCAAGACATTGCTCACTAGAGAACTCCATGAGAGAGAGATAGTCGCAAATGAAAGGATGATGAGTACCTCATCACTCCTTGTTTATATCTTTATGAAATAGTTACGCACCAAAGTTACTAATTACCGTAGTACTCAAGTTACAAGACTAAAAGTCAAGTAAAGTCAAAAAGTATAAAGGAATATCCATTCACATGGGCATACTCCACTAGCATGTGATCTTATCTTGACCCAACCACTAAGTCAAGGATTCCTTCACATGGGCTATCCTTGGACTATAAAAGAATCCAAAACAAAAAGGCTTGCGGGCCCAAGAGTTCTCAATTCTTTCCTCAAAGCCAAACACCTAGGAATAATATCAAGTCAACACACTAGAATCCAAAATAGTGGTGCTCATCTTTTTCACTTCCTCTAAATGAAGGTCCCCTCTATCTTAGCTATGACTAACTTTAGCTAATCATGACTAATGTAGAACCATCCTTTATCTCTATATAAATAATATCTCTCAAGTACTTGTAATACCAAGCTAAATACCACACACATGCACAAATGAGTGTAATAGATCAGACAAATTCTCAAACATCTCGTGTCATGTTGGGCCACCACCATTGAAGTTGGAGGATACCCAAGGTCTTGTCCACACCAATGTGACCAGCGATGGGTAAATCATGGGCTTCTTGAAGGCGTATAAGTCAAAGATCACCTTTAGTTGGAACATAGATCCGGTCCTCATGGAATAAAAGACCCTCCTTGATGGAGAAGGTGTTGTACTCCTTATTGCATGCCATAAGGCAACCATGTACCATTTGTAAGAAGGGATCATGGTGTAGAGGTGACTGGAACTTGTTTTGGACCTTGGAGTCAACTGACATTGTTGAAATTGCCACTGTGAAGAGAGGAAGAGACTTCAAATCAGGTCTTTGTGATAAAGGATCAAGGATGACATGGAACCGACCTGGTTTGTACTCAAGTTTGATGTCATAAAGTTGGAGTTGTTCCTCCCGTTGATGATGTTGACTCTTCATGTGTTCCAAGTGTAAGGTTTGCAACAATGGTTTGTGATCAATTTGTATGATCACTTGTTTCCCCAAGAGGTAATGCCTCCATACCTTGGTGGCATATACCATTGCAAGTTGTTCTCAATCTTGAGCAAAGTAGTTTTGTTCAGCCATATTGAGTCAGCAAGACACAAAGGCAATGGGATGGAGTCCATCTGGGAATTCTTGTTGTAGCACGGCTCCAATTGCAAAGTTAGAAGGATCAAAATCAACCACACAGGGTAGTTGAGGATCATATGGTTGAAGAATGGGTCCTCAAGACACCATATGA
This sequence comes from Lunularia cruciata, assembly GCA_948567375.1. Classification (NCBI taxonomy): domain Eukaryota; kingdom Viridiplantae; phylum Streptophyta; class Marchantiopsida; order Lunulariales; family Lunulariaceae; genus Lunularia; species Lunularia cruciata. The sequence goes on from OX419756.1 coordinate 17,082,653, forward strand.
TTTAACTTTTGGAATGCTTCTTCATGCTTGGTGGTCCATTGGAAGCTTGAGTTCTTTCCCAAGTGGTCAATCAATGGTGCAGCCACATGAGCATAATAATCGATGAACCGTCGGTAAAAACTGGCCAATCCATTGAATGCATGTACTTTAGTAGCATCCTTTGGGGTAGGCCAATCAGTCATGGACTTGATTATCTCTTCTTCTATCTTTATCCCCTCTGATGAGATCTTATGACCCAAGAAGGTAAGCTCATTCTGCCAAAAGGCACACTTTGACTTCCTGTAGTAAAATTTCCATTGTCGTAGTCGTCTTAGGACTTCTTGCACATGATTCATGTGTTTTGCCTCTGTCTTACTATAAATTTAGATATCATCTAAGAACACCACCACAGACCAATCCAATAGTCCATCCAACACTCGATGCATTTGATCCATGAAGATTGTTGGAGCATTAGTGAGTCCAAAAGTTAGAACTCTCTACTCAAAATACCCATACCTTGTACAAAAGGTAGTCTTTTGCACGTCCTCTCTATCAATAGGAATTTGCCAATATCCACAACAAAGATCCAACTTGGAAAAGTAGTGTGCTCTACTTAGTTGATCAAGCAAATCATCGATTTGAGGCAACGGATATGCATTCTTCACGGTTTGCTTATTGAGTCCACGGTAATCAATACAAAAACAAAGTCCTCCATCCTTCTTTGGAACAAGTAAAATACCAATGCTCCCTAAGGAGAGGTACTATGTTGTATGAAGTCCTTCTCCAACAACTCTATAAGTGTTATTTGTAACTCCTCCAACTCCTTTGGTGAGAGCTAATAGATCAGTCTACTCACTGAAGTACTCCCTAGCAATAACTTGATCTTGAAGGGCATACCTCGATCAGAGGGTAATCCCTTTGGCAGATCATCTAGAAACACTTCTGCAAACTCATGAACTATCCGATCAACCATTACTTGATGAGGCTCTTGGCCCTCCTCTGATTGTTTTGGTGCAATCGGTTTGATCCACACAGCAAATACAGACTTATCTTCCTCCAAACCTTGCTCTATGGTTGCTTTACTAACCAACTTCCCTTCCAGGGACTCATCTCTCTTCCAAGCTTGCTCCATGGTTGCCTTCTTGGCAAACTTCCTATCTTGGGACTCCACTCCCTTCAAGGTTTGCTCTATGGCTACCTTCTTGATAAACTTCCCATCTTGGGACTGACTATTCTTAAGTGTCTTCCTCAGAGGTGCCAGACAACCTAATCGGAAATTCTTACCTTGGTGTTGTACTTGAATTTGGCGTTGGGTCCAATAGAATTGAACCTTATGACGTTCAAGCCAAGGAAGACCCAAAATGATATCATAGTGAAGAGGTGCCACTACAAACCTCATACATTCCAAACACTCCTCCCCAATCTTGAAGGTAACAAGATGCGAGGTGCGGAATGCAAAACTCTTTCTACCATCCACCATCATCAAACTACTTCCAATCATTGGCTTGATAGGAATACCCAATTCCTTTGCTACTTGCATAGACATGCAATTCTCTGAACTTCCAGAATCAACCAAAATCCTACAACCCCAATTAGATATCATACCTTACAAGTGAAGCAAACTTGCATAGGTCGAGCCTTCAATCCCATTGGAACTAATCAAGCTCCCAATAGGTGGCTCAAAATATCCTACTGAGATTCTTTGTTTCCTTGATCATTGGTTCCACAAACTCCATCTAGGCAACTTGTTGAGGTCATCCATTCCTAAGTGGACATTTAGCAATGTGATGTCCAACTTGGCAACAATAAAAACAACCTCTATTTTGTCACAATCTTTCTCTATCTACTACAACAAGTGGCATCCATTAGATAGCATCAATCTCCATTGGTGCTAGTTATTCCACTCGTGCGTATTGTATTGGTAAGCTTGGTGTAATTCAAGGTCAAGACCAAGTTGTCACAACCAAGGAATCAAAGCACTCAACTAATTGCATGGCTTCTTCTTTTTTTGTGGTTCTTGCATGGTCACCTCCAATTTGGTTAGTGACTTCAATCCCGCACAAATAGATCTAGAACTTCTCCTTCTTTTATATCTGGAATTTGCATGATGATGTTTTGAAATTGTGTGATGTAGCTTCTTACGGAGCCAATCTGCTTCAACTCCGCCAATTTATCTTGTGCAGCTTGGGTGGCATTTATAGTTTGAAATCAACCAAGTATTTCATCCTTGAATTTTGTCCATGTCAAGATTGGTGTAACAATCTGTTGTTCAACTCGCTCCACTTGGAATCGCCACCAACATTTTGCCACACCATCCAATTGGCTAGAAGCCAAGAGAATCTATTTCCGTTCATCTTGAAGATTGGTGACTTTGAAGTAACATTTGCAATCAAACACAAAATTCTCCATTGTGCCCAGAAGATTCTTGCCTTCAAACCTAGAAGATTCTTGCCTTGGGTTTTGGAAATCAAATACAATCCTCTCCATCTTGGATTGGCGCTCTCTCTATATGTTCTTGTTGTTGTTGGTCTTGTTCATCCAAGAATTGAGTAAGGTGCTCAATTTGTTGCTGCATTGCAAGGATAATGTCTGGTATTGCCACCATAACTACTACTCCATCCTACTAATCCCTATTTATCTAATTGATTAACACATAGATACAATACGTCCACTTTTCTCTATAAGTGACAACCAGAAGTATCAAGGGTTCCTCAGACACAGTGATCATATGTAGAAAATTCTGCCCAAAGCATGAGGTGATGAATTGTATGAAGCGATGCTTGGGTAATATCTAGACATGAAAATACCAATGGTTTGGCGGAAGTGGATTTGGTGGTCCATAAATTCCATCCATCCCATTCTTGCTCTGATACCAATGTAAAAGACCAAGACCAAAGAGAGAAATAAGAGAATGGAAACTCATATTGGGACACTTGAATGTGTGAAAACTCTGAATGCCTAGCATGAGCTTTGGCTTTGGTATTTATAGGTAGCATACAAGGCCCTTGAGAAGCTTCTTCAAGCCACTTTCTTAGAGTGCAAACCAAGTTAACTAGGACGCTTCTCAAGAAGCTTCCTTCTAGAAGCCGCCTACTTGGCGTGCAAGATAAGCTAGTTGGAAGCTTCTAGAAGCTTTGCTCTAGAAGCTACTTACTTGAGGTGCAAGCTAAGCTAGCCGGGAAGCTCTCCAAGAAGCTTCCTAGATACTTCCAAAATATTCTAGGCTAATTTGTCTTATGTGCTACTTTGTAAGCCCAACCAACTTTGTCGCTGAACTCCATATTGTTACACTAAAGGTCTTTCTTGGCCAAAGATATCTTCAAGGCTGAAGGTAATTCTAGGTAGAAGTGAATTCTACACTTAGTCCCTGGATATTGCTTGCCCTTGGCTCCAGGTTCTCTTTGCCCTTGAGACTTGTGGTGAGAAATTGCCTTTGCCTCTATAGATCACGATTAGGAAATCCTCCCTATACTTGGTAATGCTTTGTTCAGTCCTCAAATTTCTTTGCAGTATATCCTTGTAACTTCTCAACTAGCTGCTTTAATTTAGCATTGGAGTACAACTTTGCCTCCAAAGCATGTACTTAGGACCACAAGTTGCATAGCTTTAGCATGAGCACCTACATCTCCACCATCTCTTTGGCCATTTGTAATAGCCCAAAGGGAGAAGCAAATAAAGTTGGAACTCCCAAAAATTACGATGCCCCAAAGGATCACTCTACCTTTATCATATAGCAAAGAGGATCCAATACAAGGGAGCTACACCCTTAGATTAAATAAATGGATTGGTGACATGTAAACCCTTGTTCCTTTGTCCAAATAAGTTAGATCAAAGGGAACATTTTGGAATCTTTTTGTAGAAAACTCAGAGCAGCATGGAAGAGGTACCAGTGGAAAGATCTTGATAAGACAAAAAGATAGGAGAGAAGACACTATCTTTTCTCTTGAGGGTTAGGATTCTATGTTTGGAGGCCCAATTCTTTAGTTTAGGCCTCCAAAATTAGCTCTAAAGTTTTTGGTGTATTTTATGGCCACTGTGCTATTAGTGGAAGTAATCTTTTGGTGACTACTTTATCTGATGTACTAAGACCATCATGTATAACATCTCTAAAACTATTACCAAGCCAATTTTCACATATAGCTAATTGTATAGCTTATGGTATTACACCATCCCCATCAATTGATTGCATGCCTTCTTTATACACACCACAATCTTAATTTTCTCTTTGTCTAGTTGCTTCCTCAATTCTTGCAACTCATTTAATACTTCTTCTTGAATCACTTCCCAATTCTTCTCTCATTCTTCTTGATTTGGACTTTTGCAATTTGGTGTTCCTCCTTGTGTTTCATATCCACAATGACCATCATAATCTTCATCTTCTCCATTTATCCTTGTAGAGCATCTATTTCTTCTTACTAGGTCTTCAAATGCTCATTGAACTACTTTTGGCACCTTTCTTCCTCTTGAAAATTAGTCTTTTCTTCATCTTCCATTTCTTCAATTCCTTAGCATATTTTCTTGCAAAGGCTTCTCCTTCCTCTGGCAATTGAAATGCCTCCTATGCCAAGTTGTTGTTGCAATTCCCTTCACCCATATACAACACATGAACCTTGGCTAACTACTCTAGTGCCTTTACTTTCTCCTAATTTCCTCCTTGCATGGTGCTGTAAAGATGTTCAAGTAGATTGGATTAATCCTTGATTTCTCCAATGTAGCTCTGGTATGATGGAAGCATTCTCTCCATCATCTCTAGTGCTGAACCTACCATGTGGATGATCTGGCTAGAAAGAGGTATTAATATGACTAAGGGTAGTTCTCTTTGGGTTGTTTCTACTCCTCCCTCCTTCTTGGTAGGCACCAAAGTCTCTACTTCATCTTTGTTGATGTCAATGATGAAGGTAGGTTCTTTGCCCTCCATCTATTTTATTTTGCAAAAGTCTCAAGAGGTCTTTAGCCCTAGATATGCCATTGTATTGGGTTTCTCCTCTCATTGGGCTGGACTCTTTGGCCTTTGACTATTGGTCACAAATACTTCTTTAGCCTATAAAATGCTTTTGTCTTGGAGTATTACTTCATCTTTGGGCTGTAACGTAACAAGCCTTGATTCTACTATATACATTTCTTCTTCTATCTTTTTGTTCAAGGGACCAACTTATTTGTAAATTCTCCTCCTTGGCAAAGTACTTCCTATGGCAAGAACCCTTTGTGGCTTCTTGGTGGTAGTAGACTGAACCTCTCTTCCTTCATTGTCATCCTCATCCATGTCCAAAGAGACAATTATTCTAGTGAAGGACTCCTTGCTGAATGTTGGTGGGACCACCTCTTGTTGGCTAGTATGATCCTCTTCTTCTTGATTGGTGGCAGGTTTAGGGTGAGCAGGTTTGTGGGCAGGTTTGTCTTTATCTTCCTTGCCTTTGTCTTTGTCCTTGACCACTCTAGCTGTGACAACCCGGCAAATATCACTTTTGCGGTAATTAGGTAAGTAAAGTTTGTTCCCATAGAAATACTAGTCAGAATTGGTCAAATACAAAGCAAAGTAACAACTTCAGTCCTTCTTGGTTTCATCTTTAGTCTCTTAGGTAGAAACCACACCCAAAAGATAGTAACAAGCACTGATTTGCAGTCTCGTCACAACACTTTGTCACACTTGATCACAACTCCATCAAATCTTTCCAAACAATCTTGATTGTGATGATTCAGGCTCTCCCAAAAATGGCACTTCACTGCAAAACTACTTTGTTTCAGAATTGTGTTCTACTCCTCTACTGAAGGCACAACTTCCTTGATCAAAATTGCTTCACATCAACTTCACGTTGCACCCACAAATGCAAAATACTACCAACACTACAATTCACCTCAGATCTGTCAAGGCATTGCTCCAATTGCACTTCACTCATGATCAAACACACAGATTGAAGATCAAGGCTGTAGAATCTAGCATCTAGTAAACACACTAACTTGCATTTCAAAATTCTCCCAACACTCACAAACACAGACATAGAATTGATACTCGGAATTAAGCTCAAACAACGAGCACTCCTTCACAGCACTTCACTTAATCTATTCTCAGAAATAATGAGCACTGAATAACATATGATTGCAAATGCCACCTTTAAATAGAGAAGCACATGACAATTGCTAACAACTATACCATTCTACAACAACTCTTCCTACCTGTAGATCCGAAATGAAAATGCACCTCTTCATATCTGCCTCTTCAGATCTCAAAATTGTTACTACTTGGATCCAATGTCTACTTCTTCCTTGGCTTCCAATCCCGAAGTAACTTCACATACTACTCTATCATTGGGTTTCACAACTCCTAATTCCTCTAACAATTCTAACACCTATTTACTCTAATCTACAATTACACTGATAGGCAATCTATCCAACACCTTATCTCCCGACCCACTCTTCTCTAGTACCTCCGATGATAATTCCAAAAATATCTGTACTCCTATGTCATCTACTTTGGGTTTCACTTTCACATCCTTCCAAAGTTTATCTATCTCCAGCTTCACTAAATCTAATTAATCGTGATATTATCCTCTACTTCTAATATCTTCCTATCAACAAGTTCTGAGACTAATCAGCAAGGCATTCAAATCTTTATCCTTTGCATTTCTCCTCCTTGTCTCCCACACCAACAACTTCAACTCATGCAATCTCATCTCTTCAATTTGCACGTTGTCTTTTGTACCCTAAACCGCGTTCATCTTTGTCATAACCTCCTTTAGTGGCTCAAGTCTCATTCTTCTCTCATGTTCTCAATCTGCAAGCCAATCTTCTCTGTACATCGCCAGTTCTGCCTTGAACTTGGCTTTCACCGTCTCCTTTTTCTTCTCCTTTTGCACAACCTTCTCCTCTAGATTACGGAGTAACTCTCTCAGCCTATCTTCTTCTCTATATCTCAATGTCAACGCCCTTTGCCAGAGTTTCTTCTTCTCCTCCACACTCTCCATCATCCTATCAAGCTCTTGCTCCTTCTTTGCTACCTTTGCCATAGCATGAATAATCTCAAGTTGCAAATCAATGAACTGTTGTTTTAAGATTTCATTCTCCGCTACTTGTCTTTCTCTTGTTATGTCATTCTGCTCTATTATTCTCTTTCTACTCCCTACTTCCTTCTTCAAGTTCTTGATTAGTTGATTCTGTACTATTGCATCTACTTGTAGTACTTCCCTCTCTTCCTCACCTTGGATTACACACTTCTTCAATTCCGAGTTCTCTTCCTCTAATTGTGCTAACACCTAAAACACAATCTTCACCTTTGGACACTTCAACTGCATCTCCTTCTCCTTGTGCTCCAACTTTACTAACAACAGGCACACAATCTCCCGGAAATACTCCACTCCTTCACTTGGGATTACCTTGACTTGCGGACTTGTCTCCTCTTTGCTTCTTCTTCTCTTGATACTCGTCTTCTTAGCCGCAATTGCCTTATGAGAATGGATTCTTTGCTCCCCAAACTTCCACTCTCCACTTCTCTTACCTTACTTAGTCCTGCTTCATACTTTGCCTTCCTTTTGGAACAAACTCCTTGTTGAATGGTCACCTTCTTCTCCTCTTGCTCTGAAACCTTGTCTTTGGTTCTCGGGTCACCTCCTTCTTCCGTCTCCATCTTTACTTCCTCCGCTTTGAGTACCAACTCCATCTCCACTCCATCATCACTGTTGCTACTTGTGTTCCTACTTTGTAGCGTGAACTTGAGTTTGTCCTCCTTCTCCAAGTTTTCTTCCTTGCACTTGACCTCTCCTTTTGACTCTTTGCCTGACAATGCGATTACCACCAAATCTCTCCTTGGGTTCACCTTTCTAGCTTTCTGAGGTCTCGCCGCCGCTACTTCTTCTTCTTCTTCTCCTTGTCAACTCTTCTTCTTTGACTTTAGAGTGTTTACCTTCACCTGCACGCTCTACCCTGTCTGCCTGTAGTACTCGTCACTGCTCTTGATTTGCAAGATATAATGCTGCTCCTCCGCATCAACATCTCTTCTTAAATTGGGATGGAAGTGTGACACCATCTTGTGTCTCTTTGCCACATTGAGCAAGTTCAGCCCCACATAGAAATGGGTTGCAAACGACACAATGTAATGTGGAGGCAATTTTTCTTGCAAATTCCATACCATCTATCTCGGACGTTGGTGAAAACACTTTGCCCAATTGATTGGTTCTCTTGCAAACATCTTGTGGAAGAACACTGCTTGATGTTTCATATGTAGGTTGTTATCTCCAGCTTCAAGATTGCCATTAGTGCACTTACAATACCTCTCCTTACAAGATCTTTATAGCTCTCCACTTTGTAGCCATTCTTCATGCGTTTTGAAGAGAAGGCATCTCTCACTTCTTGGGTTTCTTCAACCACTTCTCTCTTCCCCAAGAACATGGCACCATGCTCTGTGCCTACCTCTCTTCCAAGTACTAATCTCCAATCCAACTCTATCCATCAAGCCAGATTTCCTCTCTTCCCTTCTCCCTCGGGGCCATCAAGACATCTACTCTCGATGATCTCAGTTATGAAACCTAGAACGCTAATGTTCCAATTCCATGCAAAGAATGTGATCTGAAGCCTGCTCAAGACCTCAATTCTTGCAATCACATCTAACCTCCAAATTGCATGATTTCTCACTGCAAATTTAAAGTTCTTCTTCCCACTTCTCATCTTTCTCTCTTCCACTCTAAGTTGGGAGCTACTCTTCCTACTGATTCTTGGACTAACTCTCTTGACTTCCTCTTGACACACCAGTGCGTCTTTGACTACACTTCCCTTCCCACGATCTCCCGTAGGACGACTTCTTAACCGTGATGGAAAATTACTTGTCATTGCTTCGTCTCTAGCCCGGATTTTATAGTGGCACGCCTTCTCCGTCTTTGTTCACTTTGAGTTTCTACGAAGAAATCACACCTTTTGCATGCTCTTGTCACTGTCAATTTTCCCTCATGCATATGACCGCCGTTTTTCTGAGCGGTACTTTCTTGAATGTCTCACTCCAAAGGAAAGTTGTTACATTGTCCTCACCTCGGTGTGTATCCTAACAAGGCAATTTTGAGTACCTCACCTTCTGACACAAAGTCACTTTACCTCGGGTTACAACCCAAGGATACCTTTCTTTGCCTTATTGTATCATATAGGCACAATTTGACTTCTTCTTTACACTTCTTCTTAAAAAACAAAAATGTGTGTACCACACTAGTCCTTATTGCTTTATTTTTTATGGATATTTTTCCTTCTCCTCCAACATCAATAGCTTCATCCTTAGGTAAAAGTGAATGTCAATGGGGGAAAGATGAGTCACTCTCCCATCTTCATTCA